>OY812999.1:89023880-89689047 GCA_963681545.1 Germaria angustata | reverse complement strand
TGCATTAACATAGTGTGTGTTCGTTTAACCAAAAACTGTAATTTGTACATAGTTTCGTAAAAGATAACAGCAACTGAGTTAGTAAAGTGACAATCCTTTGACTGAGAGTTTGAAAAGTTTATTGGACAAGTTTGCACCCGAAAAACCAGTAGATAAGAAGACTTGATTCACAAAATAAACATATATAAACTAAGCTAGCAAAAAGTATAAATTTTATAATGAAAACATTTAAAAGGAAAGAAGATAATTGAAACTGCAACAAAAACTAGATAAATTATAATTAAACGCAAAACAATTAACAAACCGAAACTTCAATGGATGGCATTTTTACAATTGTTACTATTTTGTATAACCTGCAACTTTTTGCAATTTTTCCGTTCCCGTACTTTTCGTGCAAGGGGTACATACTTTGAGAGTATAAATTTTAAATAAGATTTTACTTAATTACTGGGTTTACTGGGAAAGTAAACTAATGTACACAGAGTTTGTGCTTTATAAGAATATATTTTTTTTAATATATTCTACGTACATAGTTTGCGTCAGTTTCTGAATAAGGTAATGAAACAATGATGCATTTTCAAACGTATCACTAATTTTAATGTATTATAATAACAAGACGATGTGATGGGTTAAAGTTTTTCCTTATATAAAAAACTTTTACCCGATTTTTTCGGTTTCTAAATGAATAGGTATATCCATAACTAACGTCGAGCGAATATTTTTGTTATAATTATAAATAAGAACATAATAAAAAATAAATTATACCTTCATGTGGTATTTTAAAAGCAAAAGACTTATAATAATTGACCCTTCATTTGTTGATCCAACAATTAACAATGGAACAAACAGAAAACACCATAAAAATAAACATACATTTAGGTAAAAATAACTTTTAATGAGAAAAAGCTAATTCATCATGAATATTTTATATTTATGGCATTGTTGTGTCCAAAAAAAAGTGCAACATTTTGTCGAAGTTTTTCGAAAACAAGAGGCAAATTACGGCATTTGATATTGATCGAAATTTCTAACAAAATATTATTGAAATGTATAGAAAAGTCATTCGACATCGAATGCAAAAATTGAACCGTGCTTTCGCCCATTCACAAACTGCGTTTACTAAATATGAGACAATATGCATAAAGAAGCTTAGTACCACCACCAGTTGCGTTTTATTATTATTTTTCATTGCAGTTTTGGATTTAATCTTTAAACGTATCTACATGTTGATACAAATAAGTATGCAACAACATGAATAATGATTCTTTTGTTTTTAGCTTTTATTGAAATTTTAAGTAACACATTATTTATTTTTCAAAATATGTTGACAAAGGTTTCATTTGTTATCTTATAGGACCTCTTTCTATAGATGATTTGTGTATGTATGTACTATATCGATTTTTTAGTGACTTAAACAATATTAAATTAAAAAGGTAAATAATTATATACGAATTAAGAATTTGACAATAAAAACTTTAAATTAGCTCTTAGCGAAAAAAATTTAAACAAAATACAGCAGACACATTTTATGGGTATGTAGTAATACTTCACCGGCTAAATCGATTAACTCCATTAAAAACCTCTTGAGCAAGATAAGAGAATAGCATTATAAAACCATCGATTTTATGTAAACTAAATTGAATAATATACAACAAAAATTTCTTTTGAACATTAACAACGAAATGGCCCTTTAAAATAAACACTTGCTACAAAAAAATATCAAAGTGGTGGCAATCGACTTAGCAAATTTACGTTCATATGTGCACATACATATGTATGTATATACATACATATGTAGAGTATGTAAATATTTCTAGTATTTCGTTTTACTCCCTCTTTTTATAAAAGTCACAATTGAATTAAAGGTTGGGTTTTAATTTCACGCTGAGCCTGATAGTCTAAAATATCTTTCATAACCAATTGACGAAATTGTTCGTGAATTTCGTTAAAATTTACCGAACTGTTGTCATTTTGAAAATCGTTGAGGTTATTATTGAATACTGTATTAGAAGGTAGTTTTGTGTTGGCACTATGGAGATTATTTTGATGATTACAGCGGTGTGTTTGTTGTTGCGATTGCAATTGTTGTGCTATATCTTCCGTTGGTATAAAAAACTCACTTCTTGTTGCTACTGTTGTATTGTTCGAAATTGAAGCCAAAGATGATGTGGATCCATGTGCTGAATTTATGCCTCTGGGTGGTGGTATGGGACTAGTATCACGTCCTGGAATAGATGATAATAATGTATAACCATTTTTTGGGTAGATACAGCAAATATATTCTAGGCATATGTAAAAATGTCGGCCCATTGTTCATTGAAGATTTTTTATTGCGATTAAAAAAACTAATGAAAATCAAAATCTGCGAAGAGTTTAAAGACAACTTGACCAAAGATTAAAACAAATAAACCGTTACTGCTGCAGATACTACATAATCGTATGTGCATACTCGCATTTATGTAAGTATATGTACGAGTATATAAAAAGCATTGCCGTTTTATACCGTAAAAAATATTAAACAATGTTTTTGTTTGATGAGACAACTTAAGTATTTTTATCAGTATATGTATGTATGTACATATGCATATATATATATATATATATATATATATATATATATATATATATATATATATATATATATATATATATACATATATATATATATATATATATATATATATATATATATATATATATATATATATATATATATATATATATATATATTATATATATATATATATATATATATATATATATATATATATATAATTTATATATATGTATTTGAATGTTTTTATTTTACCTTGTCAGTGCAATTTTATTATGCGAGTAATTTGAGAAATAATTCAAATGTTTACCTTTTTTTTTGAAATTATAACATGTACTCGTACTTTAATGAAAAATATCTGTAATAATATATTTAATGAGAAGTTCTGGTATATTTATACATACATAAGTATATACATACATATGTATAGACATATTAATAATTTTAAATTTAAATATGTATATGTATATACGTATATATAAGTACATATATATATATATATATATATATATATATATATATATATATATATATATATATATATATATATATATATATATATATATATATATATATATATATATATATGTATATATCGATTACTGACGAAAACTCTGGGTGTTTCTGCAGACAAGCCAAATACCTTCGCATTTTGTGTTTGCTAACTTCAAAAGAAAAGATTCCAATAAGATTCATTATCTAGGGGTATGTTCAGGGACGAAAAATTTATCTAAATCGGTTCCCTGTAAAGTAAATTTTCATCCATTTACCTTATTCCAGTGTGTGTTTAAAATTTTTTTGCAGCCCCATGATATGGATAAGAGTTCTCCATATTTGTGCTAAACATATTTTATTTAACAAGGTGTACATATGTTCCGTTCATACTAGATTTATATTTTTAGATATCAATATTTTAAATTTATGTCATATATATGTAGATAACCATGATTTCTACAATGTTTACCAGACGTAAAGAATATATTTTTAATGCAACCTAGTCTGACGGAAGTATTAAATTTCATTTTTTGAGATATGACTATGTTGCTTTAAAGGAGAGATATGAATATAGGTATATATATATATATATATATATATATATATATATATATATATATATATATATATATATATATATATATATATACATATATATATATATATATATATATATATATATATATATATATATATATATATATACATATATATATATATATATATATATATATATATATATATATATATATATATATATATATATATATATATATATATATATATATATATATATATATATATATATATATATATATCTAGCTTATTACGATGTAATGCTTTTCAACGTTGAGACATTCTGATGAGTTTGGATTAGCACCCACAAAATACACACACAAACTAACTTTACTCACAACGAATAACAATTATTTTCAACGAATAGAAATCTTAAGAAAATCTGTATATCAATACATGAAGAAATAACTCCCAACTTCCTTTTTCGCTCAAACTTTTGTGTTGGTTTTTAGCACCAATATATGAAAAGTACTTCTTTCAGAAGAGGGCAATCTATTTTGTATTGAAATTGCCTCAGTATCTATAAGCATTTCAAGCATAACACCCATACACAACATAGTTACAAACTAGCAAACGAGTTAATTGGAATAATTTGGAATCAAATCTTGAGCGATTGAAAAGGATTGTTTTTGATTAAAACTCGCTGAAATTGAAAAAAAAACTATTAAAAATGTTAAAAATATCTTTTCATCGGGAAATTGGTGGAAATTTAAAAATATTGGAACAATCGCTAAAATTAATTAAATGCTGCTCATACTGGGGTACCCAAGATTATTATTATTTTTTTTAAGTAGTCGAATTTCGACCACTGGTCGAACTTTAATAATTGTATAATATACATAAGTTATACCTGCATGAATATTGCTGACATTAGTAACAGTCATAATGCTACGCTGCGAGGAGGAGCCAAAATGACCATTTATAAACGGCATCACTTGAGTCGCTGGTGTCAAAACATTGCCATTGCTGCAGCCTGGCAAAGGTGGAGCAGGACGATTGAATGGATTTGTTCTACGTGGCGGCGGTTTAGGAGTTAGAATATTTGCCGAAGAAGGCATTGATTCTGAGGTTATTTCTAAAAGACAAATCATTAAGTCTTATATTTACTTGTGCTTAGTAAAATACATACTATTACGAGAACCTTCAATCTCTTCCAGTTGTCTTTGCAATTCGGCCACCATTAGCTTTTTATATTCATAGCCGGCACAGGTTAAAGCTTTCATCCAGGATTCCATACTTTCTTGTGACTCAGCTGATAATATATATGTTCGATTGCCATTAAAAGCTATTTCAAAACAATATTGATCGCTTTCCTCAGAAAGCTCTGCGATAAAAAAAAAACACTTTTAGAATGAAACATTTTTCAGTTAATATTTTTGTTTCAGTGAATCATTTACCAATTGTACACCCTTCTACAATTATCAAACCAAGTGGTTCCTTGTCTCCTCTTTTCTCAAAGTAAAATAGTAAATTTCCTTTAAGGACAAAGTATCTTCTTTGAAAGGACTTGTTAACCTCACCCTTTTTTAAAAGAAATCCTTCTTTGTCGTATGGTGGGCTAGTGGCGAAAACACACAAATTTTTTTCGTTGATTTTCATGCTTGTACGTTTCGATGTTATATGTAACAATTATTTTCACTTGCTTAAAACAATGATTTTTCACTCATTTCACGATCAAATATTTGAAAAAGAATTATTTTTGTAACACTTTTTCCAAGAAATTATTCCAACCAATAAACATATATAAACAAAAATTCCTTTAACATCAATGAAGTGCTATAAAACTTCGCAGAAATCTAGTTAAAAGAACAGGTAAATTCTAAAAAATGTTATTGCAACAGCTGTCAGCGGTATGTTTAATAGTGTATATAATGTATGTTATTACGAGAGTAACTTACATATATTTACTTTCCAAGGCACTTGTGATAGCTTAATCATTGGTTTGCGGAATATGAATATTTGAGCAAATTTCTTTGTAATAAGATTGTAGTATTTTATAATAAATCACAATTTCTTAAGTTACTCTTAGTAATATAAAACTTTACGCGATTTGAAACATCTATATGGTCTACTAGTAAATTCCATTAAATGTATTTTGCTAAAGTGGAAGAAATTTTGACTATTATTTCTTAGCCATTATATAGATGTAAATTTTTTTTGTTTTCATATCATTCAATCGGCGACACCATTTGACAGCAATACTTGAAAATTTTTGAAATTTATCATATAATTTTCTAAAAGCAATATTTTATGAACGAATAATATCACATAATGGTCGTACGATCTAACACCTTTAAACCATTTCCTTTGAGGAAGTCGTTTGTTGACGCCGATAAATCGTACCTAACTATTGAGCATTTGGAAACAATGTTCAATCGTATACGCTAGGAGTTACCGCGAAAAGTTAGGGTAGGCCGGGTTAACAGGTTTCTGACTGAAAGAGAAGAAAGGCTCAGCTCAATTGAGTCCAAAGATAAAGTTACTAACCTTAAAAATACCGTTTATTACATATAGATCAAAGAGATTAAAAAATAATACAGCACACACCATTTTCATACATCGAAACTGATCTACCCTCACAAGTCTTTTCTTCGATTTCGCGCACTGAACATACGCATTGTATATTTCACTGGTGCACTTGAAAATTATAAACAAATTTGAATTATACGCATACATATATTATAAAAGTCTACTTTGAGTTATAAAATGTCGTATTTACTTACTGAAATAGCCCTGGAAATGTTAGGATATAAATTTTACGACATATATGGAATGCAAGATGATATAAACAATTTTCAAAAACATTCCAACAATGACCGACCTTTGGAGAGCAATTCCAATGGAGTGAACTTGGCACATTTACTTGGTGTTAATGGGGATATTGAGAAGAGCCGTAAGTTAACTCAAAACAAGGAAATGTTTGAAGATGTAAATGCCACTTTACCCGAATCTTTGACAAAATTAATGGACAATGAATATAATAAAGTGCGGCAACAGGTTTTGCACAATAAACCAAATACTGTTGATAAAGGAATTGTCCAGAGGTTTATTGAGACTGAACATAAGAAATTACGTTTGGAACACCAAAATCTTCGTAATTTTCGAAAAATTGTTGAGCAGAATCTATTACAAATAAATCCTGCTACATTTGAAAAATATTGTGAGATTTTTAAGCCATCACGTAAACACCTTAAAAGATTAGACGTCAATAAGAAATAATAATGTGTTATTGTTAATTAATGTATGTATGTATGTACAAATGTATGTATGTAAATATAAATAAAATTATTTGAGCTTTGTTTGTAACTAATGATAACAGTTGGGTTTTTAAAATTCTCCTATTTGCTAAATTAACATAAAAACGCAAGTTGGTTCTTACGATTAGATAAATTAAGATAGCATGACCGCACAATAGCAGTACACCGAAATTTGGGAACGAAGAGTGCCCAGAAAGCGTTTGTCGCTCCTATATTAAGCCTCTAATTTGGATTGAAGTAAGACCATTGGTTTATTACGCTGCCTCAGCTGACAGCTGATTCTTTGGTTGTGAACTATTGAAACGTTTTGATCGGATTGGTGATTTTGCTAGCAAGTACAGTTGATTTCATCTTGTAGAACTTGAGACTAACATTTTAGACACATACTCAATTGTCCCAAGGCACAAGACATTATTTGAGTTTGTTTGAAAAGACATTCTGTGGGTTGCTGCGCTTGACTAGTACAAGATCGTAAGATGTAACTTGATACTGTTGTCCTTGTTAGAGATACCATGCATTGTGAGGGAATAATTCTTGATATTGAGCCTATTCAGAACACGACCGTAGGTATTAGAATATCTACTGTTACTATCAAAAGTTGGACACTGCTTCTTATGCGGCAAATCTTGATGTGATTTAGGGACTTGTATTATCGGCACTTATTTCTCTTGAACAAATGAAGGTTTTATTTCGAATAATAATTTATACAAAAAAAAAAACCAAAAAAAAAAAATGGAAAATACAATAATGTAAATGAATAAAGTATTATTGGTATAAGTTTTATATCCAACACCCCTTCTCAATAATTAAATTGTTATTGTTCATTTAATCCTAAACAATTTCTAAATTTACAAAATTTGATTTTTGATAATGGTTTAGTAAAGATATCTGCAATCATCTCATCGGTTGGTAGATATTGATATAATATTGTTCCATTTTGCAGTAGTTCTACATATATATTATATATGTTTGGATCTTGAATTTATTTTCTCTGACTCAAGAATTTTTAATGTGCTTTGATTATCAGCAAATAGTGTCGGTGCAGTTTGTATCCCGAAATCTGTTAGAATTTTAAAAATCCATACAGCTTGTTGACTTGCTTCAGTTAGAGCTACTAACTCTGCTTCTGTAGATGAAAGAGTTACAATACTTTGTTTTCTTGCTGCATAATGAATCGTTGAGTTTCCTAATTTGAAACAACAGCCACTGGTAGATTTTCTTCCATTGCAATCACCTGCCCAATCAGAATCAGTAAAACCGTCTAACTTGAGTTCTTGATTTGTTCCTACACATAATTTGTAATTTTTGGTGCCTTTTAAATACCGTAATACTCTTTTTATTTCATTCCAGTCTGTAAAATTTAGTTTGCTTACTTTCCTTGATAATACAGATACTGCCAAAGCGATATTGGGCCTAGTATTTCCTGCTAAATATAGTAGCGATCCGATAATTCTTCGATATTCATTGTTATTTTCATTTTCAAGCTTGAAGTAACCTGGGTCCAGTGGTATCTTTGAGTCTTTTGCATTATGCATATTATATTGGTCTAATATATTTTCTATATAGTTTTGTTGATCCATAAAAAATATTCCATGTCTGTTTCTGGAAATATTTATACCCAAATACAATTTCAGTGATCCCAAGTCTGCGATTTCAAAATGTATTGCTACTTCTTTTGTAATATCTTTTATTATTTTCTCATGTTTAGAAGCAATAATTATGTCATCAACATAGATAAGCACATATACAAAATCATTGCAGCATTCTTTTATATACAAGCAGTTATCAGCTTCTCCCCTTCTGAATCCGAATCCTTTGATTCGCTGATTCCAACATCTAGCTGACTGCTTTAGCCCATATATGCTACGATTTAGCTTACATACCAATTCTTCTTTTCCTGGTTCTAAGAATACCTTTGGCTGCTTAATATATATATCGGTATCTATTTTGCCATTTAAAAATGCAGTTTTGACATCTATGTGGTGGACAAACATGTTTTTATATGATTCCACTGCTAATAAGATTCTTAGTGTAGTTATTTTTACAACAGGAGCAAATATTTCATCGTAGTCTTCACCATATTTCTGGGAGTATCCTTTTGCAACTAAACGAGCCTTGTACCGTTTACTTCCATCAGCCGTTGTTTTCACTTTATATATCCATTTACTTCCGACTAGAGTTTTACCTTCTGGCATTTCTACAAGGTCCCATGTGTTGTTTGCTAATAAGGAATTGATTTCATCTTGCATTGCCAAATACCATTCATTACTATTCGTACTTTTCATAGCTTCTTTATAATTTTTAGGGTCATCAGATGTCAACATCATATTTGCATATCTTTTGGGTGGGATTCCTTTAGTTGACCTTGATGAAATTCTTTGATTTATTTCTTCTTCAGAATCTGAACTGTTATCAGCTGTCTCATATCCCACAAAATCGTCCCCATCTGAAGTTATCGTAACATCGGTGCTTACACTAGCATTGTTATTTGATATTTCGGCTTTAATTTTGTTTTGATTATGGATGGCTTCCTCAATATCTTCCTCTCTTTTGTTATGGGAAAGATTAAATGATATTAATTCAACTGATTCTGGTTCAATATGTTTTTGAATTCTTTCTTCTGAAATAAGATTAGGAACTTCTGTATTTTTATTTTCATTATCAACATCTACAAACTTAACATCTCTGCTTATGATAATTTTACCACTTTTAAGATCTATAAAACGATATGCCTTAGATTCTTCGCTGTAGCCCATTAAAGTAAGCTTCTTTGAAATTGGATCAAACTTGCGTCACTGCTGTTTATTGATATGTACAAAAGCATGAGAACCGAATTTTCTGACATATTTTAAATTTGGTTTACTTCCAAACCATAATTCATAAGGGGTTGCACTAACAGCGCTTGATGGTAGCCTGTTAAGTAAGTAGTTGGCTGTATTTACTGCTTCAGACCAATATTTAATACTTATGTCTGAATCAAATAACATACACCTTGCCATTTCTACAAGACTTCTGTTTTTCCTTTCCGCAACACCATTTTGTTGAGGAGTATATGGAACTGTCAACTGCTGTTTGATACCTTTACTTTTTAGAAACGAATTCATTTCATTGCCGCAGAACTCACCACCTCTATCAGATCGAATTGTTTTTATTCGTTTGCCAAACTTATTCTCTGCATATTCAACATATTCTTCTATTTTATCAATCGCCTGATTTTTATGCTTTAGAAAATATATTGTACAATATCGGCTTTTATCATCAATTAAAGTCAAAAAATATCGACTTCCTGAAAGGGACGGACTTTGCATTGGACCACATAAATCACTGTGTACTAAATCTAGTATCTCCTTAGCTCGATGTTCAGAAAATTTCGGAAATGATTTTCTGGACATTTTTGCTTTTAAACATGTTTCGCAGACATCACTACAATTACATTTAGAAATGCATACTCCATCAAACAATGAATTATTTATTCCTTTCTTAATAGCATTAATATCTCTATGCCCCAAATACGTGTGCCATTTATGAATACAATTATTTGTCGTATTTGAAACTTTTCGTGATGAGTTGCTTTCATTCAATACAAACAAATTATCTTTTAAAGTTGCTGTAGCATGTTCGACTTCATTTGATGATATTACGCATTTATTTTTGTTAAACGTTACTGTAAATCCCTCTTGATTCAGTTTTCGCACAGACAATAAATTCCCATCCAACGTGGGCACAAACAAAACATTTCTAACCAAAATTTTATTTCCATTAATGTTAAGAAAACCTTCACCTTTACCTTTGGAATTAACCTTAGTACCATCTGCTAAGTACACATTTTCTGTATAAGTTTTATCTAACTTGCAGAAGAATCTTTCATCACAGCACATATGACACGTAGCAGCTGAGTCCACAAACCAACCACATTGAGACTTATCTGAGAATACACCAAAACAAATATTATTAGAAGAACATTCAACATATTTTGCGCAACTATTTTTATTCCTCTTATTCTGATAGCATTGTTTCTTCAAATGTCCTTGTTTGCCACATATAAAACATTTCAAATTAATTTTCTTTTTGTGTTCAGTTTTTAAAACTATTTCTTGAGATTTATCACATATCTTTCTTTTACTTTCTTGCAACAGTTTCTCTTTTACCATATCCAGTGTAAGATCTTCTGGCCGTACTTCAAGTGCAGATACTATGCCATTATAATTTTCAGGAAGACTGCCCAAAAGAAATGCAACAGTTTTGTGTTCCGGAAATTCTTCACCCATATCTTGCAAACGATCAGCTATATCAAGAAATTCAGCAATATGATCTTCCATTGCCTCACCATCTTGTAATTTCTTTGAAATTAGTTCTCTTAATAAACTGACCCTGTTTGTTAAATTAGCCTTTTCATGGTTTTTTTTGAGTACTTCCCAGTAATCTTTCGCAAAACTCAACTTCTTCACCTGGACTTTTTGATTTTCTTCCAAAGATAAACCAATCACTGCCCGAGCCTTTCCATCTCGTAGCAACCATTTACTGTCTGGCTGTTCCGGAATATCAGACGTTACAACATCCCATTATTCACGCTCCAGCAAAAGCATCTCCACATTGAACTTCCATGTGTGATAATTACTGTTATTTAATTTTGGAAACATTGTCTTGATATCCATTTTCTTACTGCAGTTTGATTTTCTTTCTAATCTTCTTGTTCTGTACTATGTGGAAAGAGGGCCCATAACCTCTTGAAGAAATGAAGGTTTTATTTCGAATAATAATTTATAAAAAAAAAAAAATAAAAACAAAATGGAAAATACAATAATGTAAATGAATAAATTATTAAATAATAACAAGTATTATTGGTATAAGTTTTATATACAACAATTTCAATGCAAGGAATACCTACTATGGAGATCCGTACACAAACACGCGAGAGTAATATCTTCAACTTTTTAATTTTGAACCCAGACTTGAAAATACAACGGTAAAAAAACCAACTAGGTTGATCGCAGGTATATCTTTCCACATTGAAGTTGTCCTAACTCGAAGTTCGACAAGAAGACGGGGAAGCCCAAATCATACATACATATGTATGGTCAAATTAAAATACATACTTACATACATACATAAGTATGTATGTAACATACTTTGCATGTATGCTAAAACTTTACAAAGTAAAAATGATGGTATGCAACCAACAGCAGCCCGCACATGCACTATTGTCAAACAAATCCATATGAAAAACAAACACAATTTTTCACGTTTGGCTGGATAATGGATAATGTTGGTTATAGAGATGCATAAACCTTTATGAATAGGACTTCAGAGGCAACATGTTTCAACATACATAAGTAAGAAAAGGTATTTACATATGTTTCTCGTCAAAAGCTTTGTAATTATTTTTCGCAAAAAACCGATTTATATACTTATTAAAACCGGTTTTCGCTTCCGTTTTCGCATACTCTATCTAGCCAGCTTAGCCCATATTATAAAATAAAAATACTATAAATAATTATTTTGGAGGTTACCCGAATGAACACTTAATGGATATTTTTAATAAATGTTAATATAAGGTCATTAAATATATTAAGCAATACTTGATATTCCGTTGCGAACTTTAAAGGGGCATCACATTACAAGGAAATAAACCTGGTGTCTACCTAGCGAGTTCAGTTGTACTTATCACAGAATACTCAACTTTGACGTATAAAAAGGGTCCGAATCATAAACTGTGTATAAATTAGAGAGCTGCACAAGCATACGAAAAATGTCTTACAAGCAATTTCGTTAAATTTCAAATAGTGTGTGCTTATTACTCTCTCATTTCAAAACAAATACTTCCAAAGATATGTGTTTTGCTTAACAGTAAAAACATTGAAGAATAGAACAAAACCGAAGTAGAACAATGTTGGAACAAAATAAAGCCGAACAGAACAAAGGTTCTATAGAACATTAAAACTGAAGTAGAACATTCAAAACATGCTTGAATGTTTTGATAGTAGACCTAGACCAAAACAAACTCACACATTAAGAAACATTTGCGTTCTGTTGTAAATAAGAAAACGCTTTAAAGAGGTTTTAGTTACAATGAAATAATATACATATGTACATACATACATATCTATGTACATACTTACATACATATTTATGTAAATTGTATGAGAACTACATACATATAACTTCTTTTAGTTTTTTTTATTATTTTTCTTGAATGTGTTGTGAACGAAAAGAAAAACATGCGCGCACACAAGTTTTTTAACACGCATCATCCCAGCTAGCATTTTCAATCGTAGATGACTCTTCCGCGATCGGACGGGGCGATTAAATAAATCGTCGACGATGTTGTATTCCGATCGTGCAAGTTCAGTACAGCGGGAGAAACTGTGCCCGTGCGGCGACTCTTTCGTTTGAATCGTCTACGATGCGTGTTAAAGAATCGTGTGAGACGCTTTAATTGCTACTTCAAACGAGCCTTGAAACAGTCGCCTAAACGAGTCGTCTGCGATGCGTCAGAAAGAATCGCTGAAGGTTCTTGCAACTGATACTACGAAGATCTTTAATTGATCCCTAAAAGCTTTAAAATAAAAAGGATTGTTTTGCATTGTTCATTTTTTTATTGAAATATTATAATTCAAAAGTAAACATATTTAATTCAATTATTAAACTTATAGCGTAGACAGACGACAGCGTTAATTTGCATTAGCAGTCTTAATTCAAATTAACTTGTGAATTATCCCCATCGCAATGTGTATTAGGTTTGATATAAATGCACGAAATCAGACTGAATTTATACTGAATTTAGCTTTTTCAATATGGCAATGCTATTGCCACTCTCTTATCGAGTGGAATACAAAGCCTCATGTTGGTATTCATCCTCTCCATATTTTGAACTTTTTCACAAACTTTTGGAAAATATTAAACCTACAAATTTCCACAATTGCCTTTCTCTTATTTCAGACTGTCCTCTTGCTATCCCAAGTTGTAGCAACACGTTCAGATTTATGGTTGCTAGTGCATGTACAATTCTTACATTATGGAGCAGTTTCAGCAAAAGTAATTTCAACTTTCTTTCAAATATATAGTGATTTTTCACCAACAGCATAGCTGCTAATCGTACTTTTTGCCTTCTATCCATTTGATTTCGATGTAAATGCCAAAAAAAATTAGTTGACAAACAAACAGTTGTTTACTAAATGCAGAAACTGTCGTCTGTCAGCGTTAAATTTTAATTCACATTAGTGAGCTTCTAATGCAAATTAACGCTGTCGTCTGTCTACGCTATTAAAAAAATACATATTAATTAAAAAAAAAACTTAATTTATTTGTGTGTTCCGCCATCTTTCTTTGTACGATCACCCTTCCTGAGTCGGTCACCAGCATGAACAAAATGTTGTTGCAAGACTTTATTTATTCCTGCATCGTCAGCTTAGGAGAATTTTGAATGACAGACATCTTAAAAATAAAAACAAATAAGGAAACTGTAAGGGCATGAAAAAAAGTACTTACTTGTTATAACTCGAAGAATACTAAATTCTTGGAAAATGGGCTTACTGTTTGTCCCACGCCAGCTCAATTTTGAAGCCACATCATCGCTCATCTCATTGCTTTAGTCGATAGCATTATATTTTTTTTTATTTTTATAGAATTTTAAGTAACAAAATAGTAATACTTTTTTAAATCAATAACTAAATAAAAATACACTTTTGTCTCGACACATGTTGAATGCTCTGCAACTGATTAGAAATGAAGCAAAAATCTCTTGTTCGTCAAACGATCGCGAGAAAGCGTAAGCTGCGATTTTTGAGTAAAACAATACAAAAACTTCATTCACTCGCGAAACAATCGTCACAACGACTCGCAAGACCATAATTTGGAAGAGCAAAGAATAGTTTTATTTCAACAATCGTCTGGGTGATTAAGATATGAATCGCGAAATGATCGCGCTCGTCATACAATCTTCCAAATGCTAGCTGGGATCTACATACTTGTGTGTATGTGTGTGTATGGTTTAATGTGTTGTTTTACCATCTCAGTAATTCTTTCAGTAGCCTGAGTAGGAAATGTTCTATTGTACTTGGTGTTTCTGCTATGATTTACCGTATTTTTACTTCATTGTGGGTATTTGTTTGGATATTCTAGTTGTTCTGAAAACACAAGCACTAACAAGCACTGTAGAGAATAACTTTTCAAATGCTGTTTGGTTTGTTTTGGTCAGATTCATGTTTTGTTATTTTTGTGTTGTTATTTAGCGCTACACTGAAATACTGTGTTTGGAAGTGGTGTACAATAGAACACAGAACTTTTAGAATATTTTGTGCAGCTCTCTAGTATAAATCATAAAGTTTGTGAGAAGAGATATCTATATAAAAACAACTAGATTAGCTATCCCTTTCACACAAACTTTATGCACGTTTTCAAAGTTGTCGGGTCTATTTAGTTTATGGTACTTATGCACAAAGTAAACTGGATTTATGCGCCATTATATGAAACTAATTATTTCCTAATCGTGCCACTGTACGAAGTCGTAATAAACATTTCAATGATGTCAAATTTCATGTAATATACCGCCACTATATATAAAATTTTGTTAACTGCTCATATGGTATAATGTATGGAACCAAAAACAAAACATATCACAAAATAATTAATAAACTAAAAATCGCTAGAATAGGTTGTAAATATTTATTCGTAATTATTGTAAAAGTCGCTTAACTTTTAACAAATACCATCACTATTTCATCAACGCATTAGCTGTCAAAACATAACAAAGAAAATTTTTACACAATTATTAGACAGGAACTCTGATTCTCCTTGTTAAGCAAATAAAGTGGTTTTTTATTTAAAGCTAAGCTCTCAGTAGTGTAATTAAATTGTATTTATGATTTTAGTGCCACCCTACGTTATAATTAATTGACTGAAAGTAAAAAGGCAAATTAATAAATAACTAAAAAATAGACTGAAAAACTGCGCAGTTTGTGTGTGTGGCAATTAAAAGAAGAAAAAAGATACCAAATAAAAGAGAAAATAATAGTTGAAAATTAACTGTATAAAACAGAAAATATTACATTTTAATAGATAATTTTGGTTTTAAAATTTTGTTAATTGACTGTATTGGGGATAAAACTAAAAAAAGATATGGCTACACGTAAGAAGTCGCTGTTGAAAATCATAATTTTGGGCGATAGTAGTGTTGGGAAAACTTCGTTGATGAATCAATATGTGAGTAAACGTTTCTCAAATCAATATAAAGCCACCATCGGAGCTGATTTTTGTACGAAAGAAGTAGTAGTAGATGATCGTGTTGTTACATTGCAAATCTGGGATACTGCGGGTCAAGAGCGCTTCCAATCGTTGGGCGTTGCTTTCTATCGTGGAGCAGACTGCTGTGTTTTAGTATATGACGTCACATCGCCCAACTCGTTCAAAAATCTAGACTCATGGCGTGACGAGTTTCTAATACAAGCTAGTCCTCGAGATCCTGAACATTTTCCGTTTGTTGTTTTGGGTAACAAGGTTGATATGGACAATAGACAAGTGTCGACACGCCGTGCTCAACAATGGTGTCAATCGAAGAATGATATACCATACTTTGAGACATCGGCCAAAGAAGGCATTAATGTGGAGTTAGCCTTTCAGACTATTGCCAAAAATGCATTGGCCCAAGAAGCCGAAGTCGAGCTGTACAATGAGTTCCCCGATCAAATTCGTTTGAACGCTGATCGAAATAATCGTCCCGGAAATGCTGATAACTGTCAATGCTAATTTAAAATCTACACTCTACATGCGACAAGCAAATTTAGGATGCTGGTTGCTGTCTGATATCTATTGGCCTCATTTTATTTAAAAAAAATTACTGTTTTCCTGACTGGTAAATACAATTTTGATTTTTTTTTGTTAATCTCAAACATCAACGCTTACAATATAATTTTACATAATTTTTTATCTGAAAATCATAAATTAGATGTCGGGAAATAAATTTGTATTAATCTAAAAGAAACTATAGCGACACAGAAATAAAAATTTTTTGTTTTCTTTTATGCACGTTTTCTTGTAAAAGTTATGAATAATTTGATAGTTAAAGAAAATTATATTCATTTTTAGCAATTTAAGAAATTATTTTTAAATATGAAACAAGTTTGTATCTTTATAAAATTTCTATTATAGTATTCAATATACATATAATGAAGTAATCATAAAATTAAATAAATTTCTTTAATAATAAATTTAATAAAAAAATGATCAAACAAAACATATACAACAAAATAAAATGATATGGTCATAATGAGAGTAAAAGATAGTAAATTACCAGAATCATTTTATATAAAACAAATTACACGAATAATTATTCCATAGAAAATCTACACTGTATCCAATATAAAATGAATAAGTTTTAAGATATTTACGGAAATTTTTGGAACGATACTTATTTCTTGAGTGAAAGTCTTGTCAATGTTAATATATTAGAAACGAGATGAAATTATTTAAAGTTGCTAACTCATTGTTTTTATAATACTGTCTGTTTGCTTTTTATACAAAAATGTTGTACCTTTGTTCTCTTGAATATGTGATGATTTACTAAACAGGTAAATTATTATTATAAACAACCAATTATAAATAAAGGAACAATTAAAAAAAGGGATGTTTTTCGTTTTGTCTAAGTTTATTAAAAAAGAAATTAACTATCATTAAAAAATATTATATATAGACTTGTGAAATATTCTATAGAATGGAATGATGGTTTATTGTAAAATTCAAGTTAATATTTCCATGTCTTATTTTTACAATATCAGCAAACATTTGTAGTTAACAAATATAAATATTTTTTTTTTTTTTTTTTTTTTTTTTTTGGAATGGGACAAAATATTTCATAACATTCTAATAAGTTAATTTTAGTTAAGATCTTGAATAATAGATAGATGAAGATAAATATTTTATCCATAATTAATATTGAGACATGAATATAAAAGACTAAAATTTAAATATGTATTTTTTGAAAACAAAATATTTTAACATTTTAATATGGTCCATTACCACTTAGAGCGATTCACAGTGAAACCGATATAAAATAAATAAACGTTATTTACAGAACAAGCAAATATTTTTCTTCCCTAGAGTAGAAAATAAAAAATTAAAATGTTAGAAAAATTTATGGTAAAACCTCAATTTTAATTGAACCTTTAATTCGGAAATCATGACGCACATATGAAATCATTATTGTATACACAGAATGGATAGGACAAGTGCCTATGGACCATACTTGCACTAGAGCGTCATACTTAAAATGCTTATAATACACTCAACACTCAAGAACCTTTACTTAACTTATTAACGTAAATGATTCAATGGTTTAACCATGATATGATATCTAACCGAACGAAGTTATTTTTTGTATATACATTTCAATAAATAAGTTTAAACCATGTTCTTAGCAAATTACAACGGTTAAGTAGTGAGTAACTGGGCAAAAACTTGGGTACAACTCGTGCAGTTTAGACAAACCTATCGGATCTAATCAAATTTCACAGGTTTGAGTCTAAACTAAACTAGTAAACGAGTTGGATTTAAATATAATTTAAAAAATTCAAATTTTGAGTTACTACGGTATTGCACCAAAGGCTCGATATATGTATATGTACTTAGGCATTATATGTGCATACAAAGGTTCATACAAGTTTTAAACTTGTCAAAAAAAATTTCTTTTTGGATTTTTTTTTTGTCGTTTAGGATTCTCAACAACCACTATTACAAAAGAAAGCAGTTCCATCTTTAGATAGATATTTTAATAGCCATTTTAATTTCAGGACATAGTTTGAAAATAACCAAGAACATATTTCATACAGTTTCCTTAGTTACTTTATACTGAAAATGTTTGTGTTTTTTATGAAATGAATGTGTTCCATGGAAAGAGGTAGAATAATTTTTAGGAGTTATTTTGCAGTGTTTGAAATGAGTAATTCCAAAATGCGTCTCAAAAAGTTTTATGATTATTGGAAATGGTGTAGATATAAATAATCTAAAAACAAAAATAACTGAAGCCGTTAGCCTTAGTAAATGCTTCTCGTGCTCTATTTTGTTTTAATTTCAATTTACCCTATAAGTATATAAACAGTAAAAAATTGTAATTAATATTCAAAATTTATTAATAAAGAATGCAAAAGCATAAATACATAAGTATGTACATATATGCAATTTTATTATTATTTGCATGTTTTTGTCCTATTTGTTAATTATTAGTATCTTTTCATTTTTCATTGATTTGAAATTGTATTGTATACATAAGTATTTTTTCATGTGATTTGTGATTCGCATATTGTTTATTAGTCATTGTTGTTTTTCTCTCAGGGTGACCAAGCTCTTCTGTGTACACTTACACATAAGTATGTACGTTACATTTATACAAAAATGCATACATACGCGTGTACACATGTACCATATGCGCTTGAGACACTATTAAGAGAATGTCTTACATACGTAAGTACATACATACATATGTACATACTCCTATGTACATTTATAAAACAAAATCGCCCCTAATCTCGTTTTGTTTCTTAATATTTTCGTTTATTAAAAAAACAAATTTATTAAGCATTGTTTTAACTAAATGAATCATTTTTATAGATTGAATGTGTGCACGGAAGATAATAAAATACTAAAAAAAATGTTTTTAATTCTTTAGAACAGCGATTTATTATAGTTCTAATATTCAGAAAAAAAGTTGAAACTTCTTATATTCAAGATGACTCCTTCAGTGATGAAAATATAGAGCAAAGTGCAAACAAGTTTTTAAGTTCCGAAGAAAGTTTATGGATGTAAATAATGATGATATGGACATAAGGAAGGAAATTGCTTTATGTGCTGTTGAACATACCATTACAAATAGGGCAACAAATGATTTGTTACATATTTTACGAAATTATTTTCCTTTTGCCAAAAGACTCAAGGTCTTTGAAACAAATACCACGCGATGCTCCAAATATTTCAATTAATCAATTAATAATATATGTACATACATATTTATATAATTTAATAAATATGTATATTTTCGACAAAAAGGTTTAATAAAAATAATTTCATAAAAAAAAATCGGATGAAGGCAAAAGCACTAGCAGCATGTCATCTTTGGTGCAAATTCCTTTCCAACTCGAACCTTGCAACTACATATTTGCATCAAACATGTAATACTGCTTATGACTAACTTATTATTTGGTTATATTCCTAAGCTTACAAAAATATTACCAAATAGGCTTATTGTAAGTATGATTAGGAAACAATTTTTCTGTAAGCTTGTTATACATATGTATATGTCTTAGACTTCTAAGCTTTTTGTAATTACTGAGTAGTAATATTGTCGCAAGGGATCAGTTTTCCTAATTAAATAATTATTAACAAGCCTTTTACAATACTTTTCACAATAAATTTCTAAGCCTAAGGCTTATAGTTATAAACTTGTTATAAGCTATTTCTATATACTTAGTTTTTGTTATTGGGTATTTAAATCTAAGATAGAGAATGACTAATGTTCGGACTCTTATGCAAATAAAAGCACTTAAGCTTATAAGAAATATGAAAAATGCATTTACCGCGAAATATGCACCAAAAATTAAATAATATAAAAATTTTTTCTAAAACAAAAAATGGGTTCCTAAAACAAAAATAACGGTCTAAAGGTAATAATATCAAATACTATTTTCCACCAAACGTTAATTTCAATCCCAAATAGAATTACATACATGCATATATTGCGTGTGGACTTGAAATTATTGTATTCCAGTACCATGTACATACATACATAAGTATATAAAAAAAATTATTATGAAACGGTTGTTCATAATTGCCTTCAAGATATTTATTTATTTTTACTTCACTTCTGGTTGCATCAAATGTTTTTGCAATTAAAATAATCTTGCTCCCAATTTCCCAAGTAACAAGATCAAAAGAGAATTAAAAATTACTCTTTAAATATTCATATTGTAAAAAGGGAGAGGGAGACGCTTTATTTTGATCTTATTTTGAGAGTTGTTGCGGGCCATAGAAAGCAGTATTGGCACCTCTTGGGTTCATATAAAAGCTGAAGTGGACGGAAGCTTTTGTTGCGGCCATAAAAAGGAGGTTTGGAACATATTAAAACTAAGCTTATTGGGAAAATCGTCAGGTCAACCGGTCTGCAACAGAGTTAAGGTGAATTCACCCATTCGTTCTCTACGTTCCGAACGATTTTTTTTTATATGTAGTTTGACGTCTCTATTTTGAGAAAGAGAGTAAATTTAATGCGGAACAACAACAAAATTTTCGTTCAGAACGAATGGGTGAATTCACCTTTACATAAGTATTTATTTACATACATATGTATATTAATTTTTATTTCGTCTTATTTACGTACATTAAAATGATGGTGTGGTGAGTGGTTGTCTATAAAACCAAGTACTCCAGGTTTGTTCCCTGGAAGAGGAAAAATTTTTTTCACCATGGTTTTTCGAGTTATAAAATTAAGTGGCTTCAACCCCCCAAACTAGCAAGTTTCCATATTACTAAACCAAATACACGTAGAGCGTTGTTTATACGCAACGACAGATGGCAGCCTCGTTATCCTAGTCATGCTACAGCAGACCAATCATCTACTTAGCTGGAACGAAGCTAATAAAAGGCAAAAAATAACAATGCGAAAACAACTGCAACAGCTCGTCTAAGATGGAGATGCTTTGTGAAAGCCAAATGCTCCCGAAAATTGGAAATGGAGAAAAAATGTACATTAAATATAAAACGAAATAAATTTAATATCACACCAAAGACAAAAATTTTAAATATGGTGCTTTTCGTAGTAAAATACTGGCTTTTTCGATTTTATTTTATTTATTTCTATACATAAAAGTTTTTATGGCCATAGTGCCCTTTTTGAAAACAAAAGTTGAGAACGCCGCTTTCTGTGCATATATATTCTGTGCTTACCTACTTATGTACATATGTATGTATGTCAGATTGTGCTGAATTAATTCTTAATACTTATATAGAAGTAAATGAAACGAAACTTGTACAAGTTAAATTGCTTAGTGTGATTATGAGAGCAATTTTAAAAGAGAATCCGAATATATTTGCAATGGTAAAAGGGCTAGTGGAAAAGACGTAAAATTAAATATTGCTACAGGAAAAATCTGCTGCGTTTGTCTAATACTAAATTTTACAACCCTGTGTTCGTGAGTTTTATCTGACGTTCTTTAATATTTCTTTCTTTCGTACTTCATAATCAAAGGTCATTACGTGTTAAATAAAATTTATTAGTATTATTCAACAAAACCTTTTATTTTTGTTCAATTTTTGTCATGTGTTTTGTTTTCTGTTAAAGGCTTCTACGCCGTGGACAGTCTAAGGAAAAAGAAGAAGTTTAAGCAGAATTTTTCTGCTACTGCTTGTGGTAAATACGACAGCGATACACGGAAATCGATTTACAACACACTGAAATCTTGCATAATGAAAATCTGGACGTCAGAACACACATTTAATCATCCATGGGAAACAGTGACGCAGGCAGCATGGCGTAAATATCCTAATCCTATGACACCATCCATCATTGGTACCGATGTAGTCGAACGCAAAGTGGTTGATGGCGTTTTACATACACATCGGCTGGTACAATCAAAATGGTATTTCCCAAAATGGACACATAAACTGATTGGGACTGCTAAAACCTGCTTTGCCAGCGAACGTTCAACAGTAGATCCAAGCAAACGATCTATGATCTTGAAAACAATGAATTTGACATTTTGCCGTCACATATCCGTGGACGAAGTGATATATTATGAACCCCATCCATCAGATCCCTCAAAGACACTATTAAAACAAGAAGCATCTGTGAGTGTACATGGTGTACCACTGTCTCATTATATGGAAGATATGCTAACTTCCACCATTAGTATGAATGCAGGCAAAGGCCGTCAAGGACTTGAGTGGGTAATTAATTGCATCAATTCAGAGGTTAAGGGTATTGCTGAAACAGCTGCAAAAAGTACAGATGATTTGATAATGACTACGAGACGCTCCCTCGATGATATGACAGAAAGCGCACGGAAAAATTTGGATGAAATTAGTGCGCAGGCTGCCAAACATATGCATATTTAGATTCAAATTATTTAGAAACAAAAAACCAAACAAAAACTAAAACAAAAATTTAATAACACTAAAGTCGTTAAAGCTCAACTGGTTGTGCTTGCGATTGGATAGAAAATTATGTACAAGTTGAATAGAAACATGCATATGTTTGTTTTCAAGATAGTAGAGCTTTCGTGAGTAATTGTTGTAGGAAAGTGTTCATACAGCTTATGAAGTTATAGAATATTTTTAATAACTTAACTTCGTGATAAATAATACGAAGAATTTTCTTCTTTTTCAAAACTGCAATTGAGTGTTTTTTGCCAATAATAATTTTACACAACAGCAGAATTCTTTATAGTTCTAGTTCATGGTTTGCTTAAAAACTATTCAATTGTCGAACAAATTTACATATACATATGTAAAGGTTTGTTTCTTTAAACCACAATCTATGGACTGAAAATATAAAAATTTTTTAAATTGTATATTTTTTATTATCCTTTTTACGCTCTTTCAATGGCTTCCACACTCACATTGCTCTGAAGAATTATTATTATATTATGGTAGCTAATATATTAGATAGTTATGACGATCATCTGTATAAAGTAAAATATGTTAGAATAGAGAAGGATGTTCAAAATTATTAATAATGTATAATTATGCTAAGGACGAAAAACGACATGTTAAACTCGACACAGAAATTTTATTTAGATTTAAAATCTTAGTCTAATTTATCACTTTAAAAATGTAGCAAAATGAATGATCTAATAAATTTAAAGCTATATTTTTTTTGTTGATTTTAAGAAGTATTGAAAATGTATTATTTAAATTTTTTATAAGGAAATTTTCATAAGTCTGGAATGTATAACTTAAAGATTCTTTTCAAATAGTAAAAAGCGTGAAAGTATTTCAAAATTACCAAATATGTATAAATTTTATTTTTATTGCTTCTGCAATTAAAAAAAAGATGTCAACCGTATTTTTAATTTTTATAATGTTCGTCTTAATATATGTTTTAAATATGGTGAATTACTTCACGATAGTTTTTGAAAGGAAGGAAAATAATTTGGTATTTATTTTACAATGCTCATTTTGTTAAAAATTTGTTTTCAATATAAGGTCTTTCAAATATTTTTAACCGACTTAAAAAAAGAATGAGGTTATATATTCAGTAGCATGTTATGTCAGACTGTTTGAAATTGGTATTGGGTACTCTGGGATCAGCACGAGCAGTCTCAAACAAAAAACGTACTGGATAGGACCAAGAGAAATGGTGACTCCCATACACATAACTACCCAATTTTCATTCATCTAGCTGACTATAAGTGTATAATTGGCACACTTCAGAGGTAGTCGCGTTTTGAACAATTTGCAAAATCATGTTAATGGTACTTCACATACCGACTTCAAATATACTCATATATATATATATATATATATATATATATATATATATATATATATATATATATATATATATATATATATATATATATACTTATATAGTTTATATATGTACCTACTATAGATTGTCCATACACGCGGCTTTTTATAGTTTTATCTGATTTATGTGCTAGTCATGGAATATTGGACACTTCGGATGCGCGCCACAAAGCGAAGCAGCAGGAATGGTCCTTCACATAGCGTTATGGAAAATTGGACACTTTGGATGCGCGCCACACAGCGAAGTAGAACAAAATGTTATATTTCACACATAATGGTATCATAATGATATATCAAACACATTTTTTCAGGGCTGTCACAGAAATCAATTTCGGTCGAAAGTGGAATTGATTCCGTATTTTATTATTTTATTTATTCAACGAAAAAACAAGACATTTTTTTTTTGTACTATCAGATACAAAAAATGCAAATTCGATCATGAAATTAAAAGTGGTTTCATTCCGAAAAAAAATTGGTTTTTTGTTTTCTGGAGAAGCAAAATACGGAATCAATTCCACTTTCGATCGAAATTGATTTCTGTGACAGGCCTGTTTATTTAAATTGTATCATAGGAAGCTCCTAATGAAAAAGTATTCGTTATTATTATTATAAATATGTACTTTTCATTAATTAAATTATAATTCATATGTATATAGCATTTTCTCTATCACACGTTTTATTTTACAAAATGAACTTGTATAAAAATATCATCATAATCATACAGGTTTACTTAAGTATATCAGCTGTTACATTCAAACATACATACATATTCATTATGTATGTAGCAGTTTTGCAAGTTTACTAAAAGAAGCAATACCATAAACTATGTATATTCTGTGGCAATACTTGCACAATTCATAATAGCACCAAGCACCGAGTTCCGCTAATACATACATATGTACATACATATGTATGTATATCGGTAAAAAAAATAGTCACACACGTGTTGGAAAGTCATCAGGCAAACAACTGTGGAATTCGTGCGTAGGAATAAAAAGAGAACTTGTTTATCATTTAATATATTAAATTGTTACATAAAGTTATAAATAATTGCATCAATATATTAAATTTCTATGAGGAAATCTGAACGTTTAATTGGAAATAAATTTCATTGCCGGCATAATCAGCCTAATTACGAGTGTCGTTGTCGTATTTCGACTTCGACATTTTTGTTCTAGATTAAAGAAGAACATTGCATGTTATCTTTAATCTATTACAAAACTGTCGAAGTCGAAATACGACAACGACACTCGTAATTAGGCTGAATGTGTTATTCTTATCACTTTTTTTGCACAGTGCAGTTGGAGATATAAGTATACACATACTTATGTACATATAAATTGAATAAACAAAGATTTTTGAAGCAGAATTTAAAATTTATTTTAATACCTCACTAAATCTCGGTCTCCTCCCTTGCACACACCTCTTTTTAATGTGTTGTCTATAATACCGCGCATTGAGATACGTACATACATACATATGTATGTACATACATACATAGTTCGAAAACTGATAACCCCCCAAGCAGAGGAGATCAACAATTATAAGACGTAAGTATTTCCATCACAGAATAGCCTGTTCCGCGGATCGCCGATCGTTAAAATTAATTGATTGATCATTTCAATTTAACATTTTCATCAGCTGGGATCGGCAGTAGCTGTTTTAATTATACACAATAACATGGCTATTATACGTTTTTATTCTAAAGAAGCTTGGGAAGAAATTCATCTTTCGAAGGTTTTAAAACAATTGCAGAGCGTAAGTATATTTTTTACACATTTGTTTACTTATTTGTGTCATTTTACACCCCTTTCAAAAAAAATAAATAAAAATTAAATGTAAATCTAATTGCAATAGACATTCATCCTTATCGTGAATAAAAAGTGAACATGGCTACATTCATAAGTACATAAAATTTTATTATATAAGAAATACTGATGATCAATATTGTTCAAACTTTTTTGAGAGCGATAAGAAAAGTTAAATTTTAAATTTATAAAATTCCAGCGTAATAAGTTAATTAAAGTTAAGTTAATTAAACAAGTTTTCAGTGATTTGCGTATGGATGTACATACATACTTACATACTACATATGTATGTATGTACATAGTAAATGCGTGTGTGCACGTATGTACGTACATACACTAGCCGTTATAAGTCTACGCTCCTGCTGTGTGCTATTTACTGCAATTGAAAAATAGCAAAAACTGCTCTTGAGCTAAATTGTTTTAATTAAATTAAATATTTTATGCCTTAATATTTTATAACTACAGAAAAAAGTGATAAAAGCGCGTTCGCAAAATCTATGCTTTTTATAAGAAAATTAAATAATGCAATTAAACTGGTACGCACTATCGAACTTGGGTGACAGCCAAAAAGTGATCAGTTTTGACTGACCAAACTATCATACATGTTGGCTACTAAAACCGTCATTCAAAAATTACAAAAAGGAACCTAAATGAATTAAAAATTTGTTGCAGCTAAATTGTCGCTCATATTAAACTTTTAAAAGAAATAAGTTATTGTGAACCAATGGACATTAAAATTTTTTTAGAATGCCCAATGGAAACTATCAATATAATATATCCTTATGGGATCGATTTTCAATCTTACCAGACTCCATTAGAGAATGATGTTTTATTATATTTTGATGTGTTTCACGATTAGAGGTTATATGAAAAGCTAATTGAGTATTAGCTGGAATAAAAGTTAATAAAACATCATTCTCTATTGGGGTCTGATGTGATTTGAACTCGAACTCATAAGAAAAAATTAAGTTCATTGGTCAACGATATATGCAGTTTGTTGAAACTTGTTCTGTAATTCTACTCATAGAAAAGCAAAATACAAAAATGAGACATAAAAGATCATTTACATGTTTATGTTACATATAAAACTCTTCACTGATGTCAGGGCCACTGATCGTGGTGGAGTTTCTTTTTGGTGAAGATTCGGGAAAATGTAAAATTTATATATGTATTTGTAATCTAAAAATCGTTTAGATTAAAATTTTTTAATGAATTTTCTTATTTATTTTTTACGACACCTTTTTGACTAGATTTAGCTATTTGCTTTTAGCAAAAAAAAAAAAAAAAAAAAAAAATCGTCAGGAAGTTAACCGAAAATTAATTTGTTAATTTGATTTACTATGTGAGAATCATGAAGGCTTCTTTCTGATTAAATCAATTATAAGCTCAAAATTGCATCTACAGAACTATCTTTTTCTTTTAGGCTTTTCCAAATATTGAGACTCTGCAGGTGGAAAAATGTTACCATGTCGAGATAACGAAAGATATTGAGTCTAAAGATAAAACATTATTAAAATGGTTGCTCAAACATCCTCAACGTGATCAGAGCAGTTTATTTGAACAGACAACCTTGCCAGTTGAGAGGCAAGGGCAGTTCTTAATCGAAATCGGACCACGTTTCAATTTTTCAACAGCTTTTTCTACCAATTGTGTTAATATTTGCCAAAATGTTGGTCTAACTCAGGTTAAACGTTTGGAATCATCTGATCGTTATCTAATTGGCTATTCTGATGTAAAACCTGATCTTGAAAAGCTAGTTGATGTGTTAAGCGATCGTATGACTGAGTGTCACTATACCGAAGACAATTTACCTGTTAATAGCTTTAATGAACAATTAGCCCACTCTAATGAGTCTTGGTACAAAGTTCCGGTTTTAGAACAAGGTCGCAACGCTCTGGAGGAAGTTAATATTAAACTTGGGCTAGCATTTGGTGACTGGGATTTAGATTATTACACAAATCTTTTTAAAAATGTTCTTAAGCGTAATCCTACCACTGTAGAGTTATTCGATTGTGCCCAAAGCAATAGCGAACATTCCAGACATTGGTTCTTCCGTGGTAAAGTGATTGTGGACGGTGTCGAACAACCCCAGTCCTTAATACGTATGATTATGGATACACAAACAAATACTAATCCTAATAATACTATTAAGTTTAGTGATAACAGTAGTGCCATTCGTGGTTTCAATCATGTGACTATAATACCTCAAGTAATCGATGGTCCTGGTGCAGTTTCCTTGCGAACTGTTGATTCGGACTTGATATATACAGCAGAAACACATAATATGCCTACAGCTGTGGCTCCTTTCAGTGGTGCTACCACTGGTACTGGAGGTCGTTTGAGGTATAAATTAATTAAGTAACAAGTTAATTAAGCTAAATGATATTATTTAATTTTTTTATAGAGATGTTCAAGGCGTGGGACGTGGTGGTATACCTATTGCAGGTACGGCTGGTTATTGTGTAGGTTCTTTAAACATACCGGGTAAGATATAATTATTATTTGTCCAAGATATTGAATGCACATATATATTAAGGTATATATTATTTATATATTAAGACTTCCCACAGCCTTATGAAAATGCCAACTACGAGTATCCTTCCACTTTCGCTAAACCTTTAAAGGTGCTTATTGAAGCTAGCAATGGTGCTTCAGATTACGGCAATAAATTTGGTGAACCTGTAATTACAGGTTTCGTTAATTCGTATGGGTTGACTAACGCCCAAGGAGATCGTGATGAATATGTTAAGCCCATTATGTTTAGTGGTGGCATGGGTATAATGGATTCAACAATGCGTCGTAAAATTGATCCAAAGAGAGGTAAATTGCAAGAGACAAAAAATATTTTTCGCTTTCTACAAAAAAAGATTATAACTAAGTGTGTTATTTGAAATCGGATGCGTTCCAAATATATTGAAATGCTTTTCGCCTTAACGGTTTAATGTTTTTTTTTTTTTTTGTTAACATTTAGATTCGAATTTTCGAAAATTTATTCCCGTAGTCCATATAGGGTACATAGGACCTCTAATAAATATAGTTGTAAATTATTTATGAATATACTATACTAAAAATGTATTTTAGGAAATTTGCTGGCCAAAATTGGTGGACCAGTTTATCGAATTGGCGTAGGAGGTGGTGCTGCCAGTTCTGTCGAAGTACAAGGCTCCAATGACTCTTCATTAGACTTTAACGCTGTGCAACGTGGTGATGCTGAAATGGAAAACAAACTAAATAGAGTTGTGAGGGCTTGCATAGAACTAGGTGAGAATAATCCCATATTGGCAATACATGATCAGGTTAGTAAACTTTTTACAACTACATGTCTCTCACAATTTTTTGCTTCATATGCACTGTTATTTATTTTCTTAAGGGTGCAGGCGGCAATGGGAATGTTTTAAAGGAATTGGTAGAGCCTGGTTTTGCGGGCGCTGTTATTTTCTCTAAAGAATTCCAATTGGGTGATCCCACCATCAATGCTTTGGAGTTGTGGGGTGCTGAATATCAAGAAAATAACGCCATACTTTGTAAACCTGAAGATCGTACTTTAATTGAAAGAATTTGCGAAAGAGAACGTTGTCCCATTAGTTTTGTGGGGGTAGTGACTGGTGATGGTCGTGTAACTCTAATTGAAAGTGAAGCTAATTTCGAAAAAATTTTAAATGAGAATGTCGAACGGTCATCAATGGGCCCGATACCTTTCGATTTGGAATTAAAACATGTTTTGGGAGAAATGCCCAAGAGAGAATATCAATTGCAGCGTTTGAAAAATTTTTTACAGCCGTTAAATTTCGATAGCAATTTAGATTATAACAAGTGTTTAGAGCGCGTACTCAGTTTGGTATCTGTAGGCAGTAAACGTTATTTAACAAACAAAGTAGATCGATGTGTTACTGGTCTAATAGCTCAGCAGCAATGTGTTGGTCCCTTGCATACGCCCTTGGCTGATTTTGGTTTGGTTACTATTTCCCACTTTAGCACAGAAGGTATTGCAACATCGATTGGTACCCAACCTATTAAGGGGCTTTTGGACGCTGGTGCTATGGCACGCATGAGTGTGGCTGAAGCGATATCTAACTTGGTATTTGTCAAAATCTCAGAATTGGCTGATGTTAAATGTTCAGGAAATTGGATGTGGGCCGCTAAATTGCTAGGAGAAGGGGCACGTATGTATGATGCCTGTGTTGAAATGTGTAAAATCATGAAGGAGCTCAGAATCGCTGTGGATGGCGGTAAGGATTCTTTATCGATGGCTGCAAAAGTTAGTGGAAAGACTATTAAATCTCCAGGCACATTAGTGATCTCTACGTATGCCCCTTGTCCTGATGTAAATGTGAAAATCACTCCTGACCTAAAAGGACCTTTGAATGATATTGAAACTGCTTTAATTTGGATTAATATCGAAAGTAAATTTCGTTTGGGAGGAAGTGCCTTGGCTCAAGCCTATAACCAACAAGGCAATGAATGTCCTAATCTTAAAGAAACTGATATTTTAGTAAGAGCATTTAATGTTACCCAAAAATTACTGTCAGAACGCAAACTTTTAGCCGGGCATGATATCAGCGAGGGAGGTTTATTGGTATGCGTTTTGGAAATGGCTATAGCTGGTTTAGCCGGGCTTAAAATAGACTTAATGTCTACGTTAGCTAAATTAGACCTAAAACAAGTTGATAAATCTTGCATAAACATGCCTGAACTGGCTGTACTCTATGCTGAAGAATGTGGTTGGGTTTTGGAAGTTGCCGCAAGCGATATTAAGGAAATTCAAAATACATTTACCCAATCAGAAGTACCCAATCACCTGATTGGCTTTACCACCAAGTCATATGGTTTAGACTCTACCATTCATGTTGCTTGCAATGGTAAAACCCTTTTGCAAAACTCTGTTAAATCGCTCTACAAACAATGGGAACGTATCAGTTTTGAATTGGAAAAACTTCAAGCCAATGCTGATTGTGCTATTGAAGAATTTAACACGTTGGATTATCGTACTGGTCCCAAATATAACTGCAGCGTTGACTTAAGCTCAGAAATGGTATTGAAACGTGTCGCATATTCAGTAGCAGTGGCCGTCTTAAGAGAAGAAGGTATAAATAGTGATCGTGAGATGATGGCTTGTTTACTTAAAGCCAATTTTGAGGTTCATGATGTTACCATGTCGGATTTATTAAGTGGTTAGTGGAATTTATTATACCTGACAATATTATGTAGCTCCTGGTTTCATTTTAGGGAAAACGACTTTAGAGCGTTATCGTGGACTTATCTTCCCTGGTGGTTTCAGTTATGCTGATACCTTAGGTTCTGCCAAGGGCTGGGCGGCCAATATTATGTTCAGCGAGTTGCTTGCACCGCAATTCCAAGCTTTCAAGAAACGTCAAGATACCTTTTCACTAGGTATTTGTAATGGTTGCCAGTTAATGAGTTTAATTGGCTGGGTAGGAACTTGCACTCAAGAAACCCAAAGTCAAGTGATTAATCAACCTGACGTGGCTTTATTGCAAAATAAATCTGAACGTTTTGAATGTCGCTGGGCGACATTGCGCATTACGGAAAGCAAAGCGGTGATGTTAAATAAGTTATCTGGTTCTGTTTTGGGCTGTTGGGTTGCGCATGGCGAAGGACGTTTCTCATTCCGCAACCAGGGAGTTTTAGAAAACTTAAAAAGACAGAAATGTGTCGCCATTCAGTACGTAGATGACAATGGCGAACCTACGGAAATATATCCGATGAATCCTAATGGCAGCACTGAAGGTATAGCTGGTATTTGTTCGGAGGATGGTCGCCATTTAGCTTTAATGCCTCATCCCGAACGCTGTTATGCCACACACCAGTGGCCTTATGTATCTCCCGGATTTAATTGTAAATCGCAATCCAGTCCCTGGCAAGTTATGTTCAATACTGCCTATGAATGGTGCACAGAACCATTGCATTAATAAATTTTACTTTTATTTTGAAGTCCGAATCTATCCTAAAAGTCAAACAATTATACAACATAAATAAATTTTAAATAATTATGTCACAACAAAGATATTAACTTGCGAATTTATTTACAATAAATAAACTTTAAAACATGTATAAAGTATAAACAAATTACCCTTATCTAAAAAATAGCGAACATATTTTACACGAGAATTATTATGGCCCATAAACAGTAACTGCTGAAAAAAATCAACAAATATGGAACACAAATACAAAAAATATATAAAATAGCCGATAGAACTTTTGGAAAAAGGAAATACTTTTCATACGAAATTTTATTTTCCATATGGGTGAATATTTGAAACATCGAAATTTTACTTGTACACTTCGAAACAAATAGCATATTTGTCTAATACGTTTCTACTGCTCAATTAGATATCTGCAACAGACATTTCAAATAATTTTGTTTAGCTCCAGGTACATTCATGTATTTAGAATTCCAATCATGTTCATTGATGTGCAACACTTTATAGCCCATCATTTCCAGATGTTTTATTTTCAGTGACTCCGGACCTTTCAGTGCATTGAAATCATTTTCACAAAAAGAATCAATCTTGAGTAAAAGTATTGCAACTCTGTAATAAAAATATTGACTTTTTAAAATATATTTACTGTTTTAATATCATTAAATTTACTTTGTTATACGATCCAACATAGTCGTTTCCACGGGTGCTTCAATGGGTTTTTTGCTTTTGTCGAAATTTATTACAAAATCGATCTGAAATAGATTTTTCCATTAAAATGTTAAGCAGTTTTGATATTTTTTCATTTAAATTGATTAAATTTCTTTCTGTTAGCGTAATAAAAGTACTTGGTCTATACCAGGAGAATTCTAATTCAAAATGTACGGTGAAATCAATGGATGACAACTGCAATTTAGTTGGGTTACTATTCTGCGCCCAGGAATTTGTAGTTCTCAATCTCATTTACCAGAAGCTGCCTGCATTATCATTTTCAAGAATGTTCAAACAGTTTTTATAGTCTGCATTATCATTTCTAGCAGAGACATTAAAAACTTATCTTTATAATACACAAGTTCATATAAAGGTGTACGTGCATATGTATGTATGTACCAATTCATTTATGTTCTTTTCTAAATATTTGTGTTGCTTTTTATATAAATCTAGGGAAGGAAATTTTTCTGTTCACTTTTGGCAATTTTTTTTTTCTTTTAAAATAAAAAAATGTTTTTTGTGGAGATTTTGGGTTTTTGGCAATGAAAGTAAAAAATATGACAATCCTGCTCCTAACATTTGCAATACACTTTATGTATTTATAAACTAAATATATCTGCTAACATTTGAATATAAATTGAAAATACTTTAAAACCGTGTTTAACGTATACGTCTTGTGCAATATTGAAGAATATTATTTCCTGAAAAATGCCAGAAATTTTGTTTGCAAATATAATAAACAGTATAAGCAAATAATATACTAAAAGTTCATTTAATATTTTTCCTCTTACGGAATTACCAGTTCAAAGTAATTCGAAACAAATGTCCGATTTTCGAAAATTCCTCTTATCATAAAAATGCAAATTTTAGAATCCATTTCATTAATTCGCTTGAGTACAAGATCGACAACCCCATTTGAGACATCAGCACAATTATTACATATCAAATTTCTTCTTATAATATACTTCATCATCTAATAAAACGCGATTCAGATGTATGTTTACTTGGCGGAGTCATAAGAAGACATAAATCGATATCTTAAAAAAAAAAAAAAATACATTTGAGAAATATATAAAATGCTGATATTTGACCGCATATATACACTGAACGCTGCAATTTATTATTTAATTACTTATTCAAAATTCATTATGCTTTACAAACCAATGCTAAGAGCGCAATTCCGCCTTCACGAAATAATAGGCTGCAAAATATAAGCCATTCCATTAAGCTTTTAAGCTCTATTAAGAGTACTTTACTCTTGGGGATTCAAATTCGAAATAGAGAAAGTATACCAAAATGTTTTAGAAGCTAAACTTAAAACAATAAATAAAAAATAATATAAAATTCCACAATTACTGAAAAGAGTCCAAATTTGGTACTGTGAAAATAGAGAAAAACTATTTAACTGGTCCTTTGCGATTCGCCTTACGAAATGACGAGACTCTAAAATGATGTGTTCCATAAACTCTATGTTTATCTAATTATATATATATATATATATATATATATATATATATATATATATATATATATATATATATATATATATATATATATATATATATATATATATATTATCGCTCACCTGATAACCATAAGGCGTTGTGTGATTGCATCTTATGTATGATTTACTCTTTAGTAGGGCTGTTAGTAAGGTTTTAACATCACGACTAAAATCAGTTTCATTTAGGGACTCTATGAATAGCGACAAAATAAAACAAATGCTTTTGTTGATTTAAAATGTCGACCTTACTTTTACTTATTTGTGCTTCAATGAAATTTTGTTGGAACCAAGGGACATTAGCTTCTGGAAAATCTAGACACACGCTACGATTCAATTGCATTACAATATTAAGCACACGCTCCGGGTAAGTAGCCTTTAAAAATTATTTTTTTAAATTAGTAAATCAATACATTCTTTCTAAATTAAACATAAAATTAGTTGAGAAGATAAGCATTAAATTTTACCTTAGAATAACACAGTTGGATTTCTTCTTCAACACGTCGAATAAAGTTAATACAAAAGACTTTATTAATAAGTTCTTCAGGGATAATTTTGTAAAAACATAAAGCCAGACAGGCTTTAACCAAAGACAACCCACTCATATAGTTGAAGTCTCTAAAATAAACATATATATATATATAACGCTATAGTTCTCATGTAATCTTAAACTTACCTTAATAAAATTGCACCAGCATAATGCAGAGCATCGTAGGACTGTGGTGTATAACCTAAATTGTATATACAGCTCAGTACTTTTTCTACAGTTTCACCTCCCACATGCTCGTGATTGTTTTCTATATAAACTAAGATCTTATCCAGTATTTCAGGTACCAAATAGTTTGTGGCCAACAAATTATAAGTCATATCCTTGATGATACGAGAATTTAAATCTTGATACTGTATGTCTTTGTACCTTTGCAGCGTTTTATGATAAGCAACACTGTTTTTTAAGTCTGGTTTTTAATTTATAAAATGCAGATTAACTTGCTTGAGTATGTTTAATTGCTTAAATATTAAAACTTACTTTTTCGGTTACTTAAAGTGTGCACTAACATGTTTAAGTCAGTTACAGTCAGCCCATCATCATTTAAATGCCTTTCAATGCAAGAGGTTAAAACACTGTCAATAGTGGACAATTGCATGCTAACTAATTGTGGCACTTGAAAACGATACCTAAATAAATGATGATAAAAGGATATGTATGTGTAAAATGAGTAATTTAAAGTCTTATGATTTCCATTAACTAAAGTTAATTTGTAGTTAAATTCTTATAAATTTTTCGAGCCCTCTAAACGTGATAAACAATTAAGAAATAAAAAAAGTGTATCTTTATGAGTGTCCGATGAACATTCTCACTCATTCAACCCGACTTTCCACTATTTTCTCATTGAAATTTGAACGATTGATTCGGTAGACAGTCAGGCAGGACGAGCACAAGAGCATTGTGGATTTGAAATGTTATTGTATTGCTGTCTTGATTTAGCTTCTTGCATTTTCTTAAATATTTAAGTTTTAACATGTGGTAAAATTCCTTATTTTAACATCGAAAAACTTAGTTTCAGGAACTACAACTAAAAATTCGAAATTTTTAAGTTGTGAATATTTTAAAAATTCGAACAACAAAACTGAGATTTTCAAGGGCATTTATACATACTTACATACATAAGTATGTACGTTTACATGCGTCATTTTATAAATTTTTTAACATTTCTATCGAAAGTGCATTATTTAGAAATTATTATATTGTTAAAATTAATTTTTGAGTTTGCTGGCACATACTTACATACGCAAATACATACTTATTTTCACATCTCCAAATGAGCATTTTAGTAAATTAAAAACTAAAAAATTATAAAAAGTACGTGTATATGTATACATATATAAAATTACCTCATTTCTAGGGAAATTTGAAGACCGCGGCTGATAACAAGACAATCTGTTGGAGTAAATTGTTCACTCATTGTAATAATCTTCGAAAGCAAAATATTTGGATATTTTTTCCAACTATAAGGTGTATGACCGTATGCCAAAACAAATGAGGCTAAGCGAGCGAATTTTTCTGGTATTCTACCTGCCAAATCATGTTCCATAGTTCGCATACAAATTTGGCTGAGTTTCTTTTCTAACTTTATGTGTCTATATGTACCACCAAGATTATTATTAAAATTCATATAACGATGACAATGTCGTAGAAAATGTAATTGCGTTTCTTCTTCAGGTATTGTTTCCAGCTCTAACAACACACCATTCCAATAGGCATTACAAATTTTAGTATCTGAAATTTTCAACCCTCTTAAAATGGTAAAAAAGTTTCCAATAGAATTTTGCAAGCGCCAACTTTCAGGTGACGATATTATCGCTTTAAATGCATTTATCAATGACTCTCTACGTTGTGGTTTTGCAAATGGTATAAAGCAAGCCAAAGTCTCTGGCGACATTCGAATACTCATCATTTCTTCCATAGCTTGGGATAAAGATTCATGTAAAGATGCTGGTTCTAAATGGTATTGATATATGTGACAGATGGTTTTCAAATCATTTTCATCTAATTGTTTGAGACAATTTTCTAATGTCAAAATTAATTTTCTTATTAGAGGAGTATGTTGTTGTGACCATACAGGCATGTTAAGGAGATTTAAAATTTTAATAACAGTCTTTGGCGTTGTACCTGATATTTGTCTCGACGCAATCAAATTGGAAATTTTTTTCTTGTACAAATCCATCATTTCATAACTGATAATCATTTGTAGGTTATACAAACATATAGCTATCATACGAGCGTCTCGCTCATGATTACACATATCAATATGATGTTGTAAATGCCTCAAAAAATTGGCACACAACATGGGCGTAAAGAAATCTTTGCCTATATTAATACCCACCACTAACCGTGACAGTGGAGGCAGTCCAACAATTTCATCAGATGTTTCTATTTCATGTAAAGCATTTGCTAAAACCAGTTTCATCACAGTATTGGCGTTATCAACACCCATTTTACGTAAGTATAAATAACAAGTGCTTAACTCATTTATATCCAAATTAGGAACATTCTCTTTGAGTAGTGGTAAAATATATTCCATAAAGTTTTCATCGTCGTTTTCTTTTCTGAATTTATTATGTTTATGAAACACCCATAGTAAAATTATGGATTGTACAATGTGTTCTTTGTGCAAATAATATTTTTCTGTTTCCAGTATACTTTTTATCTGAAACGAAGAAATGGTAGATAAAAATATGCGATACACATAATGTTTAAATATTATTATTTTTTGTGGAATAACACAACTTTCCAATTTTTTTTTACCGAAACGTCTCTTAATAATGAAAACTATAGTCAACTTTAAAAATATGTATATGTAATTTATATATGCCATCCCACAAAATAACGAAGATATTAATTTTACCTCGGCTAAACTCTCGGCCAGATTTAACCTTCTTATTACATCGTCTTCTTCAGTATACAACTGTTGCTTTAAATTAAAGTTTTGTATAAATGATGCATCTTCTTCTGCACCAGTCAGATTTGCTTTTTCTTCTGCTTCCAATGATTCCAATTGTTTTCGATGTTTACTTAACTGCTGTGAGTTATTACTACACAACCTCTGAATCTGCTGTGCAAATACATACGACGGTGTCCACCTACACCGTTCAGTTGAAATTGCTGTATATCTCTCAACGCGATGTGCGTTTGTTATATTTCCACACGATTTTAAACAGGCCGACAATTGTTGTAACTGTTGTTTTTGCCACTGAACCATTATTAACTTGAATTGTTGTTTTCCGAAAAACGTAGTATACATTATTAATTAAATAATCTTTGGAAAATTTTATGAATTATTGCGCTTAAAAATCAACATATTTGTAGTTACCCAAGGCCTTGCTCTTGTCTTTATTTACGAAAACAATAATCAGCTGATGATAAAACCAGGCAATCACGCCGCTAGATGTTTTTATATCAAAATTTAAATTAATTTATTCACAATAAACATATTTTTGCAATACTTAATACAAAAAAAAAAAATCTGTCTTGCTAGACATTTCGCAAATGTAAAATGCTTATGCAAGTTTAAAAGACAATTAGAAAACTGTCTGCCCTTAAATTTCCTTATTTTTCACTTGCCATATCTTATTGCGCCAGTTTTTATTCAGGTCGCAACACATAAAGAAAACATACACCCGGTTCATACACTCCAACTTTTGTTGCGCAACTTTCAATTCAGCGGTGAGAAAGTTAAAAAAGGTAGTACATATGTTCTCTATCTTTCTCACAGCTGAATTGAAAGTTGCGCAACAAAAGTTGCAGTGTGTGAACCGGCTAATACATTTCAATCTTTTTTTTCTCACAGGTAAATTAAAATTTGCACTTTTAAAATTGCCTAGTGGGAGAGAAGTGTGAACGATTTTATTCGAATGTTATCTTCTCAGCTGTTCATATGAGAATTAATATTGTTATTAAAATACAAGCCGATCCCTCAAATTTATTTTTCCCATTTAATTGTATCATATAAGTATCAATTGACACAATATTGTTTTACTGTTGCATGACATACCATGATCGTTTTAAACATAAACTAATATTCTGTGGTTTTAAATGTGTCCTCATGATATGAAAAATAATTTTGTCTATCAATATCATCTGGCTGCAATTGTGAACCAAATTTTAAATTTCTCTTAATTGCCTTTCACAATTCGTCAACAAATTCTGTGTTGCTTATAAAAGTAGTATATTATTGAAATTTAAATAGCAGATGCTGAAAACTATAAAAGGAAAACAAAGCGATAAATTCTAAGGAATAATACCACTAAAAAAAGAAATGGATAATAATAAAGAAACTGTGGATGGAACAAGTAATCTGTTAGAAAAAGTGATATCAAAAAATGCCAGCACAAATTCTTTGGACACTGATTCAAAATCTAGTTCAACTGGCTCGAAACACGGAGCAGAAATGGGAACAACAAAAGACACACCCTTTAGCTATTTAGAAGGAGAAGAAGATCAAGACCAGAAAAATGATGTTACCTATGTGTGCCCCTATCGCGGTCCAGCTTATGGTGCATTGACCATAACGAATTATCGTTTATATTTTCGTTCTTTACCTTTGCGGGATCACGAGCCACCGGTAGTCGTTGATGTTCCTTTGGGGGTTATAGCACGAGTCGAAAAAATTGGTGGATCCACATCAAGAGGGGAAAACTCGTATGGTATTGAAATTTTTTGCAAAGATATGAGAAATTTACGTTTTGCACATAAGCAACAAAATCATTCCCGTAGAACAGTATTTGAAAAATTGCAGTCGTATGCGTTTCCGTTGTCGTATAGTGGGCGATTGTTTGCTTTTGCACATGCAGCTGCTGTTGGCAGTTCGCCGCCAGGAGAAAATGGTTGGGCCGTCTATGAACCATTGGCTGAGCTAAGAAGATTAGGAGTGCCCAACGATATGTGGCGAGCTACAAAGATAAATGAAAGTTATGCGGTATGCGATAGCTATCCGGCAGTATGGGCTGTGCCGAAGCAGGCTTCTGATGATTTCTTACGTAGAGTAGCACAATTTCGTTCCAGATGTCGTCTGCCAGTTTTATCCTGGATGCATCCTAGATCTCAAGCCACTATCACCAGATGCTCTCAGCCACTGGTGGGTGTGGGTGGGAAACGAAGTGCAGATGACGAACAATATTTGAATTATATAATGGAAGCTAATGCCCAATCTGATAAATTAGCCATTATGGATGCTCGCCCTAGTGCAAATGCCATCGCTAATAAAGCCAAAGGTGGTGGCTACGAATCTGAAGAAGCCTATAAAAATGTAGAAATACATTTTCTGGATATTCACAATATACACGTTATGCGTGAGAGCTTACGTAAAGTCAAAGAAGTTTGCTATCCGACTATCGATGACTCAAAATGGTTGTCATCGATTGATAATAGTTTGTGGTTGAAACACATTAAATGCATTTTAGCAGGAGCTGTCCGTATTGTCGATAAAGTTGAAACTATGAGCACTTCTGTTGTGGTTCATTGCTCCGATGGATGGGATCGTACAGCTCAGTTAACAGCCCTGGCTATGTTACTGCTGGATCCTTACTATCGTACTCTGCGAGGGTTTGAGGTGCTAATCGAAAAGGAATGGCTCTCATTTGGCCATAAGTTTCAACAACGAATTGGTCATGGTGACAATCGGCATTCGGATGCGGATCGCTCACCTGTTTTTCTACAATTCATCGATTGCGTGTGGCAAGTATCACAGCAGTATCCTAATGCTTTTGAATTCAATGAACATTTTCTTATAACTATAATCGATCATTTGTACTCATGTCGTTTTGGAACTTTCTTATGCAACACAGAAGCCGATAGGATACAAGAAGGTAAAATTTTCTATATAGTAATTAATTAATTTATCAATTTGAAATGCCTGGATTGCAGATCTCAAACACAAAACCATTTCATTGTGGACTTTCATCAACTCCTCTTTGGATCAGTATTTAAATCCCCTTTACCCCTCTTTTACACAGGGTGCTCAGGCTATACTGCGTCCAATTGCTAGTATGCGCATTGTTAAGATTTGGAAGGGTCTATATTGCCGCTGGAATCCCAGCATGCGACCACAAAATAAAATTTACAATCGTACTCGAGAGTTGCTGGCCTTGCAGGAGCAATTAGTTAAGCAAGTTAGTGAAAAACGTATGAAGGCCAATATGCGTCAGACTATCCAAGCTTCCACACGTTTGGCTTCACCAATGCATTAAATTAATTTCGATTACTATTTACATTAGTTATTTTACTTTTTTATATAAAATTTGCAAATGATGCTTATCGCATCGATTTAATTAAAACTAACCGATACTATCGATATACACATGTACATGAATGCACTTATATAGAATTGATTGAAATTATTGAATAAATAATAAATAATGTATACTCTGATTTAATGTACTTCCCAAAACAAGTTATAGGTATAATGAGACGTTTTAAAAGTTGAACAAAAGAAAAGAGGAAATAAAAAAAATATATATTATTATCAGAGAAAACTGGTGCCCTAATTTAAAAAATCACGTCACCAAGTGATCACGTCTTTAAAGCAACTAATTTGAAAAAAGCCTGATATATTCAAATTCAAGGGGCTATAAGTTCGGAACCATATAATGTGCAGACAACAGTAGTATATATATATATATATATATATATATATATATATATATATATATATATATATATATATATATATATATATATATATATATATGTATATATATATATATATATATATATATATATATATATATATATATATATGTATGTATATATATATATAAATATATATATATATATATATATATATATATATATATATATATATATATATATATATATATATATATATATATATATATATATATATATATATATATATATATATATATATATATATATATAGATGGTAGTCCAGATTCTGCTAATATATTTCCAATTGGGGTAGTTCTAAATGCATATAAATATACTCGATTTAATGTCTTGATGATATGTGACCTTAATAATATTAATTGTACGTTTCTTTGTATTACCGGTTAAAAATAAACCATAATCGATATTACTCAGAATCAAAGTTTTACTTAGATAAATGAGTGTGTTGATATGAATAAAGGAACGTTATGTATTTATATTTACTTATTCTATTAAATTTTTATCAAAATAAAAAACAAAGGAGTCACAGCCTTTAGTTTCAGATTTCGAAAAAATCTTTATTTTAGTCTGGCCAATCTTTTCATTCATGGCCAGATCAAAATATTGTTAAATGCTTCCTTCCACTTTTGTCCTTTTTGATTTCATTCTAATTTTGGCTCGTCTACAATGCAATCATTGTGAGCGTAGTTCGGTTAAAAAGTACAACGTTTATAACGATTTATAGTCTATAACAAACATCTTCTCTGTCGCCCAATTTTCTATCCAACTGTGAGAGATAGAGAAAATGTATGCACTATTTTCTCACAGCTGAATTGAAAGTTGCGCGAAAAATGTTTCCGTATGTGAACCAGGTGATAGCGGGTGACAAGAGTGGAGGAAAAGACACGACCAAAAACTGTGTGCATATGTAATACCTGATTCACACACGGCAATTTTTCTTGCTCAAGTTTCAATTCGACTAGTGGAGAGATAGAGAAAGAATGTATCCTATTATCTATCTCTCTCCCAGATGAACTACAAAGTGATCAAGAAAACTTGACGTGTGTGAACCAGATAATATGTTTTTATATGTATAAGGACAACGAACAGCAGGAATTTAATTTAGTAAGACCGACTTAACGTTTGTCAGGTTCTTCTTAAAGTTGCATGTACGTTTTTGTTGATGAAATTATTCTCCTTCTGAAAGTTTGCAATATTTTATTATTAGTGTTGATGTGTGTTAATATGACCTGGTTCACACACGTCAAGTTTTCTTGCTCAAGTTTTTATTCAGCTCAAAGAGAGAAAGGATGAACAATACATACTCTCCCTAACGTTCTACCAGCTGAATTGAAACTTGAGCAAGAAAACATGACGTGTGCGAAACAGTACTATTTATGTACAAGACGGAACGACGGTAGAAGCATACTTACGTGTACTAGTTTCTCTTTGTCTTGGTCCCTTGTCAACAAGCTAAGAATTGATTCAACAAAAGGTTACAAATGTAAACAGCCAAGTAACAGGGAGAACACTGAAGATGGCTTATAGCCGCGGCTAGTCTGTTGGTAAACTAAATTTGAAATGGGATAATGGAAATTCGTTCCATCGGATGTTTACATTTTACCGAATCTACTATCTGTATATTCACTACTACAGTAGAATCACTTATTCATTATTTCAAAGAAAATTTTTTACGCTGTTCTCTTGGTTCATATGTATATTTAATGTTAAAGCGGGTATTTTAGCAAATTATTATAAATAAAAACAGATATAAGAAATAAATTGAGAATGTCAACGTTATGTGGTAATAAAAAACATTAATAATTGCACTTTCATTTATGTATTTAAAACTTACTTAAACATCTCTTTCAAGGGGTGGACTATGTCTCTATTTGTCATTAACATAAATTTGGTGAAATTTTATAAAACTTCAATAAATCACGTTTGGCAACAGTTTGTACGTGAACAATAAATTATTTGTTGTAACAAGAATTGTTTTCTCATGGCTCAGAGTACCCTACACTTTTTGTTTTTGTTTTATTAACCACAAGAAACTTTTTTACAATTACAAAGTTTATAAGTATATATGTATATTCATGGATAGATACATATGTATACACGTACATACCTACTTATATACATATACCTGTATTTGTGTATATACGAAATCCAAAAAACCCTATTGAAGATACTCCAACCAAATATAAAGTAATACTATTGGTAAAGTTTGAAATTTAATTAATTTTATTTAATTTATTTTAAATAAAATTTTCGTCATGAAATTTTTGAGATTATCATCCGGAAGTAGTACGACTTCGATTAGTTTCCAATGATTTTAGCCGCAAGTTTGTCTCTGCAGGCAGGATGTTCTCTTTTTTGATTCCCATTCACCGATTTGGAAGCTTTCTCCGTTATGTTGAGAAAAATAAACTTTTTGTTATTTTTTTTTTGCAAGGAAAATTTCTTTTTCCTTATGGGAAAGAAATTTCATCACTTATTGATTGAATCAATTCGATTTTTATTGAATAAAATATATGTACATATTTATGTTTTCATTTCAATTCAAAGAAATAAATATTCATTTTTATACTTAATATTGAAATTTATTATTCGGGAGAATATCCCGACCAATCGTTAGAAACAATTAGTTTTTCTGCAAAATGCATTGAAAAAATGTTTGTTGTGGCTTTAGCTCTTCATATGCAATATTGAAATTTTCATATTGTATTTGTTTTGTATGGCATAAAGATACGAGGTTGAATGTTATCAAACTGCTTAAACTTCACTGACGATTTGGTTTTAGCAACCAATGAAATGTCGGCATATGAAGAGCTAAAGCCACAACAAACATTTTTTCTATTCATTTTTATGTTAAAAATATTTTCAAATTAATTCATATTAAAAAAAACTCTCTTAACTTGACTTCCTAGGAAGTTGGATTTTTGGAATCATTGAAAATGTTGCTTCTTTAGAATGACCTCCATTTTCCTTTTCACTAGCTATTTCCAAAATAATAAGCTTTTAAGTCATTGTAGGGCATTCCGTTTGCGTACTGTAGAGCACCAATGAAAAACTACCTCCCATAATGTTCGTACCTTTTATAAGATAAAAAAATTTGAGCAAATTTGTTTGAAAACAATTCAAATGCAGCGATTTCATTCTGTTAGTGCAATGTGCTGATTTTGTGTTTTCTCCTCCTGTTCTGTTGGCTGCAAGAAAAAACCATTGCCGCAATAGGTTAAACGTTTGGAATTTATTATAAACTTTGGGTATAAAGTTTAAACGTTTCTAATTTTTATTTGTTGGTAGAAATTGTCCATCCAAGGTGTTTTGCGTTTGGAAAATAACAAATGGAGTGAGATAATTTTTTTGGGTTGTTCTTTCTTTAGCACGTGATCTGATAACTAAATACTAAAAGTTTTATTTGTGTTATTTACCATTATCCTTGGGTTCAAAATAAAAATTAAAAACTTTAATGTTAAAAGTTCTGTTATTGTTCTAATATTAAATTGTCGATTTTCGTTATTGAGCCGAAATATGTTGGCTTTTGTTTCATTAATTCACATCATTAAAAATGAATTAAAGCGTTATTGATGAAACGTGATTTTAAGTCAAAGCAAAAGTACTAAATGCGGCCATTTTATTGTTTGCATATAATGCGTCTTTCAATAGGGACTTCCTTTGATAGTTAATAGAAGCCATTTTGCTAGGCAACTCGCACATCTGCCAAATTAAGTGTCATTTATTCAGTTTATTTTTTTCTAATATCTATAGACGGATATGGCATTCCACAAGACGTGCAAATGATAAAAAGGTTTTATCAAACTGGGTATTATGTTCGGGAAACGTTCCGCGCACTTCAACCATCTCGCGGTCGCCATAATCGCCCTCCATTTCTGGATGAATATGTACGTCAACAAACAAAATTATGAGATTTGGGACGATACCAACCCACATGAGATCCAAGAGCGTCCAATGTATCCAGTAAAAGGTCACTGTTTGGTGCGAATTTTAGGCTGACATCGGTACATATTCCTTTTAAAACGATGATTACCAACTTCATTTGATCTGAATTAGATGGCATGGACACCAACGATATGAGGTCTCAACAGTAAGGCGGTTCGTGCCACACAGCTAATGACACATTGCATATTCTGCACGATCTATTTGAGAGCATGGTTATCTCACATGGACGTGATGTAAACTGAACACTTAGAGTTAGAGGTAGTAACTACTATGAGGAACCGGACTAACTGAAGACTGTAGCGTACTTAAGGCTGAATTGTCGGTCATAAAAAGGGCAATAAGCTGGGTTGGGCATTAATGCCAGCATCTTCATGGAGCTTACACGACATCTTTCCTGGTTCTAGAATGACGAGCGTTCCTAAATGGAATGGCGAGACATTCAAACATCATCTTCATGTGGGCACGTAGACATTGTACCAATTTGGGCAAGTGAATTTCTGATGGACTGGTCAAATGAGGGCTATGCTTCCATGATCGGGAATTGACGTAGTATTTGGCATTCCTCTTCTGGCTTGCAAGAGGAAGATACCGGACCACTTCTAAAGTATGGCACAAAACAGCCCACTTTGGACGGTAACCGCATTAGGGCTCTTTAATAATTCCGCAGAGAACACTGGTAGGACATAGTGGCATTTATCAAGGGATGCTGCAGGTTCGCCGATTACGCTGGACGTATGGGTCTAGCGATAAACGATGATGAGGACGATACTATCCTTCACTTCTTATGCGTACTTCTTATACATACGATTAGATATTTCGTCGAAGTCATAATCACATGTGGAGAATATTACAATTTGCTTGTAAAAAGGGAAATACACATTCTATTCTCAAGTTATTCAAAGCACAGTTGCATGTTAGTTCTCAATAAGAAGGGCTGTGGTTGAGTCAATAAAAAAAAGAAAAATAAGCCATTAGTTCGGAACTAAAAACAGGTCAATACTATTGAACTAAAAAAGAAAAAAGGTCATTAGTTTGAAACTAAAATTAGATGTATTAAAACGTTAGAAAGAGCTGTAACATTTGATACAATAACTAAAAATCAGTGCATTTATAAACAACAAAATTTCGGGTAACAATATTGGACGTGAGGGCAAATTTTACTTCTTTTAAAAATTAGAAATTAGAAAGCTTTTGCTATAAGAAAACAGTTTTGAAAAATACTTTTTTAAATAAACTATAATATTATTTATCATAAAATAATAATAAATACGTCACAAACCTTTTTTATTATAACAAAAAATCATCATCATAAATTTATAAAAAATATATATAAATTTTAGACCTAACAAAAGCATAAAAGGCAAATTTTCCCAACCCTATTTAAGGCTTCCTGTTCATCAATGTTATAAAATAATATGACAATCCTGATAATCAATGAAATATTGTTGAACTTTTTTATTAATTTTTTTAGCGGGAAATCTAAAAACTTCATTAAATAAACTTGTTTTTAAAAAAGGTATTTTTAAAATTATTTGTTCCCATTAAAAAAGGGGTAACATTTACCAAAATGTCAAAAATTACAAACTTATGTCCAAAAATATCACATCAAATCATATAAAGTTTTACAAATGCAGATGTCTATAAATGACCAACAGGTAAAAATATTTGAAGATGAAATTGATGCGGTGGAAGAAGGATCAATCAGTCATTTAGTTTGTGTTTGACAGCCATTGACAACAGATCGCCGCGTGATTTTGAGGATATAATGGAAAAAAGTGAATTTCTTTCCCTTTCATTAAGCATTTTTTTTCCGAAAAAATAATTTTTGTCTCTCTCTGGCTCACTCTTGTTTTAATTTTTCTTCTCCCTCGCATAAAAACGAAAAAACTATCGTATCAGTTTCACTTCTTCACTTCAATATCGTTTAGTATATTGCCAGTGCGATATACTAAAGATGTTGCATAGTTCCGCTGAAGTGTTGCGTCGACGGGCGCGATCTTACCTCAATTCGAATCTATTTTACGATATAGTGCTAAAAAGATTAAACCATATATAAACTTATAAAAACTTGTCTACGAATAAAATATATACTCGTACATTTGTATAATAAATATAAAAGTTTTTTTTCATGATAACTTTTTGGTTACAATATCCTGCGAGTGCGCGTTTTTTTGTGAAAGAGTTTTTATCCTTAAAGTGTTTTTGTTTGAAATGATTCTTAAGTGTCTGGTGTCGTAAAAATATATTCGTTTATGTACACATGTCGGGATGTATGGGAAGATTTAACATTTTATGTGGCAACTAACTTCATTTAAACGCACTCTCCTTTTATTTGGTATGCAAATCCAGTTATCGAATATTTTAAATCTTCAACTACGTTTGGGTTGCAAGTCATGTTGTACGTATTAGAAAAAAACTCAGTAGAGAAAAACCAAAAAATCAACAGTTTGTTGTTGGCTTGGAAACATTGTCTATAGAGCGTACCAAAGTGAGGCAAGATGCGTATATTCCGCCATTTCACTTTAAGTGATGGCGAACAAAATCGATGGGGCTGTAGCGCTTTAATTGTTGAACTTTTTTGATTGAAACGTGCACATCTACAGAAGATTTAAATTAATGACTTATTGATGAAAAGATATTCCTGAATATCCCCTTTATATTTAGGACAAATCAGGATCATATGTGAAGTTAAGCCGAATTTTTATCAAAAAGTATAAATTAAGTTATTCATTCTGAAACTGACCTTCGTAGACTATAGGTAGTGTACTAGACTCGTAGTGCGAAGGTCCCAGGTTCGAATCCTGCCGCAGAACTCTGGCAGTTTGTGTCTGATAATTAAAGGGAGCGCACAACAAGCCTTCACTGGCTTAATTGTATGTCGTATGACATGGGCTATCACACCCCTCCAATTAACCTAACCTAACCTAACCTAACCTATTCATTCTGAGGGTGGCGTTGGCTGAAGTAGTTAGCGCTTTGACTACAGAGAATATTATGACTGAGCAAGTGGATTCGAAAGAAAGTTAATTCAGAGTTTTAAAAAGCAGAGTTTTAAAAAGAATCAATCTATCCCATCTTCGCCACCTATACTCTCTACACTATTACTTTCCTAAAGAAGTAACAGACATTAATTGCATGAGTGTTACTTCTCTTAAAAAAAAGCCCAAATTTTTTTTGCCCTTTCCAAGAGCTTTTTTGTCTTTGAAGGGTCTTTTAATGTTCCTTAGTAAGGTAAGATCAAGAAGTCCTGTAAAGGATATAGCACTTTTCTCAGAAAAGAAATCACCATTAGGAATAAGTGCTCAGGAAAAGCTGCTACTCAATAAAAAATATCAAAAATATATTTACGGCTAAAGCGAAGTTATACAAAAAAAGTTTCGATGTGGAAGCTAAAATTTTAAAACCTTTAACAACATTTAGCCTAGTTCGTTGCATTTTGTAATATGTTGATGTTGCATCAAAGGAGCGAAATTATTGGAGTATTAATTTGACTTTATCTATTGTGAGAAAAGTAATTGATATGTTTGGGGTTTGTTAAACCTTAAATATGGCACATAAACAAAGATTAGCCAAAACACATTAATAAAGGAAAAAGTAGAATTATAAAAGAAAATTGATGTAAAGATTTCAATAGCAGTTTTGAAAATTATTTAAATATAATCCTTGGCGAATTTCATTTCATTTAGTGCAAGGATATGGCAAGCCTTGTTTTCAAATATGAAATTTTGTCTTCATTTATGATCGAAGTACTGTAAAATATTATGTATTACAAGGACATGAATATATCCCATATATCTTGAATATCAAAAACTAATTTTGTTTTACATTTGTAATCAAAATGCAATATAAATTGATACAAGTTTCCAAAGTTTAGAAGAAACTTCTTCTAAATTTTATATCTTTCTTTTAATTTTTAGCAGAAGTTCTGACGTTACATTTCTGCCTGAAATCAATCCTGTCTTTTTAATTAAATTCAAGCTTGATCAGGCTTAAAGGTACCTTTAGACCACACAATATTATTGAGTGTTTTTATCCCTTTTTTATTGTCGTTTTGCTCCACACTACCTGATAAATTGCTCAATACTCATACATATTAGTAAACTAAATATGGCTCAACTCTTCCTACAATATATTTAAAAGTAAACAATATCTACACACGTACATACATACGAGGGCATACTTTTAAGTGAATTGGAAAGGTAATTTTTTATGATATATGAAAACTTAAGAGAATTAAACAATTTGGCATTAAATAGTTAAAAAGTTATGAAAAGTAGTTTTATTAAAATGAACTATTATGTTAGAAAGGACTTTTCAAAATAACTATAAGACATGGGTCAATTAAGGACACTAAAATCAGCCTTTTTCCGATAGTCCTTCCATATCACATGGTTTGAAATTTGTTGTATTTTTCCCTTTACCACCTTAAAAGTGTTGTGAAATGGGCATTCTGTTCGTTAGTGGCAATTCTAGTTCCTTTACTAAAACCAGATTATTTACTGCACCAGTAATTTAACTTTACTGTGTGTGTGTGTGTGCGTGTGAAGTGTGTTTGTGTATGTTTGCTTGCGTGTGTGTTTTATAGCAAACCCTCTGAGACTGTGCGTTTCCATTCATTACGAGTATGTCTATAGTCCTGCTTGTTTTACTACATTTTACTATATGGGTGGGTATATGTATGTATGTAAGTTGTTGTTATCGTATGAAAACAAAAAAAAATTATAATAATAAGGAAATGAAATGAAAATAAGAACAAAAACTAGCAGTTAAACCATTTCTGTTATTTTAACCGTTCGTAATGCTTTACACGTGATCTGATAACGCAAATAACAAATGTTTTTTGTTGGATTTTTTTTTTATTGTTTTCTCAACTTTTTCGGTTCCGGTCTGTCACAATGTACGATTAAATACGTTCACAAATGGTATGAACATAAATAGGTATGTGTGCATGCATGTGTGTTTGTGAATACGAATATGTGCTCTTGTCAACTTGATTTAAAACAGGTGTAAGAGGTATGAGTGTGTGTGTTTATCCTTAAGACATTTTCAATATCTGATAGAAAAATTAAAAAAAAAATGGTTGAGTCTTATGAAAGTTATAAGGCAGAATTAAATTTGGTCTTCAGTATTTGTCAACTTCTGCTCAGGCCGCAAAGTTCCACAACAGCATTTCAAAAGCCAAACTGTTCTGAACAAAAGCTTAGAGTTCTTTGATTTGTAATCGTTTCTTTTATGATCACATTCTCCGGGAAATATTTTTATATAAAAAGAAGAGAACACACATGCTGATGCCTTTTTCAAGCATGAGATAGAACAAAAATAAGAGTGTGTTCGACATTATCATCTACCTTTTTATTTCGAAAGCTCCTGCAGAAGGCATTGTATGGGAGATTTAGTATCCTGGCGAGGACCTCTATATAGTAGTATCTACTTAAAAACACCCCCGAATGTGAGCAATTAATAACTAGGAGCCCTCTCTAAGACAACCTTTTAATTGCAGGCTTTTTTGGTCCTGTAGCTTTTGACTGCTGCTACAAGAGTTTTGTTTATACTTCGTATTTGAAAGAAATAGACCACGAGACCACGGCCTTAAATTAAGCCACCACACCTCGTCCCAGGTGGTGGAAACCTAAAATAAAGTTTATTCAAAAATATTTTATTTGTTTACATATATTATATGCACTACTCCTTATCTTTTTTTATTTTAGAAAAGAACACAAACATGCAGGAGGGGCGAAATATATGCAATATATAAGAAAACGTCATAAGATCTTTTAGCTCATTGGCGTAGATAGGCCTTTCTGGGGAGGAAGGTAAGTCGCTTTTAGAAGAAATTTAGTCCTCTACCGAATTTTTCCTTCTTGCGGGATTTCTAATAATTCATATAAATTTCTCTTCAATAAAGCTTTGAGGGTTGACTGTTCGTTAAATTGTACAAGATAACGGGTTTTCCAATTGGGACTTTCAAACTTTAACATTTGATAGCGACCATATTGTTGAAGCTAAATCTGTCAAATTGGCTGTCATCTGTTGTTCCCAATTACCTTGGAAGGATATTGCGTTCAACAGCACGTATAAATTTAAAAAAAAAATTTCGGGCAAAGTTCCACGCGGTTCGTCCATTTAGAGATGACACCTATTTCTAGATGACAAGCAAAACTGTCGCATTTGGGACGATACAAATCCACATGAGAACCAAGAGCGTCCAATACATCCCGAGAAAGTCACTATTTGGTGTGGATTTTAGTCCGACGGCGATCATCGGTCTGAATTTCTCTGAGAACGACTTTGGCCAGGCCATCACCGTTAATATTAAGCGCTATAGGACGATGATTACCAACTTCTTTTGGACCGAATTGGGAAATATAGATGTGATTTGACTCCGTTAGACTTTTTCTTGTGGGGTTTTCCTTAGTCGCAGGTGTATGCGAATAAGCCACAAACAACAGCGGCTCTCAAAGCCAACATAACTCATGCCATAAGAAAAAATTTTGCCTAATTTATGACCCAGAGTCATGGAAAATTGGAATGTGCGCCACCCAGCTAAACCGAGGCAGACATTTGCCCGATGTTACATTTCATATTTATTTTCAATGAGTAAAAAATTTTAATGGAAAACTATTTAAATTGAAAGATAGAAAGCGCTTAATGAAAGACCCTTTATAAATCAAAAAGAATCTGTTGTTTTTAATGACTTATAAAACAGTACTCGTACGATCAATTCGGAGGCGAACATGAATATTCAGATTGAGGTTTTATATGAATAATTTTAATGTTTAACTTTTTAAGGCAACAAGGAAATTGAAAGCGACAACTGAAAGCTGGAAGAAAATTTATGGTTGTACTGAAGGATTAATTTGGTGTCATTAATTATTCTTTCGTTACTTTTAATGCTTATTTCTTTATGTTTTATTTTATTAAGTCATTTAGGTGAATATTACACTGACAAGAAAATTACAATCCTTGTATGTTTGTATGTATAAACAGTCAAAGGAAAAGGAAACAAATCAGAACATTTTTCACCCATCGTTCATTGATTTTAATTTTTCTGTTTGTTTTAAGGAGCTTTAGTGCAAAATGCATGTTTTATTAAAGTTGGTTCATTATCAAGTACCTTGCAACTTTTAAGCGTTTGGAGCAAACACTATGCACCCAACAGACATTCGGGATCGGTCTTTTTTTTAACTACGATAGAGTTTCGAGTACTAGGCCGAAAAGAAATAAAAAAATATGATAATATTTCCACACTACACTTTTACTCATACAGTCCTTCATTTATTCTATTTAGAATAATCTAACAAATATATTAAATTTAATTTAATCAATTACACAATTTTTTTCTCAATTTGTTCCGTGATTTTGTTGAAAAGCAATTCAATGCTTCGCAAGTCAGGTCCTCAGGGAACCATTCAATAAATGTTAATTGAAGTTGGTAATATTTTTATATCAGACATTCATGATACTTAATGAGATATTAAAGTTAAAATTGAACTCCTTACATATACAAAACTTAAAAAAATTAATGTCATCCTTTGCAGAAGTATTAGATGATAATTAAAGAGTGAAAGAAATGGAAGTAATTCTTAAGAAATTACATTTTGATGGCTGTCCAATTAGATGTTAGATAAATTTTTAAACTTCTTGGGGAATTTAGTTGATAAAATTTTGATAAAAAAATCAATTAAGTTCATAGAAAAAAAATATTAGTGCTTATTCAATAATTCTATATATTTCGATAGAGGCTTTAAGAAATCAGTACCATCAATATTAACAGTGTTTGATGAAATATATAAGCAAAAGTTTATAAATATTTTATTAAATTACATAATTTTTTGAAAATAATGGTTCCCAAACTGCGAAATAAAAAAATGCAAGAATTTTTTTTAATATGTTTCAAATCTTGAAAACCTCTGATTTTTTATAACTTTTAAAATTTCTAATTATATAATATTTTTTTTAATGAAACTATAATCAATTATTACAAAATTATTTATAGCTTTTTTTAAAAAGAATATCTAGAGAACTTAGATAAGCCAAGAAAGGATACATGGAAAGTGAATATATCCTTAGAGTGATAATAACAAAGTGTAATTGAACTAAAAGCTATACTTGCGATGTTTGGTAGATGTTTGTATTTTTTTGTTGCTAAGTTTAGTTTCAATCATAGTTTTTCAAAAAAGGATATATGATAAATATCGATGTCCTTGCTGCAATTGGAAATAAATAATGTGTACAAACTACCAAGTTCATATTGTTATACTGGTTAATTATTTTTAATCCTTGGTAGCGTGCTTTAGTTTATAATTTTTGTTTGTTGCCAAAATGGATATATGAGAGACATACATATCCTTGCTGCGATCTCATAAAAATTATTATATGCCATATTTTGCGAATTTTGACAATATTGAATTATACTTTGCCGTTTATTTTATCATAAATCATAATCTTTCACAAAAAGGATACTCATATCCTGAAGTTGATTTAAAAAACAATCGTTCACAAATTACTTGTTTTATTTTTGTTATTTCTCGTATTTAGTTTAGCTTAAATCACTATTTTTCTAAAAAGAATATCCTTGAGAGGATTTTTTCCGAAGCTGAGTTTTTCATGGCTTGAAGACTTTTTTTAATGTAAGTATTCTTCATCTATTTTTTTAATTTTTTCAATGTCATCTATTATTCCCTTAGCTTCAGGGTACCAGTAGTCTTATAATTCTTCTACACTCTTCAAATATGGGCTTGTTCATCCAGGAATCGGGTTGTATAGAGCACATCTACAGACTTGCAAACAGGCAACACATAGGGAACAATCTGTACCCTAAATGGTAGGCCCTTAGTGGACGCCTTGTGCAACATAAAATTTTATTTAGCAAATTTATTTGTGACAAAAGCTTTTTGTAGGAATTTTTTTCTGTGGCAAAAACTTTTCGATTCAAGTAAAATTCCCAAAGGAAACATTCTTAAAAATTGTAGAAGACTAACCACATGCCTGTATCCTTAATGGCTTTACTTTAATAAAGTTATTTGAAATGTAAACGGAACTTTGTTTTTCTATTTCATTATAAAAAGCCCTAAAGCTCTTAAATCGTTTAACACTATCACATAAAAATAAAAGCAACAAAGCTGTATATTTTTCTCATTATATAAGTACATTTTTTGCTAAAGGCGAATTGTTGGAGTTCTTTTTTTTTCATCTCATTTAGGAAAAGAAGTTATAAAAAAGTGTTTAAAGAAACTCAAGTGAAGTTTCATTTTTTATTATACATTTATATCTATTTTTGATAAGTTCGAGAGAATTTAGCTTTAGAACTGTATGGAACAATATATTAAAAACTTAAATGTAAAAGTTTATGTCGTCTTGTGGTATGAAATGGTTGCAATTTCAACAATTATATAATTAACGATTCCTTGTATTACCAGCTGCCAAATAATTTTTGTGTAATTTAATTTAAAAACTAAGCAATAGATAACAATAGATAAAAATTTATAAACAAAAGTATGTATTTGCATCATAATTCTCCATGTATATGATAATACAAGTTTACAAATTCAGATTAACTTACGGGTTGTAATTGTTTCTTATATAATTTGGGTCACTAAATTCGAATCCCTTCAAATTGATTCTAGTTTTCGAGATAATTCACTATGTCATGAATGAAACTGCTACATAAACAATATTACAATAATTTGATAAACTAAATAAAAAAATTCAAAACTCGACAAAAGAAATGTTAAAACATTGCCTCTAAATCTGTTCGGTGGTTTTAGAGATATCGTGGAATAGGTGTAAAAATATTAAAAATTCATAAAAATAAAAATTAAATAATAATTTTTTTGCAAGCAAATTGAATATAATCATAAATAATTAAAATCGATTTATTAATGGTACATCATTCTAACGAAAATTGCGATATGCGTATAAAGTAGCATTTCGTATGGACTATGGACTGTCTTAAAACAACAATCACACAATGTAGAAAAACCTAAAGTAAAAAAAATACACATATGAGTTCAAGGTGTGGGCATTAAGGACATATCTAAAAATAGCTTTTTATAGACGGCTTCATGGATATGTGTTGCTTTTTTAAATTTATTTTGTCTATTTCCATCAATATAAAGTTTTTATGACCCATATTTTTAAATGAAGTACTTTTAAACATATCTTTGCTGTCGTCAGTTGAAGCAATTTTGCGAATTTGCCTAATTTTGTGCCGTGACTTACGCTTTAATAATCTACCAGTTGTGGCATTTGTGCATTTTTTTATACAGAGTTTTATGAAAGAGGCTTAAAAAGTTAAGAAAAAGTATCGAAGAATTGCAAGTAGGTTTCTTTTCTTTGCATAAAATGCTGCTTTTATATGCATATCGCAATTTTCGTTAAACTAAGTGCCTTAACTTAATTGCCCATAGAATCAAAAGTTCCACGATATCTTTGAAGCTGCTGAGCAGGCAAAGAACCATTCCCCATTGATGTTGATATTTTTCATGCAACCGTTTCCTCTCTGATATAACGGTGTATCTCGAAAACTATAATCAACTTGAGAAGCCGAGTGGAGATTCGATTATAGCGCTGCATGTTTCACATACAGGATGGATAATAATTACTTTGCATGGCGGGGCACCTGCCTCATCTTTTTCCTTCAATACTTCATCTGCATTCGTTAAAAACTCCCTTATTCTCAGAGTAACTTACGAGCAATTTTGAGAGTCCTACTGTTGTAGTTCTGAGAATATAAGGTACATAATACGCGTCACACGCGCCAGAGCGTTGTAGACTTTTGTCAAAAAAGTTGAACTAGAGTATTTTCAAATAACAAGGTACATAAAAAAGTCGGCAACGCGTCTAACGCAAAAAGTCCGTCAACTCTCAACTTTTCACGCGTCATCTTTAAAAATGGCGGCTAGTCAGCTGATATTTGTCTTTTTTTAATTTGTAATATTTGAATTAATTACATATTTTAATTAAAATTAATTTAATAAATTCAAAGAAATCCATAAATTTTTGAAGCATACTTATTTTGTTGTCCATTTTCAGAAAAAATTTACGCAAAAATTAAGCAAATGTTGTTACCAGCTGATAGAGTATGAACGATTATGACGCGTGTTGTGTAACTTGACGTGTTTAATGCGCAAAAAGTTTACAACGGGTTTAACGCGCGCACGCGTCAACTCGTGTTATATACCTCCACGTATAGGATAATTAGAATTCCTTATATAAAGTACAAATAAATAAATAAATAATCCTGCAAACATACGATCAATACGATCACACATTAATTTATATATGTATAGATTTATTTCAAACAAATATTTACATTTTATTTACACAATAAACAAACAAACACAACATAATAGAATTAAAGATCAATATGACGCTCTTTTGAATGATGCAGCGATGTCATCATAGAGGCAGGAATCTTATTCAAACACAAAGCTTCAGTTTTGGATAATGGACCACGGCTTTTGAAACGGTTATCTTCACTATTTCGATCCGCATACTCGAATTTCTCATGGGCCATTAGTTTGTCATCTTGGGCGGAAAACCAGCGCTTGTGGACATTAAATGGATCAATTTGCCAAAATTTGTGAAAAGAAACAGGCCGCTCTTGCTTCAATAGCTCTGGCGGATAATCATTGGGGCGGGCCTTAAATGGAAGAAAAACGAAAAGACATCGTCGTTTGTTGTTACACAAATATATTTAGTAAATTAATTGAGAATAATAGTTTTTTGTAATAAATTAAAAAAATGTCCACGTTACAAATTAAATAATAAAAAAATATTTTTTCTTCATGGAAAATTTTGCAATAATTAAACTTTCTTACAAAATCAAGAGAAATGAAAAATATTAATTTAAGAAATAATTTTTCATAGAAAATTTATAGAAAAACCAATTTATGAGAAATAACGATACTATTTTTGTACAGTAATGAAATTGAACAAATTGAAATATTAATTAGTCTAGTTCTAGTTCTGAATTTTTCAATGAATGAAAGCCATTCTCAAGGAATGCTTCTGAGAATCCAATTTTTCAACTTCCTAAGTTAAGTGGACAAAAATATTATTTACAAATATGAATATATTTCTACAACTCTGTAAAACTCGATTGCAAAATACTTTTTAATGATTTTTTTTTATTTTTTTTAAATCTATACGAAAATATTATTTTTCCTCTATCTGTAATTGTGAAATATTTTTCCCATTAAAAAAGAAATATCATGTCTACTGGGAAATTTTTTACGCCTTCCAGATAAGAAGTTTATTTCCATATTTTATATAAAAAAACTTTTTTCTTTGCAAAAAAAAAACAAGTGGGAATCAAAAATCTGAATATCTTGCAAATTATCCGAATTTGATCTCAGCGTTTTCATAACTTTTTTTAAACTATTTTTTACTGAGGAAGAAATAAAAGAAACCAATTAAATTAGTCGAACGGAATACAACAGATTTTCCCTTGTTTGGTGGCAGGTAGAATTTGATAATATCAACTATTCAACACAATTGCACATGATGAAATAATACAAGAAGCCAAATGTTTATTTATTTTCTTTTTACAACAGTGTCAAAGTGGGTAGGTACTAACAGTCACCTAAAAGGTTTTAAAAAGCGGACACAATAACGCTGGGTAATGAAGGTATAGCGGTCATGGAAAACAGTACTGTTCCGTTCTGATTGTGTGATTGGATTCTACTCATTTCTTTTCAATTAAAAAAAAAAATAATTTGAATAATTTTGAATCGACAAGTTCAGCACTCGAATTCGAGTTCGAAATGGGCTAACTAGACTTTGAACAGAAACTCTTATACATTGTAAGTCAAAGGATAAATAAACCTCACCCCCTTTCATATTTTAACCCTAAACTTATTTATACTCTAAACTTTGAACAACAATATGAGAATTTCAGAAATTTTAATCGTATATGAATCAATCGTATATGAAAAATGAATTCTACAAGAATATATCACCTTAGCAGGTTTAAATAAGTTTTATACAAACAATACGGCAAACAACATGCAAATGCAAATTGAATACAGGTTGTTTAATGTGTTGTTTGCCTTAAAGTTTTCTAAGGCCGGGGCAACACAATGAGCGGCAAAGCGGAGAAATGCAGAAAATTAAAGCTTTTGAAGTACAATTAGAGCGTCGCTCAGAAACAGCACTTATTTTATATTTTTAGGTAATTTTTGTTTTATTTTTTTAATTTTATTTTTAGTTAATTTATGAGCGGCAAACAATAAAAATGTCAAAACTGCAGTTTCACAAAAATTTATTGTTATTTACGAAAAAAATAGATTTTGCAAAAATTAGGAAATTCAAAGTGAAATGTAAAATTTAATATTATAAAATCAAAATAAACTTATTAAAAAAATTATCTCAAGCTTAGAAAAAGCTTTTACTCTGCAGGAATTCCTCTTCTTTGCTTTGGCAATCTGTTTAGGGCTTTTCACAATTTCAAGTCTAAGTGTTTTATGGTATATGGCATTGGAAATTTGCTTAGATTTGTTTACAGATGACTGAATTCGCCATAGCTGGGCCTTTCAGATGTATAGGATGAAGACCAAATCCTGTTCTTCCTAAACACAAATTAAGCAAATAGTCCTCGACAATGACATTTTAAGAATTAGGCGGTCAGACATGTTGTTTATTAAAAAGCCAAAAGATGCCTAAATGTGTCGCTCTGTTACCCACTGTGACCTCGACCTAAGCCTACTATAGTTATATAGTATTGTAATTTTGAATTGTTGTGGTGGAAACTTTCATATTGTATTTGGATGTGTATGTATAACCAGCAGAGAATGACAACGAGTCAATAATCATATTTCTCAACACATTCAAATATGTGTGAGTGCTGCGTTGTAGCTATAGGCTACGTTCGAAAATGCATTACTGCCCTGCAGCAGAAAAGCAAACTTTCTTCGTTATACCGATACAAATCAAATTATACTCTTTTATTATGTGACTAATGTATATGAGCCGTATTTAGTAAATTTTTGGACAGAAACTCCTTTACTGTTGCTCTTAAGAACACTTTAGTTTAATGTTGCAGCATAGAACTGCATTTACGAACATAACCATAACCATTAGAATGGTTTATGATTAAGGAAATTTTGTATTTAGTGATAGAGATGTCAAAACGATCGTATGATTATCATACTCTAATAATCCTACGAGGTTGAATGCTTTGAAAAAATGAAGGCTGAAGTCTATTACCAGTATGTATTGAGTTGGTCAGCACCAACGAAATATCAGACATATGAAACAGCAAATGATCGTTTTAGACAGAATGTTTCTTACATTTGATTTTGAACTTTCACATGTCTGCCTGGATTGCCAACTTACAGGCGATTTATAATTGTCTACTTTCAAACGTACATGTCTAATTACATCTAACATAACCTCTGAATGTTCACAACTGCATATTTTATGCGCAGTTTAAACTTGTTACAACAAAAAAATTATTTACTTATTTCTTATCAACCACAACAAATTTATAACATCATCTTTTAATTTCTTAATTTTCTTTTATGTGTTTTTCCCACCAAGACCCAATTTTTCTATGATAAAGTAGGTAATGTCAGATGAAAATAGAACACGTTGTAATTGAAAACTTGTCATCTTACTCTCTAACTGACTTTTACAGAAGCTTTGACACGATATGCATGGATTTTATAATGGGAAACTTGACATGTCAGATGTAAGAAAGATGCCTCCTAAAAGCAGCAGAAGCCCCCAAAAATTTGTAAATATTTACTTGAGAGAATATCTCGAAGGATAATGGTAAATATGTACATCTTTGGAACAATTTTCCTTCGTTTCACGTCAAATTTGGCTTGTAAAGAGACCGATTTCGGCTTTGTATCGTCTTCAGTATTATTTTTCTTATTAAATCGTTTTCCTGTTGTTCGTTGTCTCTATATATTCATTTCGGTTGTGTATGGGTCCTTCCGATCTGTTTTGTTTCCTCTCTCTTCGTTGTTTCTTTGTCTGTCTCTCCCCCTACCTGAGTTTTACTCTCTCTCTCTCTCTCTATCCTCACTAGCCAATTTCCTCTTCATCACTATCCTCATATTTCTTATTCCATTGAGTGGACGCGAATTTTGTATCTTACCGGCGTTCGAGCGTTTTTAAAAAAGACACGTTTGATCAGTTTCAGCGGACAGAACAGTCTGTCTGTTATTTTATTTACTATTATTTAAGAACTTCCAAATGTATTACAATTTTGCTTACTTAGCTTAATTTTTATTTGTTGGCTAACATTTTCATTTATATATGTATGTAAGTGTGTGCTAATTAATAAAGTGTTATGATTTTTTGTTATTGTCAAATTTATGCTGAAATGTTGATTAATTACTTTGGGAATATTATGTGTTGCGAAATTTACAGGAAATGTGGAATTGGGTTACTGTCTGGCTTTATTAATTTGGTTTAAGAATTCTTCGAATTTGTCAGGTTCATTTGATTTCATATCAATGTAATTTCTTGTATATGTAACTTCTCCCCTCTTTAGATCAGAATTCTCCTGAATTCGTTTATTCAAATTTATTTTAATATATTTAAATTTTGTTCTCCAAATGGTAATTATTAATATTATTGAAAGTATGAGAAAAATGTTACACCCGTATATGACTTTATTATGGGTTTTTAAATTAGAAATATTTTTAAAATTTATTTTATTTTCTTCATCTATTTGTTCGAAAGTAAGTTTTTCTGTAAAATTCTTTATATCATCATATCGCAAGCTCATAATATTTCCATCGAATTTTTCAACTAAATTAGAATAGTAGTAATAATTAATTTGTATTGAACAATTGTTAAATTGAATTACATAATTTCCATTTAATATAGTATTATTATTATTACATGTATTGTTCACAAGTAAATTTACTGCGTTTTTAACCATAATTGTTTTTTCATCCAACGCTATAACTTCTAATTCTTTGTTTGTTATTAATTTACAATTCTTTGTTAATATACAATGAGTACTGGGTTTTAATTGTCTAAAATGTTTATTTTCTTCAAATTGCATAATTTTATCTTTATACGTAAAAACTTCCTCTATTTTGGCTTCTATTTCTTTTTGATCTTTATTTGGTAATGGTACAATTTTTCTTATTTTTACTTGTATGAACAATTTTGGTATTTTAATGCTTAATATTAAATAAGTATTATTAAAAGTTGCTATTCCTAATTGCAAATATTTTAATTTATTAAAATCAATATTATATTTGTTAATTTCATGATTTGTTAAAATACTTGGGTGTGCTAACCCGTATTTGGCTGAGACTACATTATCTTGGATTTGTTCTATTTTACTTTTTATTAATTGAATATTTATCATTTGTTGTAAATACATATGTTGTTGGTATTCTTCGTCTACCATTTTATTTATAGTGTTAAAACCTCTTTCAATTTCTTTCCTATCGATTGTTACAATATTTTTTATTTGTTCTATTGCTAAATTAAAATGATCGTTTATGTGTATTTGATCGTTTAATGTCTCGTCTGTCTGTAATAAGTGTTTTTGTATGGTCTGTCTATCGTCGTCGTCCATTGTGCCAAATGTCCATTTAGCTACTGTACCTATTGCATTTATAAGTCCTCTTTTTTGTCTTTTTTCTGTTGGTACTAACGTCATTAATTTATTTCTTGCTTCAAGCAATTCGGCTTGTAATATGTCCTTGTTACTGATTTTCGCTAGTATAATATTGTCTGTCAGTTCATTAATAATATTTTCTATTTGTTTAACATTAATTATATGTAATACTATGTCACTATCCTTAACTATTTCTTGGTCTCTTATTTGTAGGTCAATAAATCCTATTTGGTCCGTTAGTTCCTTTATAATCATTGTGCCTTCACTCTGTGTTATCCATGTCAACGTTACCAGTATCATGATTAGTATCTGAAAATTTTAATGGTTTTTTAATGTTGTTTAGGTGAATATTTTTCAATTTTCCTTTCCTAAACCTGGGTTGCTCTTTATGCCTAACCGCTTTATAGTTTTTTATAAATCCTTCTGATCTCTTTTCCTCATAATCCTCTCTACTTTTATTTAATTTTTCTATTACCTTCTTTTTATTTTCTTCCAGATTCTTTTTAACTTTTTCTTCATCTACTTTTCCTTGTTGTATATCATTTGGTGTATATTTAGTGCTGGAGTGATAGCGTTCATTATAATTCCGCATAGCCCTTTGAATAAGTTGTTTTATTGGAATTTCTTTATTAGTTTTATACAGGATTCTAAATTTTTCAGCTAATGTATTGTGTAGTCTTTCGACATCTGCGTTTCCTGTGTGACTGTTTGGCTTTGTTATGTGCAATTGAATTCCCTCTTGGTTTAGAAATTCTTTAATTTGAATTGAATTGAATTCACCGTCTGCCACAATTTTTTCTGGTTTACCTACTTTTGAAAAATGATCCTCCAATTGTTCTATAATGGTAATGGGATTTCTATCTGTTAAATGATAGGCTGCCCCGAATTTTGAGAATTTATCAATTACTGTTAAAAACCGGAAATTTTTCATTACATACGTGTCTATATGTACAATTTGATTTTTAGTTGTCGGCGTTTCTGTAAGTTTAAATTTTTGTTTTATCGGATTTCTATCATATTTTACTTCTTTGCAAATCTCGCATTGGTTAATTACTATCTGAATTAATTCTAATAGTTTTGGATAATAAATTTTATATTTGATTTGGTTATATGTTTCCTGTATGCCGGAGTGTATACTTTCTCTAATGTGATAAAAAGAAATTTGCTTGACTGCTTCTATTTCGGTTTCTATGTCCTGAGCTCTTCTAGTACATTTAATGAATTTTATTTGCTTGTCATTGGAAAACATTTCGATTAGCTTTTCCTGTACTATATTGTAACTATGTTCTGATAATTCGGAAAATATACCTATTTTTCCTTTAGTAACATATCTTCTGAATATATTTCCCATTTCGCTAAAATCGGACTCGGCTACAAAAATAATTCTTTTTCCGTTTATTGTTTTCATTTCTTCTACTTTATTGTTGGTTAATATAATTTGTGTTTTATACTTGTTAACGATTTCCTCTTTAATATAAAAATGATCCAATAGATTTTCTTCGGCTGAGTGAATTGTTAATATAGATACATTATCTTCTTCCACATTATTTATTTTTACACTGTTTTCTTTATTTGAATTTTCTTGAATATTAGTTTTTTCCTCTTCTGTTTTTGTATCAGTATTTTCTAGTCTGCTTAAAAAATCCGCTACTCTATTCTCCTTTCCTTTTATGTAGTCTATTTCGGATGTTTCCAATGTACAAATCTCCAAGTTTTTATATGGATTTATCAAAAAGTTTGTTATTCTATCATTAATTGAAATGTATCCCTCATCTATATTTATCATGGTTTTGAAACAATTTAGTAAATCAATTCCTATTATAAAATTATACTGTCTTCCTTTTAATTCGGTTACTTTCCATCTAAATTTTGAATAATGTGGTATATTAAATTCATCAGGAGCATCTGTCAAGACTTAATATTTTATTACATCTTTCTTATTTATGGTATTGAAGAGAATTGGTTTTATCAATAAATTTTTCTGAAAATCATTTATGTTATTATCTATTAGGCTAATGCTCGCTCCTGTATCTATTAAGGCAGTATATATTTTTCCTTTTATTTTTATATTTATGATGGGTAAATAGTCAGAGGCGGTTTCGGAAAAAACGTATATCCATTATTTTGATCTGACTTTGTTGTTTGTTTTACATTTTCTAATGTTTGATTATAATTACTTTCTATATCTTTCTTATCCACTAATCTCTGCTGGTCTTGCCTAACTTGATTACAGTAACTTGGACTGCAATGTTGTTTAGGGTTTCCTACCTGTTGCGAGAATTCATGAACGTTATTTATTTGTATATTATCGATTTCCATAGGTTCTTCTTGCCCTTGCCTAGGTTGCGTTAAGCGATTTTGGCTAACGAAATGCCTAGGGTTTCCTGGCTGTGAAAACCTTTGGAAATTACCTGAATTATTCTGCACTCTGTATTGTCCAGAATTGTTTTGGAATCTATATCGTCCTGAACTATTTATTTGATTGTTCTTATAATTAGGTTTATAATTATTTTGATTATGGTTATTATTGTAATTATTATGGTTATAGTTATTAAAATTTGTTTGTCCGTTATAATTTGAGTTTCTATTTAAATTTGTGTTGTTAAATTTATGAACTTTAGATTTCCTATACTCTTCTCTAATACAACTGTCTTCAAAACGTCTACTTATCATTATTTTTAAAATATTGTTTAAATTTCCTTCGTTATAGATTTTGTCAAATAAAACTCCCTGAGTCATTTCTTTTATAGTATTTATTAACATACTGTCCATATTACTTAGGTCTATATAGTGGTCGTCTGTATAATATACTGTCAGTTCGTCAGACTTATATTTAATGTCCTGTATTTCGATCATAAGTTCACTTACATTATTTACTTTAAGGTTAGCAATTTTCCTGTACAGCTGGTGTGGTTCCACGTCGGGTCGGTATCGTAACTTCAGAGTTTCTTTGATTAAGTGCCAGTTATCTGGTTCTGGGATGTTGATTATTACATTCTTCGCTGGTCCTTGTATAATCCTGTAGAAAATTGTTCGTACCGCTTCCTTCTTTAACTCGGCGTCGTTGATTGTGGATAATATATATTCTATGCTTTTAAAAAATGAATTTATTGTGATTTCCCCTGTACCGGTGAACGTGGGCAGACTGTTTATTGTTTTCATTATGCTCTCTCTGTTGTTTACTTCTACCTTATCTCTTAGTTCTAGGTATGCCTGCCTCATCGCTTCCAATTGTTGCTCTCTTCTAGCAAGCTCTTCGATCAGTTCCACAGGTGATACTTGAGGCTGTCCTTCCGTCATTCTTCCTTGATCAAATGCACGTTGTCTTCGTTGATTAATTTTGTACAATTGTTTAAGCAGCGTTTACTGCTTTTCGTGGTGATTCACTTTATTTATTTGTAGTGTCTACTTTTAACTATAAGTGTCCACTTCACGTTGGTGGTGTTAGCATAAATATTTTGTTGTTGTTGCTATTTAGCTTTCACTGCACACTAGTAGTTTTCACTTTGTTTCTTTGTAGTTTCTACTTTAAATTAAAATGTTCACTTCACTTTGGTGGTGTTGGCTTCAAAATTTTGTATTTAGCTTTCACTGCACCAAAACTTATTCTTACAAAAAAATTTTTTTCTTTTTTTTTTTTATCTGAACGCGGTTCGTATCACTGGATCCTTGAATTAATAAATTAGGATCCTACCGACTGCGCCAATTTTGTATCTTACCGGCGTTCGAGCGTTTTTAAAAAAGACACGTTTGATCAGTTTCAGCGGACAGAACAGTCTGTCTGTTATTTTATTTACTATTATTTAAGAACTTCCAAATGTATTACAATTTTGCTTACTTAGCTTAATTTTTATTTGTTGGCTAACATTTTCATTTATATATGTATGTAAGTGTGTGCTAATTAATAAAGTGTTATGATTTTTTGTTATTGTCAAATTTATGCTGAAATGTTGATTAATTACTTTGGGAATATTATGTGTTGCGAAATTTACAGGAAATGTGGAATTGGGTTACTGTCTGGCTTTATTAATTTGGTTTAAGAATTCTTCGAATTTGTCAGGTTCATTTGATTTCATATCAATGTAATTTCTTGTATATGTAACTCGCGTGGTTGCCTGGTGTTTTCTCTCTCTACGAGTCGTATTAATGGCTTCCACTAGGCTATTGCTTTGTTTTGTATAAAATTTTCGAATATTATGTCTGATTGGCTATTTAATTGTTCATTTAGAGTCAGAAACCTTATTCAAACACAAAGTTTCAGTTTTGGATAATACTTTATTGCCATGCATAGGTTAACCCGTATACCTTCTGTTTGTACAGAGGGACTGCCTACCCAAGTTTTCTTCTGCTGTGATTGCTGTGTTAATGCAGGGTTTTTCGAAAAGTTCTGCCAACTTATATGTTGTTTTGGCCATATATGAATATATTCATTATGGCTTATATTTGCCGCCATGGCACATATTGTTTCCATCTCCTTCAAATAGGCCCCAGTGGGTTGGAATTGTATATTATTGTGTCCGTTGCCGTTGGTTCCTTGTATGTGTATCCCATAACCAACACCATTAAAGTCCCTCTTTGTCCTGATTGTTATGTTCCCTCGCCCTTCCCCACCATTATTATGAGTCCCACGTTGCCGTGTCGCCCATCGAGAAGTTTAGATTTTCTTTCCCATTTCCCATTCCCTCCCGTATACAAATGCTATCATCCACCTATCCTGCATACAGTGACACCCCAAAATCGCTTCTCAGCTCCCCTACGTATCATCTTTCCAAATCCCACATAAACATTCCCTTGAAAATCGCCGACGTGGAATTTCCCATTCCCAGGCCATTGGTATGCCGATATATGTTGTAGTTGCTTTCAAAGTTCTTTGGCTCCAGTTGTGGCTTTTTAGGGTGTTTTCTGAGTCGTATTTAAAATTCCTTGGCTTCCGTTCTGTCGATCATTGTTCTATGTACCATGTTTGTTGTCGCTGTCACTGAAATTGATGGATGTAGATCCTTTATATCAACTTGGTATATATTATTAAATCAAACCTCATATAATCAAGTCTTAATATTTTGTTTGGCCTTTCCATCTTATTATTCAATTAGTAACGCGTAAATTTCGAATAAATAAAATGTTTCTTAAGACCTATAAATGTAATATTTTTTACAGGAGTTTATTGCATATAAATGTTCTATGCATAATTAATTTCCTTAAATAATTTATCAAGCAAAATAAATACTGAACGCATTTACGTTCGACCTAAAATAAATATTTTAAATTTAAAGCATAACATGGTAGTGATGATAAATACATACTTGATGAAACCGTGATGAATGGAGTGCCTTCAATTGAAGTGAGTGCAAACAGGAGCCCAAAATCATATCATCTGGCGCCGTGGGTGAAGGACACGAGCAATGCTGCAGGATAAGTTTAACCACTGGCAAAGAGAATGCAATGCCACCACCACCCGTTATATAATTGAAACCATCTTTAGCAAACAAACGATACCCATAACGTTCGCCCAGATAAATTTCATCCATTGAATTGTAACATCCAAGTACTTCGCAAACACCTGAAACGCTAAGAAAAACAAAAACTAAGAGTATTATAATGAGAAGGATGTGAAGTTCAGGATGGCAATTCAACAAGAGCAATTGAATACATTCAGTTATTCGTGGTCGAGGAAGTTTCTATATGCAAATTTTATTTTATGAGAAAAATACCATGAAGGAATGAGAGATATTGGAAAAAAATTTAATGGATAATATGGTTGATTTGTTACCGGACAAACTTGTTGCCCACAGAACCACAAACATTGAAATTATTCAATAAGACAGAAAACGAATTATTGCCGGAGGAAGAAAACACACAATTTAGTAAATTAATCATGAGACTATGGCCTATAAAATTAAAAATAAAATACATATGCATATTAAAAAAGCAATTTAATATTGAGCTCAACTCAATGAAGCAAATTCCTTTTAATCCCTGAATGAAAAAAATACAATAAAATAAAATAAATAAAAAATTTACAACACAATACGAATAGCCATAAAGGCATTAATCTCTTTGTAAATAATTGTTTACTTGTCTGACTGTCTGTATAGATGTTTTAAAATATTATCAAGGCATAGAACGGAAGCAGCGGAATAAAAATGTTAAGTTTTCAAACAAAAGGTTACTACACTACGCCACCCCATTGTGCAACTCAAAATCACAGAAACTGCTCGGTTTATGCAACAAGCAAAACATTTTACGTTGTACACTCTAACAGCACAGTACTTGAAAATTTTGTAATTCAGTTATCGCAAACAAAAGGTTACTACACTACGCCACCCCATTGTGCAACTAAAAATCACAGAAACTGCTCGATTTATGCAACAAGCAAAATTTTTTACGTTGTACACTCTAACAGCACAACACTTGAAAATTTTATACCTCAGTTATCGCAAACAAAAGGTTACTACACTACGCCACCCCATTGTGCAACCCAAAATCACAGAAACTGCTCGGTTTATGCAACAAGCAAAACATTTTACGTTGTACATTCTAACAGCACAACACTTGAAAATTTTGTAACTCAGTTATTGCAACTTTCTAATTTGGCTCTTTAAATCTTCGTAAAATAAAACCTGATTCATCCATAAGAGTTATCCAGGAAGGGCCGTCAACATCTACTTAAAATTTGTGGTTTATATACAACAATTATGAACAAGTTAAGAAATTATTTTTCAAATTGAGCCATCAGAAATAATATATTTAGTTTCATCAATACAATATAATGTATTATCAGAAAAAATTAATATATATGTAATACATGTAATACATATGTACTCGTACATTTAAGGCGAATTCAAAACAGCTGGAACTCGTTTTATATTTTTTTCATTACTTAATATCAAATTTTGTTTATTTGTTTCGATTATTTGCTTATTTGTTTTGATTAATTTCCTTTGTTTTTCTGCTCTTTTAAAAATAGAGTAATTGAGCGAGTTGTATTTGTTGTACTTTGGAATTGAACTGATATGAATTCGCCTTGTACACTTTTTGTATAAACATATTTGTTATGAAATTTTGTTAAGAATTAATATTAACGACAGAAGACTGATTGATTGATTAAGACGTTTAGATCCTGTATTAATGAAATCAAAGACATTAAATACTTTAAAATAATTGTTTTACAATGTAATAAGTATACCAGAGGCTTTAGTAAAATAATTTCAATTATTAGAATTATTATGAGGTTATTTTCAAAATTTCTAATACTGAAACCTTCTGGCACGAACGCGATGACAAACCACGTCCAAGCTTATGTAAGTTTGTTACGTGCATTTTTATTTGCTTTGCCCCACAGTAGTGTTTTCGTTGTAAGGATTTTTTTCAAAATTAGCTTTATCAAATAATTAATTATGAAATAAGTTGAAGACCTCTCATTTCAAAATGATTTAAACGATTGGATTCGAAATGCAGAGTTTATTCAAAAATATAAACCTTCAATTTTAAAACAAAAATAACAAATTTCTCTTATTGTATTTTCTACTTTTAAAATATATTAATAGCGATTTTTTTTTCAAATATATTAATAATATTTTGTCGTTTTTTATGGATAAAATTTGTTTTGTTTTTTATATTAATTTAATATATGTATATCCCCTCCTAATACTGAAAAAAATTCAAGTGACAAACACATAATTCTACAAGAGACACCTTATTTAACTGCTTTCGCACTACATCGTTGGACTACTGTAAATTTAATTTTGTTATAAGTTTCTGATTGTACTTTAAGGACACCCTCTTCTACGCAACTAATATTAGAAATATTGGATGTATTTTTGTGTAATTGCATGGGTGATTTTTTATTTAAATAAAGCAAAACTTGTTGAAATCCTGTGTTTTTTAAAAGAGTCCATTCTTTACTTTCTTAAAATTCCCTTTTTATGCCTGTTTACTTTACTGCAAATCTCATTTTTGTACCCCGTCTAGAAAATTTTTACCGGTAACGCTCCTGTCATTTACTGTAAATTGTTAAACCGTAGGGAGCGCACAACAAGCCTTCACTGGCTTAGGTGTATGTCGTACGACATGGGCTATCGCACCCCTCCTGTCAACCTAACCTAACTTACTATAAATTGTTTGTCGAATTGAAATCTTGCTCCCATTTTTTGAGCAACATTTAAATTAGATTTAAGCATATGTTTACTTATCTGTCTACATACAACAGATCTTAACCGCATATTTTTAGGTCTACCTCGACATCACGAGCCCTGCTGGTTCCACTCAAAAGCCATTCTCGGTGTCGTTTTCGGGTTTGCGAAGCGTATGCCCTATCCAGAGCCACTTCCATTGTTTTATTTCGTTTTTTTTTTGGGTTCACTGCCAGAGATTGTAACAAGTCCACATTTCATAAAGGCCAATATATACGCTATATCCGTCGCAGGCATTTATTGATGAATACCTGGAGTTTGCTGTATATGACGTCCGTTACTTTTCAAGTTTCAGAGCCGTACAATTGTTGGATAAAACCTTGAACTAAAATCTCTTATAATTACCATATAACAGTGATGATACTCTTTTCAGTTGTGGTCAGAAGAACATTCTTGGGGTCTTTTTAACTAGAGTATTTTTAACTTGATATATTTGTGGTTCTTATCTCCTACACTATTAAGAATTTATTTGCCACATTCTTTTCTACAACATAAAAAGACAATTGTCGATACTTCTCTTACCTTAATAAAGTATCATCGTCGGAGAGGACCAACCATTGGATTTGATAACTTCTATGGTTTGCTTGATTGATTTGATGCAACTGTCGCTGCTTTTTGTTATAGTTCTCAATATCTTTGAAAGCCAACTTGAGAATTTGTAGTGTTTTTGCACAGTGGCCCACTTCAACATTTGGCACCCCAGTATACGTTGTTGGTATTGTATTGTCTTAAATTATATAATTAAAATAAATAAAAAAAATTTAATTTTATATGATGATCAACAATTAATTGATGGCTTTGTTAATCTTTCTTTAATAAGTAATAAATGTGAGATATTGCATTCATTAATTTTTGCCTTTGGACACAACTATAAAATTCTAAGTTTAGCTTAAATAATTAATTCATTGATTGATAAACAGCTATGGCTGATCATTATAAACTTAAGTTAATAACACTACTACACATTACTCGTTAGTTTCGAACTGTCTGGCTTATAAAAATCAAGGGTAAGGAATCAGAACTGCTTTCTGGACCAGAAAAGCTGTTAATATCTAATAAAATTTATTACAAAACAAAGGAATTATAATTATCTTCTCTAAAAGAAGCAAAAGAAAATCGAAATACATACATTTAAATGTTACTTAACTTCTAATTGGCTCTTACAGCAAAACGACTAAAGGTGAAGGGTGAGTGGATCGATCAGGAACACGAAGCGCATCATCAACGAATTTTTACGGCCATAGGAGAGTCCATACCGGAAAATATCGCAAATGAATGCATACCGGAGACTAGACTAGAGGCCAACTGCGGAACCTTGATCCCCGACATCCATTCCTGGTTGACCGACCCTTGGAACCAGATCCTCATGGGGCTTCATTGGTACACAGATGGATCAAGGTCGAGAGGGAAAACGGAACTTGGTGTTTATATAGAAAACACCACGGAACTGTTTTTCCGCCTGCCGGACAGTTTTGCAGGCGGAAGTTCGGGCGATAACGGAGTGTATCAGGGAACTCAATGTAATGGGGAGGTCAGGACTTGTGAATATATTCACAGATAGTCAGATGGCCATTAGAGCAATCTCAGCGGAATGCCCTAAATCACGTACAGTTTGGGATTGCAAAAACGCTATTAACAGTTACTCGACACATGGTGAAGTGCGCATCATATGGGTGCCAGGGCACGCGGGGATAACTGGAAATGAGAGGGCAAACTCACTTGCTTCTAGGTCAATAGAGTTAGGTAATATAAGCTTGGAATGCGCGAAACCTTTCGATGCAGTTAAATCCGAGCTAAAGATTTGGGCACTTAGGGCCCATTCAACTCTCAGGAATAACGGAACCACGGGAATCAATACAAAAATTCTATGGGGAGATCCAGACGAGAGAAGAACGAGGGAGCTGCTAAAACTTAGTAAGCTCGAACTAAGTAGAATAATGGGAGTTGTCACAGGGCACTATCAACTACTGGCACATCTTAAACGCGTCGGAATAGCGGGAGGAGATGAATGTAGAGCATGTGGGGAGGAGAGCGAAACATTGGAACACTATTTGTGCCAATGCCCCGCCTTCTCACATATAAGATCCCGATATCTTGGGGGTGACATCTTACCGGACATAAGCCGATTACGGGGAATATGCTGGAGGAAACTAAGGAACTTTGTGAGTGACACGGAGTTTCTCTAGGCCTTTGGGTCAATATGTTATGGTTAAATTCAAAGGAGCGCACAACAAGCCTTCACTGGTTTAGGTGTATGTCGTGTGAAATGGGCTGACATACCCCTCCAATCAACCTAACCTAACCTAACCTAACCTAAGTAGAAAACTTAATTACACAAACAAAATATTGTAATATTGTGTTTGTTGTTAAATCGCAACGACCTGTATAAATAGACTTTGGTGTTAATTTTCGTTAGTCGACAACCGACAACGGGTATGTGTAGTCGAAAAAGCACCACTATACGTAAACACGTTCACGTGTTTATTTGATTACATCTAGCAACTATAACGATATTATATTCGAGTAAAGTGAGTATATTTCTTTTCATGAAATTGTTGCTCTTTAGAGGTTAAAAAGCGACTTTATCTAAAGTGTTCAAAAGGTGCCACAAATATGTATATATCTCAGACTTTCTCAAGAAGTAAAATTTTTACTCGCTTACCTTGAATATCACTGAAATATTTGACATGCGTGGCGTATCGTGTCCAAGTGGCTTGTATAATCGGCAAACGGTCGTAGTGATATTTTGAACATGTTTTAACTGCAAAATAAATTTCTTCGCGCTTCACGGGAGTCTGCAAAAGAATAATAAGTTTTTGAAATAAATATACAATGAATACATTTCGATTAAAACACCACCAAGTACTAATTGATATATTCCATCTTTTTCTATGTATATTGTTTCAAAGGTTTCCTTTTCAATTCACTTTTGCTTTTGAAAGCTGCAGCAAATATAGAATTTCTAAAAAATGAAGTTTTGCTGTACAAATTTATTTCCAGGTATTTTTAGACAGATTTTAATTTGACCAACTTAAAAATCGTGAATTTGAATTATTTCTAATGATTTTAACAAGGACTTTCATTGAAAGACGCTTTCGAATGTTGGGTTTCCATTCATTCGATTTGAAGTCAAGTTAACTATGTTGTGAAAAAACATTATTTTGGAAGCACTTCAAATGTTATTCATCTCAAATATTATAAACATTATATTGCAATGGGTCTTTCATTAAGCGCTTTCTGTCTTTGAATTAAAATAAATATCATTAAAATTTCTACTTTATTTTAAAGACATATTGATGCTATTATGTATAAGATATATCATCGTGCAAATGTCTGCTGCGGCTATGCTGAATGGCCCGCATTATTTTCTACGACTCTGGTGCATATATTAGGCTGAATTTGACAGATGGCATGAGTTATGTTGGTTTTAAGAGCCACTGTGCTTAGTGGTGGTGTTGCTTCATTAGTTACGGAGCCAGGCGACTCAAATTTATGCATCACAGCATGGGCGTAGCTAGGTATGGGCCTAGAGGGCCGTGGCACCCACCTAATTCTATAATAATTTTTTTACATGCATACAATATAAAATTATTAAAAAATGCACAGGGTATTGTGGACGGATTTCTTTTTTCTATTCAAGAAAACACAGCCAATTTAGGAATAGAGATGTCTGTTCCAAGGATAGTCTCTCGTCAAACGCACCCTTCAAATCCCCCATTTTCATCACCTGCTGAATACTGGAAGCGATCTATATACATTCCTTATATAGATTCTTTAATTTCATCACTGGACAGAAGATTTAATGAAGAGAATAGGCCAGCGTTTGCAATTCATTGTTTGCACCCGTCAAACATGCTTTCTTTGAAGTTAGAAGAGAGCATTTGTATATGTTGGATGATTTGGAAGGAGAAATTGAGCTTTGGTACAATTCTTGGCAACAAAAAAATGGGTAAAGACGAATTAGCCGACTTAGAGCTGGCGAGTATTTTGAAAGACGCTGTATTATTTTATCCAAATATAAGGAAGCGTTATTAATTCTATTGTCACATCCGTGCAGTACTGCAACTGTTGAGCGGTCATTTAGCACTTTAAGGCCAGTAAAAACATGGTTGCGCTCCACAATGACTGAAGCTCGTTTAAACGGTAAAATAATATGCAATTTTACTTATTATCAAAAAATAAGTATACTGTATATTGCAAAACTATGTATGCTAAGCGCCCACCGAAGATTGGTAACCGAGAAGAAGGACGAATTTTTGGAAAAAATTCTAGCAAAATTTTCAGAAGATCCATGCAGATTACTTCTCAAATAGATCGAAATTGTAATAATCAAAAAAAAATCATAATCATAAAAAATCCTAATTTTCGTGGCACCACCCTATTTCATATCCTGGCTACGCCCTTGTATCACAGTGTGAATAGCACCAGTGTTTATAATACCATTTTATCGCGATATGCGTCTATAATTATTTGACAAAATAAATTGAATAAATGACAGCCAATTTGGTAGATGAAGCTTCAACAATAGGGACGCTATTAATTTTCATAGCTTAGAACCCCTATTGGAGGATTCATTATATCAGGAACATCATTATTTCGTTTGATTTTCATTCAACTTAAACTATGGTATTGAATTTCTTCGTTCAAGCTTATCGTGAATAAAATTTTACGTGACATTTGTTCCTTTTCCCAAATTTTCAAGCGGCCATTTTGTTTTGTTGTTATCTTTATGTACCTTCTTGTTGAGTTTTCCACCATTTTTTGTTGATGGAAATTTTTTGTCATTTTTATTTGCGATAAGGGTTATTATTTCATCAGCAAAGGCATGAAGCTGATTTCTGCAGAATATAACTTTGAAGCTAAATGTGAGAATAAAAGCTATCGGTAGAGACGATCGAGAGGAAAATCGCTTCCAAAGATGTCATGAAAGAGCCGAAGTCCTGAAATTAATGAATTGTGTTTGGATGATTTTCTATAACTTTAACACTGGCTTGTCATTACGAGTTCTTTGTTCTGATACTTATTCCTTGAATTGTTAAGATATTATATTTTTATATGAATTTTTGCGAAGAAAGCCACCGAGAATCGAAGTCAGGAAAGGGAAAGGACTAGCTAATAATTTTTTCTTGAGTGGAATTGATCGTTTTAATTATAAATTAAAGGAAAATAATATATAAATTTGAACAGAAAAGTAATTTCTTTTCAATAAAAAAGTATTTTGAAAGACTACTCAGGAAATGGAAGTTATTCTCAAAGAATGACATTTTCATTGTTTCCAAGTATCCAATAGTGCAATTTTTCAACTTGTTTACAAGTCATATTGATAAATTTTTATATAAAAAAATATGAATTATTTCTACGAACTTATACAACTCGATTTGAAAATAGCTTTTGTTATAGAAATAAATATTTTTAATTTAATAAATCTAAATGAAAAAAATTAGTTTTCCTTAATCAGTAACCGATGGAGTTACGTTCATATAAGGAAAAAGAAATCGAGACAACCTGAAAAATTTGTATGAAGGTTATTGCCACTGGCAAGTAACCAATATTAATTTAATATATAATTATTTTCGTTGCAAACAAACATAAAAAAGTTTACTCTTCTACACGTAATGAAGACAGCTTCCAAATCGGTGAATAGGAATTGAAAAGGAGAATATTTTCATGTAACTAACCTTCGTAGACTAGTAGGTAGTGTACTAGACTCGTAGTGCGAAGGTCCCAGATTCGTATCGTGGTGAGCGCACAACAAGCCTTCACTGGCTTAAGTGTATGTCGTATGACATGGGCTATCACACCCGTCCAATCAACCTCACCTAACCTAACCTTCATCGAGAACGATTTGTGTTCACAGTACTTTTTCATCTTTATTTCTAAAAAAATCTACTAATGCATATTTTGGAAGCAGTGGAAATGTCATTCCATAGGAGTTACTTAATTTTTTTTCCACTAGGAATTTTAGCTCTCATGTTCCAAGCGGCATTCAACAATGTGGTACTCTTATTAAAATAATATGAAAATAATAGAACGAAAAATTTTGTCTCCTTCATCTATTTTTTCTTTCATTTTTCTACTATTAGAAATATTTAGGAATTCCCCTCACGAATACTTACACAAGAAACTGACGATGCTGAATTTACTATGTGTTGGGCGTACATGGCACATGATTCATCGTTGTCACTATTGATGCTAATGCTTCTGCTGCTGTTCTCCCATGTGGCCGTAGGGCAAATATATGAAGCTTTTTTCAAAATTATTTTTTGCTTTTTAATAAGAGATGTTTTAGTCCTAGCGGTAGTGTTTGTTGTATTGCCGCTACCACTGGGCTTACAGACTTCACTTTCATGTTTGCCAGTGATTTCATTAGTAGTCAAGGGGCGGTGATCAGAGTGTGACACATCAAAAGCATTAGTTACGACATCGTTATTGATAATGCTTCGATGATTTGTTGTAGTTTGTTGCATTTCTGTTTGCTTGCTGGCAGTTGCAAAAGAACATGTCGTTGCATGTTTTTGTTCTGCTGTTGTTGAAGTCATCAGGGGAATCTGTATATTATCATAAATAAATTTAGCCAACTCATGCCCAGCATCGATGCTAAAATGTTGCTTAAAAAGTTTCTCCTTTTCGTTGGCATAAATGTCGGCAATACTGTTTACATTTTGTTCACATTTCATTTGCCATCATCGTTGTTGTATTGGTTCATGTACAAAAGAAAAGGACAATGTGTTAAAATGTAAATTTCCACTAAACATACGAACATTAAGCCTTTAGAGCCAAATTATCGCAAGCGACAATTTTCATTTTCGTACAACATAAAAATGGAAAAATTATTGAGAAAATTAAGCAAGATCTGCAAATCGTTAAATTTTTTTTGATTATACTGTACAGACATGTAATTTGCATATTTTACATTTAAGGGTGAAAACTTAAGATTTAATATATTTTTGGAGTTTGTAGTCTATTATTAATAATTTTGAATTCACAATCTTTTGCCAATAAGAAAGGTTAACTTGGTCAAGATTACATCTGTTAAATTTTATCTCTAATCGATGTATAATTTTAATGAGATTCATATCAGCATGATCTACTATCGTGACCAAAATGCAAAGATAATTTACGATTATTATTTTTTGCTTACCTTCCATACATCCTTATTATTACGAAAATTAAATTTTGTGAACTTGGCACCATATATAGAATGAATCAGAGACCGAGACTTACTTCCGTCTATGTGAACAGAACACGACATTACAGAAAGAAGAGGGCAATTTCTGAGAGGGTTAATTCTAGGACCCTTTTATACAAGACCCTTTTTACAATAAACGAATACGTGGTATGTGGAAGAATAAATGTCTTTGGAGTACCGACACACCAATGGCGTAATCGTGAATGTGCACGCAGACAGTCTGGCGATCAGGGCCAGAACATTACAGACTCTGATTAATGCGAAGCCTTTTGAGGCTGAGAGGGCCGAGTGGGATCCATCGCTTTCCCGTGGTGGTCTGCATGGCGTAATTGGAAATGAGAGTGCAACCAGCCCGACAATAGGAGCCAGAGTCTTGCATACTGTGATCCTGATTAATGCGAAGCCCTTTGAGGCTGAGAGGGCTGTGTTGTGAAGTTGGGTGAAACTTGCCCAAAGGCCTTTGTGGAATTAAAAAAAAAAACTACCCAAAGGAGTATAAAATGAGGGGTTTGTTGAGAATAAAGAAACCCGAGTTAAGTAAATCGATTGATATCTTGACGAGACACGCCAATTTCCGAGCACATCTGCATTGCATTGGCGTTGCGGAGGAGGACGAATGCTGGGCATATCGAAAGGGCACTCAGAAGGTGGTACACTTCCTGTATCATTGCCCAACTTTTGTATAGTTTATTTAGTATTAGTATCAGTAGTATTCCAGACTTTTGCATATAGTACGAACAAAACACTTTTGAGTTGGAGGTATTATAAAGCATAGAGATGGAATGTTGATATAAGAACAGAGCTTTTGGAACATAATTGTATTCTAGCAGAGTTGGTACGTATCTACTTTGGTGCTGCAACACGCTAAACACACACTTTCTTTTATGGTATATTTTCCTCTCTAAGAGAACATTTCAGGCAAATTATAATAAGATTTTAGCTGCATAAGGATCCTAGTAGTGTTATAGTAGTCAATAAAGAAATTTTATTAGTTTTGGTTGCTAATGGAATATGTTTTTGGCAGCTTTTTATAAGTTTAAATTAAATTAAATTACTGACTTATCTTGTGATTGACAATGGTATTCTAAAAGACACATCAAAGCAATTGGGTTTTTTTTTTGTACTATTCCAAATATGTGTCCGTTGACAAATTTATATTTTTGCACATACCATAATTTTGCATCAAGGACTCGATATATAGACATAAACCTACAATCATATTTGTGTGTTCGAGTATTTGTTTTTTTTAGCTTCAAACGACTTAAGTGTTTCCATATTTACAGTCCCATTAATCAAATAGTAAAATAAGACTTCGGCAACATGTTTTTTGGTAGATGTCTTGTTGAACCTTCGTAGTGAACAGACGTGTTAGCGGAGTTTTTTTTACATACTAAACAAACAAAAATACAAACAAAAAAAATATTCGTAATAAGTACTGATTCGTAATAAGTACAGTTTTTGTTAAATTTGCTTTACTTGCATTAATAATATTTTTCGTATAAACTGAAACAACAAAAACAAACAAAAAACACAAAGTGACTGAGGAATACTCTGTATGAGTACCTCAAAAACAAAAAATTGTGATGTGAGTTCTAACGGCAGAAATGCCTATTTTACTGTGAGTTCTGAAGCTCTTAATGCAAACAATAAAAATAAAAAATTTGATGATAGTCTTTTTCTAACGGCAAAGCCAATTTTACGTGAGCGATCAAATTCGCTTACTCCGATGCCAAGTAGTGATTCTATAACATTACCGCTGCCTACTACTTCTTTATTCAAATCAGCGCCATTATCCGCTCCGGGCTCGTGTTCATCACTTAACCCAGTTATCACTATAGACAATAATATTGAGAAACCTAAAGTGCCTGTCGGAATGGACAGATATATCACAGTAGTAAAGCGCGGGCGAAGCCCAAATTCATCTAAAATCTCATCGGTTCCCAAGATATCCAGGGATAACGACGCCGCAATAGTTAACCGTCAAAACCGTTTTAAAATATTGCAGGATGACAATGACAAACCCGAAGCATCCTCGAAAAAAACCTCAAAACCACCACCAATCTATCTTAGACAAAAAAATTCTAACACACTTATTAAGAAGTTAATCTCGGTCATTGGTGAAAAGGCATTTCACATTGTTCCAATAAAACGTGGTAACATTGATGAAACTAAAATTCAAATATATGAAGAAAAGGATTTCCGCAAAGTGGTTAATGAATTAGAAAAAAATAAAACAAGCTTTTACACATTCCAACTTAAGAGCGCTAAAGGCTTACAGGTCGTTTTGAAGGGCATAGATTCTTACGTTGTCCCTGCTGAAATAAAAGATGCTCTCACTCTCCAGGGATTCAAGGTAAAAAATGTATCCAACATAATAAATAGGGAGAAGATCCCCCAACCTTTATTTCGCGTTGAACTTGAGCCTAATGATATATTATTGAAGAAAAATGAGACCCATCCCATTTATAATTTGAAATATCTGTTATACCGGAAAATCACAGTTGAAGAACCACACAAGCGTTCAGGACCTGTACAATGCCATAATTGTCAAGAATATGGCCATACAAAAACGTATTGCAAATTACCTACTGTTTGTGTTGTGTGTGGTGAATTACACAACACTGCTATCTGCAATAAGCCAAAGGATCAAAAGGAAAAAAAGTGCAGTAATTGTGGAGGTAATCACACTGCTAACTACAGAGGATGTCTTGTATACTCTTTCGTAAAACAGGCTATGAGTCAAAAGCCTAAAGTAACCCCAGCTCAAGCAGGAAATACGTACTCCGCTACTTATCCTCCTATGGCCCAACCAATCTCTACACAAGTATCGTATGCTGACGCTGTGAAGATCAACTCAGTTCCCATGCAAAAAGTGTCACCACCAAATAACACAACAAATGCAAACGCAAGCTTTAATTTCAATCGCCTTGAAGCTACTATTGATAATCTGGTGCAAACTATAAACAATTTTACAACAAATATGACTAGCATGATGCAAGAAATGTTGCGAATGCAGAACACTCTGCTTCTAGCATTAGTTAACAAGCCATGAACACGTTAAAGTTATGTTTCTGGAACGCAAACGGCATTCGCCAACACAAATATGAACTTGAGCACTTCCTCTCGGCGAAGAATATTGATATAATGTTGGTATCTGAGACTCATTTGACTCCGAGAAGCCTTTTTAAAATGAGTGGCTACACCTTATATGATACAAAGGACCCGAGAGGAAGAGCATGCGGAGGATCGGCAATTCTAATAAAGTCAAGACTCAAACACTACATTCTTGAGAACATTTGTGAGGACCATCTGCAGGCAACAAATATTTGCATCGAAAATTTTTGTACAAATTTCGTGATATCATCAATTTACTCCCCTCCCAGATTTTCAATCACTGAGGATCAATATGAGGATTTTTACAAAACTCTTGGACCTTGTTTCATAGCAGCTGGGGACTACAATGCAAAACATACGTTTTGGGGATCGCGTCTTATTACACCTAGAGGTCGAGCATTGTTCAACGCTATTTCAAAAATGGGTTTGGATGTCATTTCGAGCGGGGAACCCACTTACTGGCCTACTGACACACAAAAAACGCCGGATGTTATAGATTTTGGCGTCATGAAAAATATCTCTAGGGATGTAATTCATGTTGAAGCTTCTCATGATCTGTCCTCCGATCATTCTCCCACGATCGTTACAATTTGTAGCCCACTAAGAAGTGAATTACCTCACCCATATGTGAAGATGATAAACCATGTTAATTGGCTGGGGTTCAAAAAATATCTCAGTAGTCATTGTTCGGAAAACATCAAGCTTAGAACTCCCGATGATATTGAACTTAATATTGCCAATCTTACCGATAATATTAAACAGGCTGCTAAACATGCCACTACCTCCCATCCGCAGACTGGGTTTAATAGAATTTATTCTGCGGATATTGAACGTCTCGTATGTGAAAAAAGAAGAGCTAGAAGGGAATGGCAACAGCACAGATCGCCCCAACATAAAATCAGACTTAGAGAATGCACTAAACGACTCCAAGAGTTGCTTGCATCTGAAAAATCTGCTTCTCTCAAGAACTATCTGGAAGGTCTCGATGTCACAGCAGTATCTAATTACTCCTTGTGGCGCGCTGCTAGGAAACTTAAAACACCCGTTGAGTTTAAACCACCCCTGCGCACTTCGACCGGAGGTTGGGCAAGAACCAATACTGAAAAAGGTAACATATTTGCTGAGCATTTAAAACACGTATTTACCCCAAACTCATGTACTGGTGCTGTTGATTTGCCGAGTGTAGTTGCTCTACCCCCTCGACCCATGAAGTTTAAGATGCGTGATGTACAAAAACTAATTGCTGAAACCAACCCGAAGAAGGTCCCGGGTATTGATGGAATTAGTAACAAGATGCTGATGAAGTTGCCTCGTATTGCTATTAGAATCCTCTTGTTCATTTTTAATGGCATTTTACGAGTGGAGTATTATCCACACAGCTGGAAACTTGCCATGGTCAAAATGATTCCAAAGGCGGGCAAAGATCTTACCAAGGCTGAGTCATATAGGCCAATAAGTTTATTGTCAACAATTTCAAAGCTCTTCGAAAAGGTGCTCATGACAAAATTGTCCGCAATTCTAGCTGATAATGGATGCATACCGGACCATCAATTTGGTTTTAGAAGTCAGCATAGCACCATTGAACAATGTCATAGATTGGTCCATTTCATAAGAAGAACATTTGAAGAAAAAAAGTATTGTTCTTCCCTCTTTATTGATGTTTCTCAGGCATTTGATAAAGTGTGGCATGAAGGCCTAATTCTAAAACTGAAGACATATTTACCAATAAACATTGTAAATCTTTTGGAAAGTTACATTCTTGCCCGGAAGTTCACTGTTGTGGAAGAAGACTTCATGAGTGTGCCTGAAACTATCTCATCCGGTGTGCCACAGGGGAGTATACTGGGGCCAGTTTTGTATTTGATTTATACCTGTGATATGCCTCTGAGCAGTAATATACTCACTTCTACATTTGCCGATGATACAGCCTGCCTTAGTATGCATGAAAACCCTCTCGAGGCATCCCGATATCTTCAGGAACATATTAACCTGTTGGAGCTGTGGTTGAACTTATGGAGAATAAAAGTAAATGAACAAAAGTGTGTTCATGTCACATTTACTCTACGAAGAGACACTTGTTCCCCCATTCGAATTAACAACCAAGTTGTTCCTCAACATTCACAGGTGAAATACCTTGGTATATACCTTGACCGACGGCTTACATGGAAACACCACATAGATTCTAAGCTAACACAAATGAAGATTAAATTAACCCAGATACATTGGCTGATTGGTAGAAATTCTACCCTCAGTCTAGATTGTAAACTTTTAATATACAAGTCACTTTTGAAGCCGATATGGTGTTACGGAATTCTGCTATGGGGCACTGCTTCAGCTTCCAATGTAGAGAGAATCCAACGAATGCAAAACAAAATTTTAAGGTTAATAACATCGGCTCCATGGTACATGAAAAACTCAATTTTACATCGTGATTTAAATATGCCACTTGTGTCCGCTGAAATTGCAAAATATGCAGGCAAATATTTAAGAAAACTCGAGTTCCATCCTAATCTCCTTGCTCGTAACATCTTGAACTTTCCTGGACACATCCGCTTAAAAAAGAGGGATACTACGGCCTTAATACGCCACACTTCAGATTAAATTTGTTGAATATTTTTGTGCTTAACACATTTATGTATTATTAATTACTATCACTAAGTTTATGTCCGACACTGGTTGGGCCTAATTATAATATTTATACTTAAGATTTGAACACTTATTGTTAGTTCAGTTTTTGAAGATACAATAAATAAATTTTAGCAAAAAAAAAAAAAAAAATGTTTTTTGGTCTTAATTTAAGTGCAACAAGTTGACAGTTGCAGGCAAACAATACAGTTAAGCCTAGTAATACATACATTTTGCGAACTGCCGCGAACCATCGTTTAGAAACATTAGAGAGACATTTATTTCATTTAAGCCTTCGACTACGTATGCAGTATGCCTTTGTCAAAATAATATCATCATACTTGAAGTCTTCTTTATTAAGTCCCTTGAAAGATTTACATTTTTCTGTATAGGGCGAACAGTCAGCACACTTTAGTTATGGTCAACAGTTTTCCTTTTATAAAGCATGGAGTCTAAAGCAAATAACGATTTACTAGTCTTTCGTCATCACTATTAGTCCTTAATCTAGTAGCCACATTTATTGTTCTAATGTACAAAATTATCTTTTTTTATATCTGTTTGACTAGAGCCCTATTAAGCCCTCCTACTTTGGCTTATTTCGCAGCACTTACTTATTCATTAGAATTATTTGAGAATGACTCACGTAATTGAAATTGTGGAAGCATAGAAATTCGAATGTCGTGATACCTGATAGGAACAAATGATGGGATCAGTGCTGGTCTGGTTTGACAACAGAGATGCGATTCTTCATTCCTAAAAAAATGAATTAATACTCGGTTATATTTCAGCCATGATCTTCTTCAGTCTCTGTTTGTGTTATGAACTCCAGATGGAACGGAACATACAACTTCTCATGTTAGTAATTCATAAAGGATAGAGACGAGTTTGAGCTGTAATACATTATGTGAAAATATGTAACAATATAACAGTGATCTGGAAGATGGTCCTTTATTTTGATACTCTATGTTGACTCTCAGATCTAAACATAACGTCTGTCAGTATAACAGCTTATCCTTAATTGTAGTAGAAATAATTATTTTTTATAATTTATAACCATTTATGGCGTTTTAATATTAAAAATTATTAGAGCAGTGTTACATGGCAAGCATCCCCAGGTAAATTTCTGAGGAAAAGATTATAACAATTGTAGAAGGCTACGCTATTTATCATATTTTTCCTTTAAAATTGTTTAAAATAATATATAAATAATTTTTTTTTGTTGAGTCCAAACTACTATACATACGAGTACATACTTACCTTTGGAATAGAGGCGCACTTAACACAACACCAGCTCGAAGCATTGGATATGGAAACCATTTAGGATTTTTAAAGAATGCAAAATGGTGTATAATTGTGGGTTCACGATCATATAATGGGTGACCCAAGTACAAGGGCTGAAAGTAGTAACACCTTTTGTACAGATTCGACTTCAATACTAAAAAGTTACTTAAAAAAACCAAGCAAATGTACCTGCACATGGTTCTCATCATTTAATCTCTTTATTAGTAATTTCAATCTAACTTTTGTTTTGTCCTCGCAAAACACAATCCATCTTGTCTTGTCATTAATTATTTCTATGTTCGTGAGACCATTTGAACTTTCATTGGTGTTTGTATTATTGTGTCGTTGATGCAACACCAGTTGCGGTATTAAATTGTGTATTGTCCAGTCTCCTGGGTAATTGAATATTTCATGCAAAAGATGTACTTTGATTCTATAGTTTGTTTGCAACTCTATAGATTGTCTAATAATATTCTTCTTAAGTTGTCGGCTTAATTCATGGTGATATTTTGTGTCTGGACTATGTACGATGAACACGACATCAATGGGGGGAGCTGAAATGATAAAAAAAAGATAAATAAAAGAAATGTTTAGTAGATATTGAGTATTATTTGCTTACAATTAAAAGTTAAGCAAACAAGCAACACTATTAGTTTTTATATAGTTTTTGTTGCAACTCATAAATAATTTTAGTCAGATTCCAAGATCATTTTAATGTTGTCTATTACTCGCAGACTAATTTCTTTAACTCTTTGTATTTTTGTCTCTAAGAGGAAATTATCTGACTGCTATCCAAATGGAAAGGAAGTGGACTCACTAGTATCTTTTTCTATGAAGCTGACCTGTCTTTTTTTAACGACTTTAGAAAAAGAGGACGTTATCGATTCGTCCTTATATTTTAATGACGCATAAATCTATCATTTGTGAACCGATATTAAATTTTTTTTATTTGAAAGGGTGCAATGCAAACATTTTGAAGACATTGAAAGTAATATTCGATTAGGGGGAAGGATGATTCGCACATCCGGCCGGCTGTAACAGTGAGAGTGTTGAAAATAGGCGTGAGCTGTTCTGCATTCCCTGCACATAGGCTAAACATAAACTGACCAGATAGGAGCAGGTAAAAGTGTATTTCCCATACAAAGTGGTACCTAAATATCATATATCTTGTTAACTATAGGAGTACTCAAAAGTGCTGTAGATTGATCTGCATCTAATTAACGTAGTCAGACTGGATAGGGTCAAAGAAAGGTTATCCCCCATACAAAGTAATACATAATTAACGTATATCTAGCTGACTATAATAGTGAGTGTGATCAAAATTAGGGTGAGTTATCCCATCAAAATTGGTGTAGATTACTCTGAGTCTAATGTTCGCAGTCCCAAGAAAACTGATTGGATAGGACCAGGCGGAAAAGATTACCTCTCATGCAAAGTAATACATAATTATTATTATTATTTATTTTTATTTTTTAATTAACAAACACAAACTGCGAAGCTACCTGGTTTGTCTGCAGAAACACCCGGAGTCTGTGGCAGGAATCGAACCTGCGACCTTCGGACACTAGCCTACGAAGGCTGACCGACTATAATATTTGCAGTGTTCAAAATTGTTGCATAAAACTCCGAATCTAATGTTCGCAGTCCCAAGAAAAACTGATTGGGTAGGACTAGGGGGAAAGAAACTCTCCCATAATGTTTTGGCTAATTGTTTTATCGCTGGCTACCTATAAGAGTGTTCAAAATGGGTGTGGCTTATTTCGCAACCGATGCACGCTGACACAAGAAAAACTGACAGGATAAGAGTAGCGGGCAGGACACATCCCACACAACGTAATACAAAATTTGCATATGTCATTAGTACTATAAGAAAGTGTGTGAAAGTGTTTAAAATTACCGTGAGGTATTTTGATTTCTATGCATGCGGCACGAAGAAAAGATGATGGAAGAGGACCCGTAGAAAATAACACAATCCATAGAAAATAATATAAATTTTTTTATTTGAAGGCAATTGCGTGCAATTTGGTCCCATAGAAATTTAAGTGGAAATCGGATGGACACGCCACCCAAAATATTGATTATCTCACGATTCTAACGTTAATTTCAAACTCCTCCATAACTTCGTCCTTTTTGTAATCTATTCGATTGGGATTTTATATTGAAGTCGGTTTATTACAGAGTTATTATAAGATATGATTTCGTTTCTTAATTTCCAATAATATTTGGTAGCTTTTGTTACCTAAATGAAGCCTTTAATAAGCTTAACTCAGTGGCACAGCTGCGAAACTAGAATACACTTAAAAGTTTGTCTGCATTCATATTTATTCTTTACAATCTGCTTATAAGTTTATATGCAAAATATGTACAATGTTGGGAAAAATAATAGTCTACATTTGTTTAGACTTCTTTAAAATTAAATTTACCTTCTGGCCATCTCTCTTATAGCCTTGATTTCAGAGGTATTATTTTTGTAACATTTATGATCATATTAGTTTTTATAGGTAATTTTTACTTAACTTTTTCACATAAACATGTTTCTACCAAAATTTCATCAATAACTTAGACAGTATAACTATAAATCGCACACTATAATTAAATATAAATTAAAATTTTTTAATTTTCCGATGAAATATACACACTTCAGGAGACATTTTTGTTGTTTGTTAAACTCCATACGAAGCATAAGCAAATAAATAAAACCTTATTTTCTAACGATTTTGTGGGAAAAAGTGTACTAAACTAATAACGTTAATTCGACTTCTCTATTTGAAAGGAATCAAAATATATGGTGTAACTATTATAAAGCAACGGAGAATTCTGAGAGATGATACTAAGATAATGGAGCGTTGGCATAAGTATTTAATATATCTATTGAATGGGGAAAGGTCAGTTTTATCAGAAAACTATACACTTCCGGAGGATGAAGAAGATCCTAGCCAAATCACAATGGATGAACTCCTCAATGCACTTCACTGCTGGATATGATGGTATAGCTCCAGAACTCTTGAAATATATGGGTGCTGATGGACAGATTCCGCTACACAACGTGATTAATGCAGCATGGAAACAGGCAAAAATTCCCAGCGAATGGCATTTAGCCATAAACAACCCTATTTTTAAGAAGGGAGCTAATCAACTGTGCCAAAATCACCGCGGTATAAGACTTCTAACCGTAGTGGGAAAAATATACTTGAGAATACTCACTGAAAGACTAAAGAGCAGGATAGAACATCAACTTGAAGAGGAACAATGTGGTTTTAGACAAAATCGTGGAACCCAAGACTTAATACTCACGATGAGACAAATTTCGGAAGAAACATTAAATTCAAGAGAAAAACTCATTGCTGCTTTCTAGACCTGGAGAAAGCTTTTGATACGGTAAAATGGCAACAAATGTGGGAGGTGCTTTAGAAACGGAATATTGACAACATATTGATTAGACTAATCAAGAGCTTTTACGAAATATGCCGAAATTATGTAAGAACCGGAAACACTGCATCCGAAGAATTTTTGACAAAACAAGATGTGCGACAGGGCGATATACTAAGTCCATATCTGTTTATAATACTAATGGATAACGTAATGAAATCTTGTAGGGTTTCATTTATCCCAATGGCGGTAGGAAATTTGAACATGCAACCGGTGAACGTTTCAATGTTAGCATACGCAGATGACGTGGCCATTGTTGCAAAATCAGCGGAATGTCTCGAATAAAACCTTAATTTTTTTGTGAGCGAAATGACCAGGAGATGACTCCGTATAAACACAAGAAAAATAGAAACCATGATAATAAGCCGCGATAGAGACCATCATCAAATTTACATAGGATCCCAAGCATTAAAACATGTTGAACATTTCTGCTACTTGGGTGTCACAATTTGCGAAGATGGAAAAGCGGACAGGGATCTAAATCACAGAATAACCACAACTGGCAATTTATACTTCGCTTTAAACAAAAATTTCATCAGCAAGAGAGAAGTTTCAACGGGTACAAAAATTGCTGTATACAATTCCACGTATATACCAATCCTTACGTATGGCTGCGAATCATGGGCGTTAACAACAAAAAATCAAAGCAGACGAGACAGAATACGTAACAATACTATACGAGCCAGCTTAAATACGGAACCGCTGAACAAAAAAATCGAACGCAATAAGCTAAGGTGGTTTGGACATGTGGCTAGAATGCCATAGAACCGCCTGCGCAAACGAGTTTTAGAAGCAAAACGAGTGGTACGAGAAACAGAATAAGAAGAAGAAGAAGAATAATGTGGCAGGATACTATCAACAATATTCTGACAGACAAAGGAATCGAGATCAGAACTGCCTAAACAGCGGCACAAGATAGATTGAAGTGGTATTCGTTAATACCGCATACAACTGCGTTGTAGTATAGTATTGACCAATTAGTTGCCTATACTTACGTATACAACTTCAACTGGAACGTATTCATACATGTTTGATTGCGTGGTAATAAACCGAGAATCGTTGTCATATTCTCTGTTTGGAATTATTGTTGATTTTTCCATGTTCACCTTTAAATATAACCTATTATTTAATTATTTTTTAATTATAAACAATATCGGCTTATATGTTCAGTTCTTGGCGAAATGTGACATCACTTGTTGCTGGAAGTGGCTGAAAACTGGATATCAATATAGTGACATTTACGCGTCAACAGTGGCAGCCAAAAAAAACCGAAATTGCATCGTGCATGAGCGACGAAGCTCATTTCTGGTTGAATGGATACGTGAACAAGCGAAATTGCCGCAATTTATGTAAAGAGCAGGCAGAAGAATTGCAAATGCATCTCGTTTGGTGTGGATCATTGGATCGTACTTTTTTAAAGGCGACGAAGGCAGGAACGTTAATGGCGAGCGCTACCGTGCGATGATTACACATTTTTTCCGAAATAGAAGATCTGGACTTAGCTGACATGTGGTTTCAACAAAATGGTTCCACATGCCACACAACACGAGAAACAATGGCCCAATGGAGAGGAGAGTTCGGTGAACAGTTTATTTCACGTTTGGGGTCGGTCAATTGGTCGCCTAGATCGTGAATTTATACTATTTTTGTGAGGCTATGTTAAGTATTATATCTATAGGGACAAGTTCGCAACGGTTGACGCACTGGAAGCCAATATTAAAGTATTTATTCGTGAGATATCGGCCTATATGTTGGTATGGAATATGCCGAAATTGGACCCAGCGTATGAATTATTAGAGTCGTAGCCGCGGTCAACATTTGCATGAAATCATCTTTAAACACTACATTATATAGATCGTTCTATCGACTCAAATAACGATTTCATTCATTTCTCTAAATTTTATGTTTTTTTTTTATTAAATCCGAATCAAGTTTAATCTAACACTTAGTCTGAATTTTATTTGCACGAAAGTAAATACAAACTTTAAATGACTATAAAATAAAAATATTTTTCATCTCCCTATTATTATTCTCACTACTGTATGTGTATACATAGATACATACAGTTATTAAAACTGTTAGAGTTGTATGGTCCTGCCGGGGTATAGCCCTATCGTAAAAATAATGTTTGGTTTTGTTGATTAACTTACCTGTGGCAATTGCAAATGCTGTTAGAAGCAACATAATTATGCAATTTATTAAATTCATTTTCTGTTTGTTGTTGCTGCAGTCTTCTTTGCTGTTGTTGCTAATGTTATGGTTGTTGTCATTATTAGTATAAATTTTATCCAAAAGCAAAAAGCTAACTTTCTAATTTTATTTCTGATTCTTTTTATTACCTTTATGTGACAATAAGATATTTTTGAAGATTATATAATTCAACACTATAAAACACTAGCCGACAAAAATTTTTTTTGGAGAACACGTGCATGTGAATATATATTTCAAGTGAGATTTGCATTTAAATATATTGTTTAGATTACGAAAATAATGCCATTTTATATTCTGGGAAAAGCGCAACAATTATTTTAAAAATTAAAAAAAAAAATATTTATCGCTCTAATTGAAAAAAAAAAACTTTACTCCATTCCGGAATGACATTATTTCTGTGTCAATAAGGAAAAACTGCTTAACTCTGATTTTTTGGTTTCTCAGTAGAGCTATTTTAAACTTTAAAGCTGATTTTTAAAATTTAGTTTTATTGCTGACTAATAATTTGTGAATGAAGTCTTATGGTTTTAAAAAATAGTTTAGAGTTTTTTCTAGCTCCTAGTTCTAAACACAAGTTGAGATAAGTTTTTCTTACATAACATATTGCACATTGAAATAAGATAAGCAAAAAGTATTTTTGCTATAACTTCCTAAAAAATCAAGTAAATTAATTGCTGGATAGTACTTCTAAATTGGGAAGTCCTAATGGTGTTATTCGCTCAATTTTAGCTTAAGTCGACTTAAGCACTTATTCCTTTTTACCATAGATTTTTATTTATAAGTTTGCACTTTATACGCTTTTTTTCAAACAATTATACATTTATTTTGATTAACAAAAAAGCAATTAGTATTTTATTATTTGGCTGTCGGTAAGTGTAATTTACAGGCACATGCGAGACGTATTGATATAAAGATGTTTGTATGGATAAGATAAGCGTTTGTGTAGAAGCAATTGAATGTATTTGTTTACAGAAAACAATGAAGTTAATCAAGAGAATGAATAAACTATAACAATCTATCAAATTAGTTGTTTGTTTGCCGTTGACAGTGTCGACTGAAAGTTGTAATACTTTCGAATTCTCTTTTAAATGCCATATAACACAAATGAATAAAATTAATTTATAATATATTCAAGTTTTGTGAGCTTAGGTCATAGGGGAGGGGGAAGGGGTACAACGATAAGGCAAAACTGCTGCTTGATTCTACTTGGTGAATCCACAGTGATCCTTATCAATTACACTTCAAGTCGACTGACAAACCTCCACTTGGTGGTCCCTGTGCGATGTTCTTGATACTCATCAAACATCGGCGAATTGTGAGAGGCGTCCGCATCGTCGGTTCTCCTAGTTGGGGCGGTTGCAAGCAGACGTCTGTTCTTATACTAAGCGGTTCGCTATATAAAATGTATTTTACACTTAACCAGTCCCATCATCAGACTAGGATGCAGTGGACTAACCATTTGCTCATTTGAAATATAATGATTAACGACACCTCAAACAACATCAAAGAGAGGCCCTACGATCCTTATAGGATCGATGGAAAACTATATAGTAGGTCACGGGTTCAATTCCTATCACAGTCTCCGGAGATTGGTACAGACAAGCCAAAATAGGTTCGCAGATAGTGTTTCATAAAATAAAGCAAGCCCGTGTAAGACATATTCTGGTTTGTAACACTAATAAATTAAAAAGTTTAAATACGGTTTTATCCACAATAGGACTATAATAATATGGTTTACACTGCTACTATATTCGATTTTTTTTTGACCATAACCGAATTATTGATTGCACACGGAGGATGTTGTTGGCTACAAAGCAATTTATGACTGAGAATGTGAGTTCGATCTTTATTCAATGCAAGTTATCAATATCATGCTGTTGGACTGCTTAAATGATGAAGGCATAGCACTTGTCACTGAACTGTACCGGAAGCGATTGATACTCTTCTACTATCTACTAGAATGTTAATGTACCACATCACAGGGCTCTCTTTTGCCGGTACAAAACAGTCGGCGAAGTAAAACAATTAAAAAAATAAAATGGCTACACACGTTGCTTAAGAAATTTAATGCATCTACTTAACACTAGAGGCGCTGCGACTTTAAGAATAAAGTTGTAAAATAAATTAAGGTCTCCCTCTTCTCATTTCTCTGTGTATATAGAAATACGTTAATGTATATTGGAAGTGTCTGCTTGATTCAATTAAATATCTTCAGGCGCTTGAGAACTAAGATTATGCTAAATAAGTCGCTTTAGGTAATTGCACCTGTTGTTCCTGTCTGGCCTATTTCTATGCCGCATTCCGTTGTCTTCAGATTCATTAACTGAAACTATAAATGCAGTTGAAGTGTTATTAAAGTCGTAAGCAGCAGATATAGCATGTGTAACCAGAATCCAAAGGATCTTGCTTATGATCCTTGGAATTAATAATTGAAATATTTTTCTGCATTTGAAACTATCACAGTAGAGCTAATGAACTACTTATAATTATGTGTTAGAAGGATGGACGTGAACTACCCTCCTGCGATGCACATCATCACCAATTAAATATTTTAAAAGACAAAATTTATCGGCTTTTATAATTGAAAATGTTTACTTGTTAGATAAAGCATTAGTCCAACTGAATCGATGAAAATCTTTGTCGTAACTCCGTTACAACAAATAATGATATTTAAAAAGTATTAGACAAAAGCAGGCGGGACACAAATTTTTTTCCTGAACATTAAAGGAACTAACAATAGGTATTAAAATTATTAATTCCTTAAGTCTAGTATATGTTGGGTTGATAAGCTAACGTGGATACCTGCCTGTTGCTCTTAATAATGGGAAAACTCAAACCGTCTGCCACCATCACAGCCAGCGTATCGGAACATCATTCCGCGCACACTGCCACTACGATTTATGCTCAAGCACAGGAGCTGTGTAACCTCCATCGCCTAAAGGCAGCGGCTTTTGTTGTTTAGCAACACCACCTACAGGTCTAACTGTTGGTAGAAGAAGTGTCCCAAAAACTGTCGTCCTTTAAATAACGAATTACACAGTGACACAATCCCCAAAGGGGTTTCACCAATAACCCGACTAGAACAATTTCTAGGGGCTACTAGTTACCATGGCTCGAGATAAGTCTTTAGTCAGCTATAATTTGATTATTGCAGTAAATTTATCTGAGGTACTGATTGACTGATTTCAATTTTAGGTTTGCTGCAGACTAAGGTATTGGTAGTCCTCATTGCCGTACGAAAAAGTGTACTTTTAGATGCGCGCCTGTTGTACTGTTCTTTCAAGATGCAATATGTGCCCTCGAGGGGGTGAATGATAAAAAAGAGTTTGGTGTCTACAGCTTTATTTGTGGTTATCTTCACAATTCTCGTATTCGGCTAAAAGCGAGAATGTCCCTCCCTTTCAAACGATTGTGGCCTCTCTAATTTATAATTTAGGGGAATGGTACTCAAGACTCCTTAGGTAAATATGTAGTCGCAAGTTTTGAAAGTACAGTTTTAGTTAATGGAACGTGTATATTTTTTTGATAACGATAGATTTTGTTCGCATACTAAGAGGCGGATGTAATCATTCGTAAGATTATATTTTGCCACCTTTGAATTTTCTCTATATTTAGTACTGAGACGGTACTCCATAACTGAATTCCACAACAGATACCTGGAATATTTTGTGCTTCAATTGAAAGATATCAATATGTCATAGCAGATGGGAAAAATTTGAACACAGCAAATTGCAATCAACTGCCACTGTGCTGCCTTCCTTGTAAAAGTAACATGCCTCTTTTACACACTTGTTTTATATATATGGTAGCTTTGTTTTTCCCGAAAAATTATTCGAGGTAGGTGAATCATTTCACAACAGACTCTCAAAATGGAACAAAATGGGTGAATCCACCTGAACTGTATAAAGCAAGGCGAATTCATATCAGGTAAACCCATCAGTACAACAAACACAACTCTCTCATTCCTCAATGTCGGAAACAGCAGACTAAAAGCAGAAAGAAAAGGCGTATTTCGGAAAGCAACTAAAGCTAAAGAATATTTCAAAATAGTACACAAAATGTTCCAGAGCTTCAAAGGACTAGGAGCTAAATATGAGGGTTAAATTTTACTATTTGAACAGTCATTTACATAAACTATAGTGACGCATAAGGAGAACTGTTCCGGCGGGATATCAATAAAATGGATTAAATATATAAGGGCCGATGGCAGGCTACTGCTGGAACGTGCAAAGAAGCAGTCCTGACCAGAAATTTTACAGAGAATACCCCTAAAAAAGATTTTCTTAACATCCCTTAATATTTTAATTTTTTTTGCTGAAATCAAAATAATCCGAAAAAATTAAACGTTTAGAGCTTAACAGATATATAAATATTTTACGGACAAATTTCTTTAAAAATGAATAACATCACTAACTTGTGAATAAAATCTTAATTTTTTAATGGATTTTAATTTACTATGGCTCGTTTTATTGAAATTATAAAATTCATTTAAAATTGTTTATGAATTTTTTTAATAAAGTTATTATTCTTGCCAAAACCGTCCGCATATCTCCAAAACTCTAAGCCAGAAGTACAAATTCCAAATTTGTAACCTTAACAAATCGAACAGCTACTCGTAACTGTCCAGCTATTGCAAATTACGTGCAACGACCTCCTGTATTGTTCACATAACGATATGTCTCGAGTCAATAAAAAAATAAAATAAAATAACTTATAGTCATAGAACTTCATTACCACGTGTAACTTAAATATAATAAAAAACTGACACAAAATTTTTTTGTTGACGTGTGTAATTTTGAAAAATTCTAAATAAAATTTTAATTAAGAAAAATGGCATTTTCAAACAAAGGCCTGCAAGGAGGAGCGCTAGAAATGGCTTTATATCGAGAGCTACAATAGTGAGACCCTAAAAATTTTATGTGTAATACTTTGACAATAAAGTACTTTTTGAAGCAAAAGTCTAAAAGTGTAGATGGGGAAGACGGGGCACGCCCATTTAAAGTAAATATACTGATATTTATTTAGTTTATTTTGTCAAATAATTATAGACGGATATAGCGTTCAACAGCATGTGAAAATCGCCATAATCGTCCTACATTTATGGATGTCGAATCCGGTACGATAACAATAAACATGATTCTTTGTTTGGTGTGGATTTTTGTAAACGGCGAGCATTATAGGACGATGATTACCAACTATTTTAAGCCTGAATTGGATGATATGTACACTTAAGTTGTGTGGTTTTAGCATTACATCGCTACTTGCCACACAGCCCATACCATATTAGATATTCTGCACGTGCCATTTAATTGCATGGATGTCTCACGTGGTGGTGAAGTGAAATCGTGTGATTCGACTTTTTGTTAGACTTTTTCTTGTGGGGTTTTCCTTAAGTCGCAAGTCTATGCTAATAAGCCATAACCCACAGCGGCCCTCAAAGCCAACATAACCCATGCTACTAGTCGAATTCAGTCTAATTTATGCACCAGAGTCATAGAAAATTAGACGTTTTGTATATGCGCCACCCAGCAAGGACGTGCCAGTCATACATAATAGTATCAATTGCTCTTTCAAATGAATAAACTAATTAAGTATCTATCACAAACTTTGTTACATTAAATTTTATAAATAAACAGCGCTTAATGAAAGACTCTAGATTTAAGTTCATAAAGCAAAATGGGAATTATGTTGCATCTTTACGTGAAGCTTACAGTGTTAACTCTTAATTTATTACTTTTTTCCATGTAATTATACTAAATTATACAATTGAATCAAGATTCATGATGAAAGTCGCAGGAAATACTATTGAAAAAATATAAATAAAAATATGTGCTTAAAATATAGAAAATTTAATCCTCAATAATTTTTTTAAAAAAATGTTTTGTTTGCTGTGACTTTAACTGTTCATATGCCGACATTTCTCATATCATATTTGATTCGTTTCCCATAAACATACGATCTTGAATATTTTCAAACTGCTTAAAGTTCACTGCGAATCATGGGCGCTAACAACAAAAAATCAAAGCAGACTTCAGGCAAAAGAAATGAAATACTTAAGACGTGTGGGCGGTAAAACAAGACGAGACAGAATACGGAACAATACTATACGAGCCAGCTTAAATACGGAACCTCTGAACAACAAAATCGAACGCAATAAGCTAAGGTGGTTTGGACATGTGGCTAGAATGCCAGAGAACCGCCTACGGAAACGAGTTTTAGAAGCAAGAACGAGTTGTACGAGAAACAGAGGATGAAGAAGAATAACATGGCAGGACACTTTCAACAATATTCTGACAGAAGAAGGAATCAAGCCCACAACTGCCAAAACAGCGGCACAAGATAGATTGAAGTGGAGAAATCTTTGCAAAAACCTCTACACTGCAAGGTAGAAAGAGGTCCGGAATAAGTAAGTAAGTAAGATAAAGTTCACTGACAATTTGGTTTAGCGACCAATGAAATTTCGGCATATGAACAGCTAAAGCAACAGGAGACAAAACATTTTTTATAAAAATATATGTTAGTGATGTATAGGCAATCAAATCGAATAGAAAAAAGCTCGATATTCAAATGCGCGATTCATCAATCTTTCTTTATTCATTGTATCACATTTGGTGTCCTATTCCTCATAAGAGCCCACACATGTTCTTTAATACTAGATAAATGTATAATTTTTGAAATTCTTGTATTTTAATTTATTTTGCCTCAAAATAATAAACAATTTTCTATACATTTTTAAACTCGATTGGAATCGTTTTTGTAGAAAGTGGTTTGTAAACACGATTCCGTTGCCAATAAAGTAAGTGGAGTCTTTGTAAGGTTCCTTAAATATTCAATATCGTTTTTATGAATGAAACAGAAGTCTCCAATATATTGATTGGGTTGCTTCGAAAATTCCCAATACAAGTCATTATCGTATAGAAATCAAATCGTTATCCATTTCGAATATTTAAACCGATTTGAAAAATCTTATTATTCATTGATTCTGTTAAATGACACATATTGTATTGCGAATTAAAGTTTAAAATTTTTTTGCTTTCATCTTTTTTTGTAATATTTTTTCATTTATATTTTTAAATACATACATATGTATGTATATATTTATCACTTTTCTCATCTGATTGCCGCAATTAAAATTGATATAATTTATTAACTCAATACTTGGCCAAGATCATCATTATTATCATAAAATGTGTATCTATTGTCCACAATTAGCATTGAACAATTTTATTTATTTAAAATAATTTTTATTTATTTTTCTTGCCACGTGACATTCATGTCATGATTTCGTTTTCTACAGAGATGCACGAACCGTTTTCATTGATGCAATTTAATCAACTGTTTAATAAGAATACGTTTAGTTCCTGTCTAAAGTCAACATTTAGTTGTTTCACTCATTATGAGTTGTTCGATGTTCAACGTGCGCCAGTGCGCCGCTGCGAATAAATTTTATTTAATGAATGAAAGTGTAGATTCTAGTTGAGTGAAAAATTCGTAGTAAATGAATTTAAAGAAAAATCATATTCAATAGTGAGTGTCTTATAGAGGCGCCAAAAAATTTTGCATGATATTTGAGTATAATGTTATTTTAAAATTTAAAGTTTAAATTTTTATTTGAGTGCTAATTGCTCATATTTAAATTAAAATCAGAAAAGCAAAATATCTATGACTCGATATATTTTTCAATATTTAACTTGAATGAATATTTATTCGGATGATATATTGAAAAGGAGAGGGAAACATGAGAGCAAGCCGGAAATAAAAAAGTGTCTTAAGAAATTAATTTCTCCGGGCCAACTTGATGACAATTTTCTAACTTGAACATTGCATAGTTGACATTAACTATTTATAAAAGGAACTAATAACACAATTGCGTGTACATATTTATTCAATTCACAAGTTATTGGATGCTACAATAGTTGTACAAATGTTGTTGGTATATTTTATGTAAACATATTCCATAGAACGTAGAAGTTTCCTCCTGATTTTAACTGTCGTATGAAGACATGGAAGGGATGTCAAAACGAATGCACTTTGCTTAGTATATTTTTATAAAATTAAAAAAAAATCATTAATATTTCAACTGGGGTAAGCTAAGGAAGTAATGTAAAAAATTTTATTTTATACGACAATAAACCAATGAATGGATTTTGCAAAAATTAGCAAATGTACGGAATGTTATTTTTTTATAAAAAAAAAAATTAATTAATAAATGTCTCTGTGCAGACATGTGCCAAATTTTTATACTATATGTAGTGCAAAAAGTATAAAAATACACAAGAGGTTAGGAAAGTTATTAAAATTTGCGATTACTATGAAAATTATTTACCCCTATTCGAATTGTTATTCTAGTTGACGTTACCGAAGATTATCGATGACTGTCAACATAGAATTTGCATTCTACATGAAAATTTTACAGTGATATTGTTTGAAACGACTTAGACCGTGTCGTCGCCATTTTTAATAACGACATGAGTTTATTTGAAGCATACGACTACATAAAGTGATTCAAAGTGAAAAAAAGTTAATTTTGTCTTATTACAAAACACAATCATAGCATTTGAAATAAAAAAATCCTTTGCGGTTAAAGTGCAAGTGCTGGTCTTCTTTATTTGGGGCAATAATTTTGATGTGTGTACCAACCAAATAAAATGAAATAAAATGCTTGAAAAACATTCAAGAACAGTCAGGTCACGAAGATGAAAGAAATCTTCTGAGCCCAGCCAAAAACAAGCAACTCTATAACTGAATAAACAAAATATTTAAAATTATTTGTTACATTTGAATAATTTTATGATCGCTAATATCCGAGTACGGATTGGCAAATATAGAAGAAGATGAAGTAGCATCCACACACCCAATAATGCCAGGAAAACCAGTTTATTAAAATTTTTTTTTAATTTTGTTTCACTTCTTTCACTATTCGTCATTTCGAATTTAATCCATTGGAGACAAACTGTCATTTCTCAGGCATTCAGTGTTTCCGACAAAACCTTAGACAATCTCAAGATGAAATCGTTGCCAACGCCAGTTTGGTATGACCCATGTGCAAAAAATTTTAACGTAAAATTCATGCCAAGTTGCTTCTTTTGGAAATGTACGTTGAACTTATCCCGCTTTTTAAGTTAGATGTTATTGTTTCTAAGACATATTCAAATGCATTCTTATTTACTCTAGAGTAACTGGCAAACATTTCAACAAAAAAATAATAAATAACTTATGCAATCATTAAAGTAATATACTGAAATTGTTGCTCACTTGCTGTCCGGTGGGTTAAATATGTGGAGTTTCCGTCTCAGAAGATTTCTTTCTAATATGAGGTTTTGCTTTCTTGTATTTTCGAGTCTCAATTTATCTCAAAAGTAGGAAACATTTTTAATTTTTAATAAACTTTTTGTTTAAAAATAATAAAAAAAAACAATACAACTGTTTCAAATATTTAGAGATGTGTATTGGATATATTGACGGAAGCGATAAATAGTCAATGTTGTCGTCATCTTGTTATAGAATGCGAAATTGTTATTGAATTGATGATGACTTTGAAATAAAGTGTTATTAAGACTCAAATGACGGCAACGCTGACGTTGACGACGACAACTGGAATAAGGGTATTTAAAATTTTCTCTCATTTAAGTGAAGTTGAAACTTATATGAAAAAAAAGTATAAAAAGTTCTCACAACAAATATATGCTCGTATAAGTCATCACCCAAAAACTTCGCATTGATGTCAAAATCAAAGCGCAAATAAATTCATAGATTTCTGTAGTAGTAACTAACAATTATTTGGAATTTTTTTTTTGCAGCAATTACCACTTGAGCGCTTTTATTCTCGAAATTCGTATTTATATTTACATATGTAATGTAATGTAATGTATATATGGCCGTTAATGGTCAAGGGCGTAGCCAATATATGAAATAAGGTGGTGCCACGAAAATTATGATTTGTTATGATTATGATTTTTTATGATTATTACAATATCGATCTATTTGAGGAGTAATCTGCGTACTTCTTCTCGGTTACCAATCTTCGGTGGACGCTTAGCATACATAGTCCTGCAATATACAATATACTTATTTTTTGATAATAAGTAAAATTGCATATTATTTTACCGTTTAAACGAACTTCAGTTATTGCGGAGCGCAACCATGTTTTTACTCGCTTTAAAGCGCTAAATGACCGCTCAACAGTTGCAGTAGTGCACGGCTGTGACAATGAAATTAATAACGCCTTCCTTATATTTGGATAAAATAATCCAGCGTTTTTCAAAATACTCGCCAGCTCTAAGTCGTCTAATTCGTCTTTACCCACTTTTTTTTGTTGCCAAGAATTGTACCAAAGCTCAATTTCTCCTTCCAAAACATCCATCAACTTATAAAAATGCTCAAACGTTTTTGTGGCATCTTTAAGCTCTTCCAGCTTCAAAGAAAGCATGTTTGACGGGTGCAAACAATGAATTGCAAACGCTAGCCTATTCAGTGATGAAATTAAAGAATCTATATAAGTAATGTATATAGATCGCTTCCAGTATTCAGCAGGTGATGAAAACGGGGGATTTGAACGGTGCGTTTGACGAGAGACTATCCTTAGAACAGACATCTCTATTCCTAAATTGGCTGTGTTTTTTGAATAGAAAAAAGCAATCCGCCCACAATACCCTGTGCATTTTTTAATAATTTTATATTGTATGCACGTAAAAAAATTTATTATAGAATTAGGTGGGCGCCACGGCCCTCTAGGCCCATACCTAGCTACGCCCATGTTAAGGTTTTAACATTTTGCAATGATAGCAAGAATGTAATAACTAATTATGGCGTCTTCGTTTCTGGAAAAAGTGCAATCATTTTCAAAAATAAATTTAAAAATAATTATCTCTCTATCACTCTAATCTAAAAAATTTAACCGCCTCACAGTGGCTGAAAAACGTTTTTCATTGGCCAAAATTCTGTAACTTTTGAACCGACCAAATTTTGAAGTAATTTTTTTTTTAATGGATAGATATTTAGTTCAGCTTGACTCAGTTTTAATTACATTAAAATTGATTGAGTACTTCTTAAGGACTTCTAGGTCAAAGTTGAACTTTTGATTTTTTTTTAACTTTTGGAGTGAAATATGGGTTTATTTCTTTTATTTGCATATTAAAAAATTTTATATTTTGATCTTAATAATAATTATAATTATTTTTTGTGATAATGGAATTTTTTTAATGTTACACTCAAAAAAATTTTTACACTGAAAAAAAATTTTTACACAAAAAAATTTTTACACTCAAAAAAAATTTTAAAATTAACTGGAAACAAGGTTTACATCCACTCCTGTTCTTTCAGATGCTGTTTCTGGATCTGAAAAGAATCTTCGTGCGGTATTGCCATCATTTGTAATGCCTGACCCTTATTTTGGCTGATCTATAATCAATCCAATTTTGCGATGAACATGTTGAACATGTTTATTTTTTGAACTTCTTAACTCTTTGTTGGTTTCATTGTTTCTTATGGATCCTGAAGACCCGAAATCCAAATCATAACTGATTTTTAGTATATGTTCCATAAGTCGTATTCTTGCATGTAGTGGTGATAATCTAAATTCATATGCATCGGTATTATCTGATGATTTTGTCGGCACTTGGTTTAATTGGGATGATGCTGCTTGGCATATAATGCAGCTGGATGCAGCATTCATGTTAGTCAAAGCCTGACCTACTTTTCCATCTATCATTGTAAGGACTAATTGGTAGCTTACTTCAATTTGCTGCTCATCTCACTGTAATTGTAATGGCTAATGGTAGTGTTGCAATTTGGGCCTTGATATCACTAATTTCTTTGTTAATGGCATCACGAGTTTCTTCTTTGAATTCAAATTTGATTGGCCTGCAGTATTTCGTAGAAGATGGTGTCTCATTTTTCCAAATATCCATTGTTTGCATTGTACTAGTCGAAGGCTCTGAATCTTCCAAAATCTTTTTCAATCGCAATGGTACAATTGATACCATGAACATATCCGAGTCCGAAATATTTTCACATACAACTTGTTTGTATTGGTTATGTCCCGAAGAACCATCACATCCCCACTTGCAAAAAAGAATTAGCTTTGTGTTTCCATATTTCTTTAACGCATTTCCTGGTATTGATTGTAGCAAGCGTTCGGCTGTGTGATCAAGTAGAGATTGTAGTTGTACCTCTGCCGAAATTGGTGTGTTTGGTTAGTATCCTTTGATGGAAAACTGTCCATTTTAGCAGCAGTTATGTGATGATATGCTGGATAGATATTTGAGCCCTTTTCAATCGCACGTAATCTGAGCTTAATATGTTGCTGTTTTGTTAATTTCAACTCCAGAAATAAAGCTAATGCGTCCTCATTTGTGCACTGTTTTGCATCGCTCGGAGTTGGTATATTTTTAAGAATTCGTTTTGTTCTCACTGGACTAGCTTTAATAACTTTTTCAATGATATCCACTTTTGTTAATTGGTTCTGTGATCGTAATTGATGTAGGAAAGATTCTTTTGTATTTGTACAACCAATTGCATCGTTAACATCTTTAAGTTTCCGCCTCTTAGATTTATCGCTGCAGTTGTCCAATGATTTGCGTGGTTTTCCAACCTTATCTTGCTTTGCTGTTTCTGCAGCGACCACTTCTAACCACTTTTTATATAAAACTTTTGTTTACTGTAGCTAACTTCTTTGTAGCGTTTTTTTAGTACTTTTACAAAATTAGATAATTGCTCTTGTATTTCGGTGCTACACGAATTTAAGTTTAATTTTATTTTAACGTAACTAAGAACATCTTCCTGGTTTTTATTTCTAAAATACTCTTCGGCCAGTTCTTTATAACCGAAGGTCTCCATATTTTTCTGAATATTTTTATATGAGTCTGTTATGATTTATCACTTGCAAATATACGTACGTACACGTAAAGGATTAACTTATTATTGAGTAATCCCTTATGGAATCCGTAGTTTTATACATTTTTAGATACATGTTACTCACGCATTGATCTTCAATTTCATAGCAGGTAGTACTTAAATTGAACAAAACTGCACTTGTTATCCAGACCTTAATATCAGGTAAAACTAATTAGTATCTCGTCAATATGGGGTTCTTTTTATCTTTAGTTGTTTAATGTCGGGATTATTATTATAAAATTGTTTATGACTTTGCCTGACCCTAACAGTTATATTAGAAAGAGATCATATGTTTACTGTACCTATTGTGATATTTTTATGACTGATTTTTTTGCTGATCAAAACAAAGCCATAAAACCCTTTCGCAGGTATTATATTTAATTATTTTAGTTTTATGTAGTCTAAAGTAAAAAACATAAACCTTTAGGCAAAAAAGTGAAAATTATAGGGCTGTTTAAATTAGAGTAATTTGAATTTTTTTGGAGTAATTTCATTAAAATTAAAAAAGTGTTCTACCGGCGGGTCGTGGCGGGTGCAAAAGTATATATGGGGTTAAAGAAGACACCTTCGCCTTTCTTCGGGTGGTATACGTTTCTTGTTCCCTTTTGTTCCCTAGAAGTTCTATTCCACTAAAGTTTAAATTTTAGAAAAATATAGTAGTTTCATAAATATTTCATAACACCTCTAATATTAAACGCTAGAGCGGTAACCACTTACAACAACTAAAGACTATAATCCTACCAACATTATAAAAAAGACCGCAGGCCATTATCGATGATAGCTTGCGAGTAGTGACCATTTATTTTTGACAAAAAACTGATAAAAAACACCTTTTTCTGAAATAACAAAAAACAGTTGAGTTTGACAGCATGCCACGCCCACAATTATCAATAGTTTAACCCAATTTTTTGGCTACCTTAATACGGATATATTAGCTCCAAAATGGCATAAAAATTTTAAAAATCGGTGACAAAAAAAATTTGACTTTTGGCCAATGAAAATCGATTTTCAGCCACTGTGCGCCTTACAGAACTATGTACGTGCTTCTTACCTATAAGTATGCTATTAATAAAGAGCACTAAGTTCTCCTTTTCACTTTAAAAGGGCAAATAATGTTGCACTTGTTTTTTCTATAAACGAAAGTAAGAGAAACAGAATTTATTAAGGAGTTTTTTCTTAGTTTTGATATCTTCTCATTAAGTACAATAACTCTCCCGTTTGGGATGGAAATATTGTGAAACTCTTTGATGATCGCGCCTGAGCATTGAGTGACTACCTCAACCTTTATTACTGAATTTCAATGTATAAATAAAAAAATTGCTAAAGCCTTGTGTGCCTGAATTTTACGAGAAGTGTGTGTAAAAAAACTTGCGAAAATTCAGGTTGATGAATTTCTGAAGCGACATTCCATTTGCTGGTACGCAGTTCAAAAAGAAAAGTACAAGAGATTTTTGACATTTATTGGCTACACGGACGTAATAAGCACTAGTGGAGACTTTTTTCCATTAACTTAAACAAACATTCATGTTCGGACATGGAATTTTTTTGCATTTCGTGTTGTGCCTTGTAATTTATTCAAAGTTTATTTTTTCTTCTTATTTAAAGAATACGAATTTGCGTACGCAAAAAAATATCCACCAGCTTAAGCAATTCTTGTCTGCAACATTAAATTGTAGATACTTTCTAGGACGTATTTTCGTCGCTTTCACAGCTGTCGAAGTTTTGAACAATTGCCCTGTCGATGTCACGCCAAGTCGACATCAATATATTGGCAATTATGGGATCGTTATCGAGAATTATTAAATATTATTGATAGGACATTACTACTACTATGGCTTATAAAATTACAATTGGCCATCAATATTAGTTAATTATTGCCTACAACGAGTTCAGAACTGCTGCCTTTTTTTACTGTCGACTTGATGTGACGTCGACGCGATAATCATAATAAGAGGGAATATCTCAGCCACATCTTGTAGTAAATTTTCAATGTCAAGCTCAAGTTATTTTTACATCACTGTTCAGAAACAAAAATGTGGCTATACTTTCGCTTAGTGACCTATTTTCATTAACACTTTACTGCTCCTCTTCCCGAAGTAGGCACTAATCACCGAAAAACCTGCGTGAATTTCGAGCGCCCTTTATTTGTATATTTCTTTTTTTTAAATTCTTTGGCCAAATTGCAATGATTTAAAATTCTTAGCCCCTGCTTACTCATATACTGTTCATGCAGCCGTTGTTATAAAAAATTGCTTGCCACATCCATTAAAATAATCGTTAAATACAAAAATAAACATTAATTTTATAGAAATGTATTGCTGATGTTTATGCCACCAGCAAACGCCCGTTGGAGTAACCATCATGATGCTAATTTCGGGATGTTGTAGTGTAAACGGAAATGTTTTTCATTTATATATGCGGCGGCCAAACATTATTGGTTGAATTCCCATTTTTTTGTACGTTTGTACGTTTTTAATATTTTGGTTCATCAGAGCTACTGAAATGGTAAATGAATTTTTTGCTTCGCTCAACACAGGAATAAAAAAATGATTAATATTGGAGGTAAATGGCCATGAGTAGGAGTTAGAATTATATATTTCAAAAAAGATTTTTTGGGCGGACTTCACGCAAGCTTTCGTTTTCATAAAACCTTTAGTCTAGATTTAAGAGGGTAACGTCGGAATTTGGAGGTAGTTTAATTTAAAATTTTGAATAATTTATACATTCACATATACCACTCCTTTATTTACACAAGTTCATGGCTGCATGGCTCATACAAAAGCCCTTTGCTGAGAAGCTTAATCTATCTTAGCTCCACTGTATAAATAAGTCCAGCAAAAGATCTGCTCGACGATGACTGGTGAAAAAAAAATTCTACTCCAGCTGCACGTGACAACTTTCCCTTGCATAGCACGCTTCTGACCGTCTCTTATATCCTTAGCAATTTAACCCACGATGTCAATTAGCAGACTGTTCCTCAGAAGCTGATGACAAGCAAAAGTTGCGCTACAATTTTTAATTCTTGGTAACAAAAGTCACTACCATTGACATAGACTTTTTGCCCTTAATCATTAGTGTTACTCCCAGTATTTTGGTTTCAATCCCATAAAGACTTCACAAGCGATATGTTCAGGATAAGTCCTTTAAAGTACCGGTTACTAAGGTGCAAGGTGGAGCTCGTTCGGCCACAGCCACAATATTGCATGTTAGGATTTGTGTAGTCTGAGGTCCAATTACACAGACGCGTTCGATATCACCAAGATGAGACGCTTCAATTTTCAAACGAGTATAAATTCTTAACTATAAGAGATAAATGTCACATTTATAAAAACCTTAACAAGGGCTATGAATAAACATGAATACTTCTTGAATCGAATGAGTAACAAAAAAATTTACAAACATTTTTAATATTTCACAAGCCTCAAGCTCTTCACTTTGACACTTCATAACCGCAATATGGGCAGTTAATATTCGAAAATTAGCGTTAAATGGTGCACTAATTTGTCCTTTTAATAATTTACACTGTACAACATTTTTCAGGTGATTGATTCGGAACTCAATTCTGATAATTGTTTATGAAAGTAGCCTTAAAGAGAAGAAATTCTGCATCATTCGTTTGATCCTGGTACATCAAATAATAATTAATAATTAATTTGAAGTTAGTAAGTATCGTATAAGGGAATTTGTCACGTTTTAGGCTCTTGTTTGTCATAAATCGAGAACCACTATTCCGAATAAGCTGAGACAAATTTAAAAAAAGTTAAGAATTATAATTCCTTTAATCTGTTCATACAATGTTTCGCTACATAAGCGAAGCTTGTTGTGCGCTCCCTTTAATTATCAAACACAAACTGCCAGAGTTTTGCAGCAGGATTCGAACGTGGGACCTTCGCACTACGAGTCTAGTACACTACCTACTAGTCTACGAGACATAAATCATGAAGATCTATGAACGCGTTTCGCTTTTATGCACAATTAAGTGAAGGTATGAATTTCAAAAATTTACTCCAGATATAATAGATAGATAATAAAGCAAAGGTTATTTGATTTTTATGACTGCGGTAGCAAAGTAATAAGCGTTAATAAATGTGAGTGGACAATTAAAAGCAAGAAAAGGAAAGTGCACTTTTTTAATTATTTGGGGTTTTTCGCTGTTTTGAATTCCATAAAGAATTATCAAAATTTCATAAAAATTATCAGAATTGAGTCCCGAAATCATGTGTTGTACTGTGTAATGGTAATTTTAACAACACCTGAGAAATCGCTAATGTATCAACAAAATATACTGATTCTGCCCCACTGCGTGTCGCTTGGCCACAGCTTGATTTATTTCAATTTCCTTGGTATTAAAAATAATGCAAGATGACATTATTTTCGCACAAATTGAAATTTATTGTTTTTTCTTATAATAAATTTTCTATTTAGATAAGTCGTGGACCTGTTTATACCGGGTGTTCCAAGCTTTGACAGTTGCTTTGATGTTGAAATTACGTCTGTCAAATAGGCTGTTATTTATTCAATTTATTTTGCCAAATGGACCATGGATAGATATAGCGTTCAAAATCACCTGTAAAATGTGTGTTCTGTTCCGACAACGTTTCAGGCGCTTCGGCCATTTTTCAGAATCATCCACCATTTATCGATGAGTACGCCATTTAATTTGGCACTATACTGTTTGGTGTTGATTTTTGGGCTTTCGGCGTAATCGATCCATATTTCTTTTGGAAAGTGACGTTGGCCAGGCCAGCAACATAAATGGCGCGAGTTATGGGACGATGATTACCAACTTCATTTGGCTTGAATTGGATGATATGGACATCAACGACATGTGGTTTCAGCAGGACGGCACTACATGCCGCACAGCTCTTGGCGTGCGATTAGACCGACAGCGTTAAACTTTTTCTTGTGGGGTTATCTTATGTCGCAGTTCTATGAAAATAAGCCACAAACCACAGCGACCCTTAAAACCACTACATCGACACTACATGGGAATATCATAGTTTGCGGAGAATGTCAACATTCTCGACCCTGGTCCATTAGCATGTTGTGTATACCAATTTAGGTACCACAACAGACACTGGTCTGGTGGGAGAGTATTTATTTGTAAGTGACAGACCCTGCCATGTCTCCGTGTTATAGGGAGGTCACTGCTTTCGAGATTTCTAGTTAAAATAAGGATCGATTATTTAACACTAAGAATAAACTTGACAAGTCCTAAATTTTGCCAGTCGAAAAATGCATTATGGGATTTTTTGAGACAATGAATGAGAATGACTTCCATTTATTTTCCATTTATTTTTTGGAAGCCATTTCTTTACTGGGTGTAACTGAAAAAAAATAAAATTTTTTTCTTGTATTCTAAAGACTCCAACTGATAATTAACTGCGACAATAAAGAAGTTTGACTGAAAATAAAATTAAACAATTTTTTTTTGGTATTAATTTTTTCTGTGTATAATGAATCGACTGGCCCTGGGGCAACACTTTCACACTTTATTTGATCAATTAATTTACTCAAAGTACCATTTGCTGAATGAAAAATTGGACTTAATAATACTGTTCTGATCTAGCTCTGTTCGATTATTTTATTTATTAATATGGCAAATAACATGCCCATGCCGTTCGGTGATTTACAGGCGAAATACGGCTGCAATTGAGGCGGAAAGTTTGTAAAAGTTGCTCCATCCATGATTTTCATATGGCTGAAGTCATATTCAAATATTAATGATATACAATTTACCCAATAAAACTAGTTTAACTGAGACTAAAAAGGTTTTCTTTTACAATTTCACTTAAAGTTATGAAAACTGAAAACACACTCTTTAAATGTTCCGCTTAATTTTAGTCACAGAATTTTTTTTTTGGAAATTATCTTCATCAATGGTTTACGCTCTTGTAAATATTGAATTATTGTGCTATTGGTGATTAAGGTTAATTGCAGGTATTGTATTGGCCAACAAATGCAAGTATAATTATATGAAATGAAAATATCTACAAGTACACATACTCAGCTTTTATTGATCTAAAGACCCTTTCTAATATTTATTCAAAGAACATTTAACCTTTCCAAATGTTTTGTTATCATTTGCACTAATTTGAACTTAGATCTTATCAGAAATAAATAACACATACACATAACAGTGTCGTGATTAGAATATTAGTGAATGTGAAAATGCCAAGTTAAAAGAAAATTTAAGTTTTTCCATTTTCATTGCTTCCAAATTAAGCAATAGTGGAATTTTTTGAACTTCCTGGGAGGTCAAGTTGAGAAATTCTTGATTAAAGTCTAAAAGTAAATAGATTTTTTGTTAATTTATATGAAATTATATAATATTTAAAAAATAAAAATAACATAAAATAGAATTATATAATACGAAAGGAAAATGCATTTTAGTCGAGTTTATAACGACCGAATTTCTCCTCTTAGTTGAGGTAGATCAGCGGAGACCAGGAGTCTTTTACAGACAGTAAAAATTAACTAAATAAAGTAAATCCCAGTGTTGCGTAAATGAAATTAATGAACACCAAATAAAATACCAAAGTCTACGTGTTGAGACATTGGCCATTTTCTCGTGCACTCGGGATCAAAAGAAACAACAAATAGTTCAAGTGCATACCCCACTACTAATGGGAAAACACAACGCCAGTAGTTCCGCTCTCAGAGATGGGAAAAAGCAAAACTAACAGTATCTCTCCCTGAGATGGGCGAGACGTAACGCTAGATGCCCCCATTCTACGAGATGGGAAAAAGAAAAACCAGCAGTTCCACTCTCACAGATGATCGGAAATTAAGACTAGCAGCCCCCTTCTCTTAAAATATCAATACCGTAGGAAGGACCCAAGCCAACAATTCCTACTAGATTATGATAATATATTGCTGGAAGGAGTGGAGAAAGCCAAGCCAACAGTTCTTATAAGATCATTTACATACAGAAACCAACTGTCCGCGATCGCTGTTTGTTTCGCCCTTTTATACTGATCGCAGCAGTCACACACACACTGCACACGTATATACGTGTGAGTACAAGCAACAGCTGTAACATGTTATACCGCTGGTGCTGGAATGTATTTTCATAAAACCTATTCTTAGGCTAAAATTAAGAGCGGCCAAAACGAGGTGCCGACTTTGGTTGTTACAAGTTTCATGTATTATCCATTCATTTTATCTATGAAAATTCTTCAATTCATTACAAAAAAATAAAGTTGAAATTTTTTAAATATTGAATTAATTTAATTCAGTAAAAGAATTTAGTATAAAAAATAGACTTCGCGTAGCCGGGGATAACTGGAGGCCCAGTTAACTTAAACTTACCTAGTCTAGCCATATTTACTACAATTACACATCGATCTATGTTCGATATGCCTATGAATCATACTACGCCTCTGGGCCGAGCGTTGTGTATGTGAAGTAAATGGCATGTAGGTTTTTCTCTCGTCGCTTTTAATGTGGAAAGTTTTAAATTTTATATTCAAATACACTATCCTCCTTCACATAATCTATTTTTCTAATAACATCACAAAGCATTGCATGAGTATGGGACACAGCTTGAATACTAATGCAATTAAAAAGAAAGTGATGGCTAAAAACACCTCTATAGGTATTGGTTCAAAATCTACTTAATAAGGAATACGTGGAGAAGAGAAAAATATAAATAATAAAAAGAATACAAAAATCATTTCGCTTCTTGTAATTCTTGTTTTCATCAAAAAGTGATGATATTATCAAATACTAGCAGCCATTTGAAAGAGACAAAGAGCGGACACAGGTCCACTGATGGTGATGTTGTAGCGGCCATCGAAAATAGTACTGTTCCATTCTGCTAGTGTAATAAATAGCTTCTCCTTATTTCTTCTTCAATAAAAAATAAATTGAAAAACAGGTGAATCAGGTAAACATGATTTGTTAAATTGAGAACTCAAATCTGAGCCAGTTTAGCGAATGGCGTTTCTGATTCTGAACAAAAGTGGAAAACTTTTTTAATTTTCAAAAAGAAAATTTATTATTCTTGAATAACCACACAATCCATTAAAGTGCTAAATAGATTTTGATTCAGAAATGAAAACCCCGCAAATTTTCACTTTAGCCAACGCTACTCATACTTAATATTTAATTCAGCAATCACTCATACGTAGCGTATCACATGCTGTCATTTATTTTGATATTCCGATCAAGTATGGAAAACAATATCTCTGATAACAGACTATTACTCTTTCCATGAAATGTTTTCCATTACTTTTTCACAGAGATTTGACGTTGGATCTTGGATTTGAGCTGAGGAATTGTTTCTGATTTATTTGCATAAGCTCGAGATTTCATAAAATCCCTAAGAAAAAATCTTATGGCGTTAAATCGCATAACCTGGGTGGTCAATTGACATCAAAATTTCTTAAGATAATTTGTTCTGGACCTCATTGCTGCAATAAATCGATTGTTACATGTGAGGTGTGACAGGTGTGGGGCCATCTTGCTGAAACCACATGTTGTCCAGATCCATGACGTCCAGTTGAGGCCACAAGAACTTTGTTATCATGTCCCTGTAACGAATGCCATTCACAAAAAAGAGTAAGAACCAAAATCTCCACCAGACAATTGCTCTTTGCATGTGGATTTTCTGATCCCCAAATTTGACAATTTTGTGTATTCATGAAGTCATTCATGCGCTTCATCGGAGAAGATGACTTCCTTCGAAAAATTAGCATTGACTTCACTTTGCTCCATTACCCATTAAACGGTTTGCCGGTACTTTCCATGGTCTGATGGTTTGAGCTCCTGAGTAACATGATCTTTGTACGCATGAAGGCAGAGGTCTTTTGCTCAAATTCGTTGCTCAGTACTTTCTGAAATCTGAAGTTTTTAAGAAAGATACCGAATTGATGTTTAAAGCAATTATGATTTTAAGATACCTACCGGTACGTTGAGGTACAAGAGTCTTACCATTGTTCGAATGGTTGATACATTAAGTGCACTTTAGCGCCTAAAGATTATTTGAGTTTTGCGAGCGGACTCAGCGTAACTTTCCACTTTTTTAAATAAGTTTTCACTATTATAAAGCGTTGTTCTTTCGTAAAGCGCTCCGTTTTTAATAATCGGAACAAACATATATGACAGCTGTCAAATTTTCATATTGCCAGAAAAAAATTAACAGTAATTTTAAAAAGTGTACTTTTTGCTGAGACACCCTTTAGGATTGGTATACAGAAAGAAAACACTTCTTCTACATTTAAGGTTTTTTCTTCTTTCTGCTAGAAAAAATAATTCTCAAAAATAAATAGTAGGAATATTTCTAAGTATATCCTGGAGCTCTTCAATCAAAAGCGAAAAGTCTCAGTGGTTATTTTGTCCTGTGGATATTTTATGTCATCGCGCTTGTAATGTTCATACTAAATTCTCTTGTTAATGGACATGCGATGATTGGGAAGGCTTGGCTTCAAATTAAAATATAAACAGTTATGAGAAGGGCTATAACAATTTATATATTAAAAATTTTAATTTAAATATCAAATACAGGATTGAAATAGGAGAACTCTTATCATGTGGTATTGCTTGGATTATAAACAAAAAAATTTAGTACAAGACCATTTCTGGCATAATTCGGCTTAAGTTTCTTGATCTTAATTTTCTTGCTTTTGCTTAAAATCAAAACCAACTCGGGTTTTGATTCCAACATTCCATACTTATTTTACTTTGACACCAGCTTTTTTTAATAGAAAAATCTCTTTATCGAAAAAGCAGATTTTCCTCTTCCAATCATCTTTAAGTATTCTAAACAAAAACAATTCCATTACAATTAAATTTCATGGTCTTGTGATAACAAATTTCATATTGTGCGTTTATCAGATTCCATTATAGTTCAATTGGTCTTCGAGCTTATATTATCTGATGGTTAAAGGACAATATGCTTTCACATTAATAAAAATTAAGCTTTTGTGTTGGCAAATGTTTTCATTCGAAATTAGTATATACACTCGTACAACGCCTTCAATTACCATTAATCACCTTTAATAAAGCAACTTAATAAATACAAGAGTACGAATAAGGATCAAATTAAAAGCAATAAAGGAAATTTATTGTTTTTTTTTTGTTTTTATTTTTATTCCGGCTCTAGGTCATATATTAAATAAAACTCTTTTTTTTGTTTTATTTAAATTTTATTTTTTATTCCATATTTCGATTACCATCGGTTCTCTTCTTCAGGAATTTAAGTAAAGCATACTTTATCGTATTTTATAAGGCAAATTACATGTGATAGTTATCAAAGAACAAATTACACCAAAGACACATGTGTAAATCATTCTGACAAACACTAGCAGAACGGAACTACATGCTGTTTTCGAAAGCCGCTACACTTTCATCATCAGCGTTCTTGTGTTTGGTCCACTTCTGTGGTGTCAGTTGATGTATATTTCAGCTATTCATACAAACCTTCACTGTAAATGTAATACGAGAATTGTTTTTGATTCATCGTATCACAATTTGTGAAAACTTTTTTTTTTTTTTTTGTAATGAAGAGCTCAAATTACACCTCACTAACTTACAACAGTCTTACCATTGTTATTTATTCTTTACCAACCATACACATGCTTATTTTTTAATTTTCTTATTTTATTTTTTACTTATGATAAACTTGTTTGATTTATTACTATAAGTATGTATATTTTATTAATTTCATATTGATGTTCATCGGCGTGCCCTCCGTTAGTTAAGTATATATTTGTTAATTTTTCCGACCTTATGATATGTAATTTTTGTTTTTATTTTTATTCCGGCTCTAGGTCATATATTAAATAAAACTCCTTTTTTTGTTGTATTTAAATTTTATTTTTTATTCCATATTTCGATCACCATCGGTTTTCTTCTTCAGGAATTTAAGTAAAGCAAACTTTATCGTTTTTATAAGGCAAATTACATGTGATAGTTATCAAAGAACAAATTACAACAAAGACAAATGTGTAAATCATTCTGACAAACACTAGCAGAACGGAACAACATGAAATTTATTGTACTTGCATGTATTTACGTTCATTTACTCCTTGATCTATATTTAAATATTAAATAGCACGCTTAGAGTTTAAGTTTTTTTAATAAAATATTTTTTAATGTGGTAAGAATTAATATAGGATTTTTCAAATTGTTTTAACGAAAATAGAATTTAAATTTATCATTATTAATTAATTCTAATTTTTTTACTCACTTATGGTTCTGAAGTTATAGTCCTTCAAAATAAGCAATAATAAGTTTGTTATGGCTTCAATTTAATTTTTTTAATTTAATTTCATTTAATTTATATATTTATTTTGTAAGCTTCTGCAACAAATTGGTCGCTAAGCCAAATTGTCAGTGAACTTTTGAAAACAATCAACCTCGGATGTTTATGCCATACGAATCAAATACAATATGAGAATTCAATATTGTATATGAATCATAACAAAATACATAATCATAGTGGGCTTAGAATGCCTTTTTTATACAAACAACACAACAAACAATTATACTCAAGGTGAGTCTATATTGTTGTTCTTTCAACACCCATACAATCATTAACGACCAACGAGCGTTTAATTGCATTCTAAGCCTACTATGATTATGTATTTTGTTTCGACTTCCAGGAAACCGCTTTTTCATAACATATTGAACATGACTTCAGATCCAATGGACAGGATCAGGCTCATAAAAGGATTCATATATCAATCTTGAAAAAGATAAACGAACGTAAATTAATCCTGCTATTATCTAATAGAACTTCAAACACTTTCACTTTGTAAGAGTCACATATGATTATCTAATAACAAGTGTTCCTTCACCTCTGCTGGTGCATCATCAACCTAATATCAAAATATCAAGATTTTTTTTTTTATTTTTCCCATATAAATACTTTCTCATTAAAGCTTATACGAGCTGCAAAACAAATTAATTGTATTAGAGATTATTTTATAACATGCTAGTGCTTGTGCAATCTTCTTTGATGAATTATGGGATTGAGTGCATCCAGCTTAGGTAAAACATATACGTATAGACGTAATACAGATGTTTATTTACATATTTTATTTTATCTTAGAAAATTACAAATTATACAATGAAATTAAATTTAAAAGCATGAAAAAAAAATTAATACCACATCTGTACCTTATCTGCATTCATTTGCAGTAGTCTTATTCGCAATCACATTCTCATTTTAATTAAAATATTCTTAATGAGCAGGCAAATACAACAGGGTTTTCAAGAAGTAAATAATTGAAATATCCCAACAAACAGCAAAAAGCTGACTTCCAGCACAAGTTGCAGACCACACGAGCATATTTATTATTATTGTTATTATTATTTTATTTATCTCCTTTGAGGGTTTGTACAATAATATCAGTCGGTTACTACGTAACAGGACTTAACATTAGTCAACAATATATACATAATATATTTTCTAGTATACTTAGAACTAGTATATGCAAGTATAAATTATATACTATATCGTATAATTTTTAGAATTTTAGCAAAATCGCAGCCTACAATATTCCCACTATATCGAGGCACCCATAAATGCGCGTACTATAGTTGTTGTCGCCAGGATTACTGCTTTCTGAATAGTTGCCACTTTATTTTCAATACCCAGAGTTGCCAGGCTTTCGTGCAACGATTTCGGTATAGTTCCAATGGTCGAGACAATTATCGGGACTATATCCACTTTATCAAGATGCCACATACGCTTCACTTCTTCAGCCAACTGCTGGTACTTTCTTTTCTTTTCTGCGTAATATTCCAGCATGTTGTGGTCATTAGGTACTCCTATGTCTACAAGAAATGCTTTAAAATTTCTCTTGTCTATATATATGATGTCTGGTCTGTTGCATGTGACAGTTCTATCTGTAAAGATTGTTCGATCCCAGTACATCTTATAGGTACTATTTTCTAGAATCACCTCTGGAGTGTATCTATAGTATGGCTTTTCGTCATTTACGAGTTCACTTTTTAATCCTATGGCTTGGTGAATAATTTTTGCCACAAGATTGTGCCTATGTAAGTATTCAGTACCTGCTAAACATTGACAAGCGCCTGTTATGTGTTGTATTGTTTCAGGTTTCTGTCTGCATCTTCTGCAACTGTCTTCTTGGACTCCACTTTTGACAACGTTTTTCAGGTAATTCTTCGTTGCAATTACTTGGTCTTGAATCGCAACCATGAACCCTTCTGTCTCTGCGAAGATGTTGCCCCTTGTAAGCCACATATTTGATGTCCTCATGTCAATATGAGGCTGTTCAAGCATTTTCGGATGGCGTCCGTGAATTGTCTTGCTTTTCCATACCTCTCTTAATTGGTTCACGTTTATATCTTCACTACTTGTTTCTGCGATTTTCAGCCTTAAAGGTGTGTAGCTGTCGTCCGCGTTGCAGATTGTCTGATGGAGCTCAGAGTTCTGTTCTCTAAAATATTGTTTTAAACTCTTCACCTGATTCTGATGCAAATGTGATATATCTAAGATACCACGTCCTCCAACAGTCCGTGGAAGGTAAATCCGTTCGGTCGCAGATCCTGGGTGATGAATTCGAAACTTGGTGAATAGCTTACGAGTTTCACGATTTATAATTTCTAGCTCCGTTTTCGACCATTTAATAATGCCAAATGTAAACGTGAGCACGGGCGTTGCAAATGCGTTTATGGCTTTCATCATATTTCTTCCATTAAGGCACGATTTGAGAACATGTTTAACTCTCTGTTTATATGTCTCTGAGACTTTCTTTATTACATCTTTATGGTGCAATCTTCGTGCCTGTGATAGGCCTAGATACTTGTATCTGTCACGTTCATTCATGCTGTCTATTATCCCCTCATGCAATTCGAAATCTCTATTAAGTATTTTTCCCGCCACAACGCTCAGCTTTTTGCATTTATCCAAGCCAAATGTCATTTTAATGTCTCTTGAAAATTGGTCTGTCAAGCTCAGAAGATAGTTCATATGTTTTTCACTAGATGCATACAACTTAATGTCGTCCATATAAAGCAGATGACTAAGTTTGTGTTGCATGGATTCACATTTGATTAAAAATCCGTATTTTGTATCATTTAATATCGATGATAACGGGTTAATTGCCATGCAAAACCACAGCGGGCTCAAACTGTCACCCTGTAGTATTCCACTTCTAATAGGGATTTGATTGGACGTTATCATATTATCTCCTTGTTTCATGTGTAGGGTGACCCTCCAAGATTGCATTAAGTTGCTGAGTACATTAACGATCTTCTCAGATACTTTGTAGATGCGTAGTATCTCAATTAACCAAGTATGTGGTACACTATCAAAAGCTTTTTTATAGTCAATGTACGCCATAAAGATATTCCTCTTCTTCTGATAAGCCTGTTCCATTACAACTGAATCTATAATCAGTTGTTCTTTACATCCCTGTGAGTTTTTAATGCATCCTTTTTGCTCAATTGATATTATTCTGTGTTCTTCAAGGTGTTCATATATCTTCTGCGAGATACAAGCAGTTAACAATTTATACACGGTACATAAGCAGGTTATCGGGCGATATTTTGATGGGTCCGTTGTGTTTCCACTGCCCTTAGGGAGAAGAAATGTCCGGCCCTCTGTCATAAATCTTGGAATCGAGGATATGTTACTTAACATTTCTGTGAAATATTTTGCTAAATAACTGTGTGTGCTGGTAAGTTTCTTCAACCAGTAGTTATGTATATTGTCCGGGCCAGTAGCTTTCCAGTTATGTAGTCTTTTTGTAATTGTTCTTATATCATCCGTTGTAATTATTGGGTCTTCCATTAAAGCTGTGCTATTCATTCTATTAATTTCTCTATTTATCCAAACTGCATTCTTGTTGTGCTCTTTTTGTTCACCCCATATTGACTTCCAAAATTGCTCCACATTGTCTATATTAGGAGATTGCTCCGATGCCGTTACATTGGCCTCCTTTAACTGTGTATAAAATTGTTTTTCATTGCTCAGAAATAACTTGTTGGATGTCCTCCTTTTCTCCGATATTAAATATCTCCTCAGCTTGTTGGATTTCATAGCCAGTTTCTGCCTTAGAGTATCCCTGTAATGCTCTGGTTCATTGTTCTGCGGGTCATTTCTAGAGTGGATTCTGTATTTTATTTGCAACTTCCCATAAAATTTTACTATCTTCTTGCTTCTGTTCCCATTAATATACTGCGTGAGGCGACCTAATTCAGCTCTTAATTGAGAGATTTGTCTCGTGAGTCGTTGCTTCCATGGTGGTTCTCTATTTCGGTTTGAGTCACCTTGAGCTCTTATTCGAATCTCTCCCATTGTTGAACGCACTATCGCCACTGCAGCTGCATATATGCAATAATGAAGGCCTTCAATGTTATTTATATTTTCTACAAGATACCCTGGCAATACGTATTTGTTCATTACATTAACGGCTTTGTATAGAATAGGTGTAGGTTTTTGCTTTGGTATTATAGCTCTCTGGCTTGGCTGGGTATCGGAAAATTCGACTAGTGCCCTCCTGAAGTGCACTCTAATGTTTTCGCACAACTCAGTTTCAGTAGGCCCCATCGCTATTTCTTCTGAAGTACTAATATTTGCCATAGGTGCTGCTAACTCTACATCTATGTTATCACCACTTCGCTGTTCTATTATATGAAGTGTGCTCTGTACGTTGCTGTTATATATAGTGCTCATTTCAAGATCTTCACCTACCTCATTCAGGTGCCTGTTGAGTTCTCTGTCTACTTCCGCCTTGATCTGTTGAAGCCAAGGAGTGGGGATGTAATTTTTCCTTACTATAACTGATCTTTGATCTGCCACTCTTTGAACTGTTACTGCGATATTTGGGTACTCTCTAGCAAACGCCTCATGTAGCTGCGTTCTATAGGATATTATTTGCTGTTCATTATGCGTAATTCTGTAGTAGTTGCGCATTATGCACTCATTCATTTCGATTGTCCATTTCATGCGCTTCCTACTGCCTTCAGCTAAGGTGGTCGCCGATTGCATCGTCGAAACACTTGAAGCTGATGCTGCCATTACATTGTCATTTAATCGGGGGTCATCATCTAGTTGGCCAGGCTGCCATGTCCCGCGTCGTTCCTGGCCTTCACGACGCTCGTTAGAGGCTTGTTCATTGATGTTCATTTTATTTGTTGCACAGCGCTAGCGCTGGTTTCAGTTTTAATACGTGGGTGCTGTTATTTTTCCCACCTGCCCATGATTTGAGCGATATTATCTTGGGAGACCGGAAACTCCATTAAAAGCATTTTTTTGAGTCTACCTGCTAGAGACTTATTCTCAGCCATCCACTTAAGATGAGGCCGACCAGGGTACCGCTCATCCTGAGACCGTCGTGCCTGGATTTATGCCATAGAATTCGCGCTTATTCAGGGCTCTGGCATCGTTGTTTGGTCCGCGGGTGGTATTTTATTTCCCACCTACCTGATATATCTATCAAGCATTCCCCTATCCGCCACCTGGGGACGCGCCCCCTAGGGATACAACTCCCCCCGGGGGTTATTATTATTATTATTATTATTATTATTATTATTATTATTATTATTATTATTATTATTTTTACTTTGATTTTTTTATTTCTATTTTTAATAATACGTATGGCTTAGAGCATACATTTATTTAAGTAAAACTCCTTTCAAAGCTTACTGACTTGTGATTTTAAAATAAAAAGACGGCTTTACTAAAATTCCTGAAGAATAGAACAGATGGTGATCGAAATGTTGAATTAATAAATGGATAATAAAATTTAATAAAACATAGGAGTTTGACTTAAATAAATGTATAGCCGGAGTAAAAATAAAAAAAAAAATTACATACATACCTTAAGGTCGAAGAAATTAATAAATAAATATTATTATTATTATTCTCTGTATATTAAAGGTACCACAACAAAACGGCCACATAATTTGTTGTTGGCTGAAGTAGTTGACGCGTTGGCTACAAAGCAAATTATGGCTGAGAACGTGGATTACTGACCCCTGTTTAGGTTAAGTCGTCAAAATCATGAATTTTTCTAAACTGCATTAGTGTGGCATTGTGTCAATTGTTGTTGGTTTGTTTAAGTGATGAAGACATCCCAATAAACCAAAACTATATAGAAATAGCTTATAACAAGTTTATACCTATAAGCCTTAAGCTTAGAAATTTATTGTGAAAAGTATTGTAAAAGGCTTGTTAATAATTATTTAATTAAGAAAACTGATCCCTTGCGATAATATTACTACTCAGTGCTTACAAAAAGCTTAGAAGTCTAAGTATATAACAAGCTTACAGAAAAATAGTTTCCTAATCATACTTACAATAAGCTTACATTGGTAATATTTTTGTAAGCTTAGGAATATAACCAAAGAATAAGTTAGTCATAAGCAGTATTACATGTTTGATGCAAATAGTTACAAGGTAGTGCTTTTGCCTTCATCCGATTTTTTTTATTAAATTATTTTTATTAATCCTTATTGTCGAAAATATATTTATTAAATTATATACATATGTACATATATTATTAATTAATTAATTGAAATGATTGGAGCATCGCGTGGTGTTTGTTTCAAAGACCTTGAGTCTTTTGGCAAAAGGAAAATATTTTCGAAAAATATGTAATAAATCATTTGTTGCCCTATTTGTAATGGTATGTTCAACAGCCCATAAAGCAAATTCCCTCCTTATGACCATATCATCATTATTTACATCCATAAACTCACTTTCTTCCGAACTTAAAAACTTGTTTTCACTTTGCTCTATATTTTCATCACTGCAGGAGTCATCTTGAATATAAGAAGTTTCAACTTGACTTGAATCAAGTAGAGCTTCACAAGAATCTTCATTCTTTCTTTTCTTTATATTTAGAAGCAAATCAACAATTTCTTTGGGTTCGTTTCGAACACTTTGTTCAAATTTATATTACATTATTTTTAATATAATTTTTACTTTTTCTAATTCATTTTTTTCTTTTAAAAACTTTACACTTGAAAGAAATAATCTTAACTGAGGTATTTTGCAAACATTGCGAAGTTTACGATGCCATGTAGCGGGACGTCGTTCAAAAAACACTATAATGGGCATAAGTCTTTAACAAGCGTGCTTGGGAAACTATCAGTAAAAGAAGTGTATAGTAAACATATTTAGGAAAACAGTTGTAATTTTTAACAGATACAAGCAAATAATAAGTACGTTTATAAAAGGTTATTAAAAATGTCTTATGATAAGCTTATTCTCCAATACAGTTATATTTTGCTTAAAAATTGGTTTATTGGGATAGCACTGATCACAGAACAGTAACGGCAGCGATTGACACTCTTCTTTTCGGCGTAATATGTTAGCAAAATCGTCGGCGTAGTGAAACAACTAATTAAATGGCTACAACCCAAATAGCTTAAGAAATAGTTAAATGCGTCTACAGAACACCAGTAGTGCGATTCAGTAACTTTTAAAGACTGAATAGTGGTTAAATATAACAACAACTAGTGTGGTTTGCACTAACCATTGTGCGATTCACTAACTTCGTTTTAACATCTTTGTTATAATTTGATATCAAGTGGCATCTCTGTTACAATAAGAGAAAAACACCAAGAGGAACAGAAAAAAAAACAAAAGAATTTGTGTCGACCAAGCAGTGTATAATAATATATTTTCATGAATTACTTTAATTATGATTAATAAAAGTAAAATTCTATAAGAAAATAATATAAATGACATTGTATATCCAAATATTTTTATAATTTTACGTATTTGCTGCAAAATAACAACTTGCCCTCTTTGCAAAAGAGTACGTGCTTCTACTGAACAGCTGACTTGAATCGTTTCGTTAACCACACAAAAATTACTGCCGTTAAGATAACGCCAGTGAATGTGGTTAAAAATGTTACTGAATAGCAAAACCTTTAATTTTGCTGTTAAAATTTTTAACCAACTCAACAGTCTTTAAATAAAGTTACTGAATCGCACTACAGAAGCCCTGCAGCATTGCTATATAAAATTTTTTTTTTTTTGCACGCTTATATTTATTTATTGTATCTTCACATCTGAACTAACAATAAGTATTCAAATCTTAAATATATAAATAATTATTAGGCCCAACCAGTGTCAGACATAAACTTAGTGATAAAAATTAATAATACATTAGAATCGTATTTAGCATAAATATATTTTTAAAAAGTTTCATCTGGAGTGTTGCGTACTAAAGACGTAGTATCCCTCTTTTTTAAGCGGATGTGTCCAGGAAAGTTCAAGATGTTACGAGCAAGGGGATTAGGATGGAACTCGAGTTTTGTTAAATATTTGCCTGCATATTTTGCAATTTCAGCGGTCACAAGTGGCATATTTAAATCACGATGTAAAATTGAATTTTTCATGTACCATGGAGCCGATGTTATTAACCTTAAAATTTTGTTTTGCATACGTTGTATTCGCTATACATTGGAAGCTGCCCCATAGTTGAATTCCGTAACACCATATAGGTTTCAAAAGCGACTTGTATATTAAAAGTTTACAATCTAGACTGGGGGTAGAATTTCTACCAATCAGCCAGTGTATCTGGGTTAATTTAAGCTTCATTTGTGTTAGCTTAGAGTCAATGTGGTGTTTCCATGTAAGCCGTCGGTCAAGATGAATACCAAGGTATTTCACCTGTGAATGTTGAGGAACAACTTGATTGTTGATTCGAATGGGGGAACAAGTGTCTCTTCGTAGGGTAAATGTGACATGAACACACTTTTGTTCATTTACTTTTATTCTCCATAAGTTCAACCAAAGCTCCAACAGGTTAATATGTTCCTGAAGATATCGGGATGCCTCGTGAGGGTTTTCATGCAAACTAAGGCAGGCTGTATCATCGGCAAAAGTAAAAGTGAGGACATTACTGCTCAGAGGCATATCACAGGTATAAATCAAATACAAAACTGGCCCCAGTATACTCCCCTGTGGCACCCCAGATGAAATAGTTTCGGGCACGCTCATGAAGTCTCCTTCCACGACAGTGAACTTCCGGGCAAGAATGTAACTTTCCAAAAGATTTACTATGTTTATTGGTAGATATGTATTCAATTTTAGAATTAGGCCTTCATGCCACACTTTATCAAATGCCTGAGAGACATCAATAAAGAGGGAAGAACAATACTTTCTATCTTCAAATGTTCTTCTTATGAAATGAACCAATCCATGAGTTTGTTCAATGGTGCTATGCTGACTTCTAAAACCAAATTGATGGTCCGGTATGCATCCATTATCAGCTAGAATTGGGGACAATTTTGTCATGAGAAGTTTTTCAAAGAGCTTTGAAATTGTTGACAGCAAACTTATTGGCCTATATGACTCAGCCTTAGTAAGATCTTTACCCGCCTTTGGAATCATTTTGACCATGGCAAGTTTCCAGCTGTGAGGGTAATACTCCAGTCGTAAAATGCCATTAAAAATGAATAACAGGATTCTAATAGCAATATGAGGCAACTGCATCAGCATCTTGTTACTAATTCCATCAATACCCGGGGCCTTCTTTGGATTGGTTTCAGCAATTAGTTTTTGTACATCAAGCATCTTAAACTTTATGGGTCGAGGGGGTACAGCAACTACGCTCGGCAAATCAACAGCACCAGTACATGTGTTTGGGGTAAATACGTTTTTTAAATGACCAGCAAATATGTTACCTTTTTCAGTATTAGTTCTTGCCCAACCTCCGTTAGAAGTGCGCAGGGGTGGTTTAGACTCAACGGGTGTTTTAAGTTTTTTAGCAGCGCGCCACAAGGAGTAATTAGATGCTGCTGTGACATCGAGACCTTCCAGATAGTTCCTAAGAGAAGCAGATTTTTCAGATGCAAGCAACTCTTGGAGTCGTTTAGTGCATTCTCTAAGTCTGATTTTATGTTGGGGCGATCTGTGCTGTTGCCATTCCCTTCTAGCTCTTTTTTTTCACATACGAGACGTTCAATATAAATAAAATTAATGTAAAATGCCCAATCGCAGAGGTGCATAAGAGTTATGGTCTCTCTCTCTCTCTCTCTCTCTGTCTCCCCATATAATTTTCACCACCTGTCCCCACTCTACCACTATCCATTTTACAAAGAAGTAACACTTTGAGTAGTAGGCAACAATTTCCTGAGTGTTACTTCTCTTTATAAAAAAATGAGAGAAAGCTGTTTCTTGAACTTATCTTATTGTTGTTGTTATTATTGTTATTATTTTTGTTATTATTATCATTGTGATTATTGCTATTATTATTGTTATCAATTATTGTTGTTATTATTATTATAATTGTTATTATTATTATTATTACTGTCCTTTAACTGAAATTTATTTAATATGGATGAAGTTAAAGTCCTGAGTTTGACAATTAACGTTAATAATTTGCTATTGAGGAAGAATTAAGGAAAAGCCAACTATTACACCTCCAGAACGGATCAGTACTGTTTTCGATAAAAAATTAATAAATAATGTGAAAATAGTACTGATCTGAGCCGTATTAAAAAACATTTTTCAGTTTAACCAGGACTACGCGTAATTAATATTTAAATACTCGTAAAATATCACTTATACGTACCGTTTGACATTTTGCCAAAAACATTAAAATGAAGAAATTACAACAAGCGATGGCACGCGTCAAACATCACTGCTATGTCAAAGGTAGTTGAATACTAGACTAAAAAAAATTAAAAAAAACTAAATTGAAAAGTCCGCAAAACAACGATTGGAGTATTCAGCGATAAGGAAGAATAAGAGAGAAAAAACTTAATAACAAATACATGAGAGTTTCGTCCGCTCACAATATTATTACAGTAACGAATTGTAGTTTAATCAAGGAGTATTCCGTCCAGTCATTTTACAATGTAACAATGTAACACTTGAGTTTCTAAGTACTTAAATTTTTTATGGGTTCTAACATCCATAATTATATTAACGCGGATTTTCGGTGGCATTTAGTATTAAACGTTGTTTATGTTAAGAGTACCAAGTTATATTCTCTTACAGCCTTAAACGTGTTTTGACTCAATCATGTGCTTTTTAAGAAACTTGAGGTTGATCGTCAGGCAGTAAGAATAGCAGAAACAAAGGGAAGATCTTTTATGTTTTTTATGGAAGTTGTGATTAACTATTCTAACAGTTAAATTAATTGGAGTAGAGAAAGAGTCTTTACGTTTTTATAAATTAAAATAAGAAATAAAAACTTAAAGAAAACACATTTTTTATGGGCTTAAAGCAAATAAAAGTTAAAAAAATAATAAAAATATTTATATATTTATTAATTTTATCGACCTTATGGTATGCAATTTATGTATGTTTCTTCCAGCTCTAGGTCATATATATTTTAAATAAAACTAATTGTTTTATTAAATGTTATATTTTATTTTTTATTCAATATTTCGATCACCATCGGTTTTCTTCATCAGGAATTTGAGTAAAGCCATCTTTTTCTTTTAAAATCAAAAAGCTTACTTCAGCAATCTCTACCTTTTACTCATTTAGTTGCTTATTTTTTGAAATTAAAATAAGAAATAAAAACGAAAAGAAATACATTTTTTACAAGTTTAAGGGAAATAAAAGTTAAAAAAAATAAAAAAATATTTTTTACGGGCTCAAGTCAGTGAATTTTTTAATACCCAAAGTTATTTGAACTGTTCGTTAAATTAAAATTAAAAAAAAGTTGAAAAATCTCCAATAACCGAAAATATTTTGTTTTAAATAAAAACACGACTGAATAGTTTTAATACGAAGGGGGGATTACAATTAATTTTATTAAAAGGAAGATAGTTAAAGGAAAAAATTCAAGTAGTGTTGCTAATTTAGCGTTTAAGTAAGCTTTACATTTCAACAAAAAATTAGCAGACCTGTTTCTAAGTGAATTTTTCATTAAATTTAAATTACAATTTCATTTAGTTTTACGTACAGAATATTTTAAGTGTACCAACAAACATTGATATTGTTGTAAAAAATGCATGTGCCTTCTCTCATTTTCTTAGGTTTACACAGTCCTCCCACTGCTGAACTTCAGTGCGCAGCATATTTTCTATGAAGTTTCAGAATAAATGCAAACACGAATTTGTAGTCCAGTTTCATATGCTGCACATATTTCAGTAAAGTCAGTATTTAAACCTGTTAAATAGGCATTCATCTCCGACACTCAAACATCCGATTTTATCATTTCTATAACTCCCATCGCATATTTTATCATCCACAACGGGAGTTTTGATGTACTCGTATACCTTTGATTACTTGTTCTTAGTTTTTTATTCGGTCACTCGGTTGGACTAGAGTATAATATTCAATCTCAAGTTTTTGCTACATTTAGGAGCTTTTTACCTTTACAAAAGCACATGGCTTCTAACTTTCTCAAGTTTTCAAAGGGGCGCACAACAAGCCTTCACTGGCTTAGGTGTATGTCGTGTGACATGGGCTGACATACCCCTCCAATCAACCTAACCTAACCTAACCTAACCTATAACTTTCTTACTTCCGTAGATTAAATATCATCCATAACTCCAAAAGAAAAACTAAACTTTTTCTTCTTAAATGTTTTAAATAGAACTAAGACTTATTGATATCAACTCATGCTACAGCTTATAACCTAATCCAATATTGTTGATAAGTGCCATCAAGAGTTCAAAATAAAATGTTCGCTGGGACTTTTTAATGTTCGTCGTATATTGAAAAGTAAATGTGCATGTGTGAATTCGAGTGATATTTGTAAAAAAGTGCACTCAAAGCAAAATGGAATTTTTTGTGTGGTTTATTCATCTTATAGTACATCTGTATCCTTTTCTTTAACAGATACTCCAGTTATATCTTCTAATTAGATAGATTGTTTTTTCTTTAAAAACATTTTTATATATGAATGTGTAGTATATATGTATGTGTACATACGCTTACCCATTTTAACCTGTACATATGTATATGCATATGTATATATAAGCAAAAGTTATACCAAAAACTTTCGATGTGGAGGTTAAAACTTTAAGAATTTCAATCGCATTTTGACAAGTTTGTTTTTTTTTTTGAGTCTATATTTCATTAAAAGACTGATAAGTGAAATTCACTAACAAAAAATATAAATTTATCCTGCAGGACCCTTATGAACCGCACCTATTACTGATGTTTTTTTTCTAATTGCTTATTCCTGATTTTGGCATGATCTAAGAAAAATATTACTATGAAAAAATTTCATTTAATATGTTCATTCGTATAGTGAGACCTTTTTGAAGAAGGCTTAGCGCGCCAAGAATTTTTCCTTCTTATGAAATTTCTTATAAATGATGTAATTATCCTCTTGATATAATTATCCTCTTCGAAAGAATTAGACTGCCTGGATTCGAATTGCTTGAAGGAAGTCTTAAACAAATAAACAGTCGAGACAGGCGACTCAAATAGTTGACATTTTTTCTGAAGCATCTGTATATACTTAAATTTTACTTTGAGGGTGCTCTGCACTCATCTGGAGATCTTCCTATTTACACGGATGGCTTTAAAAATTAGGAAGAAGTTGAAGAGCATCACTCACACTGCCGAATGAATGTAGCATCATACAGGAAAAATCAAAACAGCGGCTAATTAGCTGATGTTTAACCAGAGAATGCGGATGTTCACATCACAACCGACATCAAATCATGCTCAATATGCGCTCATGGACATGGAACCATTCATGGTTTTATAATCGTGAATGACCTGACAAAACAGATAATGAGCTACAAAATGGGGTATATATACCCCATGTGAGCGTCCTCTATTCAGCTACTGGAAAAGTATTGATGAGCTCTTTAGTGATTGATTCAAATCAGCACCATGGCTAGAATCTATTAATCTCGCATTGACAAGAATAGAACAACAAAACTCCTAAAATTTCTAAGAATACAATTGGGGCCATTGCCACGGAAAACTGCTGATTCGGTATCCATACCAAGTGACTGGGTCTCCCTATATCAGTTTGGTCAAAACTGTAATGACGAGAAGGGGAAGGAAAGATAAATTCACATTTTTTGCATCTGCCCTATACTGAAAGAACACCGCCTTCGTTTATGAGTATTTCAATGGTATGCCCGATATATCAACCGAGGAGTTAGACAAAATCAACTCTTTAATAAGAGCAGCGGTTGGCTGACACCTCTGTGTCTTAAATTGATACACACACTATTGCTACACCATCATTCTCTTCGATTTGCTTTATCTATATATAATTTTGCTCTCCTCCCTCCCATTTCTTTCACATTTTCCGCTCCTTTTAACACATCAGGCAATTTTACAAGGAGGTCATACAGCTTTTGGATGCAGGTTAGCTGTATTCTGAATTCCCTCAAGATTTCACTAGCGACACTTAATGCACTTGATCTAAACCCATGTAAACCAAATAGACAACCGAAGCCATCGCCTATAAAGCAAATAGCTGATGTCATTGCCTTGCAGACACGTTCATAGAAATTGTTAGAGCCTTCACTTTATTTTCAACGTGATTTTAGCAAATGAAAGTTTATTAAAAAGACAACATACACATTTACACCTTGAACTTTTTTGGTCCGTTCTTAAAAATAATTTTAAAATGAATGTCGTTAGCATTTTGTACACAAATTTACTCATTCATTTATAAAACAATGAATTTCAAGTGTCTTTAATTTTTGATGTCCTGTATTTTTCATTTCAAATACGGGTCATTCCATATGAAACGAAGAGTAAAAATTGTTGACTTATTGTAGAGTTATTATATTCTTTAAGGCAATTTTGATACAGAATACTTTTGCAGTATATGGTATATGGCATCGTTATCGTTTCAAAACTTTGTTTATCGGCAGGCGTGCGCTACTTCAACTGGCATTATAAAGTTGCTTTGTGAAGTCTAGACAAAATTATTGAAATGATTGAACTATACGTAAAACTTAAATCAGGACCCTAAGTTCAAAGGAGTTTGAGTCAAAGTGTATGCTGGCATGTGTTCAATCTCTGGCTCTGACCCATGAGTTTCAGGGTTTCAACTATAAGGTTGCAGGAGCAGGCACGGCCTTAGATTTAGTGAACATAGGCTCAGAAAAGGTCGAAGTTCTATTTTCACTTCTTGAAAATCCCATACTATTTTTGTCATTCACTACAAAGCGAATGGGCCAAATCGCTTCCAGCCCTAGGGAGAAGGTATATCTTCACTTTTTGGCATCACTAAGGGCCACTGAGTGATTGAACGCATGCCAGAATTTCTAGGATTTTCTTTCGGTGGTCACTCTTCAACTTTGTAGTGACCTAAGCTTAGGCATCTAGGAAGAAGTGTTCTTTAGGACTTTGCCTGTAATGGCGAAATGTCATTAACTGCTCTTTTAGCCTTTTGAAATAATTGTGGTTGTTTGTAAGAAGTTCCATTTGAACACACCGAGAACATGACACATCCAGCTCTGTAGCAACAACAACTACCACTACAAGGCAATCACAAAACTCTTGAAACAAATTTGTAACAATCGCGGCACTCAGCAAGGACCTAATCAGGCGAAAAACCTCACCGTGGCCTGATTGCAAAAATGACACGCCAGCATTTTAAATCAGCATGCGAATGCACAGATTTCTACTGAAACTCATGAGTACAATCATTGACTTTGTTACAACAAATTTTCGTTTATACAACAAATAATGCCACCCATAACATCTATCAATACATTTGTTATAAGCCATCTAATCTTATCGTGGCCTAAAAAATTCTACAATCACTTTGTGATCAAACTCGCAGAATAAAATAAAATCATTGATAAAAAGAATAACTAGTGCCCAGAAATTGTCTTCCGCCTAGATCGGAGGGATGTTGTGAATCAAAGTAAAACAGCAAGAAACCATTGTTATTGTATTCCATAAAATAATTAGCAAATTTGGATACCATATTAATAACAAAAATAAGGGTATCAGATGTCTCTAAAGTTGACTAGTTGACTCGTTATCAAGTGGAGTATAAGCAGGCGCAATAAGTTTAAAAGGTCTGCGATTAGTGAATTACTATTTTGATCGAATAAAAGTTAATTTATAATTACCGTAACAAAGAATTTCTTAGGTATATGTCGGGTGAAGCTAGTCCCCGGGAATTACAGTGGGCCTTCTGGCCTCCTGTTGAGCCTATCAACCTAAAATAATAATTAAAATAATTCCATCAATGTTTATGAAATCTAAATTGAACTAAATTATTTTTTATAACTCCTAAATTTAAAGCAAGAAAAGCTCGAGGCGAATAGACACTGGCTTGTTAATGAGATCTTATACAGCAAATGTATACATTCACAGAATTGCAAACGTCCCATCTGACCGCTTCATATGGAATGACCCATAAGTCTATCACAAACAAAGTTTCTTTACAATAGCCGTGAATAGAAATATAAACTTACAACTTTTTCTTTCCACTAGGGTGCAAGTTTGTTTAACTTTTTTAAGCTGAAGGGCATTTACACGATTAAAATGAGAAGCAGAAATAAAAGACATCACAAAATGAAAACTTGATATGATATACCCATTTAATCTTTTAGTGACATTAACTTAAATTAACTAAGGATGCTACAGATTATATATATATATATATATATATATATATATATATATATATATATATATATATATATATATATATATATGACTAATGCTTTTAAATTTTGTTGCATTGTGCTGTCAAAGAAAAATTTCAAGATTATGAAAATATGATAATTTAATCAGCATTTACTTAGTCTGGGAACTAAAGTGGCCTAAAGCAAAAAGTCCATAACCTTTAATCTACTCAACCGTTTTATGAAGCACAAGCAATAACAAAAGCCAATGATGAAACATGCTTAAAATGTCATGGTAAGTAACTTGTAAAGTTTTAAAGTATTTTGACTTTCTTACATTGACTTTTGTTTAATATCTGAGGAAGACTTTTTAAATAGTTTAAGGAAGCCTATTCCATAAAAAAGCCTTTTTTTCATTATCTCAAAAACTGTAGTAAGAAAATTTCAGTTTTACCTAAGAATACTTTTTTCCTTACATAATTAAGAAACGGAAAAATCATGTCCGTCAGACGTCTGACTTTTAAACACCAAGGTAACTTTAGTAGTGGTTTATGAAAACTCCTAGAAAATTTATGTAGTCTACGTAACGGTTGATTATACTTTCAATTTCTTGCGTTCAAATTTATCACACATAATGCTTGTCAAAATTTTTGAAAATTGAATTTTTGAAAAGTGACGTAGGCTGCATTTAATTTGACAGCTAGTTTTATTTTTAAGATGACGTCTACAAGGAAACAACTAAAAATGCTTACAGAAATCGTTTTATTTTCAAATCATTTCGTCCATATGACGTAAGATCCATGTTCGATAGAACTGTATGACTGTGATGCAGTTCTTTGTAACGTAACAAATCATTATTTTTATACATTTTAATTGTTATTTTTATTTAAGTTTATAAAATGAATCACAATTTATATAATAAATTTATATAAAAAATAAAGAAAAGTCCCTTTTATGAATTATGCAAATTAGAAATAACAAAGAAGCACATTTTTTGCAAGAACTGTGATCAGCTGTTAAAACTTGACGGCCAACGACTTCTTGAAAGATGATTCGTTAGGAAAACCGCCAAATATTCCAATCCAGAAATCAATTCATAATTCCCACTATTCAGTTTTATTTCAGTAATTTACAGGATTGGATACGAACTAACTATGATCAAGACTTAAAAAAGCTTTTTCATAGGATAGTTCTAAAGTGCACTGAAAAAAATTTTACATTTCGTTGGCGTAAATAAAAGCTAAAATTGAAAGAAAGTTAGTGTTAAAGTTGAAAAGTATAAGTGTGCTAGTGAAAAAGTTGTAATCCCCAAGTTAATTAAATACTTCTGTGGAGCTGTTCCCTTGAATGTTTTCACAAGCAAAAGACACAATTTGTATTAATACCAGGGATGAAATATGTTCCATTCCATCATTATCGAAAAGCTATAACAAATATATATATAGCATCGAAAAACACAAACAAATAGACATAATAAGTAGATCGGTTTCTCAGGCCACTACTTAAAGAGTGATTTCCACTTGTTATTTTTTGTATAGAGTTGAACTTAAAACTAATTTTTCACATTTAAATAAATTTATTTCCATTGTTCATACTCTCATGATTGACTAATTAATTTTTTAGTTTTCCTTTTTACTCCATAAGATTTAGTTTCTTCTATTTATTTTATTGAAAAGTTCTGCTGCATGCGTTTCTGCGGGCAACAAGTTGGTTCGCTAACCAACCATCTCAGCCATAAACCAGCAACAGTATCTACGTGTATTCATCAATATTTTTATAGAAAATGATTTTTATTTGTCAATTTCCATGGGAATTTTCAATGAAATAAAATTCACATAAAATTTACACTAAAAGTGTCCAAATCCTTACGTGCTTTACTACGCTGAAATGCACGTACTTGTCATTATTTTACTAGAAAACTTTTACCTTGATTTTATTTGATTTTCTTAGCGTTTCTAATGTTTGGCAAAAACTTAAATGTTAATGGTTTCAATAAATATATAATAGGGTGGTAGTGGCGATGTCTGCTTTCATTCCTGAATTGCAATATGGTTTTACTGTGGTTGTCATTTTTTCGATTATTTTCTTGTAATCGATTGAAATGATCATATATTGAAATTTTATCAAGCGTGTGAATGTTTTATATATGCAAATTTAAGTTTAGGAAATTGCTATTTCTGTGTGTGTGGTATATTATAATGAAATAATGAATAGTTGCAAATTTTACCCAAAAAATTATGATAAAAGAGCTGTACCAACACAAAGCCTGTTTTCATTTGTTTGAGTCTTATTAGAACAAATAGTTTTAAAAATTAATTTCTGAGTTCTATATAAATTGCTTAGAAAATAAAAGGACTTCTGTCCTAGTTATCCTTCGAGTAGCAGTTGTGAGTTCCGTTCAGTTCAGCGCCCACCCCTTGAATCTATTTGATTGCTCAAACATGTGATTTCATCAGGTCCCTGTCAATGTCTGCATGCCTCGGAACCCATACAATCCTGACCTGATGACATTCTAACAGAGCGAGATGTTATATGTATACTTCGATTTAACCACCTTCGAAAGCGGTCAGGCTGTCTATAAGAATGTCGATTGAACTGGTCTTTAAGGTGAGTCACTTAATTCTCTTCGCAAATGTCAAAAAAATTCTAACACACTTATAAAAAAACTAATCTCGGTCATTGGTGAAAAGGCATTTCACATTGTTCCAATAAAACGTGGTAACATTGACGAAACAAAAGTTCAAATATATAATGAAAAGACTTCCGCAAAATGGTTACTGAAATTGAGAAAAATAATACAAGTTTTTACACATTCCAGCTTAAGAGCGCTAAAGGCCTACAGGTCGTACTGAAGGGCATAGACTCGTACGTTGTACCTGCTGAAATAAAAGATGCTCTCACCCTCCAAGGATTCAAGGTAAAAAATGTATCCAACATATTAAACAGGGAGAAGATCCCCCAACCCCTATTTCGCGTTGAACTGGAGCCAAACGATGTAATATTGAAGAAAAATGAGACCCATCCCATTTATAACTTAAAATATCTCTTATATCGGAAAATCACAGTTGAAGAACCACACAAGCGTTCAGGACCCGTACAGTGCCATAATTGTCAAGAATATGGCCATACAAAAACGTATTGTAAATTACCTACTGTTTGTGTTGTGTGTGGCGAATTACATAATACTGCTATTTGCAATAAGCCAAAGGATCAAAAGGAAAAAAAGTGCAGTAATTGTGGAGGTAATCACACTGCTAACTACAGAGGATATCCTGTATTCTCTTTTGTTAAACAAGCTATGAACCAAAAGCCTAAAGTAACTCCAGCGCAAACAGGAAATACGTACCCCGCTACTCATCCCCTAATGGCCCAACCAATCACTTCACATGTATCGTATGCTGACGCTGTGAAGATCAACTCTATTCCCGTTCAAAAAGTGTCTCCACCAACTAATGCAACAAATGCAAACCCAAGCTTTAATTTCAGTCGCCTTGAAGCTACTATAGACAATTTGGTGCAAACTATAAACAACTTTACAACAAATATGACTAGCATGATGCAAGAAATGCTGCGAATGCAGAATACACTGCTTCTAGCATTAGTTAACAAGCCATGAACACGTTAAAACTATGTTTCTGGAACGCAAACGGCATTCGCCAACACAAATATGAACTTGAGCACATCCTCTCGGTAAAAAATATTGATATAATGTTGGTATCTGAGACTCATTTGACTTCGAGAAGCCTTTTTAAAATGAGTGGCTACACTTTATATGATACAAAGGACCCGAGAGGAAGAGCATGCGGAGGATCAGCAGTTCTAATAAAGTCAAGACTCAAGCACTATATTCTTGAGAACACTTGTGAAGACCATCTACAAGCAACAAATATTTGCATCGAAAATTTTTGTTCAAATCTCGTAATATCATCAGTTTACTCCCCTCCCAGATTTTCAATCACTGAGGATCAATATGAGGATTTTTACAAAACTCTTGGACCTTGTTTCGTAGCTGCTGGGGACTACAATGCAAAACATACGTTCTGGGGATCGCGTCTTATTACACCTAGAGGTAGAGCATTGTTCAACACAATTTCAAAAATGGGTTTGGATGTCATTTCTAGTGGGGAGCCCGCTTACTGGCCTACTGATATACAAAAAATTCCGGATGTTATAGACTTTGGCGTCATGAAAAATATATCTAGGGATTTAATTCATGTTGAAGCTTCCCATGATCTCTCCTCTGATCACTCTCCCACGATCGTTACAATTTGTAGCCCACTAAGAAGTGACTTACCTCACCCATATGCGAAGATGATAAATAATGTTAATTGGCTGGGGTTCAAAAAATATCTCAGTAGTCATTGTACGGAGAACATCAAGCTAAGAACTCCCGATGATATTGAATTCAACATTGCCAATCTTACCGAGAATATTAAACAGGCTACTAAACATGCCACTACCTCCCATCCGCAGACTGGGTTTAATAGAATTTATTCTGCGGATATTGAACGTCTCGTATGTGAAAAAAGAAGAGCTAGAAGGGAATGGCAACAGCACAGATCACCACAACATAAAATCAGACTTAGAGAATGCACTAAACGACTCCAAGAGTTGCTTGCATCTGAAAAATCTGCTTCTCTTAAGAACTATCTGGAAGGTCTCGATGTCTCAGCAGCATCTAATTACTCCTTGTGGCGCGCTGCTAAAAAACTTAAAACACCCGTTGAGTCTAAACCACCCTTGCGCACTTCTACCGGAGGTTGGGCAAGAACCAATACTGAAAAAGGTAACATATTTGCTGGGCATTTAAAATACGTATTTACCCCAAACACATGTACTGGTGCTCTTGATTTGCCGAGTGTAGTTGCTCTACCCCCTCGACCCATAAAGTTTAAGATGCGTGATGTAAATAAACTAATTGCTGAAACCAACCCAAAGAAGGCCCCGGGTATTGATGGAATTAGTAACAAGATGCTGATGAAGTTGCCTCGTATTGCTATTAGAATCCTGTTGTTTATTTTTAATGGTATTTTACGACTGGAGTATTATCCACACAGCTGGAAACTTGCCATGGTTAAAATGATTCCAAAGGCGGGCAAAGATCTTACCAAGGCTGAGTCATATAGGCCAATAAGTTTGCTGTCAACAATTTCAAAACTCTTCGAAAAACTGCTCATGACAAAATTGTTCCCAATTCTAGCTGATAATGGGTGCATACCGGACCATCAATTTGGTTTTAGAAGTCAGCATGGCACCATTGAACAAACTCATAGATTGGTTCATTTCATAAGAAGAACATTTGAAGAAAAGAAGTATTGTTCTTCCCTCTTTATTGATGTTTCTCAGGCATTTGATAAAGTGTTGTATGAGGGCCTGATTTTGAAATTGAAGACATATCTACCAATGAACATTGTGAATCTATTGGAAAGTTACATTCTTGCCCGGAAGTTCACTGTCGTGGAAGGAGACTTCATGAGTGTGCCCGAAACTATCTCATCTGGGGTGCCACAGGGGAGTATACTGGGGCCAGTTTTGTATTTGATTTATACCTGTGATATGCCTCTGAGCAGTAATATACTCACTTCTACATTTGCCGATGATACAGCCTGCCTTAGTATGCATGAAAACCCTCACGAGGCATCCCGATATCTTCAGGAACATATTAACCTCTTGGAACTGTGGTTGAACTTATGGAGAATAAAAGTAAATGAACAAAAGTGTGTTCATGTCACATTTACCCTACGAAGAGACACTTGTTCCCCCATTCGAATCAACAATCAAGTTGTTCCTCAACATTCACAAGTGAAATACCTTGGTATACATCTTGACCGACGGCTTACATGGAAACACCACATGGACTCTAAGCTGACACAAATAAAACTCAAATTGACTCAGATACATTGGCTGATTGGTAGAAATTCTACCCTCAGTCTAGATTGTAAACTTTTAATATACAAGTCGCTTTTGAAACCCATATGGTGTTACGGAATTCAGCTATGGGGCACTGCTTCAGCTTCCAATGTAGAGAGAATCCAACGAATGCAAAACAAAATTTTAAGGTTAATAACATCGGCTCCATGGTACATGAAAAATTCAATTTTACATCGTGATTTAAATATGCCACTTGTGACCGCTGAAATTGCAAAATATGCAGGCAAATATTTAACAAAACTCGAGTCCCATCCTAATCCCCTTGCTCGTAATATCTTGAACTTTACTGGACACATCCGCTTGAAAAAGAGGGACACTACGGCTTTAATACGCCGCACTCCCGATGAAACTTTTTAGAAATATTTTTCCGCTTAATACGACTCTTATGTATTATTAGTTACTATCACTAAGTTTATGTCCGACACTGGTTGGGCCTAATTATTTTATCTAAATTTAAGATTTGAATACTTATTGTTGGTTCTATTTTTGAAGATTCAATAAATAAATATAACCGTGAAAAAAAAATGTCGTTACGGCATATGACTCCAAGTGGAATTCCAAAGAGGTGTCGGATAGCTTCAACGAGATCGGAAGGTAAATGCCCCCAGACAACCGATTCAGTATCAGCATCCATTCGTTCGTAAAGGCTGACATCACATTATTTCTGGTCACAACTCCAGTAACCCCTACTGCTTATCTCGACATAGAAGGGCCTCTTAAAACTCATAACAGAATGCTGTCTAGTGCCATGTCCAATACGATCATGCCTTAAATTGCCCAAATATCTGAGCTTAAGGGCCGACCTGCCAAATATGTATTTGATGAAGATATCAAGTGGTTTTAAGCCACGCATCGCCTCTAAACCACAGCGGTAGATTTCTTTGCACCAGGCAGGCCATACTTTGCACCTTGCTCTGTGGAGAGATATGTATTTTTGTCCAATGGAAATACTTCTCTGCCAATATTGTGCGCGAAGTTTTAAACCAACTTTTTGTGGACAAACGACCGTTTTATTTCCAAACTACTTCCATTTTGCTCCACTGTGAGATGTGTACAACATCAAACCAATCAAACCAATTGTACTCAATAATCATTCCGATTACAGTGGCATGATAAAAATGATACCAGATACTGAACCGAGTATCCTAAATTATTTGAGGGTCTTGTGAATATACTTGCACTTCATAGTTCAGAGGAATTTATTTAAAAAAAAAATTATTAAGAATATAAGAACATTTTTATTTCTTTGATGTTTTACGAAAGAGAAATATATATGTAGATAATTAAGTTTAATAAGATATTGAAATTAACTGTGTTAAAAACAATTTTCAACAGTTGTAATTTAAATATTGATTTCGAATAACGATAATATCGTGAAGTTCAGATCATACATTTGTAAATCATGTCAACGATGGGAAATTTCTGGGAAAAACATGAACCAAGTTTCAGAAATTTTAAACACTTGTTTTCGTTTCTCTTGAACTATAATTTTTGTTCTTCATAAAAATTTAACTTGTTGTGATTAACAAAATTAGGCCCCGAATTTGCTGAAGAAATAACATTATTTTAGTCTTTTGGGTAAATTTCAACTATTAATTCAAAAGTTATATCCGCAAAATTGGAAAAAATCAGTTCCATTTTATAATAACCCTTTCGTAGATGAGACGGAGAGTTTTTATTTGAAAAGATACAGTTGTTTAAATGTATTAACCGTTTTGTTAAAGGAGGCACAAACCGGTCCTCAAATTGAGGTGCTGTATCTGTACAATTGGCAGCACTTTCCATAACCAATTCCTTGTAATACATATTCATCACCACTGAAAACGGTGTTGGGAGGACATGGTAGGGAGCCTTATTATAACCTGAACCTGTTGGAGAATAATAAAAATTGGCAGAAATAATAGTACTATCCGACACATCCTCTTTAATATCAATGAAACCGTTAATAGCATTAATACCACGCGAAGGACTCGTTAACTTTAGGTCAACAGCCGCTTTATCCGGGCTCTTATTCACCACATCTAACGAGATGTAATAGAAATCCCAATCGGGCTATAAATATAATTTTATTTTATATTGTATTTCAAATATGTACAGTCGAATTCGGTTAAGCGGAAATGGAAAGTTGTATTAATGGTTTTTGGCTTACGAACTATTATATTAAATCGTACTTTGGGGAATAGAAACCTTTAAGCCAAATCAGCACTTTTAAAACTCTTTCTTAAGCCGAAGGCAGAATATATGAGACGGACACTGAAGGAAAGACGTGCATTCAAGTAAAAGATTTTACTAAAAATGTCCCAATTTTCTTAATTTAAGTAAAATTTCTTTAAAATTAAGCAACTTTCTTTTTGGCAGCTGTTTTCGTGTAAGATGTTCAGTTTCGTCTATAATTTAACCTTGAATGAACTTACAAATGAAAAACGCTTGCAGATTGTTGAATTTTATATCAAAATATAAGAAACTGCAGCGTGCACTTTTTTCATTTTATGGTCAGTTTGGGGGACCTTAATTTCTGGTTGAATGGATACTTACGTAAACAAGCATTTGGTGTGAAGATCAGCCAGAAGCATTGCATCCCGAAAAATGCAGGTTACTGTGAATGGCGAGCGTTACCGTGCAATTTTTACAATTTCTTTTGCCCAAAATATAAGAGCTGGACTAAGCTGATATGTGGTTTTAACAAGACGGTGCAAGATGCCACACAGCACGCGAAATAATGGCTCAACTTACAGGCGAGTTCGGTGAACAGTTTATATCACATATGGAGCTGGTCAATTACACTTAGATCGTGAGATTTAACGCCTTTAAACTATTTTTCTGGGGATGTGCTAAGGCACATGTCTGTAGGGACAAGCCCGTAACAGTTGGCGCACTGGAAGCGAATATTGAAGAGTTTATTCGTGATATGTTGGAGAGAGTATGCCGAAATTGGACCCAGCATATAAACCATTTGAACCATTTACATGAAATTATCTTTAAACATTGAATTATATAAATCATTCTATCGACTCAAATAAAGATTTAATACATTTCTTTAAATTGTATGTGTTTATTTAAATCAAGTGTGAAAACTCCTACAAATCACCCTTTAAATAAAATCACTAACACCCAAAGGTCGTCTAAATGCATACATGTTGCAACAGCAAGAAAAATAAAACAGACTCATGTCGACTATAAATTGTTTGTTGTGGTGTTTGTATTAAAGTATTATTCATATGCGATAGAGAATTCTCATATTGTATTTGAGTGTTTTGGCATAAACATTTGAGGAGAAAAGGCTTTCAAACTGCTTAAAGTTCACTGATGATTTGGTTTAGTGACCAATGAAACGTCGACATATGAACAAGTTCAGCTCTAATAAACAAATTTAAAAAGTTCCAATAGTTTGTATACACCATTCCGATAAATTTCAATATTAAGTATTAATAAATCTCCATTGAGCTTGATGAGTTTATGGCATAAAAATATGGAGTTTATATTTGAGTAAAAGAAATTAAAGATCTTACTGATTTAAAAGCAGCAAGTGGTTGTCATAAATTTTAGTTCTTTCTCTCACCTACTTTAGCAAAACTTTCCTAGAACTAAGACAAATATTTGTTTAAAGAAAAGTTACCAAAAATTAATACTAAAGGCGAAATGGAGAAGTTTGACCCATTTTGAGGAAGGTATGAACTCAAAAGTAATACCTGTCTTTCTTTTATTTAAATTAAATAATTTCATTACTTGTGCATAATGCTCCGATAGACAAGTGGGTAGATGGCCAAATAATTAAACAGAAGGCTGATAGTTCGAGTCCATCTCGGGGCCAAGTTGAAAAAAAAATAATTTAATTTTAGAATTCCTTGTCGTATTGTAGATGAAAGAACATTTTTTAAAACATTCTTCTCTTGATTGATTCCTTCCTCCTTCCTCCAACGAAAATTAGTTCACTTGTGTTAATAAATTATGGAAATTCATGAATTTTGTATTTATTGAAAGTAGTTCTGATGTAATTCTTCATCGTATTATGGATTAAAGGAGACGAGAACAAAAACATTCCAAAGAAATATACTAAGAATATTAAGAAAATTCATGTACTACAATTTATTTAAAAGAAATACTTGAATTGACCTTCAGGAAAAACAGCATTTTGAACTCAAATAGAGTCCATTTTCCCAAATTTTAACTAATTTTTTAATGCTGATTTTCGTTTCAGATTAAGTTAATGAACTGAGATTTTGTTTGCAATATGGCTTGGCGTTTAGTCGACGATAAATAATTAATTTCTCCTCTGAAACGATAATTTTCATTTATTTATCTATTCATTGAATCTGCCTGCATAACAAAACTTAGTCTTAGAATTTTAATGCAGAGTTGTTTAGTGTGCATTGGAATCGCCGATGTTTGATTCGTTAAAGCCTACATTTTTAAAAACAAGTCTTGTTTCACTTAAACGCGAATTCTTTTCAGCGAACTACGAAATTAATGAACGAAAGAAGATCGCGTCCGATTTCGACTGCATTTATGTATGTATGTATATCCTTTTTACCTCGCAGTTGATGGTGAAATAGTTCGTGAGACTCACGGCCAAAAGAAGCAATAAGTTTATATTGTATGCCATTTTTAAATATTTTATATTTATGGTACTATTGTTATATGAGAACTATTAAAAATTTTTTTTCAATTTCTTTGAATTTATAGCAACAATAATTTTGAAAATTTATTAAAAATGTGAACAATTATTAACTAAATAAATTACTAGTTTTTAAAATTAGTGCTGGTAACAAAAAAACAATTTTAATTGGATGCCAAACACGACACACGAGTAAACACTAGTAGATGATCATCTGAGGCAAAAGCTAAAACGACAAATACTCACTAATGAAAAAAATACATACATTTAAGCATGTATTTAAAAAAATGATGAATCTTTCCAAAAATACTTTATTTTAGAGGAAGTTTAGAAAGAATCTTTGAAAATTTTGCCGGAATGAACAATAAAAAAATAACAGCAGAAACATAATGAATTGAAATAATTTGAAGGCCAGAGCTATTCCCAAAGTAAATTTATTCAAAATACATTTTTTATTTAATTCACATAACAGGGATATTTCTAATTTTTTGGTTAAAAAGCATAAAGTCAAAATAGTTCACGATACTGTTCGCACCTGCATATTTCCAAACGTTTTCTAAGATTTGCTAAAAATAACATAAAATTAATAGTATTCGAGAACACTGAAGATGGCACAAAGCCGAAACCGGTCTGTTCATAAACCAAATTTGACGTGGGATGACGGAAAATCGTTCCAAATTCAAATAATAGCTTACTTTTCGCCAGGACATTATTATCATCCTTGAACTTTTTTATCTAGTTTGGGGACAAATTTATTACATTTAACAGGAGAGAAAAGAAAACTTTCTATGATCTTATTTTCTCGGTATATTGGAAACCGATACTATACGATACTCTTTCACGATAAATACGCAATGGACTTGCTATTGTTGAAATATGAAAAGCTCAAACAAATACTGTCAACTTTCAACTGGTGGACAACACGCCATCTTTACCTTATGCAAAATATCAGTTTAAATGACAAACATTCCAGGGTAGATAAAATGCTTTACATTAAATATGACCTGTAAGCCGCTGCACACAACTTTTTTTATTTGATAAAATTTCCGACTCGATTACATGGTGCCCTAATAACCAAAAAAGCTTAAGGGGGAAACATAAAATTCCACGGCGGTAAGGGTTTTTATTAACTGCCTTTGTACTAATTTGTACGACTAGTCCAAAACTGATTTGCCTCCAAACTTATGATGCCACTTCTAATTATTGTAAAACTTTAAAATTTAATTTTAGTTATCGTAAATTATCGTAAATAATATATTACTGAAGCGTTTTTTGCGTTGGGGGCACGAAATGCCAGGGGCTTTTTAAAAATGTTACACATTTCACTAATATTTTCTAATAACAATTATTTGAACAAATCTATTTTGGTGAAATAGCAGCAAAAAGTTGGCCTAAATGGCACCAAAATTTAAAAATAAGAATAAAAAAATTAAGTTGAAAAATCAATGGTATAACCCACATTTTTCGATCTTTGAGCCTTGGAATTTTTCTTAGAAAATTGTGATTCATTATTAAATTGTGATTGATTACACTAGCAGAACGGAACGGTGCTGTTTTCGACAGTCGCCACAGCATCATCATCACCAGCGTGCATGTGTCTGTTTTACATGGCTGCAGGTAATGACACAGACGCAGCGTCATTTAAAAAGAAAGAATGCGGGAGAAATAATAGAACCTTGGGGTATCACTGAAGTAATATTTAACTCGTTTGACACGTTTGAGAACAGGATTCCAGAAATAACATGTCTTTCAATGACCAGATCCAGTGCTTATTGAGTCCTTTCAAAACTTTTGTTTTCTGGCAATATTACGTTTATTTCAAAAATTTCAGAGGCTATGCTGAAAATTTTACTATATACTATTTATATTTGAAATCTGTTGAAATTTTTTCAATAAAGACTTTTTACAATTTATTTTTAAACTTTGAATACTATCAGTCCAATAGTCTATTAGATGAAATGTGGTATTAATTTGTATGGGAAGTACTATTCTCCTTGCTCCTATCTAGACAGCTTTTCTGACTGTAGCTTGTATTGACCGCACAGTAACCCTTGATATTATGCAGGACATAAGATTATAACATTTTACTTTGTCCTACTGGTCATATCATTTATGGGCTAAATTGGAATCATCCCTGTGGCATAATCTTTCAAATAAAAAGAATTTTTCTTAAAATCAGCCCACATATTACGAAAATATCGCTGTGCATAAACATTTTATTGAATGTATAATGTAACTCTCACAGAGCTTTAACAGAATTTATAAGAAGCCAAAGGCTTCTCCGTTGGCTTCTGAGCTGAAGGTTGACATTTCTTTTATTTGCAGCATTCCTGCTGCTTTAACCTTAAGATATTTAGCTAAAAATCTAAAAACTATATAGAATACCATTATGTAGATATGCGCACGAAAACAAAATGAATGAATGACATCAGTTTTGAAAATTTTTGAAGATTTTTTCTTTTTATAAATGTTTTTTTTTTTTTTTGAATTTCGTACGTGTGTATAAACAAAGAGTGTGTGCCCTATCACTATCAAAATGATGACTCATTTCTACAGTGACTATAATTTTGCCTCTTCTAAGATGGGAAAGAATTTAGGCAAAAAATATTGGCAAGTTGGCAGGTTACCTAGAAATTAAATGTCAGTTTTATGGAAATAAAAACTAAATTAATCACTTTAGAATTTAATTTTTTTAAATTAATTTCTTTAAAAGATTTTTCAATTTTATCAAAATACTATAGAGATCCCAAAAAATAATATTAACTAAAATATATATACCGAGTTAAAAAAAATTAAAAAAGTTTTTAATCTTTTTTATTTTAAATTTAAATAGGCTACTTAGTTCAATCGTATTTTATAAGCCAAATTACATGTGATAGTTATCAAAGAACAAATTACACCAAAGACACACGTGTAAATCATTCTGACAAACACTAGCAGAACGGAACAACATGCTGTTTTCGAAAGCCGCACTTTTTTTGTAATGGAAAGCCCAAATTCCACCTCACTAACTTACAACAGTGTGGCCATTGTTATCTATTCTTTACCAACTATACACATGTTTTTTTAATTTGCTTAGTTTGTTTTTAACTTATGACAAACTTTTTTGGTTTGTTACTATAAGTATGTATATTTATTAATTTTTGCTACAAGCCATTAGCTTTGTTAATTTATATTTTAGGTTTAAGATTTCTCTTTATTTATGAACATTTTTCTTGTTTGTAATCTTTTTTATTTTAAATTTAAATGTATAGTTGTATAGTTGGTAAAGAATAGATAACAATGGCCACACTGTTGTAAGTTAGTGAGGTGAAATTTAGGCTTTCCATTACAAAAAAAGTGCGGCTTTCGAAAACAGCATGTTGTTCCGTTCTGCTAGTGTTTGTCAGAATGATTTACACGTGTGTCTTTGGTGTAATTTGTTCTTTGATAACTATCACATGTAATTTGGCTTATAAAATACGATTGAACTAAGTAGCCTATTTAAATTTAAAATAAAAAAGATTACAAACAAGAAAAATGTTCATAAATAAAGAGAAATCTTAAACCTAAAAAAAAAAAAAAAGTTTTTGCTTTTTTATAAATTACCTCACCATGCACTACTCAAATTTACTCAATTATCCTACATATCCCTCCAGGAATAATATATGGGCAAACACTTGAATCAATATATGTTTACGAGTCTCCTTAAATCCATAATACAATAAGAAGTTACACATCAGAATTTCTTTGAATTGCGGCTCATATTCGAACTCAGTAACTTGTCTTAAATTACAGTTCATGAATTTTGATAATTCATTTGCCGAAATTAATTTTTTTCTTCACTGAATACGTCTTGCGAATAATGTTTTCATTAATTTTCTAAGTCCACAATACGATAAGAAATTAGAAAAAAGCTGCTCTTCAACTCACACAGTGATGGACTCGAGCCAAGAACCATATATTGATTTGTTCAGCACTCAACCCAATAGTCTATTGGGGCATTATAAAGGTTATTTTTTTGCAACCTTGCAACACTGTTTTTGGAAGCTCAGCTGTTTTCGTGCAACATGTTACTGGTCTATAATTTAACCATGAATCGACTTAAAAATGAACAATGCTTGCAGATTATTGAATTTTATTATCAAAATTCGTGATCGTTTGAGAAAGTTCTTTGTCCACTTGTCTATCGGAAAAATGTGTTCAGCGGTGAAGCTCATTTATGGTTGAATGGATACGTGACCAGAGCAAAATTGACGTATTTGGTGTGAAGGGCAGCCAAAAGCAGTACATCCCCAAAAATGCACTGTTTGGTGTGGATTATGGGCCGGTGGCATAATTTTTCAAAGACGACGAAGGCAAGAACGTTACTGTAAATGGCGATTAGATTTTTTTGCCCAAAATAGAAGAGCCGGTCGCACATGCCACACAGCGAAACAATGGCTTAACTGACAGTCAAGTTCGGTGAATAGTTTATTTCACATATGGGGACGGTCAATCGGACGCCTAGATCGTGCGATTTAACGCCTTTAGACTATTTTTTGTGGGGCTGTGCTAAGGCTCATGTCTGTAGGGGCAAGCCCGCAACGGTTGGCACACTGGAAGTTAGATATCATGCCGATATGTTGGACAGAATTTGGAAATTGGAACCAGCGTATGATCCATTTGAACCATTTGCATGAAATTATCTTTAAACATTGAATTATATAGATCATTCTATCGACTCAAATAAAGATTTCATACATTTCTCTAAATTGTACGCGTTTTTTTTAACAAAGCTGAAAGCTCTTAAAAACACCCTTTACATCAGCAAATCAACTTTTCGTTAAATGTAAGAAATTTATTGCATAATAATAATAATAGTTTATCAACAATCCTTTAATATTTATTTAGTTTTATTTTTTTTCCTATTTTTAGCGAAATTTTATTTAAATTAAGAAAGTTTTCGTAATAATTTTTAGGTAAATGTTTTACTTAAGCTTAATATATGTCCGCCTTTTAGGTGTGTGTTTAATCCAAAGCCTACCACTTCATACAGAAATGTAATGTTTTCATTATTTCAAATGTATGCACATTCACAAATAGTTATTTATTCTGTATTCATGACTACTTCTCTAATCTCGTCTCTATTTCCATTACAAAAGGCATATTTGCAGGGCGACCTTCTGCAAAATTCTAATGTTTTAATTATCAAATACGCCTTTTTTATGTAAAAGTGATTGCTATAATATTACAGCAGTTTACACGAAATTATATTGTTGTCATAACAAAAAATTTACTTTTAATTGATATTAAACTCTTACAATGTATGGAAATTGCAGCATCATTTTTTTCACGCCCACTTAAATTTTTATAGAACAACACACTAGAATTAAATTGCCAGGTTCCTGCTATTGGGGTTATCTCGATATACGATACATGAAATACTTCTCTTTTACAAGTTTATGGAACACAACTGAAGTTCCATCATTTTTTTTTTAATCAAAAATAAGATTTAATCAGGAATAAGATTTTATTGTTTCCAAGATGACAAGAAATGGATTTTTTAAAACGGATAATGAACAAATTAGAAATGAAAAAATTATATTTCAGCAATTTCACGATTTATTATTCACTGGTTTCCATCTATTAATGCCTTTATCGAACACCTTTTACTGGCTGAAGGGTGTGCGTTAGTGATATTGTTAAAATCAGCAAAATATATGCCCGTAACGCAATGGCGATCTTGAATGATTTACCGTGCTTAAGCATGAGGAAAAATAACTTTCTCTCTTCTTATCTTATATGATTTCTTATTTTTTTTTTAATTCTTCAATATTAGAAGCAAAGCACATAAATGTCCGCTGTTGTTCTATTAAAGAGAACAATGTCCCACTTTCAAACGGCATTGCAGTATAAACTTGCTTTGTTGGAATCCTTCATAGAACTGAAGAAAATTGTTGTTTGTATTTTACTCTTTGGCGAGTGTCTTTGTTCTCGATCGGCTATAAGAAGAAGCTGATTAACGTGCGGCTCGTTGGTGCCGATGGGAGCTGGTATTATTTATAACGCTACAAGCAGATAGAGAGAGATAGTGAGAGAGTAATAGTAAGAAGGAGCGATAGATTGGGAGATAAAGAGTGCCCAAGCAATTATTTTGATTAGAATTGGTATCAAAATTACTCAAAGAATGAAACGCACTGAATCTATAATTTTAAATGGGAGTCGCCGTAAATAAACTATATAAGCGAGTACCTGAACTGTCAGGAACAATTATTATACTTAGGATAATTACATCTTGCCTACCGATAACGTCACGTGTGGCGATCAACACGCACCGCCAAATCTGATAAATTTAAAAATTATTCCAAAAAGAAAAGGAAAGATTCCAAAAAAGTAATGAAAATGCTGAGTTCAGGATATGGAAATAATCCAGTTATTTTTAAAAATTTTTGCAAATGCTTATAATTGCAGGATCCTTTGCCTTTTGTTACTTGTAGAACAGTACCGTCAGAAATGAACTTCATTTTTATGAAGAAAAAAAAAAATTATTTAATTCAGAACATAAATTGTTTATTATTTCCGTTTAAAAGAAAATCCGCTCAAGCGAAAAGCCATTTGAATAAAACATATTTTGTTTCCAAGACTTATCTATCCAAATTTCCTCTTCAGGATGTCATACTTGATTTGCTGTTGGTTCGTGCTTCGAAGCAGCTTAGGATTAGTTATCGTGTTGGACCAAACGCCTCCAATAATCCTTCGTAAGAAACGGTTAGTGAAAACTTGAAGTCGTCGTACGTCGCACCCATACTCCGTATAGGACTATGGGTTTCACATATGTGTTAAATACTTCAAAAGTATTTAATTGTTATTTATTCAATTAGAAAATTAAAAAAAATATATATATATTTTTAGGTTAATCTGAAGAAGTATAGATAAAATAGACAAACTATTTTATAAAAAAAAAATTATAAAATCTAAAAAAAATTGAACCGACTTTAAATATGGCATACGGCATCTAAGATATTTGAAAAAATATATAATGTTATACATTCCTTCAGAGATTTTTGAAAAGCTTCCTTGTTTAGAATATAAGCTCATACAGTTTATTAAAACTTTATTTAATTATATTTTTTTTTCTAAAAACAATCAAATCATTGTCGGTCTTTTAATGTTATTTTTAGTCGCTTGAAGATTTGAATTCATTTACTAAAAACCAAACTTCGATATATTATAAGTTTTTGGTTCTAACATGATTCATTAAAAGAATTTTGTAAGTAGACATAGAGACAATCAAAAAATAGTTCAAATGTTTAATGTGAGCAGAGTGGCGCAGTGGAAGCGTGCTGGGCCCATAACCCAGAGGTCCGAGGATCGAAACCTTGCTCTGCTATAATTTTTAATTTCCATTTTATTTATTTTACGCACAACACAACAAACAATTACGCTACATGAGTCCAATTAATTTTTCTTGCAACATGTTAAAGTTCACTGACGATTTGGTTCAGCGACCAATAAAATGTCGGCATATGAACAGCTCAAGCCCCAACAAACAAAACATTTTTTTTTTTAATTTTGTAATTTCATTGATATTTTAATTTATTATTCACCATTTTCCACATTTTCAACACAAAAATTTTGAAATACAATTTGTGGCTCTAATTGTTTTAATAATTAGTTAAGGAGAATAATTTAAAAGCATAAATTTTCAATAGTAAGTATTTAAAAAACTTAAGTTTAAATTTAAAAAAATTGAGAATTTTGAGTTCAAATTGAACAGAATCCAAATGAAATTGAGAATTTAAAGCTTAAATTGAAACTTCAAGTTTTAACTGAAAATAATCAAAATGAAATTAAGATACTCATGCTAAAATTGGAAAGATTCTGAGTGAAATTGGGAATTTCATGCTTAAATTGGGAAAACTAGAAATAAAGTTGAGAACTTCAAGTTAAAATTGGGGACATTCCAAATGAAATTGACAATTTTAAGCTTAAATTGGTAAAACTCCGAATAAATTTGAGAGCTTAAAGTTTAAATTGAGAGAAATTGAAATAAAAATTAAAACTTCAAGTTTTCACTGAGAAAAAATTCCAAATAAAATTGCGAACTTCAGGTTCAAATTGAGGAATATATGTTAAATTTTTTTTTGTTTGCTAGAGGAAAGATGCAATTATGTGCGTTAATAATAGATGGGTAAAAAAATTATACAAGAAATAAAAAAAATTGTTTTAAAACCGCTTTAATATTCTTCTTTGAATCTTTAATGTAAATTTAACTTGAAATCTTGATATTATAAATTACACAGTACAACAGGCAATCTGGGGGGGGGTGAGAAATTCCAAGTCAGGGTGATGGTACTAGGTCAGTATAGTAAAACCCTAAAAGGGTTTGGCGTTCGTATGTGTCAGTTTTTTGTTATGACCTTTTAAATTTTTTCCTTATCTTCATGTTTTTTCGCTTAGTTGTAACATTTCGGCAAAAACGTAGTTTAACATAACTCGAGAACCACTTGTCCGATTTTGATGAAACAAATTTAGAAAAATTTAGAATTACAATTTCTTTAATCCGTTCATATAACGTTTTCCTATATGTGCAACACTTTCGAAGTTAAAAATGAATATATGAGGGGAAAAAAGTATTTTTTGCCTAAAAATTTAAATAAAATCGGACAAGTGGTTCTCGAGTTATGTTAAACTACGTTTTTGCCAAAATGTTACAACTAAGCGAAAAAACATGAAGATAAGGAAAAAATTTAAAAGGTCATAACAAAAAACTGACACATACGAACGCCAAACCCTTTGAGGGTTTTACTATACTGACCTAGTACCATCACCCTGACTTGGAATTTCTCACCCCCCAGACAATAATCCCAAAAATGTTCCATAGTGTTATTTAAGGCCAGCCAATGTCGATTTAAAAACTATTGGTTTCGGCACATTTTTTTGTGTTGTCTTCACAACTTTCCTGTTCGGCTAAGAGCAAAGGTGTCCCTCCTTCTCAGGCCAGTATGGTTCTTACTTTACTTTAGTTCCTTTATGCATGTTGTCACGTGTTTTAAAACTTATGCTTCAGCCAATGGAACATCCAGATCTTCATGAAGGCGTGAATGCTTATTATATTAGGAAGCAGCTGTGAACATATGGAGGATTTTATTTCAGCTTCCTTGATTTTTTTATTTTTTGTATTAGAAATTGAGGTGGATACCTATAACTGGACACCATAGCCCCATAGATCACCTTGTATAGAAGTAGTTTCCATTTAAGCTCAGTGTTGTATTTCTCCCCATAAACCAATTATTTTAAGTAGCATTTGAATCAATTTGGCGTCTACGTGAGATTTAAATGTTAAAAGACGGTCAAGGCGAATGTCTGACTATTTGGCATCATTGCCTTGCCTATTGATGTGAATGGAGTGACATGCTCCGCTTCACAATGTAAAAGTAATGTGAGCACATTTTTGCTCGTTCACCATTATTCGACATGTTTTTAGCCATTTTTACAATATTAACATGTATTCCTGCAACTTGCAGGATGCTTCCTGTGGGTTTTCATTGCCGCTTAGGAAAGCTGTAGCACCAGCACCACCATTACAATCGCAGAATAATGAACTAATCAAAATCTCTAATGCATTTCGTTGAGTTCGTTTCGTTTAGTTCCACAGTGACCTTTACTTTGGAAGATATTGGCTTTCTTTCCCCAATGTGCAACATGTTGTTTTTGTTTTCTAGCGATATAAACTTTTAATACTTATTTCAATATTACAGACCTGCCACAGAATCTTACAGTTGTGCCCTCGTTGCCCCATGTAATTGTAGAGAAGTTTGTTATTGCGGTTAGTTGGAAATAAAAAAAAGCCACCAAAAAAAACAGTTTGGAATTAAAGTATTTGGAACTAAATACAAAACAGTTCGTTGCGACAAATAAATTGTCCACGTACATTTTGTGCTAAACGTGATTTATAGAAGTTTACGAGTAACAACAATTTTCTGAATTTGTGTTAATGACAAGTGAACGTGACCGACCACCCATTACAAATTTAAAAGTTAAAGGATTTGCTTGGTTTAAAGAGATTTTTTTTAAGGTTGAATGTCCTTTAAGGAAGCTGAAGTAATTTATGATAAAATAATTTTCAGACACAAAAAAGAAAATGAAAAATGTAAGATTTTGTTTAGTTTGGTCTTTGGAGATTAGATGCTTTTTAAAAAGAAGATGCTAATGACCAAATTACTTGTATTTTGATACATGATTAAGTATTTGGACATGGCTTAGTAAAGTGAAATTTTTGGTAAATGTTTAGCAATTCGATGAATAGCAGTTAGAGGTTAGATTTGTTGGTGTTTTGAATATGAAAAAATATGAATGTTTCCATAATTAGTAGATGATCACTATTTTGGAAAATAAAAGCCTTGTGTAGTGAGCCCATAGTGCGTGGGTGAGGCCGTAGATATGGCAATGGTGTACATGCTTCACCTGCTATTTTAAGGAAGACGTGTAGCCATTAAACAGAATCAATAATAAAATGATACATATCACGTAAGTATGGAATAGAAAATAAGGATAGTGGGTCAAAATGATGATGGCGGCAAAGAACGGCAAAGAAAGACGAATATATATAAAGGAGGATTGGTTGTGTTATAGAAGGACTGTGGCATGATCTCGAGCAAGGGAATTCATAACAGTTGGCCTCATTAGCCCAATCGATCGACAGCTGTACTAAAGCAAATTCAACAGTTGAAACCACAAGCGTCATAACTTGTTTATTTTTTCATGTTGGAATAGACGAATTCATAACAGGTGGCCTCATATATCCAAGTGGTCATCAGCTGTTCTAAAGGAAATTGAGCAGTTTAAACCACAAGTGGCAAAACTTGTTTATTTTTTCATCTTGGCGTTGTTTAAAAAAAGCTAACAAAAAGCAAATTTTTAATTTTCAGGTCTCATTTAAAAATAAAAGGAATTTTATTTTTTATTTCTTAAAGAAGCATTCAGATTAAAGACTGACACTCAAATTGCTTATAAAATTCTACACATTTGACTGCACAATGGGTACGTCAACAACCTACGTCCGGAACTAGTGTAGAATTAGGAACAGCATTGCTGTATACATTGTTTCCAATTTCTAACGCATACGCAGACGCATTCGCAGTTGTAGGAACACTTATTCTCACATTCATTTAAGTCTGTAATCTCATCCGGCACATCTGGTAGCCTATCAAGAACTTCTACGCAGTTGGGTGCATAATGGGTACCTACGCCTGGCCCAGGTGTAGAATAAGTAATAACATTTCCAATTTCATTCAAATCCTGCTACATCGCCTTCGTAGACTAGTAGCTAGTGTACTAGACTGGTAGTCCGAAGGTCGCAGGTTCGACTCCTGCCGCAGACTCCGGGTGTCTCTGCATATAAGCCAAGTAGCTTCGCAGTTTGTGTTTGTTAATTAAAAAAAAAAAAAAACTACCATATCTGTAGCCGTATTAGAAATTGTAGGAAAACTTCTTGATCCTATATTTTCATCTGCTCTTCCGGTATATCTAGTAGCCGATCATTAAAATTGGGCTGATATATAGACTATTTCTCAAAAATGTATTATCAACTCAAAACTATAAATTTTTTTATGCTACAATATTTTTTATTGTTTTTCATTCCGACACTTTTATTGAAAAATTTATTGAAAACAAATTTCCTTTGTGTCGTAATCAGATGTTTTTGACAGATTGTTAGAGATGAAGTAGGAAGAACTGCTCGTTGTTTTTTGTGTTGTTGTATTGCATTTAGTAGTAATAAAGCCACTTACTATTCAGTTCGCTTTGATTTCGAGAAGCGAAAATAAATGTAGAAAAGAAAAAGTTACAAAAAAGAAAACATAGTGATCTTGTGAAAATTTTTTATTATTTATGTTCGTTACAATCACAAAGGTATGTTATAATAAAAAAAAGGTTCTTAATCCCAAACTCTAGTATTAAAACAAAAATCCAAATCAAAAAACTAACTTAAATTTGATTTGGGCTGAAAAACTTTCCTCATCGAATGCGAATTCTAAAAAAAAAAAAATAAAATAAAATAAAAAAATAAAAAAAATCTGAAAAAAGTGATGATTAACAAAATGGCTTAATATCTTGCACAATGCTATACGCAATTACTTTTCCGCTCTCATTCCGGAAAAAATGATGTTTTTTTCGAACCAACGTCTGAAAAAACGTCCATTTCCTTCCCATTCTATTTGCCGGCAAAATATTTTTGTAGGATGGCGAAACTATTGTTGTTAAAAGTACGGCAAGAAATTTACACATTTACAAAGTAGAATGTCATTGCAAACGACATCAGGAATTACAATACAAAAGGCAAAAGTGCTATAGAATTCCAACGACGATCACTGGAAGCTGCTACAGCTTTGAATTTTTAATAAAGAAATTATATTTTTTTCCAAGTACCAATTGCATGTCATTTCGCCATTTAATGTTTTTAACATTAAGGCTTTCTTTATTTTACTTGTATTTTTTTTTGTGGATCATCGCTAACATGAACGTGTATAAAAAATCATTTTCTTCTTTTAAATTTAGAAAATAATGACATTTGGTGCGGAAGCTTCTTTGCAATTGTAAATAAAGTTTCTGAGTTTTTAAAAATGCTCTATTCAACTATGTTATGCCATTTTTGATATTTACAAAAATTTTAAAAAGTTATACCCCTACTCTTTAAGCAACTGGTACCGCCCCAGCATCTTATATGGAAACATTTCAAAGGCCGCTGCCACGTATTTAAACAAATTTGCGTATTCACGAATACATAACTAAACGTTAAAACTGTGGTTTCAAAACACTTGACAGCAAACATGAGAAAACTTCAATACCATCCGATCCCGCTAGACCGAAATATTCTAAATGATAGATGCCAAAGTCGGCTATGAAAAGGGGACGCTCTTGTTTTTAGCTAAACACGAGCATTGGCATTGGCTGATCTAGAATAATCAGTAATTTTAGAGATACGTATTTATTGTTGGTTCAATTTCTATTGAAGATTCAATAAATAAAAATATATGATAAAAAAATGTTCGTAAATGTCTCTATTTATTTATTAAATGACATAAATATTGCATCAAATAATTAAGTTTTGCAAGCATAATGATGAGTTTCCGGTTGAAATTGTGGCCTTAAGCCATTAGTGTGGCGGCGCTTGCCAACTTGTAAAGAGCCAAGCGCATTACGTTTTTATTTTAGTCGATGACATTCATTTGTATTTGCTTTGAATTTCACAGTTTTATACAAAATGTTTTTGCATGTATCAAATATATTGCAGTCATCAATTTCAAAGCAACATATTGCTGGAATTCTAGTCAATTTGTAAAACATGAATGTTAATATATGTATACACATATACAGATTTACAGTGGAGTTTAGTTATAATGAACTCCATGGTACCGGGAAAGTTACAGTCGCAGTAAATATACTCTTATTTAGTCACAAAAAATTCCGTTCATATAACGTTTTCCTATATGTGCAACACTTTCGAAGTTAAAAATGAATATATGAGGGGAAAAAAGTATTTTTTGCCTAAAAATTTAAATATTTCTTTTTTTTAAATTAATAAAAAATCCAAAATGGAAAAAAGTGCCAAAACTAATTACTTTCGCGTAAAGTCACATAACTCATGAACAAAAAAAGGCATAGATCATGAAAATCGATCCACGCATTTCTCATTTATTCACAATTAGGTAAATGTATGAATTTCAAAAATTTGCTCCAGATATGCACAACATTATTTGGAGAAAACATTGACACTCACAAGCCGAACTCTATTGATATTGATATTTTTCTCCAGTTTTTTAAAAGTGAACAAAACTGAACAGAATATGGAACTGTGCAAGCCAGATATAAATAGCTTTTGCTACTGCTGTGGTCAATATGTCTCAACACATACGATGCCACTAGTCCCGAACAACCACCATCGAAAAAGTCTAGGCAATATTTATTAAAATAAATAAAAATAAATAAATAAAATAAAAATAAAAAAATTATAAAAATGTTTACTTAATTTTTTTAGTAGTTTATGGCCAGAAGGCGATAAATGACGCTTTTTTGAATAAAAACAAATATCAATATTCTTGTCAAAATGGGATACCTTCACTTAATTGTAAATAAAAGCAGAACGCGTTAATCGATTTCTATGATCTATGTCGCATTTTGTTTATAGGTTATGTGACTTTACATGAAATTAATAACACTTGATTCTTTTTTCCATTTTGGATTTTTTATTAATTTAAAAAGAAAAATATTTAAATTTTTAGGCAAAAAATACTTTTTTCCCTTCATACATTCATTTCTAACTTCGAAAGTGTTGCACATATAGGAAAACGTTATATGAACGGATTAAAGAAATTGTAATTCTTAATTTTTCTAAATTTGTTTCATCAAAATCGGACAAGTGGTTCTCGAGTTATGTTAAACTACGTTTTTGCCAAAATGTTACAACTAAGCGAAAAAACATGAAGATAAGGAAAAAATTTAAAAGGTCATAACAAAAAACTGACACATACGAACGCCAAACCCTTTGAGGGTTTTACTATACTGACCTAGTACCATCACCCTGACTTGGAATTTCTCACCCCCCAGACAATAATCCCAAAAATGTTCCATAGTGTTATTTAAGGCCAGCCAATGTCGATTTAAAAACTATTGGTTTCGGCACATTTTTTTGTGTTGTCTTCACAACTTTCCTGTTCGGCTAAGAGCAAAGGTGTCCCTCCTTCTCAGGCCAGTATGGTTCTTACTTTACTTTAGTTCCTTTATGCATGTTGTCACGTGTTTTAAAACTTATGCTTCAGCCAATGGAACATCCAGATCTTCATGAAGGCGTGAATGCTTATTATATTAGGAAGCAGCTGTGAACATATGGAGGATTTTATTTCAGCTTCCTTGATTTTTTTATTTTTTGTATTAGAAATTGAGGTGGATACCTATAACTGGACACCATAGCCCCATAGATCACCTTGTATAGAAGTAGTTTCCATTTAAGCTCAGTGTTGTATTTCTCCCCATAAACCAATTATTTTAAGTAGCATTTGAATCAATTTGGCGTCTACGTGAGATTTAAATGTTAAAAGACGGTCAAGGCGAATGTCTGACTATTTGGCATCATTGCCTTGCCTATTGATGTGAATGGAGTGACATGCTCCGCTTCACAATGTAAAAGTAATGTGAGCACATTTTTGCTCGTTCACCATTATTCGACATGTTTTTAGCCATTTTTACAATATTAACATGTATTCCTGCAACTTGCAGGATGCTTCCTGTGGGTTTTCATTGCCGCTTAGGAAAGCTGTAGCACCAGCACCACCATTACAATCGCAGAATAATGAACTAATCAAAATCTCTAATGCATTTCGTTGAGTTCGTTTCGTTTAGTTCCACAGTGACCTTTACTTTGGAAGATATTGGCTTTCTTTCCCCAATGTGCAACATGTTGTTTTTGTTTTCTAGCGATATAAACTTTTAATACTTATTTCAATATTACAGACCTGCCACAGAATCTTACAGTTGTGCCCTCGTTGCCCCATGTAATTGTAGAGAAGTTTGTTATTGCGGTTAGTTGGAAATAAAAAAAAGCCACCAAAAAAAAACAGTTTGGAATTAAAGTATTTGGAACTAAATACAAAACAGTTCGTTGCGACAAATAAATTGTCCACGTACATTTTGTGCTAAACGTGATTTATAGAAGTTTACGAGTAACAACAATTTTCTGAATTTGTGTTAATGACAAGTGAACGTGACCGACCACCCATTACAAATTTAAAAGTTAAAGGATTTGCTTGGTTTAAAGAGATTTTTTTTAAGGTTGAATGTCCTTTAAGGAAGCTGAAGTAATTTATGATAAAATAATTTTCAGACACAAAAAAGAAAATGAAAAATGTAAGATTTTGTTTAGTTTGGTCTTTGGAGATTAGATGCTTTTTAAAAAGAAGATGCTAATGACCAAATTACTTGTATTTTGATACATGATTAAGTATTTGGACATGGCTTAGTAAAGTGAAATTTTTGGTAAATGTTTAGCAATTCGATGAATAGCAGTTAGAGGTTAGATTTGTTGGTGTTTTGAATATGAAAAAATATGAATGTTTCCATAATTAGTAGATGATCACTATTTTGGAAAATAAAAGCCTTGTGTAGTGAGCCCATAGTGCGTGGGTGAGGCCGTAGATATGGCAATGGTGTACATGCTTCACCTGCTATTTTAAGGAAGACGTGTAGCCATTAAACAGAATCAATAATAAAATGATACATATCACGTAAGTATGGAATAGAAAATAAGGATAGTGGGTCAAAATGATGATGGCGGCAAAGAACGGCAAAGAAAGACGAATATATATAAAGGAGGATTGGTTGTGTTATAGAAGGACTGTGGCATGATCTCGAGCAAGGGAATTCATAACAGTTGGCCTCATTAGCCCAATCGATCGACAGCTGTACTAAAGCAAATTCAACAGTTGAAACCACAAGCGTCATAACTTGTTTATTTTTTCATGTTGGAATAGACGAATTCATAACAGGTGGCCTCATATATCCAAGTGGTCATCAGCTGTTCTAAAGGAAATTGAGCAGTTTAAACCACAAGTGGCAAAACTTGTTTATTTTTTCATCTTGGCGTTGTTTAAAAAAAGCTAACAAAAAGCAAATTTTTAATTTTCTGGTCTCATTTAAAAATAAAAGGAATTTTATTTTTTATTTCTTAAAGAAGCATTCAGATTAAAGACTGACACTCAAATTGCTTATAAAATTCTACACATTTGACTGCACAATGGGTACGTCAACAACCTACGTCCGGAACTAGTGTAGAATTAGGAACAGCATTGCTGTATACATTGTTTCCAATTTCTAACGCATACGCAGACGCATTCGCAGTTGTAGGAACACTTATTCTCACATTCATTTAAGTCTGTAATCTCATCCGGCACATCTGGTAGCCTATCAAGAACTTCTACGCAGTTGGGTGCATAATGGGTACCTACGCCTGGCCCAGGTGTAGAATAAGTAATAACATTTCCAATTTCATTCAAATCCTGCTACATCGCCTTCGTAGACTAGTAGCTAGTGTACTAGACTGGTAGTCCGAAGGTCGCAGGTTCGACTCCTGCCGCAGACTCCGGGTGTCTCTGCATATAAGCCAAGTAGCTTCGCAGTTTGTGTTTGTTAATTAAAAAAAAAAAAAACTACCATATCTGTAGCCGTATTAGAAATTGTAGGAAAACTTCTTGATCCTATATTTTCATCTGCTCTTCCGGTATATCTAGTAGCCGATCATTAAAATTGGGCTGATATATAGACTATTTCTCAAAAATGTATTATCAACTCAAAACTATAAATTTTTTTATGCTACAATATTTTTTATTGTTTTTCATTCCGACACTTTTATTGAAAAATTTATTGAAAACAAATTTCCTTTGTGTCGTAATCAGATGTTTTTGACAGATTGTTAGAGATGAAGTAGGAAGAACTGCTCGTTGTTTTTTGTGTTGTTGTATTGCATTTAGTAGTAATAAAGCCACTTACTATTCAGTTCGCTTTGATTTCGAGAAGCGAAAATAAATGTAGAAAAGAAAAAGTTACAAAAAAGAAAACATAGTGATCTTGTGAAAATTTTTTATTATTTATGTTCGTTACAATCACAAAGGTATGTTATAATAAAAAAAAGGTTCTTAATCCCAAACTCTAGTATTAAAACAAAAATCCAAATCAAAAAACTAACTTAAATTTGATTTGGGCTGAAAAACTTTCCTCATCGAATGCGAATTCTAAAAAAAAAAAAATAAAATAAAATAAAAAAATAAAAAAAATCTGAAAAAAGTGATGATTAACAAAATGGCTTAATATCTTGCACAATGCTATACGCAATTACTTTTCCGCTCTCATTCCGGAAAAAATGATGTTTTTTTCGAACCAACGTCTGAAAAAACGTCCATTTCCTTCCCATTCTATTTGCCGGCAAAATATTTTTGTAGGATGGCGAAACTATTGTTGTTAAAAGTACGGCAAGAAATTTACACATTTACAAAGTAGAATGTCATTGCAAACGACATCAGGAATTACAATACAAAAGGCAAAAGTGCTATAGAATTCCAACGACGATCACTGGAAGCTGCTACAGCTTTGAATTTTTAATAAAGAAATTATATTTTTTTCCAAGTACCAATTGCATGTCATTTCGCCATTTAATGTTTTTAACATTAAGGCTTTCTTTATTTTACTTGTATTTTTTTTTTGTGGATCATCGCTAACATGAACGTGTATAAAAAATCATTTTCTTCTTTTAAATTTAGAAAATAATGACATTTGGTGCGGAAGCTTCTTTGCAATTGTAAATAAAGTTTCTGAGTTTTTAAAAATGCTCTATTCAACTATGTTATGCCATTTTTGATATTTACAAAAATTTTAAAAAGTTATACCCCTACTCTTTAAGCAACTGGTACCGCCCCAGCATCTTATATGGAAACATTTCAAAGGCCGCTGCCACGTATTTAAACAAATTTGCGTATTCACGAATACATAACTAAACGTTAAAACTGTGGTTTCAAAACACTTGACAGCAAACATGAGAAAACTTCAATACCATCCGATCCCGCTAGACCGAAATATTCTAAATGATAGATGCCAAAGTCGGCTATGAAAAGGGGACGCTCTTGTTTTTAGCTAAACACGAGCATTGGCATTGGCTGATCTAGAATAATCAGTAATTTTAGAGATACGTATTTATTGTTGGTTCAATTTCTATTGAAGATTCAATAAATAAAAATATATGATAAAAAAATGTTCGTAAATGTCTCTATTTATTTATTAAATGACATAAATATTGCATCAAATAATTAAGTTTTGCAAGCATAATGATGAGTTTCCGGTTGAAATTGTGGCCTTAAGCCATTAGTGTGGCGGCGCTTGCCAACTTGTAAAGAGCCAAGCGCATTACGTTTTTATTTTAGTCGATGACATTCATTTGTATTTGCTTTGAATTTCACAGTTTTATACAAAATGTTTTTGCATGTATCAAATATATTGCAGTCATCAATTTCAAAGCAACATATTGCTGGAATTCTAGTCAATTTGTAAAACATGAATGTTAATATATGTATACACATATACAGATTTACAGTGGAGTTTAGTTATAATGAACTCCATGGTACCGGGAAAGTTACAGTCGCAGTAAATATACTCTTATTTAGTCACAAAAAATTCCTTCTTGTTTTTCTTTAGCACAGCATAGTTTTAAAAGTTGAAAGAGTAAAACTTATAAAAATATTCCCTAAGATTAGATAAGTTAGAGTTTTAAATGGTCACTTCCGGTTTCAGAGTGCGACATGCATGTACATGCGTACACAGAACTTTCAAGCTAATGTATGTCCCACTTCAAAGCTTTAACACTATTATAAATATTTCTTAGACTTATTTTAAGTTTTAAAACAAAACTAACAAAAATGGGTATAAATCAAGAAAATTGGAATTTTTAAAGGTCACTTCCGGTTTCATAGTGCCACACACATACATGCCATAGATTTTAAAATAATGTTTGTTTCAATTCAAAACTTTTACGGTATTATAAATATTTTCTAAAATAACTTCAATAAAAAAAACTAATGAAAAAAAATTTGGGTTAAGTTAGAGAAATTGTTGTTGAAAATGCCCATTTCCGGTTTTACAGAGTGACATGATTGCGCATAAGTTATCACAACTTTTTTAATTAATGTATCTCCCACATCAAAGCTTTTTTTATAGTATAAATGGTGCACTTTAGACTAATTTCCATTTAAAAATAATTTAATAAAAATGGTTTTGAAGTTAGACAAATTTTTATTTAAAATTGTGTAGTTCCGGTTTTGCACATGAAACAATTTTCTATCTCAAATTTGGTTTTTTTAAACACCAAATAATTTCCTATAAGATTCACTCATTTGAAAATTTTTAGATTTATTTTTTAGTTCGAAAAAGGAATCAAATGAAATTAAGTTTCAAAAAATAGCAACAGCACTGGATAAATCGAGAAATAGATATCACAAAAAAAAGATTATTTAGCAACTATCTTTTTGGTAATACTATGCTGTCAGCTGTTTTCGAGCAACATGTTAATGTTATACATGTTCAGTTTGGTCTATATAATTTAACCATGAAAGTGCCTCGTGCACTTCTTCCAACTTCTTCGAAACTCATTTCTGGTTGATTGGATATGTAAACACGATAATTTGCCATATTTGGTGTGAAGAGCAGCCAGAAGCAATGCATCACGAAAAATGCACTGTTTGGTTTAGATTATGGGCCCGTGGCATCATTGGATCGTACTTTTTTAAATACGACGAAAGCAGGAAGGTTACTGTGAATGGTGAGCGTTGCCGTGCGATGATTACAATTTTTTCAACACAAAATAGAAGAGTTGACATGTGGTTTCAACAAGACGGAGTCATATGCCACACAGCACGCAAAACAATGGCCCAATTCAGAGGCGAGTTCGGTGATAAGTTTATTTCACATTTGGGGCCGGTCAATTGACCGCCTAGATCGTGAGATTTAGACTATTTTGTGTGGAGCTAATATTGAAGAATTTATTCGTGAGATACCGGCCTATACGTTGGAGAGAGTATGCCGAAATTGGAGCCAGCGTATGAACCATTGGAGGCATAGAGCGGTATCTAATTTTTATGTGTTTTCATTTTAAATCAAATCCCTTTTACATTCATATCTACTAGAAGTGCAGTCATGCAAAATATCAAAGAATTCTAGAGTATTTTTTTAAGTTGTCCGCTTCACATAAATGCTTTGTAAAATAATTAAATATAAAAATTATAAAATATTATTTTAACGGCTGGGAAAATGAGTGGAAAATGTTAATGATTTATTTTTTTGCTTTAAGCTAAAGTTAACAAGCGTTTGAATTTGATGTTCCTTATAAGCTAATATTGAGGGACTATGCTATTATATATATATATATATATATATATATATATATATATATATATATATATATATATATATATATATATATATAAGCTAATATTTCCTATAAGAGTATTTTGTTGAAATATTTGTACAAAACTTTTGGGGATCGGAGTAGTTTTTCTTTATTAGCGAAAATTTGCTGTAACCGGTGTAAGTTATAAGCGACGTACACTGTAACTTTCCTGCTCATTTACGTACATTAGGCTCGGAATTTATGTTGCAGCACAAATGTCAACAGCAACACATTGTTAAATTCAGTTTTGCTTATGGAGTATGTATGTGTGATGACCAAAAGTTGTAACATCTTACTGCCAAATGAGAAGAGTGGAAGCCATTTTAAAAGACCTTTTAACTAGAATACAATTGTTTAGATTTTCATTTTGGAAAAAAATCTATTTTGACATTACGATTTGTCTTTAAACTGTCCAACTTCAATTAGAATGAAAAAATATGAGCAGAAAATTTTTTAGCATAAGGTCTCATTTAACATGTAAAAATTTTATTTGTAATCGATATTTCGATACTCTTTGAATATGATCTTTGGGAAATTGTGTTTGATAATAAGAAAAGCTTATGCTTAAATAATTAAAATATATGTTTTATTCGTTTTTTTTATCGTTTTATTTTAATTAATACATTTAAATTAATAAATTTAATTTATTTCCTTTAAGCTTAAGGTCTGTTCTTTCTTAATTTGAATTATCGATATTTCGGTACTCATCGAGTGCCATTTTCATTATATTTGTTTATTTTGTTATTTTATTTAATTTTTTTATTTTAAGCTTAAAGAAAAGAAATATAATTTAATAATTAAAATAATTAAATACTAAAAAATTATTAGAATTATTAAAAATTATTGTTGATTTTTAATAATTTGGTTAATATAATAGCCCAGATTGAGGTCTTATTGTATCGTTAAATAAGTTTATTCAAAACTATCGATATTTCGATACTCTGTTTTTTTAAATGAAATTAATAAATTAACATTTCAAAAAAAATTTAAGAGAAGCAAATTTTTTGTGTCATATATGAAAAAATATACACACATGTACATAATAATAAGTATTTTTTTTTAGAAAAAAAAATAATATATATATATATATATATATATATATATATATATATATATATATATATATATATATATATATATATATATATATATATAGTACATGTAAATAATAAAAATAATTATTTAGAAAGGTAATGAATTTGTCGAAAAAGCGGCTAAAGACGCAATCTTATCACCCTGTACAATTTTTAATGCATCACCGAGCAAAGATTTACAAATACTGATAAACAATCACCTTTGTAATAAAAAAAACCTCAGACTGGTTCACACATTTTCAACACTTTTATTCCACCATTAATCGTAATTGTATGCCTTATACCCAGCGGAATTATTTAGGAAAGAAATTACCTACTTTATTTCGACTGAGGCTCGGTCACACACTGATGACTCACAGCTACCTTTTACAACGGGACTTATCACCTCTCTGTCCGTGTTGTTCAAACCGCTTAACTGTCAAGCATATCTTTGGTCACTGCCCAAACGTAGCGTGCAACTAACTTTTATAACACTACACCATCAACCTTATTAAATGATATCAATCTTCAAAACGTTAAAAATTGTTAAATACATAATTGATATCAAACTAAATAGCAAAATCTGAACAAAAATAATAATATAAATACATTAATTATAATTATATTTATTAATAAGCAAATCATTGTAAACAATTAATCGCAACGTAGGCCCTGGTAGCTAGTGTGTTTTGTAAATTAGGTTAATATTTTATTATTCTAATAAATAATAATTTAAAAATATTATTTAGAAACATGTATATGTGCCCTCCTACATCTACATTTATTATGTAGGAGTACACATATACTTTATATTACAAAAGAAAAATTGACTAGAATAGATAAAGAATAATTTTTACGTATTTTAAAATTTTGCATAGAGGATAATAGATATTTTCAAACAGATGGAAGAATTTATATACAACGAATAGGTTTACCAATGGGATCACCAGCATCTCCAGTAGTAGCAGATATACTTGGTTATGGAAGAATTACTTGATAGATGCACTGAGAAGATGGATATTAAACCAAGAATCATGATTAAATATGTGTATAATTTGTTTTGTATAATTTCAGAGGATGCAGTAGATAGAATTTTAGAAAAATTGAATGGATTTAATCAATCTATTAATCAATTATTTATTATTAATTGAGAAAGGATGCGATTCAGGATTATCATATTTAGATACTTTAGTGATAAGAAAGAATGGAAGATTAGTATTTGATTGGTACAAAAACCGACAGCATTAGGGAGAATTATTAATTATTTTTCTAAACATAGCAAGAGAATCATTATTAACACAGCAAAAAATTTGATTGAAAAGGTATTCTCGATAAGTGACATACAATTTCAAAGAAACAATAAAGAAAATAATAAAATTATTCTCATTGATAGTGATTTTCCATTGCATTTAATATATAAACTAATTAATCAGTATAAAAATGGGAGAGAAAGAGCAACAAATAGTATTGCACAAAAAAACTTATAAAAGAATGATTTACAGCCTTATTCAAAAAAACTTAACAGAGGTTGGTAAACCAACTTTAAGCAAAATTCCTTAAAGTTTCATTCAAAAACGATTATTAGCTTAACACACATACTTTAAACCAACTTTAACATTAAAGAATTTAAAGCAGCTACTCACCTACTTTAAAGCGATGTTAAAATATTTTATTGTTTTGACAAACAAAGTTTTGTGAACAAAATTATTGATAATATTTGAAATTGTGTGGATTTGTGAAATAAAAAAAATGGATATATTAAATTTAATGAACAGAATTGGTAAAATTAATTTTTATTTTATGTGAAAATTATTTTCCAATGTAATTTTTTATTTAGAACGTGCCGCAATTAACGTCTGCCACGTAAAAATTTAGAAAACTGGTGGTGATGCCGTGCAATATTACAAGAAAATGCTATACTTAGAGCATTTATTGAAAAATATTTTTAAAACCAATTAAATTAAAATACATAATTGGAAAACATATATTGACATACATATATATCTTGATTTTATTTTGTTTTTCATTTAGAAATATTTATTTAAATACATATGTACATCCTTTTAAGTTCTTGTAATATCAAAAAATAACAAATAAAATTAATAAAACAAATACTAGTTCAAATATTGCAATGTAAATCAAATAAGGACTAGGTTACCAAAACAAAAAACATAATATTAATATTAAAAAGTTTTAAATAACTTAAAAGTAATTCCTTTTTTCCTTTTTTCACTGGTATTATTCTCATTGCTTATCTGTAGAACGAAATTTGCTTCCAATGCTTTTTAAGGGTTTTTTTTCTATAATTAACATACTCGTATGTATGTAAGTATGTATGTTTCTTAGCAAAATAATGTAAATATACAAAACGTTATAGTGATATACATACAACCAAAACGAGTAAACAAAGCTCGTTCTTCAAGTAATCGGTTTAAAACCTTTACAAAAAAATATGCGTATTTATTTTACATTGCGATAAATCTATTTAGTTTATATTTTTTATGTACTATACATATTAATTTACATCTTAAATAACGAAAAATTACATTTTTTTATTAAAACTATGCAAAACATTATCAATATATCCGACTATCCGGATGAGTAATACTCGTTTGTTTTGCATCGTTAACTATAAAGAGACAAGAGAGAATGATGGTGTTGCCAGTATCAACATGTAAAATTTATTAAAGCATACACTAGCTAAAGTACTGTTTTTGAATAGGATTTTTTAATATAGGTTTGTTAGCCTTAAAGTCTTTGGTAACTAATGTGAACTTCAAACCTCAATTAAGTTTTTTTTTGAATAAGGCTGTTATATACCGGGTATATCAGAACGTCTAAAGAGATCAGGAATATATGATGAAGGAAAATATAGAATGGCTTACAAAATGGATAACACATTAAACAAGTTATTTAGTAGAACAAAAGATAGAATACAAAAGTTACTCGTAGATTGGTCTAATGTGGTATATAAAATACCGTGCGATGGAAAGAGTAGTAATAATTGCGATAAGATATAAGTATGTAGGTACAACAGAGAATAAGTTAAAGGTTAAAATTGCAGGACTTAAGTCTGATCAAAAAAATAGAGAAAACAGTTCACAAAGAACTGCATTGTCTTTACATTGTCATCAATGTAATCACTATCCGAACTTTGAAAATGTTTCAATATTAGACACTGAAACAAATTATAAGAGAAGATATTTGTTAGAAATGCTTCACATCACTAATATTAGTAATACAAAAAGAATTAATTTTAAGGCACACACTGAAAATGTAGTGCACAGTTATAGGAAATTGTTACACAAGAAGTAACACCTCAATACAAGAAGTGCAAGGAGTAACACCTCAATACCTCAATATGTATGTATGTATGTTGGAGAACATTTATATCGTTTTTGACGAAGCTCCAACATTTGGCATCCAAAAAAAGCAATCAACGTTGCGTCCCATTGGAGCATTTGGGCTAATGGTCACTGAGGAAATATTTGATCTTATTGTGGCTCAAACAAATTTAAATGCCAACAATTTCCTACAAAACAATACGATTACAAGAAAGTCTCGTACAAGGGAATGGGTAGATACAACGGTAGCCGAAATAAAAAAATTTTGGGATTAGTAATGTAATGTAAAATTTCCATCCATTTCCCACTACTGGAGAACTGACCAATTCTACAGAAATTCATTCGTTCCGCAAGTGATGTCGAGAAATAGATTTCGGTTGATTTTGAAATTTATTCATTTTTCCGACAATTCTTTGGCTGGAAGGGATCGCTTAGGAAAAGTGAGTGGATTGTTAGAAATGCTAGAGCACAATTTCGTAAACGCTAGACGCCCGGGTTAAATATTGGCAGTTGACGAGTCAATGATTCCTTGGAGAGGAAGACTGCAATTTAGGCAGTATTATCCTGGGAAATCTCACAAATATGGAGTCAAAGTGTACAAACTTTGCGATCCGAGCGGCTACACGTATACAAGTTCCGTTTACGCAGTAAAAAATGAAAGTCTTCACCAAAGGGGTAAGCCCATAACGACAACATCACACACTACACAAATTGTTATAGATCTATACCTAGACCTCGGAAGAACTTTAGCAACTGACAACTTCTACACGTCGGTTTCTTTAGCTAAAATGCTGCTTGCTCGTAAAACTCACCTTATTGGAACTCTTCGAAAAAACCGAATAGGAAATCCCAAAGAAGTTACCATGGCTAAGCTAAAAAGATCGGAAATGGAAGGACAAGCGTGAAGTGCTTATGCTTAGCACAAAGCATGGTCTAGAGCAAGCTCCAACAGGAGAGAAAATAAGACAAGAGGAGGAAGTAACGAAGCTGAAGATAATTATAGATTACAATCATGCAAAACAAGGTATAGACGTATCCGACCAAATGGCCTGCTATTTCACTCCCTTGAGGAAAACCATTAGATGGTACCACAAAATTGCGTTCGAACATCTGCTTTCAACAGCAGTTGTGAACGCCTTAGTAATTTATAAAAATACTAAAAATATTCCGATCCTCGAGTTCAGGCAATCCATTTGTGAAGATCTTTGTGATATAAAACTTGAGCAGCAGCCGTCAACTTCAAATTAAAAACACAAATTGAAAGAATGCGACACAAGAGACAGTACAAACAGAAAAACAAGAAAGCGATGTTTGAGTTATGACAACTTATCAAAAATTGAAGGAAGGAGCGTTGCTGCGAAAAAGGCAAAAAAAGTATCAACCTTTTGCAGTAATTGTGAAGGCAATCCTGCATTTTGCTTGGAATGTTTTACAAAACATCAGTAAAAATAACATTCTTTTCTTTTTTTTATGAAAATGAATTGATTTTTTTAAGTTATAAAGCCATGAAATAATTTTTCTTATAATTTTTTCGAATAAAATTAAATTTAAAAAACTTCTAAAATAGTGTCTCAAATCAACTATTTGTTTTTGTATAGCAAAAATAAAGCTTTCAGGTAGGTGCCAATGAAGAGAAAAAAGTGTTTGATTCACAGGCCGTAATGAAAATAATCTTATAATATTATGTAGCATGTGACCCACCAGCGGTGCACATGGCCTCACGGAAAAAATTTGTGTGAACCACCGGTGGGTCACATGGCAGCGAACGTGTTAAATAAATACATAATTCTTTTAATATTATTTTTTATGCTTGTTTTATTTTTTTTCTCAATTGATGTTTTCTTCCTTTGCTTTTGTATGAAAAAGGACTTGATAAAATGAACAACTTTATTATATGGAAAATTTTCTACATTACGATTTTGTGTTTATTTCATATTATTTAATATTTTGATAACATGTTGCCTTCTTATATCATTTTAGTTTTAATACTCAGTATTATAGTGTAAAAGGGACTTAAGGAGCAATATTTTCATTTCAATTGGCGAATTTCTTAGGAGCTGCTTAGGATTTGCAGATGAAAGAAATCTTGTTTTAAAAATTTTGCCCACCCATTCAATTACATTTTTTAGAATTTTGGTTATTTACATACAGATATTGCCGTCACTCCAGTGTGGATCAGATCTACATATATATGCTAATAGCTTAATTTGATTTCAGTACTAATTCGCCTCTGCAACTTCTCAGTCTAGCTGCCTCCTTCATTTGTGGTCGAGTCTTATCCTTCTTCTGCTGTCCTGACGTTTTCCTTCAATCTCTGTTCGCGTTAGGTCATCAGAGGGTTTTCTTATAGTACGAGTATAGCCAAGCCAGTTCCACTTTATCGTCATGATTTCAGTTTTCAAAGTATTTTGGCTTGTTGCGGCTTATGAGTTTTTAATATTGGGCCGTAAGATTTTCATTATTCTGCTTCACGTTGGATTTTAAAATTTTTAGTTTATTAATTCTTGATATGCAGAAGGTTTTTCATATGGAGCTTAAGAGTCCGAAGGATCGCCAATTATAGTTGATCTGATTGGCCAATGCAATGTCAGCATAAGTTGCACCTTTGCTGTCAATCATGTTACCTGGTTTGTAAAAGCGATCAATATCATATATTTCAGTACTTTTGATTTGAAAGTGTTTGTTGTATTTGCATTTAATATGCAACAATTTGCTCTTGGCAGTATTTATCTTTGAGATATCTTTGCCAGTGTCTAGACCCCAGTATCGAAGTTTGTGTGCGTGAGGAGGCAAATATCATTCGCATAATCTAAATCTCCAAGACACTTGTACAGTCCCCACTGAATACCGCTGGAAGGATTTCGCGAAACACTCTTCATTGTAACATCTAAAATAATGCTGAAGATGGAGAGAGAACACATCCCTGTCGTACACGAGCATTCACTTCAATTCTACTGCTCAGTTTATTTTCACAAAGTACCCTGCAAGTGGAACTGCTGTGAAGGCTTCTTAAACGTGCGATTAGCTTCAGTGGTAATTCTTTGCATTTTTAAAATTGCCATATGATTGTATGAGAGATTTCGTCAAAATCCTTTTCAAGGGCAACGAAACTTAAATATAACGAAGACTTCCATCCCACAAGTTGCTTCACGGTGACCCCCAGAGTATTTATTTGGTCTATACAAGATGTCCATCTCCGAAAACCTGCCTATTCAGATCAAAGTTCCGGCTCTAAAATAAATATATCATAAGCTTGAGTGAAATTATATGAGATACAAGCTCTGACATCATACTCAATAAAAGTATTCCTCTCTAGTTATTGCACCCTGAGATGTATTTTATTTTTTTTAAGAATTTCCCAAATTATGCCTTCTTTCAATTCGTCTCCAAAAGTCATCGATTATCGGGTGTATTAATTGAACACTGACGTGGTGATCTGCCTTACCTCTTACCTTTTCTCACCTTGATTGCCATCATGATTTCCATCTTTGTTGGGCTTTTTATGATCTAGTTATATGAAATGCCCAATTACTTGTATTTGGTGCTTCTAGTAGTTTCAGGTAGTAGTTTGTCCATATGTTGAGCTCCTCCATTTTAATGAATTAAGTTAGTATATACAGCACAGACAAAACTTTGCGTTATATGATGCTAATTACGGTTCCAAAGTTAATGCCTTCCAAATTTGGCCATATCGGTCAGTGTTATTGAAAATTAGTAGCATCAAGCACTTCATATCTTTGAAATGCGTCGTTACATTCAAATAAAGTTCCTTTTTTTATATATCATAATCAGGTGACATACTTTCTTGTTGCAAGGACATCTAAACTTTTAAATTTTCTTTATTCTCAAATATCTTGATTTTTTTTATCATATTTTTAAAAAACTAAATATAAAAATGCTTGTAAGCGCCTGCGATCTTTCGTCGATAATGTTGACGGAATTGTCGGTGAAGTAAGACAATTAATAAAATGGCTACAAAACATACAGCTTAAGAAATTTAATGCGTCTACTTAACACTAGAGGCGCTGTCATATTACAATAAACACTAATAAAATGCGCACTATCACAGTTATAAAATGAATTAAGCTCTCTCTTCTCATTTCATCACCTGTCCTCACTGCAGTATCCCTCTCTGAAAGATCGAAATTCTTAAATGGTAGTGCCTGCATTTTACTTTTTCCATCGTTTTCGCTAATTTTCTAATCCGCCAAAATAATTAATCACCTATATTTGACAAAATGATGAATATATAAAATAATAAAATTTGTCTAATAGACATATCGAAAAGATAAAAAAAAAATTAATCTATTTCCATGTTGGTTACTTACATTTATTTATTGGAAAAAATATAAATAGTGCTCTGCTTGTAACAAAAATAAATTTCACCATTCAGTTCACTGATTTCTTCATTATTGGAATTATTTAGTTGAACCCAAAAATTTATTTCATAGATGAACGGTCACAATGTAAGAGTGTTTTTAATATTTTAAAATCCTTGTCATACTACGCATACGGACCATGTCCGCAAGGAAGCTTTAATAGGAATATATAAATATAAAATTTGTAAACAAAACTAACCGAAGTTCCATGTCAATGTAAAATAAGGCATGTTGTCTGTGCTATGGAGGCGTGTCTAAAGTTTATAAGACTTCACTAGTTCTTGGGAGAAAGTTTTTTTTTGCAGCACTATAGAAATTTTAGATATAATCATTGCGAGATGTTTGTTCAAAGGTTTGCCAGTATTTCACGTTATGCGATGGATCCCAGAGATTGGATTTTTTGTCAGGATTATATCAAATTAGAGCTCAGAAATTTTGCGAAAAAATTTTGAAGGAATCAAATCGCATATGAAATCAACTGTGTGACACTTAATTGTGTACAACGACGTCAAAATATGCAGCTTATAGTAACGTTTTTGAACTAAACTGTAACATAGAAAATACGAGGGTGGCTTCATAACTCAGTGACTTTTTTTAATTTCTCGCCTCTTAACTGAAAAAACAACACTGACTCCTGTCGAAATTTGCTCATTCTGCATTATTTTTGCGGAAAAAAATTATCACTCAAGCCAAGGCTAATAATGATAAATTCTCTGGAAATTCTGCACCATTAATTTCAATGGTAAAAAAGTAGTTCACTAAATTTCGTTGTGGTCGTACAAACACAGAATAAGCTGAACGTTTTCAATGCTTACGAAACAATAAAAAATACGATTCGGTTTGGCTGTGGAAGCCATAGATATTTTACATGGATCAGTATTTTCAATTTCGTGTGATCACTTTGGTACAAGAAAGTTTTCCGCAAAATGGGGTCCACATTTGCTCACAATTGACCACAAACGCAATCATGTGACGACAACTATGTAGAAGTTGTTCAACCTCAATATGGACGAGTTTTTACATTGTATCGTAAACGTGGACGAAACGTGGATCCACCACAACACACCAGAGATCAAACAGCAATCAATAAAGTGGGTTTCGCTATTTAAATCGGCGCGGCAGAAACCAAGGTGGGTTTTGTCAGCCAATAAATTCATGGCGACCATTTCTTGGCGAGTATTATTATTGTGTCAATTGAATGAGAGTTAAAAAATACTGTATTTGATCAAGAAATACTGTATTTCCATCAGGACAGATGTGCAGTTTCCATTGCAAAATTCCATGAATTTTTGAAGTGCTCCTTCATCAACCTATTTGCTGGAAAGAGATTTAATTCCAACGATGAAAACATCTCACAAACAAATACCTTTTTTGATGACCTCGAAAAATATTCGTTTTTAGAAGGCACCTAAAAATTTGAGAATTGTTGGACAAAGTGTACAGGGCTTGAAGAAGATTATGTTGAAAAACGCAATGATTTTCCTGTGTTTCATTTAAAAAGCCAGGGATTTATTGAATCACCCTCGTAACGTCTTTTTTACCTTCGACCATATACATCTGCTTTACTATTCTTATAAAACAATTTACGCTGGAAAGAAACGAACTTATTGAGAGATGTCGAGGAAAATTCAAAGCCACTCAACAATATTTTTGTCAAAAATTTTATTTGCAATTTTGTTTAAATGTACCAAAAATTGTGTGTAGGCCTGCGTTTCTATGGCACTATGCAAGTGATCAGTAGACTTTAGCCAAATAATGTTTGAAAAGCTTTCAAATAAAAATATTTATATTTTTCTTATATTAAAGATGTGTTTGAAATTTTAAGTTTTTCATTTATTTTTCATAATCAAAAGTTTTTAGTCCCCCTGCGTGTGTTTATATGATGGAATAAAGAAGTTCATAAAGGAAATTTGTTTTGACACATTAAGAGTTCATCTTTCGTTTTGTCATGCCTTAAGATATTTTTCAAATATATCGTAAGACTTTTCAAATGCTTACACCAAGAAGCGCCGAGGGTATTTGAATGAATAATTTTCAAAGTATTTGTTGCAAAGAAATGCAAATGTTAATGATTTCTTATCAAAAAAAGAAAAGAAAAAAAAGAATTTTATCACTCTAAAAGTGGGTTCCGCCTTACATTCATTCTTGCTTAATGAGTGAGAAGGTGGTAGGGCGTCAAGGCTGTGGTGGCTTAAAAAGATGTGAATCATTTTGTGATTGATACTTAAAAATATAATAAAAGTGTAACTTGTGTACATCTTTAAGTAGTCTGTGAATCTTTTGCAAAATAGTAACCAAAGTTGCAGCAATACAAACGAGATTTTGATAAAATTCTTTATTTGCCATCGCAAAGAAAACAGCAGGACAAAAAAGGACATGAAGCACATATAGAGATTGAAGCAGGAAATACTTGGGAAGAAGAAAACTTTGAAATAATTTTTTTTTGATAATAATTTTTTTCAAAGTATCATTGAAAATTTATGCACCGGATTTTAGTTTGATTTAAAAGGAATATAAAATGTAGAATAAAAGTGACAGTAATGACTTTGAAAAAATTTAAAATTGATTCGGCGTGTAATCAGTTTAATTTATGCAACATCCACAAATTTATTTGCTGTGAGTGATATCTTGATTGAAGGGAAAGGAATGTACCATAAGGTTGATTCCTGAAAGATATTAAAAAAAGAAAATGCCACAATATATATCAATATCATGCATAATTAACTATTGCACATACACAGACCTAATCCGTTGGAAATTGTATAATACATTTCCTTATGACCCATTGGTAGAATCGAAATGAAAATTATACATATAAAAAAATATATCGCTGAGGTCCTTCAATAAAAATCTTCTGATAATTTAAAACACGCAACATCAATTGGACCAAATGAAAAATATCAACATCAACAAATTTGTGTTATACAGGCTTATCCATTTTTCGGTATCAAAACTTCAGTTAAATACAACTCACATTGAGCTACGATTTCGAATAAATTTTTATTTAAATATAATTTTGACAGAACTTTTGCCATTACGTACGAAATACAATGTCACTTAAATGACCGCTTCTAGATTGGCTGCAGCACTTTTTCGCACACTTCGGGCGGTATATCGGCGATAACTTTGGTGAATATTGGTTTTCAAATGCTTCAACGTTAGGCGAGTATCCGCATAAAAATGGTCTTTGATGTAGACCTACAAAAAAAGTCTAAAGGCGTCAAATCGTATGATCTTTCTATATTTTCGGCAGTGCGCACATTGTGATGATGTCCAGACCTGTCCACATCTGTAACGCTTCCAGTCTCTTAAAATTCCCTCGTTATCTTGCCAATTTCTTGCACAGTAGGTCGATTATAACGACCATAATCACACGGTAATGCGCGAAACCATTTATTTTTTTAGAAAGTTTTAACTATTTGCACGCATATTATGATTCCATATTTGTAAACTGCAAACATTTTACTAAATAAATAACATTTTAAATGACAGATATTTAATAGCTCACATCCTTGTTAGAGCGGCGGTTTTGAGAATATTAAATGGATAACTCGATATATGTATTAATATAAATTCGTCAGGCAACTTATAACAAATTGGGTTTGACAAAGCGTTAGGACACTAATTGATCTAATAATTATATATGTTCCTCTTACTCCTCTGGGGAGCATAGGGCCGCAGAGGGGGACTAATGGGAAAGTGAAGCGTTCACAAGTCACGTACTTTTTCACACAGCCAATCCTTTCCAAAAGTCAACTTCACCCACTGTCCTTCACGGGCTTGATATCCTCTGTCACGCTAACAAGGCTCTTATGACCGAACATGGGTGGTATAACCTTAATACTTGCACGGCTAAATTCCGGCACTTACATTGCATGCATTGCATGCATGTTCTCATCCCCAACACCAGGATCGGACGCTATAGCCTAATAAGCTTTACGTACGTCTTAAATAACTCTTAAAACTGAAACTAATACAACAATCTAATAATTATTTGTAATTAATTAACACAATTTTTTCGACCTTTTTTAATATATCTTTTATTTTATTAATAATTTTAGGTCTTTTTATTAAAAACAAATTTAATTTAATTTAATAAATTTGTTTTTTATAAACAGGTCTAATACAAAAAATTTGATGGCATTAAATTAAATTTTGCCTCTAATTTAACACAAATTGTTGAACTAATTCTTTGTTATATTCAATTATATGGTGGACATGTACCTAAATATGTATATTACTACGTTTATACGCACGTCTTATTTGCAAATAACAAATTCATTGTTTATACGGGAAATTGCATACAGAACTTGTGTTATTATTAGTGATGCCATATGACGAAAATATGATTGTTTGGTAAGTAAAACACAAAAAACGTTCATGAAGTGGCAACGTCTTACTTTTTATTTGCAAATAGTGTCGTTATTCACGACTTGTTTAAGTGAGTTAATAAGTTACAATAAAAAAGTTATACGGCAACATTCTTCTTTTTTATTTGCAAATAAGACGTGCGTATAAACGTAGTATATGTATAGACACAAACACACCTTAAATATTCACGTTAATTACTTTACTTTAAACTCCCTGAAGGAAATGTCACTAGTGATTCTCTAGTGATTCACTATTGACAAAGTCACCAGTACTAGTGACAAATTATACCCCACTCAATGCTTGTTTATGTTGACATTTAACATGCACTTGTCATTGAAAATCCACTACTGACGTTGGAACTAGTGACCATGTAGTTCCAATGGGACCATATGACCATAGAACTAGTGTTTCTCGGTAGACATTGTCACCAGTATTATTGACATACCCTACACAATACTTCTTTCTATTGAAATTTAAGATGGTCTTATCATTGAAACCCCACTACTTAAGAGGTTGGTCTAATGGGTCCATGTAAACAATTTTTGATATACATATACCTATACATATATCCCTACAGTTTTAGTTAAAATAAATGATTAAAGGTACACCATAGAACAAATAAACGCAATTAAAAAATGAAGAGGCATAAGCTTGCTCTCAGAAATTTCTCTGCTCATCAAACAAAAAAGTGTTGACAACTCCGTTGACGATGTCTACATATGAGTCACCAAAGTAGTCGACAAAACTGGTGACTTGGGCACACTTGTCCCCATATTTCCTTCAGGGTTTGTACACATACACATACATATGTATATAAATGATCTGTCTGAATTTTAAATAAGATTCTTAAACTGAGCTAAAGAAGTAGAAATAGTTTGGGACGATTTTCCGTCATCCCACGTCAAATTTGGTTTGTAAACAGACCGGTTTCGGCTTTGTGCCATCTTCAGTGTTCTCTTGAATACTTTTGTATTCTCTTGAATACTTGAGTATTCAAGAGAACACTGAAGATGGCACAAAGCCGAAACGGGTCTGTTTACAAACAAAATTTGACGTGGGATGATGGAAAATCGTCCCAAATTCAAACAAACCCCGTCGGAAGGAAAACACAAAAAAGTAGAAATAGATTTAGACTGCAGGCCTGAAGCATTCGTGGGACATCGTTTTGGAGAGTTTTAAGTTTTCTAATGAAGTTTTAAAGAAAAAAAATCATAATTAATTAACTAATTTAAAAAATTATATCGAAAATATATGAAAAAAAATTTTATACTAAGAATTAAACAAATCTCATTCATTAAATATAAAGAAAATATTGAAAAAGTCCAAAGAAGTTTGCATTAATTCAAATAATTCATTACAAATGTCTGCTACTCTGTTAAAGTTTTGGACTTCTGTCCAGAAAAACTTTTTTCTTTTTTTTTCTTTTTTCTATCTGCTGTTGTTGTTGCTCTCTTCATCACCATCATTATATATCGATTCCATTCCATTCTTAAATATTATTTTTTGCTGACCAACGTGAGATTGTAAAATTGAAAACGCTTATGAAATGTGTCCAACATATTAAAGGATAAATGTTTTTAAGTCCTCGTGCATGATCTAAAGCAATTGATTTTAAGAAATCACACGCACATGAAAAAGTTTCCATTGAAAAAGTTACTTTTATTTATTAAAAAGTGTCCATTGATAAACTTACTTTTATTCCACATTGTGTTAAATGTGTACAAAAAGCTTGCAAGGTCAGAATGTAAAAACAAGGATAGAGAGGAAAAGCACGTGGAAAGGGTTGAAAACGTTGTAGCTGAGTTTGTTTTCCCGACACGTTTTTTCGGATTTATTCACACAAAAATTGGCAACTGTACAATAACAACTTCAAAATTAAAGAGCATCAGAAAAAAACAAATTTTTTTCCCACTTTCAGTTACGAAAACATGACACTGTTGTGACAAAGAAAACTTTACTTATTTATTCGCATATGAGTGTGAAAATTCTGACCAGAATTAGAGAATGATGAAGATTTAATTTAAAAGAGTTTTCTTAGCTTTTGCCCTTTAAAACGGAACTTATACATCCTTTAATTTTGTGTCCACATAAAGTTACTTGGGATGTTTATCTTGCAGTAATTCGTTGATTGTCGATACGGGAGGTAAGATGAAGAGATGAATCGAGGGCACACATGCACATGAAATTAATTCTATTCTCTCATTCGCTCTGCTTTTTCGTGTTTTGCATTGGTCTTATATTAACATATAAGACCAATGCAAAAAAATTCTTTGTGTAAACGAGGATGCAAATTCAAAGAAAAAAGAAAAGAAAAATTGCTGCAAGAGAAATCTTAAGCGATAAATGAGAAAAAAGATTGTCCTAATTTTGACAACACGCATGAAAAAATTGTGTCGGGAAGATCACGAGAATCGTCAAATCTTTTATTCAACATCTCCGTCCGGCCAAGATGTGTTATAAAAAGAGTGGATTTTTTTCTCTATAGAAGAATGAAAAACAAAAACAGTTTTTCTTGTTATACTGTCAACAATTTATTTATGTTCAAGGAAATCGATGGACTCCCAAGATGAATTTGGTAGGTACACGATCTTTAGAGAAAAAAGGCCTTTGTATGTATGACCAATAAAATTTTAAAATCATTCAAAATTTGTTTCCTGTGGCTTTAGCTACTCATACGTCGACATTCTATTGGTCGCTAAACCAAATCGTCAGTGAACTTCAAACATTATGAAAACCTGCAAACTCATAAGTTTATGCCAAAACATTCAAATACAATATGAGAATTATATATTGTATATGATTATTACAAAACACATAATCATAGTAGGCTTAAAACGCTTTTATACAAACAACACAACAAACAATTATACTCAACATGAGTCTATTTTATTTCTCTTGCAACATGTATACAATTAAACGTCCTTTGAGTGTTAATGATTGTATTTATCAGAAAAAAACAAAAAAAGGAGTCTTTATTTTATTTAATATTGAAAGTTATAATTTTTTTATTAAAGTTCACTGACGATTTGGTTTAGCGGTCAGTGGGATGTCGGTATATGAACAGACAAACAATACTTTTTTAAACCCTGATTGCCTAGAGAATATTTTTAGTTATAATCCAAGAAAGTCAGCTTAAATCAAAACTTTTCATTTGTTCGATAGATCAAAATCTTTTCCGCGGCTTACGACCCACGATACTATAGAAAGCTTCACAGTCCTTCATATTTGTCTTATAAAATCCTTTTGAAAGAAATTATGCACTCCTTATGCTGCACTGTTAATTCAACGTATTTATTACGATCACAGGATTTATTGGGATCACAGGAGCAAATTATTATGATTTTCTTGTTTTCAGATTCCAAAGATGCTCTTATTTTCAGGAATTAGAATATTATTTAAAATAAATGAAATAAAAAAATAATTGAAAAAAATAGATTATTTGATTAACATTTGAGAAAAATAAATAAGGGAAAAAGCAGTATTTTTTTTATTGATCTTGTGGTTAATTTTTTGACAGTAAGAAACTCTTTTTATAAAATAGTTAATTAACAGTCAAAATATGACAATTAAAGGACACATTGGCTATTTCTATAGAATTTGCGTAGTTGGTTTTTTTTAAATTTTAAATTTAAAAACATTTTATTCTAATTTAATTGAATAATGATTAGAAGAGTTTTTATTTAATTTTTTTTAAATTACGTTTTCAATTAATATTCTGCGCAAAGAGCAAATTCGTTTCAGCTTCAAAATGTAAAAATAGTCTCCAGTAAAACTATAAAATCAGACTTAAGCAATTTTTACTTCTCAACATAATCTGATGAGAAATCCAATAACATTGTCCTACACAACTAATTTTCTGTTGTCTTATTTATTCATTTATATGCCCTCCTTTTCCTATTGGGTCTTGTAATTGCAACATATGTACATCTTGAGCAATTCAAATATTTACATATATGTTCATGCGAGAGACTTAATTTGGTTCCAGATTCCCAATCAGTTTTCAGTCAGATTCCCTGAGTAAAAAATTAGTTTCTTAAGCACTTTAATTTAATTAGTTTTTCTTTTACTTTTCTTAAATAAATTTCTGTTATTAACTTTTGCAACAATATCTTGGTGAAATTCTAGCAGGCCATATAAAAAAATTATTCATGTTTAAAAGGCTGTATTAATCCTGGTGTTTAAGTTGCAGTGAAACATGTCAACAATAATTGTACAAAAGAGAGCAACACGGTTGCTATGCCTCACATGAATGAATTCTCTGTCAGGCTTCCGAAATCTTCTTTTGGCAGAAGCGCCATAAATTTATGTAGACAATAAAGCCATAAAAATCTCTTATCGTAAGAGGCATATTAAAATCGCAAGAAGGAACAATTTTTAACACACACATACACAAAATCCTCCATACACTAGTATTTCAACTTGTCCACCTTTTTTCAATGCTTAAGTCTACTTTATTGTATCCAACATTCTCAGCTGCTATACTTTCAGTCTCACATGGTACAACATGAGCTCAACAGCGTACACAAAGGAGTACAGCAAAATAAAAATAAAATTATGTTGCAAAACAAACAAACGCAGCAATAAGTGCAACGAAACATTAAGTTGGTTGTGCAGAGTCAAATATTCTCTTTCCAACAGTAAAGATCTTAGAGGACTGCATATCCATTATGTATATATACGAGTTTTTCAGGATTGTAAATGATCACTGGAGAAATATTTTGTGTAAAAGCATATAAATTTTAGAATATTTCTAATTTTATAGCAACATTGAAGGAAGATTTTATAGGCTGACTTTCCATGTGTCGCTAAACAAACTCATCCGTTTATTTCATCAAGGATATTTTTAAATACTTAATATTGAAATTTGTTATTCAGTTGAGGGATATTCTCCTAACAGATCGTTAAAAAAATTAAAATTTTAAAAAATTTATTGTTTATTGTGGCTTTATATGTTTATATACCGACATTCTATTGGCCATTAAACAAAATTGTCAGTGAACTTTAAAAACTTTGAAAGTCTTCACCCTCATAAGTTTATGCCAAAATATTCAAATACAATATGAGAATATGAATATCGTATAAGAATATTACAAAATACATAATCATGCTGGGCTTAGATTACTTTTATATAAACAGCACAATAAAAAATTTATATACGATAGATTATAAATAGATTCATATTTTATTTTTCTTGCAGCATGTATGCAATTACACACCCTTGGGGTACCAAGGATTACGAGTATTTATTTTTTGACTTAAAAATAATTTCCTTTTTCTTATTTTCCAATATTTATTTATTCGTTGTGGGCTTAACTGTGGACTGGTATATGTCTGCATTACGGATTTGAAAAGCATTCAAACTCATATACTTAAACAAAAATTATATGACAACAAATATTATATGAGAATTCCATAGAATTTATTAATATTTTTCTACCTGTGATGATGAATTTATTTAAGTGGTCTGTTGAAAAGAAAGGGAGAATTTTGTAATTTTGAAATTTAAAATGGATAAATGTTTACAGGTGGTACAAGCTTTTCAAAGAAGGTCGCGAAGATGAGAATGACGACGCTCGTAGCGGAAGCTCCATGACATCAAAAACCGATGAAAATGTTGAAAAAGTAGGAAAAGAAGAATCGTCAAATTACTATGAGAGAATTTGCAGAGGATGTTGACATATCGGTCGGCTCATGCCATAAAATTTTTTTGCAAATTTTATGCATGAAGTGTGTGGCAGCAATGCTCGTTCCTAAATTGGTGAATTTTGAACGAAAAACCGTCGCATGGGAATCGCTCAGGAAATGTTGAATGACGTTAACAACGAACCAGATTTGCTTAAAAGGGTCACAACTAGTGATGAATCGTGGGTATATGGTTATGACATCGAAACCAAAGTCTAATCGTGCCAATGGAAGAACCAAGGACATCCAGGACCTAAATCGCCGCACACGCAAGACACATCTAACTGTTATGCCTCTCACACAGACAAACAAAACTAAACACAAACAAACTCAACAAAGAACATACGAGAGACAAGTGTGCCAACATATAAAAAATCGCTAATCGAATGCACGTAATACGAAAAATTTTAAAATTCACCTTTTCTTTTGAACAGACCACGTATAAGGCAAAAAGGAATATACAATTTTCTTCAAAAACATTTATTCAAATATTATTAGGGATTCATTTGGTCACGAATTTATTTGTTGTGGGCTTCGCTGTTTACATGTCTGCATTCCATTCGACGCATCGAAGTGTTGACCATTGAAATGCATTTTCAAAACTTTCATTAGCAGAGAGAAAGCATAATCACTTATTTTTAATCCTCTAATTTTTTGTTACGTTTAAATCATTCATTTTTATTTGTTTCCTTAATAATTTCTATTATTATAAAATTTCACTTTTAAAACTTTTTTAAAATAACTTTCCTCAATATTTTTAAAAGTATGTAAGTGAAAGCCAAAATAAAATTGCAATCATTGTTGGAATAATCGTATTAAAATATTTTAGTTGTAGCAATCATGCAATGATAAAAAATGATGCCTTAAAGTTCCCTAGGTAAATAACAGATATTTAAACTATATTTAGCTGAGAGTTAGATATGGTATATATCATTTCTTCATTTTTTTTCTAAAATAAATTTTTGAAAAAGTTTAAAATTGCAAAGAACAAAATTTTGATTAAAATAAGTTTTTTTCCAAAGCACTAAACGTGTATGACCTGATATTAATTCCTATTTTTTTTTAATTAGATTTCATTACTCTGCTTCTTAACTTATACCTTCCGGTCTTTCATGGTATACCATTATCATAAATCCGTGTGCGATTTGCGTTACGCTTGAGTGAGTACACTCTATGTATTTAACTTTACAACCATCACCCAAAGTGAGTCGAATGTAAATTTTGTACGCTTAATAAAGAAATTTCTGTCAAAGCTCTGCTAAATCTATCGAAGTAAAATATTAAAAAAAATACAATCAATTATTCCAATTTAATTTTCTTTAGTGATTAATTGCAAATCATGAACACTTCTCGTGATACCACCATCCGTAACAAAAGGACACCTTTATTCCTTCAGAAGAACTAATCATCAATCAATGACATTACGAGAACGAAAGCACTTCAAGCGTTCATTAAAGAACGAAAATCGTAGTTTTTCAAAGTAAAATATAAAATTCTACATTTTATTCATCCCTCTTTTATTTCTCTGTTCTTTCATCAGTTTCTTCAAAATAAATTATTCAAGGGACAAAAAACTTAATAAAAGTGCGGTTTCTTTTTAAACAAAGAAGTTGGAAAATCAATTGCTGTTTTTTTGAAATATTTTTGCAAATATTTTATTTTATACGAGGGAAAGCCAATAAGTCCAAACGAAATCAATGGAGTGATATAATTAAAGTATGAGTCTTTAATAAAATCTGTCCAAATATTCTGAATGAATACATGAGGTTTTTCATGATGTGTATTAAGGAAGCGAAAATTAACCCCTTCCTTTTATATTTAAATAAAAAATTATCAATATTTTTCAGATTTGTTTGTTATGCCGACATTTCATTGGCAGTTTGAAAAGTTCAAATATTTTATGCCTACAACTCCAATAAATTTCAATATACATAAATAATCATTATTTATAAAATATATTTTCTGGACCCGAAATGATATTCATAGAATATATTTAAAAAAAAATCTTACACATTTTAGCCATGATGAGCAAAAAGAGTTCACGAATAATTTTATATATATATTCCCCTCGGTCCTATACGAAGCATAGGGCCTCAACAAACTTTTTCCATTCAGATCTGTTCATCGCAATAGTTTTTACTTCACTCCAGCATTTTATGCATTTTTCTAGCTCCGCTATCAATTTCCCTACGCCATGTATGTGCTGGTCGACCTCTTCTGCGACTCTCCGGCGGGTTGCAATCGAGAGCATTCCAGACAGGATCGGACAGTGGCTTATCGAGTGTGTGTTCAATCCAGTTCCACTTTCGTCTCTGTATTTCTACACAGATTGTTGTTGGAAATGGTTTGTGGCCAGAAGATTCGCAGAAATCTTCGGAGACATTTATTTACGAAAATGCCTTCTCGAAATCAACAAAGATAAGGTACAGAGGAGACCTCTATTCAATTAACTGATCTACGATTACTCTTAATGAGTTTATATAGCCCACGCACGAATTTTTAGGGCGAAATCCAGACTGTTGTTGTCTTAAATTTTGGCATTAATTCATCAGATAACATGAGATACGACGTTATTCAGCATGCTTAGTAAAATGGTTCCCCGGCAGTTGTTGCGATTTGTTAAGTATAATGCCTTCTTTTAGCTCGTCTGGAATTCTCTCTGTTGTCCATATTTCTTCCATTATAAGTAGGATCAGTTCTATCGTCGTTTTTGTGTTTGCTTTAAGTAGTTCTCAAGAAATATTGTCGGTACCTGGACTGTTGTTCGAGTTAATGGCAAGTATAATCTCAGACATTACTGGAGGGATAATGCTAATACTTAAAAGTGTAGTGTGATCAATTTCAGAGAAGTGAGAACATTTCAGGGAAGTGTGTGCAACTTTAATTTTTTTCCTTTCCTTTATTATCCGCCATGTTTCATCAGATATGCATTCTTTACGTCTAATTGATTTAAGACCTACATATATGCTCTGTGGCTGCATTTATAAACGTGTTCTTTGTTAAAATGCTTATCGGAAGTCCAGCCTTAATTAAAAAACCATCGATACTTCTTTCGGTATTTTGCATCCAAGTAGGTCAAAATTTTAAAACCACAATAACAAAAATAACTTCTAAGCCATATTCATAGTTACTTGTTAATGATTTATTGTCATTTTTATTTTTTTTTTTTTTTAGTTTGAAATATTTAATTTTAATTCAACTACGAATGCAGTAAATTACACGATTTAGAAAATATCAATTTGTCTATTTCGTTTTTGAAAATCATTATATTTCAAAAATAAGTCAATTCATAGAATGTGGCATAGTATAACAATATATAGTACATGCTTATGATACCATGGAGCGTGGCTGTTTGAGTTACGAAACATTTTATTAAATATATTTACATACTTTTCAAATCAATAAAATTTTGGTAGCAACAATTTTTTAATGCAAATTGCAAGTATTTTTTTTAGTAATGGCGTACAATGTTTTGATACAAATGGCAGTGGCACAAAAAAATGGCTTGGAAGGAGATGTCTACTATTGTGTAAAAATGTAGACGTTTAAAAAATTCATCAATAAAGGGAGCAAAATTTCTTGCAGGGGTAGAGCTGAAAACGATTTCCTTCCCAAACATATCAGACTTCACCCATGACTATATCTCTCTGCATAATATTGCTCAAATGTTCTTGCATTGTAACATTTGTAAAATGATATACTATACTCTATACTAATATAGATTAGTAAATAATATGCTCTTGTAAATATGCAACACATCTAATTCTGATTATACAACACTTATTTGTGGTAGTCAAGAAATGGTAAAATTAAATATTGAAAGTATTTGGACGTAAGAGTCTGAAAATTGAAAATTCATAAAATGTAGCAAATTAAGCCAAAAGAGACCATCCGCAATCAATTTAAAATATTTGCAATGGGGTCATATGAACCGAGTTGATTTTAATGCTTGTTCGACATAGTGTTGTATTCTTACGCATAAACATCAGGGGTGATATAAATATCAAGGAATCGAAAGGTCTTGATCTTCTTGGAGTTGGACTGAGCATATTTTTCATGTCGCTAAGGAATCCCTCAAAAATCTCGGTGTAGGATATACTTCATTCCAGCTAATCTTCTCACTATTGAAAACATCTAATCTGGCCGAAATTGGAATACAACTCTCATGTACGGGCTGGTGCTTCAAATTCAATTTTGAAAATAAACGACCGAGTAGAGGGGAGGTTGAAAAGACTTATCAATGATGATAGTGTAGACAACAACGTGGGATATGTTTCGCTCTTTTATTGTTACTACATTGGCATGTGTCTGGGAATATATTGCAACACCCTCTCTTATTTGCAAATAATACGGGTTTCATTAGGATCACATATATTTGTGTTCGATATACCAATGAATTGCATTACACACTACAGGGACAATTCGTTTTTTAGTCGAACGGGTCGTTAATGAAACGAGTTCCCTACAGTTTCCTTTCCTGTCATCCCCAGCAGTCACAGACTTAAATTGAATATCAAAAACACCATTTCCTCTATCCTCCCTCACATAAACTATTTTCCTAGTTCCAGCACAATGTATTACATAAATAGGGATCATCCCCTGAGTAATAGACAATTAAAAAAAATGTAAACTTGATGGTATTTATTGGTAAAAGTATATCGCTCAAGTGGACACCAGCCAAGAATAGTTGCTCTGAAATTGTCCGGTACTAAATTGACCATTTCTCCTCAATGTCAGCTTTTAAGACTATCCAGGGTCGTAGTTTATTATGGCAAACACTTAAAACTCGTGTTTGCTCTGAAAGAAGAAGTCTGGTATTGTTAGATCTGGCGATCTAAGGCAGCCAGTACAAGTCTCCAAAACGGGATATCAGAAGAATAATGTCGTAAAATTTTCATCGTTGCCCGAAATCAGTAAGCGGTTACTCAATGTTGAAGCCAGCAATGATCGGGACACAGTACAGCAATTTGCCGCGGATATCGAATGTTTGCTGATGATTAATTGTTTGCATCGTCGTCTCGCTGATGACGTCATCGGCAACAGCAGCGATGTTCTTGATCGAACAAGCAATACGAGGCGATATCTAGCGGGCCCAGTTTGCATGGCATGCTTAGCCTAAAGCTTAATTGCTCGAGCTTATAGAATACGATAACGAGGAAAACCACAGCAAAATACTCGCTGTGCTGAAACAACAGACTGGAAATTTGTCAAAATAAGGAGTAACAATAATTCCACATTCTTGAGCTTTGTACCGCTCCATGGCTTGTTGGCAGCTCGTTCTCTCTATATTTGCATCATATACATATATCAAAGCACAGTGGCACTTGGCAGCCAATTCAATTTAAGACATTACTTTTGCGATATAAGAATTTTATTATAAGAATTTTTTGCATAAATTATTGCAATGATTTTAAATGTTTTATTGTACTTTGCGAAAATCAGTAGTTTGTTGATCGTTTTTTATTTTCTTAAAATTGTCAAGCGAACTTTTAGTCTCAAATCTTAATTTATAACTTACCGCTTTCTAATGTTTTGTAAATAATCGGGTGTATAATCAATCATAGTTTTGGCAAAGTCACTAAATTCTGGAGGTTAAGTAGCGATCTGGCAAAAAAGGGAGATAATGTTAGATTAATTTTAGAATTATTTCAAGTGTATAAGTGGTGGAAGTTAAGATTTAGTCATTTGATTATTAATTTTAAAAGTTTAGTGACACTAGAGATGTTGCGAATATTCGGGAATACAATTACGAATACAAATATTTAATTGGAAGTTCTGTGTGCTGAAGTACTTGGCACATTGACTACAAAGAAATTAATGACTGAGAACGTGAGTTCGATTCTTGTTCAGGATACGTCATCAACTTTCACAAATTTTGCTGATGCACATTAGTGAGGCATTGTCTCAGTTGTTATTGGACTATTTAATTGATGCTGGAATAATGAACAATACCAATGAACAATACCATCAGCGATTGATACTCTTCTATGCTAATGTACATCAGAGCGGTGGCCCTCCTTCGTCGATAATGTTGGGAGAATTGTGGGCGAAGTAAAACAATTAATAAAATATAATGGGTAAATTTACAGATTAAGAAATTTATTACATCTAATTAACACTAGAGGCGCAGCAACTTTGCTACACACGCAATAGCAGAGTTGTAAGAAGAATTTTTTTCTTTTATGTATTGAATCCGTCTCTTTCAAGGGTGTGACACCCCTATTAAAATCTTTAAAAAACTAAAAAATAACTACATAAATATTGTTAGCAGGGTGATAGATCAGCTCTGCAAAGCCTTGTTTCTGATCGAAGAAGAATTAAGCTGTCATTTCAGCACCTGCCCTCTCTATACCATGCTTTTCCCAAAGCAGTAACACTTTAATTAGTAGGCGTTAATTGCCTGAGTGTTTTTTCTCTTTAAAAAATAAGAAACTAATTTTAAAAAAATATTTATCTATGGCTCGATTTATACCGCCTGCAAAATTAAATATTTGAAATGTAATTGAAAAAAATCTTTTTGCGTCAATATCCTTGTTCTCGTCGAATATTCATAGTTGATCATGATATTCGAAAGAGCAGAGGGAAGGACACCCTCATACCGGCACTAAATATTATACCTAAAAATCTTAATTTGAAAATGTTTTTATACAAAAATTAACAGACTTTAAAAATTGGCTTTTGAATGATTTAAATCATTATTAATTGGTTATTAATCTGATACATTGTCTTGATTATACAATTTAAAGAGAATCCAAATATCGTGTTATAATTAAATAAAAATTTTAACTATTTAATAAAACGATCTTGTGGTGGAATAATATAAAATTAAAACTAAAACATTTTTTATCGAAAAATGGCTTAAATTCACTTGTGAAATTAAATAGAGAAAATGACAAAGACGAAAATAGGACCGAATATGAATGCTTTTACACATGTGATCTAATGGCATTCGTCATTGGGAAAAGAGTATCAGAATTCTGTTCAGAAATAATCGAAAGTATAATTTGAGAAAAGGCCTCAAGGAAATAATAAAATATATACAACAGCGATATAATCCATTTCTAGGAAATGGATTAGTATTCACGAACGTATTGTAACGAGAGTACTTCTAAGCCTCAATTTATGAAAATGGAACCTTTCTTTTGAATTCTGTTGAAGGAAAATAAAGGAATTTTTCATATTTCTTTCTGTGAGACCCATGAGAGTAGGACGATATATTCATGTGCACTCTGTGTAATCAAATGTATTCATAAGTCAAATGTTTGGAAATGGATATTAGTTTATGTTTTTGTTAGAACGAAATTACATAATTTCCTCTATTATAATTCATTTGATATATGATTAATACTTAATTTACTTTGTATTCTAATGGCACAGTCCGGTTTTTTTTCCTCTATTATAATTCATTTGATATATGATTAATACTTAATTTACTTTGTATTCTAATGGCACAGTCCGGTTTTTTAATTTCACTTGCACATGTTAAATTGTAAGAGTCACGTTATTAGAGTTCCCCAGATGCAAGATTAAAAATATTAGTTTTGCACAGCAAAAGCCACGCCCTCTACTTGTATTTCAAAAACATTTTTTTAAATAAAAATGTTTCCATTCATCTTAAAAGAATATTGTTATATTAGTTAAGATGCTAAATGTTAATAGATTTTTACATAGAGCCACATTTTGAATCATGTCATTTTCCACCCAATACGCATTTAGGTGATTTACAAAAAAAGGAGTTGATCATTCATGCTCAGGATGATGAAACTGAAGCACTTCTTATCTGTTCTGATAACACCTTATTTCTATATATATATATATATATATATATATATATATATATATATATATATATATATATATATATATATATATATATATATATATATATATATATATATATATATATATATATGGTTTTAATGTTATGGGCTGACTACATCTATTAAATTTCGAATGCCGAATAATTATAGTTTAGATTAATTAGAGTTTTAACGATATTACTATTGAAATTAGCAGGAAATTTATGAAAGTGTTTTTATTTCCAAAATAATTTATTGCACTGCAAAATAAGACAGTGTACATTGACAAGAGATGAAATTTTCGATTGAAGAATATTGAATTTAATATGAATAAAGAAGATTAATTTACAAGACCAGAACTTCACGGGAATTTCTTCTTGCCATAATAGAAATAACAAACTGAGAAATGTATAAAAATATACATGTATAAATGAGTGGCACGTCGGGTACTTAATAAACTTAATAATGCATTTCGTACATCACGTATACGCCTTGTATCAGATTTGGTAAGTTCATGCAAATGGGAATATTCAGACGGGCATAATTATGCTGGCATAAAATGGCAGCTTGTAGGTAAATTCGGTGAAGCGAGCGGTTTTTAGTTGGCATATTTTTTCAACCAGCTACAACCCCGCACAACGCAGCACAAAACTAATACATACACATTTACTTGAATAGAAAACTTAAACACTCACAAGGCTGTGTATACGTATATATTTTATGCCATATGAATTAGTGTCGCGTGTTTTGGAAAGAACAAAAATTGTGCGGCTTAAAAATTGTTCTCGTCTAAACATGCCCAATGTTATTTGCTCTGCAAATCCCGAGTGTGCATTTCTGCAGCAGGTAGACATTTCTTACGACATTCTGAGATGAAGCTTTTTTCCGTACGGGGATATAAAGCTTTTACTACAATCATTTCACGAGACTCTTACTGATTCCAAACTACTATTATGAAGTAATATTTTCTTTAAAATATTATGGAGTCCAAAGCTGGAGAAAGACGATACATGCCAGATAACTTGATGGTGCAGGATTTAACATGAACATTGGATTCTTTCAAGATATTTATCTTTCACAAAATTTCCCTCTTATTCCTACCATTCCACTTGAATTCATCGATCGCATCGACTCTGTTTATTTAGTAAGATTTTTAAACACAATATTATTTATGAAATTGGTTCATAGATGAAAGTTCAAAAAAAAAAAATTAATTAGGGGAAAGACGTGGTGAGATGTAATATTATGTTGGTATAAAAGAACATAATTCATCTCCGAAAAATGCTTTACCCCCAAAATATACTGTGGGTGAAGCCTTACTATTGCTTGCGAAGTTAGTTTTTTTTTGCTTATATTTATTTATGGTATCTTCGCAACTGAACTAACAATAAGTATTAAAATCTTAAATATACAAATAATTTTTAGGCCCAACCAGTGTCAGACATAAACTTAGTGATAATAATTAAAGATACATAAGAATTGTATTTAGCATAAGTATATTTTTAAAAAATTTCATCTGGAGTGTTGCGTACTAAAGACGTAGTATCCCTCTTTTTTAAGCGGATGTGTCCAGGAAAGTTCAAGATGTTACGAGCAAGGGGGTTAGGATGGAACTCGAGTTTTGTTAAATATTTGACTGCATATTTTGCAATTTCAGCGGTCACAAGTGGCATATTTAAATCACGCTGTAAAATTGAATTTTTCATGTACCAGGGAGCCGATGTTATTAACCTTAAAATTTTGTTTTGCATACGTTGTATTCTCTCTACATTGGAAGCTGCAGCAGTGCCCCATAGCTGAATTCCGTAACACCATATGGGTTTCAAAAGCGACTTGTGTATTAAAAGTTTACAATCTAGACTGAGGGTAGAATTTCTACCAATCAGCCAATGTATCTGGGTTAATTTAAGCTACATTTGTGTTAGCTTAGAGTCAATGTGATGTTTCCATGTAAGCCGTCGGTCAAGATGCATACCAAGGTATTTCACCTGCGAATGTTGAGGAACAACTTGATTGTTGATTCGAATGGGGGAACAAGTGTCTCTTCGTAGAGTAAATGTGACATGAACACACTTTTGTTCATTTACTTTTATTCTCCATAAGTTCAACCACAGCTCCAACAAGTTAATATGTTCCTGAAGATATCGGGATGCCTCGTGAGGGTTTTCATGCATACTAAGGCAGGCTGTATCATCGGCAAATGTTGAAGTGAGGATGTTACTGCTTAAAGGCATATCACAGGTATAAATCAAATACAAAACTGGCCTCAGTATACTCCCCTGTGGCACCCCAGATGAGATAGTTTCGGGCACACTCATGAAGTCTCCTTCTACGACAGTGAACTTCCGGGCAAGAATGTAACTTTCCAAAAGATTTACTATGTTTATTGGTAAATATGTCTTCAATTTTAGAATTAGGCCTTCATGCAACACTTTATCAAATGCCTGAGAAACATCAATAAAGAGAGAAGAACAATATGTACTTCTTTTCTTCAAATGTTCTTCTTATAAAACGAACCAATCTATGACATTGTTCAACGGTACTATGCTGACTTCTAAAACCAAATTGGTGGTCCGGTATACATCCATTGATAGTTAGAATTGGGAACAATTTTGTCATGAGCAGCTTTTGAAAGAGTTTTGAAATTGTTGACAATAAACTTATTGGCCTATATGACTCAGCCTTTGTAAGATCTTTGCCCGCCTTTGGAATCATTTTGACCATGGCTAGTTTCCAGCTGTGTGGATAATACTCCAGTCGTAAAATGCCATTAAAAATGAATAGCAGGATTCTAATAGCAATACGAGGCAACTTCATCAGCATCTTATTACTAATTCCATCAATACCCGGGGCCTTCTTCTGGTTGGATTCAGCAATTAGTTTTTGTACATCACGCATCTTAAACTTTATGGGTCGAGGGGGTAGAGCAACTACGCTCGGCAAATCAACAGCACCAGTACATGTGTTTGGGGTAAATACGTATTTTAAATGCTCAGCAAATATGTTACCTTTTTCGGTATTGGTTCTTGCCCAACCTCCGGTAGAATTGCGCAGGGGTGGTTTAGACTCAATGGGTGTTTTAAGTTTTTTAGCAGCACGCCACAAGGAGTAATTAGATGCTGCTGTGACATCGAGACATTCCAGATAGTTCTTAAGAGAAGCAGATTTTTCAGATGCAAGCAACTCTTGGAGTCGTTTAGTGCATTCTCTAAGTCTGATTTTATGTTGGGGCGATCTGTGCTGTTGCCATTCCCTTCTAGCTCTTCTTTTTTCACATACGAGACGTTCAATATCCGCAGAATAAATTCTATTAAACCCAGTCTGCGGATGGGAGGTAGTGGCATGTTTAGCAGCCTGTTTAATATTCTCGGTAAGATTGGCAATGTTAAGTTCAATATCATCGGAAGTTCTTAGCGTGATGTTCTCCGTACAATGACTACTGAGATATTTTTTGAACCCCAGCCAATTAACACGATTTATCACCTTCACATATGGGTGAGGTAAGTCACTTCTTAGAGGGGTACAAATTGTAACGATCGTTGGACAGTGATCAGAGGAGAGATCATGAGAAGCTTCAACATGAATAAAATCCCTAGAGATATTTTTCATGACGCCAAAATCTATAACATTTGGAATTTTTTGCATGTCAGTAGGCCAATAAGTGGGCTCCCCGCTCGAAATGACATCCAAGCCCATTTTTGAAATTGTGTTGTACAACGCTCGACCTCTAGGTGTAATAAGACGCGATCCCCAGAACGTATGTTTTGCATTGTAGTCGCCAGCTGCTACGAAACAAGGGCCAAGAGTTTTATAAAAATCCTCATATTGATCCTCAGTGATTGAAAATCTGGGAGGGGAGTAAATGGATGATATCACGAGATTTTAACAAAAATTTTCGATGCAAATATTCGTTGCTTGTAGATGATCTGCACAAATGTTCTCAAGAATATAGTGCTTGAGTCTTGACTTTATTAGAACTGCTGATCCTCCGCATGCTCTTCCTCTCGGGTCCTTTGTATCATATAAGGTATAGCCACTAATTTGAAAAAGGCTTCTCGAAGTCAAATGAGTCTCAAATACCAACATTATATCAATATTTTTTACCGAGAGGAAGTGCTCAAGTTCATATTTGTGTTGGCGAATGCCGTTTGCGTTCCAGAAACATACTTTTAACGTGTTTATGGCTTGTTAACTAATGCTTGAAACAGTGTGTTCTGCATTCGCAGCATTTCTTGCATCATGCTAGTCATATTTGTTGTAAAGTTGTTTATAGTTTGCACCAAATTGTCTATAGTAGCTTCAAGGCGACTGAAATTAAAGCTTGGGTTTGCATTTGTTGTATTAGTTGGTGGTGACACTTTTTGAACGGGAATAGAGTTGATCTTCACAGCGTCAGCATACGATACATGTGAAGTGATTGGTTGGGCCATTAGGGGATGAGTAGCGGAGTACGTATTTCCTGCTTGAGCTGGAGTTACTTTAGGCTTTTGGCTCATAGCTTGTTTAACAAAAGAGAGTACAGGGCATCCTCTGTAGTTAGCAGTGTGATTACCTCCACAATTACTGCACTTTTTTTCCTTTTGATCCTTTGACTTATTGCAAATAGCAGTCCCGTGCAATTTACCGCACACAACACAAACAGTAGGTAATTTGCAATAAGTTTTCGTATGGCCATATTCTTGACAATTATGGCACTGTACGGGTCCTGAGCGCTTGTGTGGTTCTTCGACTGTAATTTTCCGGTATAACAGATATTTTAAATTATAAATTGGATGGGTCTCATTTTTCTTCAATTTTATATCATTTGGCTCCAGTTCAACACGAAATAAAGGTTGGGGGATCTTCTCCCTGTTTATTATATTAGAGACATTTTTCACCTTAAATCCTTGGAGGGTGAGAGCATCTTTTATTTCCTCAGGAACAACATAAGAATCTATGCCCTTCAGTACGACCTGTAGGCCTTTAGCGCTCTTAAGCTGGAACGTGTAAAAACTTGTATTATTTTTCTCAAATTCAGTAACCATTTGCGGAAGTCTTTTTCATTATATATTTGAACTTTTGTTTCGTCAATGTTACCACGTTTTATTGGAACAATGTGAAATGCCTTTTCACCAATTACCGAGATTAGTTTTTTTATAAGTGTGTTAGAATTTTTTTGCCTAAGATAGATTGGTGGTGGTTTCCAGATTTTTTTCAAGGATTCTTCGGGTTTGTCGCTGTCGTCTTGCAATATTTTGAAACGGTTTTGACGGTTAGCTGCGTCGATATCCCTGGATATCTTGGGAACAGATGATATCTTTGAAGAATTTGGGCTTCGCCCGCGCTTTACCACTGTTATATATCTGTCCATTCCGACAGGCACCTTAGGTTTTTGACTACTGTTGTCTGTAGTGATAACTTGGTTAAGTGATGAACACGAGCCTGGAGCGGATAATGGCGCTGACTTAAATAAAGATGAACTAGGCAATGGTAATGTTACCGAATCACCACTTGGCATCGGAGTAAGCGAAGTTGATCGCTCGCGTAAAATTGGCTTTGCCGTTAGAAAAAGACTATCATCCGATTTTTTATTTTTATTGTGTGCATTAAGAATATCAGAACTCACAGTAAAATAGGCATTTATGCCGTTAGAACTCACTTCACAATTGTTTGTTTTTTGTGAAGTTAGTAACATCTAAGAAAATATGAGTATTACAAATACTATAACGTCAATGTATTACCAGGATATCAAAAAATTATCACTGTTAAAAGACAAAACCAATGTGATAGATCATCAGGTCGAACTACATTTTAACACCTGCAAATAAACTTTTTATTAGAGCAGATCCCTTTTTTGTAATTCATAGCAGAATGGAATCCAGTTGAAATTATGACATTACTTCCCAAAGTTGGGCCGCAAGATGAGGACAACTGGAGATGCAAATGGGCTTGATGACGACAGCAAATCTTGTAGACAACATGTCAAGCAATGTGGATGCGTGGGATACAGTGGCAACGTAAATCGAGTGCGTGCTCTGAACTAAGAAGAAGAATATGGATAGAGTGCACAGCAACTTAGGAAGGGCTAGTCAAAAAAACCGGTGGCCTGGATGCAGGCATGGGGAAGGTGGTCTTCTGACAAAGGAGGGAGCCACCCCGAAGTAATGCGAAAGCGGTTCCGAGGTGGAAAGATCTCCCAAAGATATCATAGTGAATGATGATCCATTATGAATGCAGCCGCAAAAATATATGATATTACATTTTCGCCACCTTGTATTTTATTCTACTTTATTTGTTATCAATTAGAAATTGTTGGACACACAGCAATTGACAATTTAAGAGAGCAGGTCATAGAACATATTTTAAATAACGCAGCTTCGAACAGTATTACACACGGGAAAAGCTACTTTAATGGAATTGAATTAAAGTGAATGTCTTGGTTTTTAAATAAAAAAACAAAATTGTTATTGTTAATTCTTTCTAAAAAAGAGTCTTTTGATAAGGATACCTCTTGCTATAAGATCGTTTGAGATCGTCATCTTTTTGCTTTTATAAAAAACAAATCCAAAATCTATCAATTTTGGATTTAAACAGCCTCTAAGCTTTTTGAAAGGATTTATGTTTGAGTTAAAGATTTTAAATATATATTTTATGCATATACTTATTATCTACATATATTGTAATATATTATAATTATTAGTTATTTTTTCTTTTGATTATGGCCTCAGGAGATCATTCAATCAAACCATTACAAGCTTTAATTAAATCAATTAGAACAGTCACGTATCGTGTTTGATAAACAATTAAAGTTTTTTTTATTACAAGCAGTATTTTCTAACAGTAGTTATTAATTTAATTAGTATATACATTTTTTTATAAATTTTTTAAAGTATTTGTGTTATAAATAAGAGGAAATTTTTTAAAAATTTTTGTTTCGCCAATTTAGTGTCTTTTAATAAATGGCTCACCATCTTGTAAGGGAATTGATCAAGATCCAAAGAAAAAATTCTACTATTTACCACCGATTAGATTTGGCAGGCATCACTTCACATATTTGGCCTGCGAATTAAAGGATAATAGCTCTCGCTTTTCACGGAAGTCCGTTTAACTGGAAAATATTGCAAAAGCGAATAAAAATTCATACAATTCATTTTCACTTAAACGAATGCGACTTTACATATTCAATGTAAAATACAAAATAAATTTATTATTTTAGCCCGATTGGGAGTGCGATTACATCTCGATAGATGTGGTAAATAACAGCCCGGATAAAGTAACTGTTGACTTGGACATCACGCGTCCTTCACGTGGCATATTTGCTGTTAGCGGTGTCGTTGATTTCAAAGTGGATGTTCATAGCTGCCACTCTTTATTATTCTCCAACAGGATCAAATTTTAATAAGACTCCTTACCGCGTCCCGCCTTCAACGCTTTCAGTGGCGTTGAATACTTTTTACAAAGAAATTATTATGGAAAGCGCTGCCAATTGTACAGATACTGCACCACAATTTAAGAGCCAGTTTTTGAGTCCTTTAACAAAACGGATCATGCATATAAACAACTGTATCGTTTCGAATGAAAATATGCCATCTCATCTAAGAAAGGGTTATTAAAAATTACAACTGATTTACTCAAATTTTTTGGACACAACTGTGGAATTAACATTTCTAGTTTATCCAAAAGGCTAAAATATATACTTCAATGGTAGCATTTCGTCTTTAAATATATATGTATGTATGTATGAAGTAAATAAGGAGCATAATTTTGTAAAACACATCACCCAGTGGAATCTATGTGAAGGAAAAAAATTAAAAATTCAAATTTTTTAAAATATGGTTTTGCTTCTCACCTCAAATTCGATCTTGAAGTCTTACAGCTGTAATTATAAAAGAATTTTTTTGTTGTTGTTGGTTGTTTGACACAATTGCTATTGAACACCCTTCGTATGACATACAACTTTATATTCATAAACGTACAATAAGAGATTTTTAGCCATTGAACGTTTTATATGCCTGCAGGGCAATTATTTTCATTTTTACTTTTAATATTTTTTGTTAGACCAAATTGGAAGTGTTTTATTTTTTAAATCCTGTACCCATCTTTTTAATCACAAAACTCATAAATTAATTGGGTTTTAATTCGTCGCCTTAAAAATAATTAAGGCTAAACCTGTAAGTAGTCGAGTAATAACTCGATATTAACAACAATATAATGTGAGAGAGATTTTATGGAAAAACTTATATGAACTAATCTGAATTGTTAATAGATAATTCGAATGTTATCCGCGTTATGAGTTCGTTTAAGTTTCGTTTACATCACTGTTACAAATAAATAAAATAATTTGAAATAAACTCAATTTCAGTTAATTTTTCTTTTGTAAGTGTATGTGTAGACACTAGAGAATAATTGATTGACAAGCCTTCATATGAGTCATAAGAGCTCAGTATGATCATAGAAGTCCTTAAATTGTCTCGCATGAAGAAAGTATTTGAGTATCGTACGAACATCACTGACATACTTTCTTATCATTTTATTTATCTATAGTATTTCTTTTGAATTTAATTATGTATTTTAATTGAATGCTACAATTTATTGATGATTCCCATCAAAAGAAGGGGATATTCTTATAAATATTTTATAAGAAAAAATTACTAAAACTGTATTCATAAACGTTTAATAGTCTGAAAAGCCTTAATTAAACCCTTTAAGAAACCAAAATTTTATTGTAGGTCTTACCCTTATATTACCAAAAATAAACTAAAAATTACTAGGGCGCAACTTATTTGTAGGAGCCAAATTCTTCCAAGTTTATTTTGCGAGAACATGTGACGAAATTAAATTCTTAAATTTTTTTATGTTCAAATTTGATGCAGATCATGATGTATTAATACGTGTTTTATGTGATTTCGTTTTACTTTTACCCTGGACCAAATATAATATTTTCGTTCAATCTAGCAGGTCAAAAAATAGAGGCCGGGTTAGTGTTTGTGAAACGTAAACCAACTCGGTACCCAGATAGAATTCGAATTATCTATTAACAGTTCAGATTAATTTCTTTATTAGTCGAATACAGGTTTAACCGCTTATAAGTGTTGAATATCACTAACAAAAAATATTAAAAGCAAAAATGTAAAGAATTGTTCTACAGAAATAAAGGGTGGTCCCACAACCATAATGCACGATGTTAATTCTGAGTCACACCTTAACATAAAGCTTTTTGCCCAACTTAATTAGAAAGAAATTTATGTTTCAGTGTCTGATAAATTCAATTATGGAGAGGTTAAGATTGTTGAAGGCATTTCCAAATATGTGCGCTTAAATTAAAATGAATTTCGCGCACTTCCTGATTTTATTAGTCAGCATAATTGACCAAATGTGTCCACAATCGGGAGATTTATGCGAAAATTTCACCAAATGAGTCTGTAGGAAATGTGAAAACACCTATGCATGCTCGCCCAGTTCGTTCTCCGGATGGAACATTGCTGTTGTTCGTCTCGTACCCGTGCCCAATAATTAAACATCTCATGAACATCACTGATGTGAATTTGGAACTAAGATTTGAATTCACACGCTTATAAGGTTCAATTGTGGATATGGACCTGGACAATATGTGGTTCCAAAAGAATGGTGCCACTTGCCACACAGCCAACGAAACAATGGCCCTTTTTCGCGAGAAATTCAATGGCTATGTCATCTCACGTCATGGCGATGTTAACTGGCCGCCACGATCATGTCATTTGACACTGTTTGACTTCTTTCTTTGGGAATATTTAAGATAAAAAGCTTACGACAATAAGCCAAGAATAATTCAAGAGCTAAAGGATGAAATGAAATCGAACACGTGGCGAGCATTTGCACGACATTGTCTTTCACGCACAACTGACATAAACCCTTCCGTCATAATATAAAATATTAAGATAATTCTGAGAAAACTTTTTGTTTTATTTGCAATTAACAACGTGCGTTTCGATTGCACCACTCTTTATAAATCGTTCAATAGCTAAAAGTCTTTTATTTTACGTTAATGAATATAAAGTTTAATAATTGTTTTTAAGACGAAGGGTGTTCAAGGACAAATGTTTGAAACCCACAATAAGACTTTTATGTGAATAGAACAATTAGTTCATATATTCGTACTTGTATTTGTCAATATTTTCTTTTACATATTAAATTTTTTGTAATTATTTGCTACTTGCTATTGGACTTGAACCCAGGTCTTTCATATCGCAACATGGTTATTAGGCAAAGCTCTTGCTATTTCCATACAATAAATTTTTTTATATGCTGAAAACAAAAAGCCAATAAACTCCTTGAAAGGACCTAAATTTTTTAGAACGGGTTTTACTAAATGTAAGAAGGCAAACATTTAATTTAGAACGAGTATTTTCTTTCTATGTAGTAAAACTTCAAAGTCATGTATATAACTGATATATAGAAGTGGCAGAGGTGGAGCTACCATATAGGAGTACAAACTGCTTTGGAATTTGGATGATAAGCCTATTGGCCCGTAAAAGTTGGCATATGAAATCGTCTCTACGTATTTCATTTAAAGTTGAACCTGTATGTGTTATTAACGTACATAAATAGTTCCTTACTCTAGCAAAAAAATTATATATTTAGTTAATATTTCCCAATTTTATTTGGAGTTTCGTCAATTTGAACCTGAAATTATCAATTTTATTTTGTTTTTTCCTCAATGAAAACTAACAATTTTATTTATATTTCTCTCAATTTAGTCAAATGGTCAAATTGGATATGGAATATTCTCAATTTTAACTTGAAGATCTCAACTTCATTTTTGGTTTCCCCAATCTTATTCGGAATCTTTCCAATTTTATCTTGAGTGGCTTAATTTCATTTGGATTATTTTCAAGTTTTAATTGAAATTTTAAATTTTTTCGGAGTGTTATCAATTTAAACTTTAAATTATAAATTTTATTTGGAATTTTTTGGAATTAAAAAAAATTAATTTCATTAGAATTTTATTTTATATTCATATTTTTCCACATTTTCAACAAAACATCTTGAAATACAATTTATGGCATTTACGATTATTACGCCTGTGTTATGAATGATACTTCAATTAAACATTAAGTATCATCATAAAAAGTATTTATGAATTTACGAAAATCAATCAAATAAATAAAATGGAAATTAAAAAGTATAGCAGAGCAAGGTTTCGATCCTCGGACCTCTGGGTTATGGGCCCAGCACGCTTCCACTGCGCCACTCTGCTCATATTAAGTATTTGATATTTTGTTTCAAAAAATTTGATATTCCGATAAGACATTTTGACGATTTTATCTTTAAAATTTAACAATTTACTCCCCATGTCAGATATGTCAGATAATTAGTCGACTGACTACCAATAGTTTCCTTTTTTTTCTTTCAGACATTGGAAATTTAAAAACAGACTTTTTTTCAATTTACTTTTATAGTTGGGAAATTAATAAATAGACAAATTTTTTTCAATTACTTTTTTACTCATTTTCGCGGTTCGTTTACTTAAAGTGCAAAAACATTTTAATTGACAAAAAATTTTAAAGCAATTAACAGTGAAGAAAAAATAAGTGCATTTCTTAAAAGTAAATAAATAAAATTGAAGTTAAATAGAATAAAACTGCGATTAAACAAACCATTGATACGCTGTACAAAATTTGATCCATCGAAGATGGCGTAGCAGTGAGGAAAAGTAGCAAAGAGGAAAAAATTTCGGGTACAGATAATCGCGTACCACACCATCTGTCTATCTTTCAATATCCATGATGTCAAAGGGAACAAAGCGATAGAAACTTTTTCGCTACAGTTGACACCCAAACCACGACGAATGCCTGAAAACGAGTTTGCTGACCTGCACATATTTTTCAATAAATTAAATATTGATTATTTTTCTTCATGAATAATTTTTGTTTTTAAATACATAGATTTTGTTTAATAATTTTTTGACATTTTCAAATATAATTAAAAACAAGAACGTGTTTCCAACAGAAACATGTATTTGTTATTAGAAAAATTTAATATCCAACAATATTGTTGGGACAATTATAATAAAATATTTTAGTTCTAATGATTATTATATAATGATATGAAACCATACATTGAAATTATCAAAGTAAAAAATGGGTTCGCACACCGTATCATTCAGAATGCATTTTTTTGGCTCAATTATCTTTGTTGTTGTAATGAACACAAAATGACCGCAATGTTCATAAATCAGTGATATTTTTTTTTTCCTTGCATACATCCATACAAATTGTGTGCAAGACTTTTGTTGTGACACAATTCACAGTTTGTGCAACAATAATTGTTGTCGAAAATCCGCGATAAAATATTCAGATTAAATCTCTCTTTATGGCTTTTAACGACCTCAAAGTTGTTGTCCGTACTAAACATGTAAATACTTTAAGACAGATCAATAAAAAATAAAAAAAATTAAATTATTTGTACCTGTAAAGAACGTCATAATCGCCTGAGAATAGTGAAATAACAAAACAGAAAAATAACATAAATTTGTCAATTAACGTTGTATGATCTTGTCAGGACCCTAATGGTGTCAATTGCTAGATATTCAAATGGGTCAGCAGATCATGAGCTAAATAAATACACCAGTAAAAATTTTATTGGATTAATTTAAAATTTAAAAATGCAAGTAAATTTCTTTCGGGACTAAAAATAGGAACAAATCAATTTAAGTTTATAACTTAAATGTTTAGGCATAATAAACTGATCCTGGTTGCCTACAAAACCAGGTACACCAGGTTTATTCCCTGGGAGAAGACAAACAATTTTCTTATGGTTTCAACCACTTTCAAAAAAAATCCATTCAAGAAGCCCCCTAACCTCTCTACCCCCTGGAAAAGGGGAATAAGATCAGGCAGCCACCACCACCCGCGGGAAAAAAAGATGGAAATCAAAGACTAGCAAGGTACCTCAACACTACACCAAATACATAGAGGAGGGCGTTATTTCTAGGCAACAACAGATAGCGTCCCCATTATCGTAGGGCCTGCTACAGTAGACCAATCATCTACTCAACTGAAACAACGAAATACCGATTAACCAAACTGATACAAGCAAAATTAACAATGCCGAAAACAGCTGCAAAAACTCGTAAAAGATGGAGATGGTTTGTGGAAGCCAAGTGTTCCCAAGAGGTGTAATGGAGAAAAAAATTATGCTGAACCGGAAAGTGGTCATGTAATAAAAATGAATTTTTAAATAAAATCCCATTTAAAGCGTTTTTCTTTTGCGGGTTCAAAACTTAAGAACTTTTTAACATGTTACCAAAAGCGATGCCTAATTCAAGCTTACATAAGAACTAAATATAAAAGATCTTTCATTAAGCGCTCCCTATCATTACGATCAAAGAAATCAAAGGCCATTATATATCAAACTTAACATCAGCGTAATGTCTGGCACAGCTTTTCTCGTTGTTATGCATCCGAAATATCAAATTTTTCATGGCTATGGCGTATAAATCAGGCTGATTTTGACCGACAGCCAGGGTTATGTTGGTTTTGAAGGCTGATGTGGCTTACGGCTTGCTGTCATATAGCTGCAACTTAAAAAAAGGTCTAAAAGGGTCAATGCGCATGATATCGGTCACATTACCTCCACGTGAGATGACCCTGCCCTCAAAACACTCGTGCAGAATGCCCAATGTGGCATGAAAACAGCTCATGCATGTAGTGCCGTTCTGTTGAAACCGAAGAATTCTAGTCAGAACTAGGTTATCATCAAACAAAATCGCTCGCCATTGACATCGTTCTCAAAGAAATATGGACCGTTGACGCCGCCAGCCCGAAACCTATACCAAACGGTGACTTTTTCGAAATACATTAGACGCTCTTCGACAATGTGGTTTGTTGACGTAACCCTTCATCGTGACATGAAAATTAAGGCCGGCTTCCAACAGCTCAAGGGTCCATTCATTAAACAAACGTTGTTATCTATGGTATTTTATCTGCAGCTCCGGCGTAGGTTGAATTTTATAAGCGTACAGGACCAAGCCACGACTCAAAATTCACCAAGTTGTGGTCTGCGAAAGGCTGACGTCTCATTAACTATTCGAAATCGACTGACCAGGATTCTCATGCACGCTCTCACGGACAGCGGCAATGTTTTCAACAGATGTTGAGCTTCGTCATATTATGGTTGTTGGTTTATTGTTACCTGAAACAAAAAGACTTAAATTTATCCTCACAGTAGGATGATTATGGCGACCGTAAAATGGCCTCAGTACACGCAACTCTGCCTGAAGAGAACACCCAAATTGTTAAAAAAAATTATTATCATTTGAATATGTTGTTAAACATTATTTCTATTTATGACAATTTGGCAAAATGTATTGAATAAACGACAGCCAATTCGACAGATGTAGTTGCAACAATATGGCCGCTATCAACTGTCAAATTTCGAAAGTCCCTATTTTTGTAATCATTATTTGCACTATTGCACCTCACTCACAATGTTACCTACAGGGAGTATCCTTATGTTTCAAGTTCCATTATCTGTGATTAAGTGAGGCAAACTTAGGAGGGAGGAGATACAAGAAGCACGCATGCTTTCGTTTGTAATATACACAGTGTGTGTGCGTAGGCCTGAATTTGTCCTGGCGCACTATTGCGCCTCTCAATTATTAAATTCAAAAGAACACATGGTAAGTGTAATGATTAAGCTGCGAGACACGATCCATTCTGCATCGATAATCCGGTGAACCAATAGATTTGGTTCTGCTGCTGTCTGCAGTGAGCTTCATCGCCCTTTCCTGTTCGCGGTCGAGACACGAGATCTATATCCCATTTTGGGATGGATAAATAGGAGATCTGAGGTAGAAACTCAGGCACTTAAACGCTTCTTTGGCGATAAGAAAAATGTGTTAAATGCGATTCAACGAACATCGCACTAATTCAGTGTTTAATTCTTACCAAGAACTTCTGATTCCTCGATATTTTCATCATCCATAATTACGGATGCAGAAACAATATCAATCATAAATGTCTGTATAAGCATACAACACCAGGCCTTACGAGCATGGAAATCGAGACCCTATTCGGAGATGATTTCAAGATCGTAATGAAGCGTATCACTCATATCTTGCCTAATGGCTCCAATCTCCGACAGACTTGATCTTTTGTTGAATGAGTACAAATAATGCTGCTGTCATCTGCAAGAGTAGACAGAGTAGGAGAAAGAACGGAGCCTATTGGTATCCCGGAATTTATGTTGCATGTCGGAGTAGTGCCATTATGAGGAAAGACGTACCTGTATGTTGAACATATAGCGGCAAATTTAATTAAATAAACATAAACATATTTTTCTTATCAGTTTTGATCATCGACAGACCAATAAGAGGTTGATTTCATACAATTGACTGCAACAGTGCAAATAAATGATTTTACACAAAAATATTTAATATCGCCGCGAACGGTGGTGACTCTCTAATATTTGTGGGTACGAATGTTACAGGCTCAAATAACGCATTTTAATAAACCAGCACGCGACCTCTTTTACATTATTTCGATATCTTTTTAAAGCACCACGCAAACATCGTGGCAATTTTGTTGTTTGCTTTGTTGATTTTTTATTTTTATGAATAAAAATTAAAATAATATACACATATACGAGGCTCATATTTACATATAAGCCATCCAGTCCATCCTAATGTACGCATATAAGTATAGTTGTAAGTATGTATGCACGTGTGAGTGTGTAGGTGTGATACCTCAAAGACTGAAACTCCCATAGAGATCATATCGTTTAGTTTTGTGGTAACTTGAGATTTTGTGGCAAGAGAAATGATATAAAAATAAATGCTTAAAATATTTAATAGGCATAAAATTGACCATTTAGATATGAGATGTTCGCGTGCATATCGCGCATCGTTTATTCTTTATTCTTATTTATTTGTTTTTTTGGTTCAGGGGCCCACTGTGATGTACGTACAAATGAAACTGATTACATGTTCTATAAAACAAAGGCGTTATCTTTCAGGTTCCAACGATTTTCAGATTTAATTCATTGTCAACAATGAACTGAGAGACTACTACGTTCTGGCAGCACATTAGCTTGGAAATTTTAGAATATATTAGATATATGAGTCAAGTGTATAATATGAGGGCCCAGTACTAGATTTGAACTACAAGTTCTTTCAGGGAGAGATGTTTTCAATATACTGAGTTGCATTAAGGTCTAAAATTTGCATGAATAATTTCCGCAGCTGGAAAGTTTTGTTGGTCATCAGCAGCACTAGGAAACAATATCTGCTGCACTGTAATAATTCCCATGCTTAAAAGCAAGCAAATGTCCACATCATCTCTAAAGTGCTCATACTCGTATGAATGAAGGTAATTTAAGGTGGAAAATTGTGACCGCACCTTTCAAGAAAATTTACACAACCTTGTCATTGTAGGATGATTTTTTTTCCTTCCTAATCAACGATTTATATAAAATTAGGATTGTTTATTTGCCACTAAGAATCAACAACGTTAGCACCGATAACATCATGCTACAAGGCCAACCAGTTGAAAACGTAGAAAGCTTCTGCTATCTAGGAAATTCAGTATCAACGAATGGCGGCGATAAAACAGACGTAAATAAGAGGCTCAACAAAGCGAGAGCGGCAGTCGAAAGACCACAACCAGTATTGAAAAACTCACAATTAAGCAGGCGAATCAAGCTTGGAATCTTCAACGCATTTGTAAAGTCGACTATGTTGTACGGAAGTGAATCGAACACCATCACGCAAAAGCTACAGGTATTCATCAACAAGTGCCTCAGAATCATATGAAGAATATTCTGGCCTAATAACATCAGCAACACGGATCTCTGGAACCCTACCAACGAGGAACCCATACAAATACAAATAAAATGTTACTGGTTAAACAAAAATAAGATTTAAGAAACAAAAGTATTTTTATAACGATTTTAAAAGAAGTAATTTCTGATTTTTAGAATTAATTTCTATTTCAAATTGAAATTTTGTCATTTGGGTCCTAGGAAGTCGAAAAAATGCTCTAGCGGAATCTGTGGAAGCAATGAAGATGTCATTCCTTAAGAACAACATCCATTTTATTTTGATGTTACAGTATGCCAACAAATACTTTTACAAATTACTGAGTGTAAAGGACAAATATAAAGTGTAAATAGTATTAAGTTACACTGCTCACACTTCATTTTATATGTAATACATTTCGCCATTAAATATTATTTTATTTCAAATATTAGAAGCAGTTGGGATAAAAAATATTGTAAGAAATCGTATAAAATTTTACTAACCCATCTCCTTTAATATCCCTCCTATCAGTGAATAAGAGAAGTTGCATGCAACAAATTTTTTTTGAAAAATTCCATGGTGTAAATCCAGTAATAGAAAACACATGGAAATATTTTTTTATATTTAATATTATTACATACTGAGCAGCTGAACAATATAAGACTTAACATTTAAATTAAATATAATCAAATATACAAAACTGAGTAACAGCCATGATGGCATGACGCATTCACTATGAGGATACTGTAGAGGCTGCTTGGATGAGGAAAAAGCATATTGGGACTTTGCAGATCTGCAGGACACTCGCAAAATTCTGATGCTTACAATGGGCTTCCTTCTCTTAAGCCAAGATCGCCACAAAGTGTACAAATAAAACAAGGTGGCACTTAATTTTTTTACTTAAATTCATTGCATGTTTAATGAGATGTAGCCGAATTGGATGCAACTATTTTGGGTATCTTTTGGACACCAAAGACTTAAAATACAGTCTACTTTCACTTATCAATCTATCCTTTAGAGTATTCATTATTTACACAATGGTTTCAATTTTACTCTTAACTTAATTGCCTGTGGTAGTGAATATATTTATATGGGGAGAAGGATTTATATGGGAAATCATGTAAGCTTTTAATAAATTTCTTAATATATTCAACACGTTTCTGTAATTTATAATAGCAAATTCCTAAAATATGTTCAGACATGCATGCAATTAGGCAATTCACGCAATTAAGGCCTCGTTTGAGCTCAATTAACCGCACAAGACTACAATTCAAAGTTCACCAATTAGTGATTAATTGCACAATAAATTCCGTCCAATTCTCTGTGCAATCCTTGTAATTTGGATTCAGTCAGAAGGAAAAATTATATAAAATCACAAAATTTAAACGCTATGAAAAATATTATTTTGAATATTTAAAAATAGACCTCTTAGAAAATATTTCGCAGGTCTCTCTAATCTTGGTCTAGCAGAAAAGAGAAATAGAGAAAATGGCAAATTGTGTGGTCGTAAGCACTCGATTATTGACTCAGCCAGACTTTACATACGACTAACGGCCTAAGGACATTTATTGCTGAATTCACGTAGAAGAGCAAGTACACAGAACCAGCATCTGCAATATGAAGCCTAGTCGTCTTGCATGCATCGTCACGAAGTTTGCAATGCTCGGTAATAGCTGCCATTTTGTTTAAATGCCTAAGCTCAACGTGTGAGTAACGTCCATTCTGGATCTTATTAGCCAAGGAGGTTCTTTGAGCCATCTGCTAACTTGCGCCAAGTTGATAACATGATATTTAATCCGACATTGTCAGCCGATGGGAGAATACCACACTGAAGGTCGCCGTCAATGATGGCCGGTACGTGGGCTATGCCTCGCTTAAATTAGTCCCGTGTTCCCGCACTCAAATAAGTGTGTTGTTTAGATCTCTTGTCATCTCATTAAGGATCTCTGGCATTCCTGGACTTGTCTAGATATTGCTTGTACCTCTTTAGGAGCAACCAAATTGCAAACTTGCTGTTGTAAGTGCTGATAATCCAATCGTATATTCTCCTTGCGAAGTTGCAAAAATGCACTAACGGATACTTTGGAATCAATTTTTATGATATTTATCCACGCAGACAATAATCCAAGACTGTCCAACTATAAACGAGCAAGATTCCGAAAGGTAAGCGGCGACCAAGCAACTGATGATTTCAAATGTTGGGCTTCGCTATCATTGTGTCTACTGAGTTCCCATTTCAAAGTAATACTCTTGAGCTTCATCTATAACTAGAGCCAATTTCTGTCTCAAATGGTTTGGAAAACTGATCTTCCCAACCGCTTTTGTAGGGTATTAGTCAATAATTTGTGATCCTTATCTAAAAGAATTATAAGACTTACAAATTATGTTTTCAATAAACACATTTGAACACTCTCTCACAAACGCGAGCAAAGATTTTTTTTCTCCCTTCCTCTTTGGTTTTGGCCATTTCTAGTGTTGTCGTCATCTTCGTCGTTGTCGTTGTCGTCGTCGTCGTCGTCGTCGTTATTGTATTAAACTGATCGATGGATGATAAATCATAATCTTGTGTTTCGTGTCATCGTTGTCATGATTATTGGTCTCCATGTTGGTGGCATTACATACACTTAGTGTTCCCAACTCGTTTGGTGGTAGTAGTGATTACTACAGTTGTTGCATGTTGGCTGTGGCCGTTGCATGTGTGTAGAAGTATGTATGTCGAGTATGTTCTTTATTGTTGTACCGTTTAATTTTCATGTTGCGAAGAACTTCATGTTTTATGTGCTGAAGACAATTTATGGTACAAATTTACGAACCATCCACCGTAATAAAGTGTTAACGGAACGAGTTATTAAATCACATTCGAATATCACATAATTCATATTTTTAGTTTTACCTACACAACCAGATGGTCATAGAGACACGATCATAATGTGCAACCAGACAAGGAAGCAGTTAAATGCAGCATCTCAGATTATGTGATAAGGTTACAAAAATAATAATATAAGAATATATTGTTTTATTATTTCAAACCACCACCAAATGGGTTACTTAAAGCAGATGATGTCACTTCTACAGTCGCCTCCATTGAAGTTTAGGTTTCTTGTCTAAAAAAATTCTAATAGAATTTATGTAAGAAGGACTATGGCAACGAAAATATGATGTACAGCGAAACTTGACTTAGACTCAGCCCTAAAACACATATAGTCTGGAGTAGCCCTTTCCTAGTTTGGATACTTCTTAAAAGAAAATTTTCTTTTTAATGTGCTGTAAGGGATTTCTTACGTAGTAAATACAATAAAACACAAACTCTCGTGACAACCTTATGAGGGTGACGTCGCACAGTGCTACTTTTTGCACTACAAATAAGTTTACAAGTACCATAATTAATTAAATTACTGGAGTTTTACTTGAAAATTAAATTTTAACTATTATAAATATATTAATTTCAGCATGTCGAAAGACAACTTAAGCGAACGAAGAGAAGTCACTCACTTTGTTGACCTTGGGTAGAAATCAAATGGTTCACACGCTGGGTCCAATTTTAGTGTTATTTCCTCAACGTATCTCACGAATAAATTCTTCAATATTGGCTTCCAGTGCGCCAACCGTTGCGGACATGTCCCAATAGACATGAGTCTTAATATAGCCCCACAAAAAATAATCTAAAGGCGTTAAATTGTACGATCAAGGCGTCCAATTGACCGGCCCCAAACCTGAAATAAACCGTTCACCGAACTCGCCTCTCAACAGCCATTGTTTCGCGTGCTGTGTTCCATGTGTCACCGTCATGTTGAAACCACATGTCAGCCAAGACGAGCTCTTCTATTTTTGGGCAAAACAAATTTTGTTCGGTCCAATGATGCCACCGGCCTATAATCCACACCAAACATTGCATTTTTCGGGATACAATGCTTCTGGCTGCTCTTCACACCAAATATTTATTCAACCAGAAATGAACTTCGTCTCTGAACTTTCTGAATCGATCATGAATCTTATTAATAAAATTCAATAATCGGCAAGCGTTGCTCAATTGTAAGTCGATTCATGGTTAAATTATAGACCAAATTGAACATGTTTGCCAGTAACATGTTTGCACGAAAACAGCTGTGCTTTAGATTTAAAGAATTTTTGATAAAATTTTTTTTTATAATTTTCAATTCGAGTTTTACATATTTGTGGAAATAATCCATAATTTTTTCAACTTGACTTCTGAGGAAGTAGAAAAAATGCACTACTCGATAGTCATGAAGATGTCGTTTCTTAAGACTAACTGGGTATTTGCTCCACTGTAGGAAATGGGAATTTCATGCATTTTTCTGGTAAGGTGTAGGCAACTGCAGTCTATATCCTAATTTCTCCAGATCCACATGGTGTGAAAGGGCACTTTAAACCAAAAATAATTTCCGCTGTTAAAAATACTTGGCAAGAACAAAATACAAATTTCATATTAACAATATTCATTAAAAGTATTATTCGGTATATACTCCAACCCTGCCGTTTACAGGAGAGACCATAGAAGCTTATCGAGGACAATAGTGAAGACAACCTTGTTGAGTCGCTGGATCAGCCCCGCGGTGTGGTGTGTTTCCCACTGTTTTATCGTTGCTATAATGAAATTTATTATAATGAAATCAAAAACGTTGTTCCCGAAACGCGCTCTATCTTTAAAACAACTCGTTCTTTACATCCAATTGCAGTCGATTTGTAGGTGAACAGCACTTCCTATTACAAAAAATTTCGTTCTTTAACCGAATAATTTGTATGTAAAATAAACTCCTTGAAGACGTGTTCACTGAGATTTTCAATATGGAAGAGTTCAAATCAAATATCCACTTGCACTACTCCCTCCATCTTCATTCTCATAATCTATTTTTCTAGTTCCAGCACAGTGCATTGAATGAGTAGCTGTCATACCCTGAGTGCTGCTTCTGCTTTAAAAAATTATAAGTCCTCGTAGTCAAGAAATTTAGTCTGTAGTAGATACTATGGAGTCCTTTTGATATATATATTTTTTTTGCTACAATTCCTCAACTTCACATCCTTCGAATCACAGCTTTAAATGCCTTTTCAACAGTACCTATTTCTTCTTTTATTTTATATTCCTAAAATCATTTCTGTTTCCTTCAATTTGTGAACAACCACGAAAGTCTCATCATTTCAGATTGTATCACTGCAATGAAAATTCTTGTGGATGGCTTCTTTCCTGGGCGGCAAAGCAGAGTACGAGTAACTTTAGACTTTCATAAATCTGGTTTGTGTTTTATGTGTAGTTTGTAATCTTTGCCACTTTTAATAAATATGAAGTAAAATATTTATAAGTTTTTTGGTTTTTTTTTTTTAATTTACAAAACGCTACAAACTCTACAGCGTTTCATAATCTGATCACGTGTTAATATTTATTAATTGTCTGAACCAAAAACATGCCCAACGATGTCCTGCTGTTCAGACTATGGGAATGAACATGTGTGGTCGTATTACTTAAGCCATAATTGTTGTCAGCTAAACATAAGCAAGCCAGCTCAAACGCACAGTGCTTTATTCCAATTAAATATTGAATAAAATTTCAATATCTTTAATTTGTAGCCCAATTAAGACTTTTAAGAAAATAACAAGAAATTTATTATAAATTTAAAAGAATTGTTTTACTTGGAGCTCATCAGAAGGTAGAAAAATAAATTATTGTTTATTCTTTTCCACCAACCTCGAACTATAAGTTTTTATGTAATTAAAGGAAAAGCGTTATTTTCATTGCCTCCAAAAATCCGAAAATTCTTAACCAACAATCTGGGGTCTAATGACCTCATTTGATAGCGAGTCGTCTAATAATAAGGATTTTCAAACTTCGTAATAAAATATCCTTTTAAATACACTACATTAGAAGACCACAACAGCAACATAGATTGAAACGCCAGACCAAAATCTGTTGCATATTAAGGGCATTATAACAAATAGTCGAAAAAGGCGGCGTTAGTCAAAGGTACCTGTAGCAGAACAACTGTAGCGATAAACTGACCTGTTACAATTTTTTTTATTATTACAGCTTCCCTGTGAAAAATAATCGTTTTTAAAGTATGTCTATACAAGAGCATTTACCCACTACTTTTGAATGCAGTGGCAACGAGGCACATGTCTACTTTCTTTTTTGCTATAGAAAAATATTTCTAAGTGAATCTTATTCTTGTACATAAAAAATAAGTGAGACATAATAGAAAATGTTTTCTTCCAAAGAAGATTTGATTCAATCGGCGAGAAATCGGTCCAAAAATTATACGCCTGTAGTGGACAAATTAGAAAGTGTATATTGCGTTCGTTTTACGGCAATTCGAATTATTGCTTACAAAACATCTGGCTGTAAATTTGGCGATTTCTTCTTCATTGTTAGTTTTCCAGACTTGCAAGGTACACTTGGAAATGGTCACTTTGAGGAGATGCAGGGGCTCTTCATGCATTTGGTGTGGATTCTCTTGCCCTAGAAATGCAAATTTTGTTCTACTTAAACAGGAATGATTTTTGATACGAAATCGCTCTCTTCTTGCAACAAGTTTAACGGGATGTGACAGTCAGAAACCAATGTTGCCCGACTGTCAGGAGGCAGCAATTAATAAACAGTTTGCAGGAAATAATTTCAAATCTTTCACTAAAATTCGTTGCAACGAACGTCTGCTGATGCTTAATTGTGTCCATCGTTGTCTCGCTGATATTTGTGGATTCTCTCTGGATTTGTGGTATCAGCAAGAATGTTATTGCTCGAATGAGCAACACGATGCCGCCCACTTCTTGCGACATCTGTAGTAGACCCAGCTTTTCATTGTTCGAGGACATGGAATACTATGACGCAATTCAAGCTGTTTTAAAACAACAGATTGAAAATTTATCAAATAAGCAGTAGCAATAATTCCACTTTCTTTACTAATTTATATACATTATAAATGTCGAAGTACAATGACATTTGACACCAACTGCAAAAATGATAAAATTTTACTCATTTTATCCAATTTTTCAGAAATTTACGTTATAATGAAATTCTGCATGCCTTTTCTATGTCTATATTTCACTTGGAACAATAACTCGTTAAGTCCTTCTGTATTAATTTTCTAATCATCATCAGAGTTCGGAGAAGACAGTAGTAGTAGCCGGTAGCCAGTAGGCGCAATAATTTTTTTTAAATTTTTAAATCTTTTCTAGCGATTATGTTTTAATATAAAACTAGATGAAGACTCGAAAAGAAGGCGTTTAATAATGGTCTTTCTCAGCTAAAATTAATTGAACACATCTCTATAGACACACTTTCACAATACATTCGATATCCAATGCCATGATACCAAAATAAAAAATCGCGATATCGTATGCGATGGTTGAGCACCTGAAATATTTCTACAAGTCTGTGAAATTGTGTTCCTGTCCTTTAATATTATGTTTAAGCAAGGAAAGAAAACACTTTTGTTTTTAAATAGATGGTAGTCTGGTTATAATGGATTCCGCGGAACTGTGACGAAATACGGACAAATTGAAGAATGTTTGCCTGATTTCGTTGTCCACTTGGAACAAAACTAACATATTGTACTATTTTTTTCTAATATATGTTCTAGTTTTTTGGCTGCTTTATTTGAATTAATCAAATATCCTGAAGATGATACTCAAAGACTACCGGAATGTAGATAAATAAAATAAAATTATAGAAATTTTAAATTTAAAAAACAAGTTAAAATTAACAATATACTACACTCCCATCATTATATGGAAAAGAGTCACTGTGACTGTTTACACTGAGAATATAAAAAAAATATATTAAAGAAATCTTATTTATTCATTTATTATATAAATGTCCTTTTAAATACAACTGAAATTCCATTTACATTTATACACTCGTAATTCAAAGGTCCTAAATATCATCATCATCATCATTATGTTTGAGAATTCAGTAGGCAACACTTGCCGCATGCATTTAAAAATCATCAGTCCCCAAAGTTTTTCTTTTGTTGTGTAAAATACCACTCGCTTATTTCTCTGACTGCCTGCTCCCAATGAGCCAAAGCCAGTCAGCGTTTTGTGCCAATGTTATATTTTATTTCCTTTCATAACTTGTTATCAAGCTAATTCTCATAAATTATCTCATTTTTAATTCTTGTTGTTGTTCTCATTCTTTATCTCCAGGATCGATCTTTTACATTCAAACTCAAATTCAAATTGAAATTGTGGGTACAACTTTAAATATTGTATTTATGAAGCTCTTCCACACTGGCTGCTTGTGTTGTGCTCTTCTCCCCCTCCCCTTGCATTGTAAAATATTTCGCATCGCATTCAGTTCGTTTATGTGTGCTGTTGATCTTGCGCTCGTTTGTGAGATTCAAATTTATTTGCATGTTATCTCATCATTGTTGACACATTCTTTCCAATAACTTCTCTTTTTGTATCAGTTGCTAAAAGTGAATGTATTTGCTGTGTAACATGGATGTCATTATTATTCACGTACTCACACGCGTGAATAAATGATTAACAAATTCTTTTCGTTGTAAGAGTTATTAGAAATTGGCATATCAAATTTGATAACAATTCAAAAATTTCTAAACATTGTTTTCGTTGTATTAATAAATCATTGCTTTAATGTGTCAATACTTTAAAAAAAATGGCCATATCAGCGGTATATATTTCTGCGGAGGAGAACTCTTAATTGGCAACACCGTTTTTTGTGGCAAGCCGCTTTAAAGTGCTGGTATTTGTACGAAGTTTACATAGTGTCCGCGCCTGATAGAATTTCATCCTAACAAAATATGTATGTATATATATAACAATTGTTCATTAATATCGGAGTATTATAAAATTATTTTCCTTAAACAAAATATCAACAGTAGGATACGTAATGTTTGTGTGAACAAGCCGCCAGTTAAAGCCAAGCTATGAACTGATCCAATTGGATCCTGGTTGGTATCGTTGCACTCCATCCATGTGAATCAATAACCTCAGAGAGAGAGAGAGAGAGAGAGAAGGGAAATAGCAAAGGAGGTGTTGAACATTCTTCTCCTCCTCCTCATTTTGACAATTCCTACAGAATTCGTTTAGTCTCCTTTCCCAAAATCCTAACAGTGTTCGGTCAAAAACACTACAAGTGTAAGGCAGCTGGTCCCGAGTAGTTTCTTCTAGGCCTGCAGATCTCCTAGGGCTGTATCAATACCAGACAAGTGTTCAGACCTCGGAGATAACCTTACTGAACCGTCTAGTTTGTGGGGTCTCCTAAAGTTCCTACCGAATCATATATATATATATATATATATATATATATATATATATATATATATATATATATATATATATATATGTATATATATATATATATATATATATATATATATATATATATATATATATATATATATATATATATATATATAATTCAATCAAATGCACTAGAGGTTTTGTGAGAAAAGTACATTGAAATGATTTGAAAAAATTTCTGCATCAGTATATCTGCATTTTCATGACTTCTTGAAATCTCATTCTGTACTGAATCACCCAACAACTTTTACTCCCAGTACTTATCTATGTATACGTATATCTTAGCTTACTGCCAATATTATTTGATAGTCTCATGCGGCTCAGGATGTAATGTCATTGACTGCTAAACACATAATTATGAAAAAATATTCCCCAATTTGATTTCATTGTAGCACTTAAAGAACTTTCAAAAAATTGTGTTTTCATAACATCATGAACATGATTTTAAGGTCAATCAAGAAGATGCAAAAAAGACAAGAACTGGGAATGACAAACTTACTTTAAAATTATTGAAAAGGGTTCGGTATTTCAGTCTCCCGAATTACAAAAATTTTTGTATTTGTTACACTCCCATCAATACATAAAGGCAGAAGTTCAGTATGATTTTTTTCCACTCTATTATTTATTTGTTGTATCTTCAAACTGAACTAACAATAAGTGTTCAAATCTTAAGTGTAAATATAATAATTAGGCCCAACCAGTGTCGGACACAAACTTAGTGATAGTAATTAATAATACATAAATGTGTTAAGCACAAAAATATTCAAAAAATTCCATCGAAAGTGTTGCATACTAAAGCCGTAATGTCCCTCTTTTTTAAGCGGATGTGTCCAGTAAAGTTCAAGATATTACGAGCAAGGGGGTTAGGATGGGACTCGAGTTTTCTTAAATATTTGCCTGCATATTTTGCAATTTCAGCGGTCACAAGTGGCATATTTAAATCACGATGTAAAATAGAATTTTTCATGTACCATGGAGCCGATGTTATTAACCTTAATATTTTGTTTTGCATTCGTTGGATTCTCTCTACATTGGAAGCTGAAGCAGTGCCTCATAGCTGAATTCCGTAACACCATATCGGCTTCAAAAGCGACTTGTATATTAAAAGTTTACAATCTAGACTGAGGGTAGAATTTCTACCAATCAGCCAATGTATCTGGGTTAATTTAAGCTTCATTTGTGTCAGCTTAGAGTCAATGTGGTGTTTCCATGTAAGCCGTCGGTCTAGGTGTATACCAAGGTATTTCACCTGTGAATGTTGAGGAACAACTTGATTGTTGATTCGAATGGGGGAACAATTGTCTCTTCGTAGGGTAAATGTGACATGAACACACTTTTGTTCATTTACATTTATTCTCCATAAGTTCAACCACAATTCCAACAGGTTAATATGTTGTTGGGGATAACGGGATGCCTCGTAAAGGTTTTCATGCATTCTAAGGCAGGCTGTATCATCGGCGTGTAAGCAATTTTTAAAAAAAAATTTTATATGAATTTCACTACATAAACTATTTTAAAAGTTTAATAGATTCTTAAAATATTGAAAAATTTCCCGATTTTGTTTTTATATTAAAAAACTATTCAACTCATACGAAATGACCGTAAACACTAATAATTATATAACAACGCTGCTGCGATGAGAGATTTTCGTCATGATAGGCCAGGATTGTCAGATATTTTTCTTGCCTCCATTACCAAAATGGCATTAGAAAATGACCAAACAAGAAAAAACAGATCAGCAAAAATGTCTAGAAAAAGTGCCTTGCTTGGATTTTCGATAGAACTAAAATGTGTGTACTATAGACACACACATTAGTAAATATATATAAACATCTAAAGGGGTATAAGCCTTACTCTCGCCCGTTTCATTTTACTGTTTCCAGTATCACAAATCGTATTGAAGTTAAATTTATTGCCATGTTTCCAGCTCAAACTGGAATGGTATTTACATTCATACATGTAATTAATTATACTAGTTAAAGTTCATACTACGTCTTGAACAACGAACGAATTTTGTTACGTCGCTTAACCGATTAATCAACCGAAATTAATCGATTTAATCGTTAATCGTAAGTAACCAATTTAATATTAATCGAACAGTGAATTGAATAACAATTAATCGGTTAACCGATTATGTATAATAATACTCGAACTTTGTCGGAATAGAAAAATTTTCTTTGGTGCCTAAAAAGTTTATTTTCCTAAAATGAAGGGCAAAATTGTGGACTTGATATCGATCAAAATTTTCCTTGCCATTTTTAAAATTTCGAATGATATCGTATGTTGTAATTTGTACCCCGTCATTTTAATATTTCTCCCTAGAATTAAATGTATGGTCCCAATACGACAAGGAAATATTTTCAATTTCTCTAGAGTATTCGATACCTTATAGACCATAAACATTGAGTATTTAATAATAAATTTTTTGTAATGTAATAATAAAATAAATAGAAATAAAACAACTAACGCTTGTCTCTGTTTCTTGCCCCAACTAAATGGTTCCCATAGTTGTGCTTTTGTATCCATTTCAATTAAACTGGCCATAAAAAGATGTAGTCTTTTAAAGCACCCCTAAACTGGACCACGCCAAAACCAGATTGTTTTATTGCGGGTAGACTAAAAAGTTTTGCAATTAATTTTTTTTTAAGAAAGTCATCAAATGAATTTCTGCTGTGTATTTTTAAAATATATATTTTTTTTCTCAAATTTTATTTCAAACTTTTGTAAAATTTTAAATAATGGTCATATTATTTTCAAGTTCTTTTTGAACATCGCCTGTCACATAGAAGCATTCATCTTAGGAATGTGGGAAACGTTGAAACACGAGACATTTTCTCGTATTTGTGATAACGAATTTGTCCATAGAGACCGCCATATTTATATGGTAAAGCCTTTTGAAGACAAGTCAAAACAGTTCGAATCTGATACTTCTTTGAAGTCCAACGACATGTACAAGGTGGAATACAGCCGCGACAAGTTTCCACAAATTCTGTATCTGGCTTTTTATGAGGCAAACACTGCAAGACCCAAGGACGACGACGGTCCAAATCAGTAAAGTAACATTCGCAGGGTGGTAGGCAACGGCATGGTTCATATCTTCTAGCAACAACACGTTCTTTCAACGGCTTAATATTATCACGATACAGTTTGGTTCTAGGCACTAAGCCAACCAATTCCTTAGGCTGAGATGGATTGTCGAAGGCCAGCCAACGTTCCAAAAGTTCCCAATGTAAATAATGCGGTTCATTTTGGCGAATTAGATTCAACTTACGCCACAAATCGGAACGTCGTATATTATATTTTGCCCCCGTCTGAAGTCGAAACAGCTTGTATACATATGAATACTTATAGTATATATGGCTACAGCATCCGAATTTCGTTATTTCGAAATAATACAAGTTGCGTATGCCTTGGACTATATCTTTTATATGATTGAAGTCTTTGATATTCATTGCGGAAAGAGCCGAGGCATCGAGCAGCAGAAGATTTTTTCCGCTAATGAGATTTTCACGGAAAGTGTTCTGTGCAAACAATAATAGATTTGTGTTAAACAAAAAAATATTATCGATCTAGCCTACCACATATTGTCTATAACCGATCTCTATTAACCATTTGCAAATATCGTCTATATTCCAATTATAAACCTCAGGCAAAGGAATCGTATCCAATACTCCCAAGCACAAATTTAAAAGCGTGTCTGGTGAAATCTTGATAATAAGAGGCACGTCCGTCTTTTTGAACTGTTCCTCAGCCGTCGTACATTGAATTACAGAGTTAAAACGGAATTTAAAAGAGGCCAAAGGATTCTCCTTTGGTTTTCTAGGCGGAAGCTTGACATATTTTTCATCTGCAGCGCCGTACAAATAACGCATTCTGCTGCCTTAAATTGTTGATATTTTTTTAAACACAAATCGTTTGAAAATAAGCGAATACTTAAGTCTCCAAATATATATATAGTATAAGGATATGTGCATATAATTATCAAATAAATGACATCGAATTTGTAAGATCTCTTTATGATTACTTTTATATTAATATTTGGAAAATTTTATATCTGTATAAATAGAAAGAGTTTCTACACTTAAAACAATATGAAATGTTTTTCTCTTGACAAACGTCAAATTCAATCGCAGAGAAAAATACGTTACGTATAGACTTATAGTCCCCCCAATAGTACAAATATGAAAACACGGCCGAATTCCTATTTCAAAATTCGACCATCGACGCGTCGATAGTACAGAAATCAAAATGAAGAGCAAATTCTTGTTTGCTACAATACCAAACACCATGATTTCCTATAAATAGTTCATTATTGACGTTAGTGAAAGAGCTCTTTTCCTTTACTTCCTTTATTTTTAACAACAATTAGTAAAGCCTTGACTTGATTTTGACTAAGAGTTGTCTAAAGCCAAACTTCCCTCCTAACACGACATTAAAACGTGAAAATATAATTATGACAATACAGAACTCGTAATGGGTCTTCCAATATGGACTTTCAAACCTTAACAATTGCTTTATTTATGTTAAATATATCAACCTGGCTGTCATTTATTTCATCTGTTTTGTCAAATCACCATAGACGGGTACACCGTTCAACAGAGCGCGTAGATGATAAAACTCTTTTATAAAAATTGGTGTTCTGTTTGGCGTTTCGGCCATTTTACGGGCGCTAATAATCACCCTACCGCGTGGACTATTCGCAGTGTGCCGGATAAATTTGGTCCACCTGACAAAATGATCTGTTACAGTGTGCAGGAGAATTCGAGGCAGTTGCTCACAAATACCCGAACTTTCGCAGATCACAATTTGGGAAATTGTGCGTCGTGTTTTGGGCCTGGAAAAAAATTCATAGTAAGCGACTTGTGTTTGCCGAATGGGCCCTGGATCGGTTGGAATTTTATCAAAAAATCATCTTCAGCGATATGGTTTATTTCTCAATGAATGGGTACGTCAACAAACCACATTGTCGTAGTTGGTACGACATCATTACACACGAGATCCAAGAGCATCTAATGCATTTCGAAAAAGTCACTGTTTGGTGGCGATTTCGGGCCGGCGACATCATCGCTTTATAATTCCTTAAGAACGACATTGGCCAAGCCATCACCCTGGATGGCTAGCGCTACAGGACGACGATTACCAACTTTTTTTAGTCTGAATTGGTTGATATGGACTTGTCGACGTGTCACACAGCTCATGCCAACTGAAAGTTTTATCCATTCTACTTAAGCATTTGACAGGTTTTTTTGTTAAATTTTGACGGTAGCTCAAGCCAAATTATGTTCATTCTATATGTAGTTGGGCCTCCCTCAGGGCCTGATGAATTTAAGGTATAATAACTGACAAATTCATGGTTTAGAAAACAATATACATGATTTAAAAATCCGAGGGGGGGGGCGGGGCAATACGTCTGTGACTCTTTGAACTTCCCACCACTGCATCTGAAAGTTGACTCCTGTCAAAATATTAACAAGCTGCGTCATTTAGTTTGTGTTTGACAGCCATTGGTAACAGAATACCGCATGGTTTGAATAGAAAATAAAAAAATTTGAATTTCGTGTGCTTAATAAACATTAACTTTTCGCAGAAAAAAAACCATCACTCAAACCAAGGGTACGCTTGATAAATACTCGTTCTTTACCATCACTTCCAATGGTAAAAAAAGTAGTCTACTGAATTCCGATCGATCGTGTTTGGCCAAGAAAAAAATCTTGTCCACCAGTGTAATATAAAGGTGCACACATGTGTAGTTTCCAATGCAAAATTCCATGAATTAGACTACGAATTGCTACCTTATCTGCCCCACTCTCCAGATTTCGCCCCGAGTAACTAATTCTTGTTTCAAAACGTGAGGAAATGGCTTGTCGGAAAGAGATTTGACCCCAAAGGAGGAAAACATCTCACAAGCAAATAACTATTATGACCTCGGCATATCTTATTTTTTGGAAGGGATAAAAAAAATTGGAGAAACGTTGGACAAAGTGTATAGAGTTCAAAGGAGACTATGTTGAAAAAAATGATTTCTTATCGAAAAATCTGTTTCATTCAAAAAGTCACGGACTTATTGATCCACCCTGCAATCACTAGGCAACGCTGTATAAATTCTAATATAAATAATATATTTCAAATATATATTTCTGATTTCTGAGGGGACTTTTAGAAATAAATGACAAAATGAGAAAGAATAATTAAATAATAATAAATAACAATAAATAAAAAATATACTTTTTGAGTAAATATTTATAAGATTTTTAGTTTTTATATATCTGCAATTGTTGTTTTAATCTCGATTTCGCCTCTCACTAAACGATCGAGCGGAAAAACGTAAAAATGTCCCAGGAAACTAATGGGTATGTATCCAGCATACGAATTGTATGGTTCGATATTTTTTGACAAATAATGTCACATGCAGAAACAATACATTCATTTGCCTGCAAATGTGGAAATATACATGACAGGCAAGTGTGTAGTTAATGTCTCAGGTGAACTAATCTTCTCGACTCCTTGGGAATGATATACTTTTATATCTAAAATAACATATTCTGCCGGTATATTTAGTCAATATGTAATGTCTTCTCTTTTTCCTGCTGCGTTACAACTTTACAGCCTCCAAATGAAGTTGCTTTCTTTATTGTGTAGTGAATTTACAATTCGTTCCACTCTCTGAACACGTCACCATTACAAGTTAAATATTTAATAAATTACCTTCAAACCATTTCTAATGGCCAAAGTTTGTTAGAAAACAAAGTTTTCTTTTGTTCATATTTTTTTTTTTTTGTCCACAGATTTCATGTTTGAACGATTATATTCTTTCTTGTTAATGTCCTTAAGAAAAAGTTTGAAATGAACTCACGAAATAACCGGGCATTATTAAATTGTTAGAGGATTAATGGATATTTTCATAAATTTTTTTATGCTCATCTTTGTGTTTTTTTAGTATTTTAGCTGATTTGTGGCAACAACTGTGTGGACAAAAAGTTTGTATGTATTAAGAAGCGAAATGATTTTAGTTAAAATTTAATCCCCACAAGAATATAAACGTAAAAATAAGATCAAATTACTATTCAAAAACCTAAACAAGGAGCAAATTCTTGCTTGCTTGCATTTTAGTTTCCTAGAAATATCACATCCATTTCTTTTAAAATCTCATTGCTGTTGTGAGTACAAGGGACTTAGTTTTTACAAAAACAAGTCACTTGTTTTCCATTACTAGAACTAATCATACGTCCTAATGTGCTAAATTTTATTTTGCCACCTTCACGGTGCCATCTCATTTCTAGTGAAAACCATGCCCATGCTTGTTCGACCGAAAACATCTGCTGTTGTCGACAACGTCAGAGAGAATCCACAAACATCAACGAGGTGATGATGCACGCATATAGGCATCAGTAGAAGTTCGTGGCAACTAATTTTGGTAAAAGATTTTAAAATATTTCATATCGACCATTGTTGGTTTCATTAGGATGGAGCAACCGTTCACACAGCTCGAGCAACTATGGGGAATTTGAGCAATAAATTTTCAGGTCGACTGATCTCTTGTTTTGGAGATTTAAACCGGTCATCCGAATCGCCAGATCTAACAGCACCAGTTTCTTTCAAATAAATTTCTTGTGAAAACAGAGGCTCTTTTTTTCATTTAAAACAAAATAGCAGCCAATTCAAATTATGACATGATTATCTTTTTTTAATATATTGTTTTTGAATGTTATGATATAAACATATGAGGGTGGGTGGAGACTTTCAAACTGTTTAAATTCCACTCACTGATGAGTTGGTTTAGCGATCAATGAAATATCGGCATATGATCAGCTAAAGCCACAACAATACATTTTTTAAAAACTGTAATTGTTTTAACAATTAGTTGGGGAGAATAACGCAAAAAATTAATATCAATATTAAGCAAATATTTTTTATGTATAATTCCGATAAATGTCAATATAAAGCAAATATAATATAAATACTTAATGCGTGAAAGCATAGAATAACAAAAATTATCTTACGCTTTAAAAACGTTGGGTGAAAATACTTCATAGCAATCGGACATCGAAAAATCATCTTTTCAGACGAGGCACATTTTTACCTTGGCGGCTACGCCAATAAATGAAATTACTGCATCTGGGGTCGGAAAATCCTTACGTCGCACAGTGACTCGTTTTGACCTTTTCCGTTGCAAAAATCATAACTTTTGAAGTAATGGAGATATTTTAAAAATTCAAGAATTCAAGAAATTCTGCTTTAAAACGCGTCGTTTTCGAAAAGCCAATGACTTGAAATGAATGATTTGAACTTGAACAGTCTTTGCTTTCATCAATATGGCGTACCATGTCACACAGCTCGTCTAAGAACATACTTGCACGTCGTGTAAACAGAATGATTTGCAATCGTAATGGAGCTAGGGAGGCAAGTGCTTCATTTCGTGTCGTATAAACAAAGTATTAAACAAACTCAGTTCACGAAAAAGTTTCGATATGCAGGAGGCTGTAAGTATTTAAGTAAAAGAAGTTGGATATATTTTATACGTGGCTGTTCCCAGTACAGAAGAGCGACTGAGTTTTGTGAAATGAAACATATTTCCGTACTATAATTTCAAGTATTATGTTATATAAGACTCGATGGAATATGGGAAACAAAGTTGCGATAAGTAAGTTGTTTAAAGAAAACTTGCATTAACAGAGTCAACAATGCGTAAACTTACAATAATCGCAAAGTTGCATTGAACGAATGTTGCATTGATCGAGGATTGTGTTGAGCAAGGTTATCTTTTATAAGGACAAGACAATATTAAAATTAGTTTCATATAAACTTTCTTATTCCATTTGTATCGGAAATGCAAATAAATAAATAAATATATATGTACTATATATAAAATTAAGACTGTATTTATACACTGCACTTTTTTATGAAATTTGTTGCATGCAAATACTTTTATTATTCGCTGATATGAGAGATATTGATGAAAACGCGAAAATCAAAATTGGCAGCAGATAAAATATGATACGATTTCTTACATTCTTTTCATTATAACTATTTCAAATAAATGAAGTTTAATGCAACCAATTTCATGAGAAAATGCTTAGTGTAAATACAGTCTTCATTTTATATATATTTAATTGTAAATCAAATACAAAATAAACTTGTTTACTTTATATATTAATAAAATCATTTGAGAATATTATCAATTGACATGTTTATGGCCATTTTTTTTATTGGTTTTCAGGCATTTTTCAGTGCCAGTAGTGATCGGTGATGGATACGTGCCGGCGTACATGTATTTTTGTTATACATATACACACATACTTTGCATTTTTGCAATTGTCCATTACAACCACAATATGCTAGTCTCCTCAATATTCGTACTGTTGTTGTAAATAAATCACATTTTAACTCCGCCTAAAAATTGAGCACAAATACGATTCGATTGGAGATCATTGAAAACAGCAGAAACGAACACACAAACATCAACACATAAACGAAGTGTGTTCGAAATGCGTGTGTGTTAAAACACTATAAAAGAAATTTTTTTGTTTCTGTTGTAAACTCGATTAGCGGGTGCAATAACAACAAATAAAAATATGGTATTTTCATGTGATCATAGAATTCAAATTGACGTGTGGCATAACACAGCAAACATCCATAAGTAACATAAGTATTTGAAAAATTTTCAATTGTTGCACCGCATATTTGAGTCTTGTACGAGATCTTAACCATATTGATTTGCGACCAAATGATCGAAGTTGCATTATTTGTATGTCGAATGAAATGGAGTTTTATTCAAGGAAAAGCACAAATGGCTTCTGTTTTAATTTTTATATGCATTAACCGCTTACAAATAGAAAAAAAAACATTAATTTATAAAAATTATAAATAATTAATCCGCATTCTACTTACACAAGAATGTTTAAATAATTAGTTTTTTTTTACTAATTTGTAATGTCCATATGTCGGCATTTCATTTCATTGATGAGTGAGCTTTAAGTAGTTTGAAAGCCTGCATCATCACATGCTTATATCAAGGGACATTCAAATACAATATGAGAATTCTCTACCGTCTTTTATACAAACAGCACAACAAACAATCTATATTCGATATGAAACAATTTTTTTTTCTTAAAGTCTTTATACGCCCTCTGCGTGGCAGTGACTTTATTAGTGACTTTACTAGAGAAAATGAAAAGCAAAATCTTTATTTTAAATAATTCTCATATTGTATTTCAAAGTTTTGGCATAAATATATGAGATTGAATGTTTTCAAACTGCTCAAGGTTCCGTGATGAGTTGGTTTAGCGACCAGTGAAATGTAGGCATATGAACAAACATGCCGGCTTTAACAAACAAAATTTAAAAGTGTATTATTTTTAAAAATATTTTAAGCGTTATTCAAATATCCGTCTGTCTCTCAATATTGAACTTAAGCTGCAAGTTTACAGGGATTCATTGTGCACTTCCTATTTTTTGCTTTAAAAACGGCAAAGTGTGTATGAGATCAATGAAATGTTTTATTCATTCCAAAGGCCTATCGATACCATTAAATACAACAATTTAACATGATTCTGGCGTATAAATCATGCTGAACTTGAATGACAAGGGCTATGTTGGTTTTGTGGTTTGCGGGTTATTCGCTTAGACTTAAGAAAATCCTACAAAAAAAGTCTAAAGAAATGAAATTGCACGCTCTCGGTGGCCAGTTAACATCAGCTCCACCTGATATAATCATTTTCCTCAAATCGCTCTTGCAGAACTCTGTGGCACGTAGCGCAGTCATATTCAAACCACTTGTCGTTGGTGTCCACATCATCCAATTCAGGCCAAGAGAAGTTGGTAACCATTATTCGTTCTCAAAAATATATGGAACAGTGACAGTGACTTGCACGGTATGCACTGGATGCCATGTGGATTGGAATTTTCCCAAATTCAACAATTTTGTTTGTTGATGTACCCTTTCATCTAACTCCCATTTAGATAAAACAGTTTTGTCATTTACAAGTTCCGTGGAACGCCATATTCATCGATGTTGGATAAAAACTCAGTCTTATTTTCATATTTATACTATTGGGGGGGACTATAAGTCTAAACGAAACTTATTTCTCTCTGTGATTGTACTTGACAGAAAACATTTCATATTATTTTAAGTGAGGAACAGTCTATTTTATACACATATAAGATTTTAAAAAATTAATACAAATAATTAAAAAAAAAAACAAAGAATCATACAAATCGCATATCATTTATTTGATAATTATATGCACATATCCTATCTCTATATACACTTGGAGATTTAAATAATTCCTTATTTTCAAACGATTTGTGTTTAAAAAAAATATCAACAATTTAAGGCAGCAGAATGCGTTATTTGTACGGCGCTGCAGATGAAAAATATGTCAAGCTTCCGCCTAGAAAACCAAAGGAGAATCCTTTGGCCTCTTTTAAATTCCGTTTAAACTCTGTAATTCAATGTGCGACGGCTGGGGAACAGTTCAAAAAGACGGACGTGCCTCTTATTATCAAGATTTCACCAGACACGCTTTTAAATTTGTGCTTGGGAGTATTGGATACGATTCCTTTGCCTGAGGTTTATAATTGGAATATAGATGATATTTGCAAATGGTTAATAGAGATCGGTTATAGACAATATGTGGTAGGCTAGATCAATAATATTCTTATTAATTTTTTTGTTTAACACAAATCTATTGTTTGCACAGAACACTTTCCGTGAAAATCTCATTAGCGGAAAAAATCTTCTGCTGCTCGATGCCTCGGCTCTTTCCGCAATGAATATCAAAGACTTCAATCATATAAAAGATATAGCCCAAGGTATACGCAACTTGTATTATTTCGAAATGAAAAAATTCGGATGCTGTAGACGTATATACTATGAATACTTCCGTGATGTATACAAGCTGTTTCGACTTCAGACGGGAGCAAAATATAATATACGGCGTTCCGATTTGTGGCGTAAGTTGAATCTAATTCGCCAAAATGAACCGCATTATTTACATTGGGAGCTTTTGGAACGTTGGCTGGCCTTTGACAATTCATCTCAGCCTAAGGAATTGATTGGCTTAATGCCTACGCCCAAACCGTATCATGATAATGTTAAGCCGTTGAAAGCAGAAGTTGCTGATAGAAGATATCAACCATGCCGTTGCCTACCACCCTGCGAATGTTACTTTACTGATTTGGACCACCGTCGTCCTTGGGTCTTGCAGTGTTTGCCTCATAAAAAGCCAGATACAGAATTTGTGGAAACTTGTCGCGGCTGTATTCCACCTTGTACATGTCGTTGGACTTCAAACAAGTATCAGACTCGCACTGTTTTGACTTGTCTCCAAAAGGCTTTACCATATAAATATGGCGGTCAAGATGGTCAAATTCGTTATCACAAATATGAGAAAATGTCTCGTGTTTCAACGTTTCCCAGATTCCTGAGATGATGGCTTCTTCGTGACAGGCGATGGCGAGAGGGAACTTAAAAATAGTATGATCATTATTTGAAAATTTTCAAATATCATAAAGAAAAATATATTTTAAAAATACAGAGCGGAATTGTTGCAACAAATATTGAATTTGTTGTCCTTTTTTTTCTAAAAAAATTATTACAAAACTTTTCAGTCTACCCAGAATAAAACTCACAGGTTATGGTGTGATAAAGTATTTGGGAAATGATTCAAAAAAAATCTCTTTATTGCCAATTTAATTAAAATCGTCCAAAAGACTAAAAACCACAACTATGGGAGCCATTTAACTGTGGGAAGCAGTAGAGGCAAGATTTACATTTTTTCAATTTATTTTAATATTAAATTATTTTTATATGAGGTGTCGGATACTCTGGAGAAATTGAAAATATTTGCTTCTAGTAGTGGGACCATAAATTAATTTGAGGGAGGAATATTAAAATGACGGGGGACAAATTACAACATACGATATCAAACGATTTTTTTTTAAATTTCAAGCGGAATTTTGATCGATATCAAGTATCATAATTTAGCGCTTGATTTTGGGAAAATAAAAGACACCAAATAAAAATATATCTAACCCTGAATTGGATAACCGATCAATTATTACCCGATTAACTATTCGATTAATTTTAAATTGGCTACTTGCGATGAACGAATAAATTGGTTAATTCTATATTTACTTTTAGGTTAGGTTAGGTTGATCGGAGGGGTGTGATAGCCCATGTCATACGACATACACTTAAGCCAGTAAAGGCTTGTTGTGCGCTCCCTTGCAATTATCAGACACAAACTGCCAGAGTTCTGCGGCAGGATTCGAACCTGGGACCTTCGCACTACGAGTCTAGTACACTACCTACTAGTCTACGAAGGTCAGTTCACTTTCTTTTAGTATTTGACATTTTTCATTTATTTCATCTCATATCCGTTTAGTTCTGCTATATTTTTGAACCCTACTGTAATTTGAACAGAAAGGATAAACAAGTTTTCGAATTTCTTGCTTCAGAAAATTTAAACATATGCCAAAACTGGCATATTTTTTCTGGTGAATATTGAAGTAACAAATTATTAATAATAGTTCTTAAAAGATAGTAAGACTAAGAACTTTTAGCTTTCTTAGTTCTGTTCCATTCAATATGAAAAATGCCACATTTTTAGAAAACTTAAAAAGAATTGGTATAAAAAACGTTCAGTAAACTTGTAAAAATTAGCGCTCAAGTATCTATTAGGGGTAGTTCCATTTGAAATCCTTATTTAAAGGTAAAGAAAGGATTCATTAAATGTACTAAACTTTTAGCCTTTTGCTTTTTCTAACAAAATGAAAAAAAGTTTAACAAAACTGCTATTTTGTTGCACAGGCCTTTTTTATCGCAACAAAAACTCAACATGGCCCACTTAAAAGAAAATTATAAATTTCAAAATTGATAAAAGCATAAAAGCCATTTTCCATAGCCAAGAGAAATTGAAAACATTATTGAAAAATATATTCCCATAAGAAAATGATGGATCAAACTACTTGAATTTCGGAGGTTTTCTGTTTATTTAAATTCTGAAATAAAAACCTGGACTTTTTCATTTAAACACGTGTTGTATGTAATTTTTTTATTATTACTTTCTAATAAATAATATGAGATCTCCTTTAAAAAATATATTATAAAAAAAATTATTTTTTCAGTTTTTTAACATCCAAATATTACCCCAAAAACTAAGAGCAGATTATAAATAGTTTTAAAAATAACGTTTTCTTATTCATTTTGTAAAAAAGTTTAACAAAAAAATTTTACATACAATTGAACCGACTTCTAAAATAGGCTGTTACCTGCACCTCAAGGCTGTTACATGACAACCTACCTGGAGTCTATCAGAATCCTTTATTCTCAACTACATAATATAATAATAATGAAATGGGAACTTAAATCAAAATTAAATTAAATAAACTTAAAATTACCCTACAGTTTAAAAAACGATAAATTCTAAAGTTACTACAATGAAACCAATAATAAATACATACGAGGGACTCTCAATAAGTTCGTGACTTTTTAAATGATATACAGATTTTTGAATAAGAAATCATTTCATTTTTCAACAAAGTCTCCTTTGAGCTCTACACATTTTGTCCAACATTTTATAAATTTTTTTTATCCCTTCCAAAAAATAAGATTTATCGAGGTCATCAAAATGGTATTTCTTAATGAGATGCTTTCATCACTGGGGTCAAATCTCTTTCCGCCGAGTCATTCCTTTAGGTTTGGAAAGCTGAAAAAATAGTTACTAGGGGCTAAATCTGAAGAATAAGGTGGATGAGGGGAAATTCATAGCCTAACACATGGAATTTCGCAGATGTGAACCCTTGCATTGTCATATGCGGTAGTTTTTGTTTTAAATCCTCATTAAATGGACCCAAAAAGTTCGCATAATATTCGCCATTGATTTCGTTGAACCAAAAAATTTAATTAAATTGCATGAAAAAAAGGACCACAATGACGGATAATTCAACCTGGGCCTATTTTAGCGCCGATTCACTCCGATCATCCTACTGTTGTATCCACGCTACGTCCACGATTACACGAAATCGCACAGAAGTTCGTTCATATTGCGATTGAATAACGCCAAACACAGTCGCACGATTGTGATTGTGCTCTATTGTGAGCAAATGCGGCAAATGAGGAAAAGGGTTCTCATACCCAATTGATTATTTAAAATTGAAGCAACTGAGCCTTGTGATATGCAAATGACTTCAACAATCCATCGCACATTTCAATATCCGATCGGCCAACACTATAGTATATCGTGAATTTTTTTTAATTATTTTGAGTGAAGAGATCTCAACCGGACATCCAGAATGTGCGGCATCTTCCGTGTTTTGACAGCCACAAAGAAATTCAATAAAATACGAGTATTTATCAAGCGTAGCATTGGTTTGACGGAAGATTTTTTTCGCAAAAAATAATGCACAGGAAATTCATTTTTCCCATTTTCTTCTTAAATCACGCGGTAGTCTGCTACCGACGGCTGTCAAACAGAAGATATTGAAGCAGCTTGTTCAAATTTTGACAGGAGTCAATTGACAGATGCCAGCTAGCAAAAGCAGTGTTGCCATTTCAGTTAAGAGATGAGAAAAATAAGGTTTTTCTGCTGATTCAGTGAACAACTAAGAAAGTCTTATAAAAATTATTGCCGAAATAGCGAAATTCCTATAAAATTTAAAGACACATAATTTACAATATTTCTCAGCAAAGCCTACACATCCCTTTTGAAAACTCTTAGCAAATAGGAGTATCGCAAGCCCTTCTTCCAACTAACGCTCAATAATATTAATAAAAGTTGTAATATTTACTAAAATAATAAAAAATTATTTAATTAAAATAATTATTTTAATATTAGATGCCATTTTTTACGAAAATTATCTTAATCTGTTTATAAAATAAGTTCCGTAACTGCGAGCATTCGTAGCAACCTGGAGTGAACCGGATTCTAAAAAAAAGTTGATTTCTTTTATATTTTAAGCTTATTTTTGGAGGAGGTGGGAGACACCCACCCCCTTAACCTTTCGAATATTGTGCAAAATTCTACCATTTCTGGACCCCAATTATTATAGTCAGCCAGATATAACGAATTTAAGCAATAGCTTTTATGGAACGAGTCACTCCCTTTGCTTCTGCTCAGTTAGGTTTTCCTGAGACTACAAACTTTGGATGCAGAGTGACTGAAATGATGGATGCAGAGTGACTGAAATTCAAAGTTTTTCTAAAGAAATGACATTTTAATTGCTTCCATTTCATGCGTTGGTGCATTTTTCCGAAAAACTATTGTTTTTCTTCAACTAGAAATTAAAAATTACTTTCTTATAAGAATATAGAAATAGCGACAAGTTGCATATTTGTACGCCTTATAGATGTGACACTGATTGTCAGTGGCAAATAAATGATCATAATTTAATAATAAAGTAAAAAAAGCAAAAAAAAATCATAAAAAGTTTAGATTCCGAATTGGTGAAGAGGTTTCAGAAGAGAGACAATCGTATGCTAAAACCAGTGCAAATGATCCAAGTTTGCACTACTACCGGATCTTAATTTAAACACTTTCATGACTTTTTTGGGAGCTCTTCTTTTTACTGGGTGTAGTCTGCCCGGTATATATTTATTAGGAGTTACGGTTTAAAGCATACATCCTTCCCCCTTGCGTGCAGACTCATGTAACGACCAGAAATTCAGAAAGTTGAGGTCTCCGTTAGGCCGAGTTCTTGTGAGCGTCACGAAATCAGATTTCCATGTATGCTCTCACGGAGAGCGGCGCTGTTTCCAGCAGATCTTGCGTTTCATCTTCGTGCGGGTATTGGTTCATTGCTGAACCAGTAAATTCAAATTTATCCACGACAGTGCATGTACTCCTCTCGGTAGGACGATGACCGTAAAATGGGCGAAACGCACGAAACGTCGGCGAAACATAAACACCCGTTTTGATAAAACAATTTTATCATTTTCACGTCTTATTGAACGCTATATTCATCCATTTTAATTAGGAAAAACAGACTTATTAAATATGACCGCCAACTCAACAGATGTAGCTTAAACACTATGACCGCTATCAACTGCCAAGGTTCATAACTGCCATACCTAAATAAAAGCGTCAAGCGCAACGTTTTTTTACGCCGAGCTTTAACGCTGAAATGCCATACCTAAATAAAAGCGTCAACGTTATGTCAAAACGATTTAGACAGGGTTATCGAACAAACAAATAAAACAACCCTGATTATTTTAACAGGTTGCCGGACGACATTGTTGTTTGTGATTTTGTTATTTAAATTAAAATTAAAATAATATAATTAAAATTTGAAAAAATTAGTTATTTAGAAGAGTTAGAAGATTTTTTGCTCATTTGGTAACTTTTAAAGCGAATTCTGGTTGTAGAAATTTTTTGGTTGTGGCAGCACTGAGCAATAATGACATATTAAAAAAATAAACAGTAGTACTTCTGCAGTCAACTTCACTTCTTTACGCGTTGTCAAAATTGGATTTTCCAATAGCAAAGCGTTGACGCCGCGTTATTTCGGTATGCTCCATACAAAATGTATGGGCATGAGAACTTTTGACAGCCAGACAACGCTTGACGCACCAATTTAGGTATGGCAGTAAGTTGGAAGGTCATATACATATGTACATACGGTTGAGCTTTTCTCCAACGGTACCTTTAAATGATATTATGCTGCCATTTAAGGCAGCGGCGAAATTGTAATTTCTGGCACCAATTCCGAGAGTACCATATTAAATTAAAACTAAAGCAAATTGAAACTGGCCTGCAAAATGTTCGCTGGGATATATGGAAAAAGTATTTAAAATAAGAAAACAACCAAAACAAGGTTCCATTATTTGTTTGGCTGCGAACGACAGGCGCTGAAATGTGTGTATGAAACACAACAGCACAGATTTTCAAATAAATAAAAATTTTAATATAAAAAATACACAGTGGGCTGCTTGAAGTGAAAATTTGATAAATTAAAATTTATAGAAAGTAATTGAATTCTTGCAAATGCAATGTCAACTTGAAGCCCCGTTTGGCCTTCTCAACATAATATTCGTTGTAATAAATTCGATTTTGGTTTCGTATTTCTTTTTCACCAGAATAAAAAACTCAATTTGCCTTAATTAGATCACCTCCTTTGAAAAGGCGAAGATTAATCATTAATGTGATGTTTTTTAATTAAAGGTGATGTTTTTCCTTATTACCTGATATCAAGCCAACCAGAAACATGATATACTGCTAGAAAAATCTGTTTCAATCATAATGAGCTTTATAGGTTAATTACCTTTTCTGCTAATGATTGGCAGAGTTAGAGAGTTTTCTGGAGGACACGATCCGTCAACGAAGATGAAAGTTATGTGGCTAAATGTTAAAGTCCTCCACATGGGACTACGTATGCTTTTTATTGTTAATACTTTCAAGAACAATATAATATTGTTATTAAAAACTTAATTGTAGTAAAGGTTTTACAACATTCCTTGTTACAGAGGCCACAATGGGCTGAGAAGTCGGGACACTCCTGCTCTTAGCCGAACACTAGATAAATGAGGACAACAGAGAAGAACCCGCAGAAATTAGTATTTTTTCTACTGTTTGGCACTGGCTGGACTTAAATAGTAAATAACTTTATAATTAAGATTATAATACTTAATCTAATTCAATTTATATTGAAGATTCAACGAATATAAAATAGTTGTTAAAACAATGTTTTGGGTACGTTCGCGCTGCATAATAGTTTCATCTCAACAATTGTAATAAACATACTTATTAAAACTCCGAAAAAATATTTCTTCTTTCAAAAACTCTAATATCTTATGATATGGCTGTATTGTTTGTACAACATTTCATTAGATTAAATTTAATAAAAATCATTGAAAAAAACTATTTACTTTAAATGGGCGTGGCACTTACACACTAATAATGCATTGTCATTGGAACTTAATGATTATGAACAATTTAATAGGATTCGGTTAAATAGAAGTAGTTGAGGAGGACAAGTTAATTTTAATGGGCGTAGAACTTCCCACATTTTCAGTCATATTGACGATCGCAATATTCAGCGGGAGTTAATGTGTGAGCAAAGTTTCATTAGATTGCATTTAGTAGAAAATAAAAAATAATTAAAAATTCTTTACTTTAAATGGGCATGGCACTACCCACTGCTCTAATCATAACATTGTATTTTTCGCACAACTTGTTGTTTGTAAGCAGTTTCATAAGATTTAGTTAAATAAATAGAAGTAGTTTAAAAAGATTATTTACTTTAAATGGGCGTGGCACTTCTAATCATAATATTTTAATGTCAGAGAAAGTGGATGTTTCAACAAAGTTTCATAAGAATCAATAGAGAAATTCATTATAAAATAGTTTTGGCCTGAGAAAGCATTCGTCGAAATCAACAATTCGAGGAAAAATTTTTAACTCCATCTCACTCAAGAAAATAGAAGTTGTTCTTAAGGAGAGATATTTCAATTGATTCTAAAGTATCAATTAGTGCACTTTTTCGACTTCCTAGGATCCAATTGACAAATTTTTAATTTAGAATAGAAATTACTTCTACAGATTTTTAAAAACAAATTTGAAAATACTTTATTTTTATTAAATGAAATACTTATTTATTTAAATCTACATCAAAAAATATTTGTCAACTAAACTAATGATAAAATTAATGATAATTAATTTGATAATAAAAAATTAGCAAAATTAAATCGTGGCTACTGGCCACATAAGGAAGATAGCTTCCGAATCGATGAAAAAAGAATATCCTGCTAAGACAAGTATTGAAAATGATCCAAGTTTTCAATACTTCCGGATCCAAATCTCATCATTTTCATGAATTCTTTGGAAGCTCTCTTTTTACTCTGATATCTGGGATACGTAAATTTTTTTATGTTAAGCTCAGATAGTATCGCCATTAGCTGTGATTTTTGCAGAGACTTTGGGGTCCATATAATTTCACAGCATAAGAAATCATGCCACTCGAAAATTCCAATGATTTTATTTATCCAATACCACTGTGTACACACACAATAATTCGGTGATAAAGTAGAGATACCAGTCACACTGCATGGATTACGATAATTTGTTTAAACACAAAATCGATCGCTAAAGGCATTTTCAGTAGAATGTGGGATGTCTCTCAACTCGTGGCGATCGAATTGATTCGTTGTTAACGAAGCGGAAAGATAAATACCTTTGGCTTTCATATCAATACTTATCGATATCGAATATATTGTTTATGCTCGGCGTCGGCAAAGCACTTTATGAAACGGTGTGAAGTTAGAAAAGTATTTTTATATATTAATTAAAATTCCAAATTATAATAATAATGCTTTAAATATAAAAAGATAAAGTCCTTAGGAAATGATTTAAAAATCGCAACAAAATATGGCCATACTCGATAGCGAAAGAAAGTTTTCACAAAATATGAATGAAATGCCAAAAAATTTAAGTGTAGATAAAATCAAGTGTGATAACTCAACATCGCAATCTTCCCATCCGGATGATGATCAAAATCTTGGAGATTATTTAAACGAAAATGCTAAAAGTAAAAGTGTTAGTGAAGATGGTGAAATGAAAACGAATGAATTCCCAAGGGAAACAAGAATACAATTGAGTTTTAGTGTTGATCGCTTATTGAATGAAAAATTACAGGAAAATAAAAAATCTGCTCATCAGTTACGAAATGAGGAGTCTCAAGCTCTTGATAATCAGAGCAACGAAAAATGTTGTGATGAATTAAATTCATCTTATTCTTGCTGTTCTCTTCCTAATTGTGTATTAAATGCAGCATCTAAGACTTTACCGTGCAAAGGAAATTCAATGCAGTCTAATGATGAGGAGATGACAACACCGCCGGCTTTTACTTTTATGGATTTTAAATCTGTGGTCAGGCCTACACCTGTACGAGTAATCGGCAATAGTTCTGAACCAGGTATTAAATATAAAAAGTAAATCCCTTTCGATATACTATACTCAGCAATTTAGCGATGGTGATATTTAGTCTCCAAATTTTTAACTTTTTTTCGTTCCCGAGAAACTCCAAAAAGGAAAAATATAGATTGATTTTTATATTTTTAGCATTTTACAATATATTATTTTCTTTCACATAATAATGCAAATACAAGGTGGCGCAAAAGTAATGTCACAATTTGAACAGCTCTGTTTCCACAAAAGTGTATTTGGAAGTGTAAAATTGATGACAACAATTGGAAAAAAATTTATCGCTCAAATGACCACCTCTTCTTCGTTGTTTATAGTAAGCACGAAATTTTCAAAATCCCTAAAGGAAGAAGTCTGGTTATGTTAGATCTGGCGATCTAGACGGCAAGTTCAAATCGCCAAAACGGAAGATCTCCCCATCGTTGCCCAAACTTTTTAAACGGTGCTCTACCCTATTTAAACCAATAATGACCGAGAGTCAATGCAGAAACTTGCAGCAAAAAAGTCATTTAGCATTTGCCTGTAACGATCACCATTTACGGAAACGTTGCTGCCGTCGGCGTCTTTAAAAAACTAAGGGACAATATTTTCTCACACTGCAACTGCCGCACGGAGAAATCACTTCGGGGGCTTCGTCGCTGATTATGATTGCTGATATGAAATCATTCTGTTCTTGTAACAAGTTTAACAGACAGCTGACAGCAGCCATATTGTTGAGTCTGTTTTGATAAATGATCATTGATGGTAAGCAAATTATAAAATGTTGTTATCAAAATGGGTGTTCTGTTCTTGAAACGCTCCACTTCGCTCGTTTTACAGTAGCTATAATCGTCCTACCGAGAGAACTATTCGCAATCTGCCGGTTAAATTTTAATCCTCTGCTTCCGTAAACAATAAATTAACACCTGAACGATGACAAAACGATCTGCCGAAGGCATCACCCCCGTCCGTCAAAATGTGCAGGAGAATCCGATTCTGTATCACTCACAAAAACTCCGACTTTCGCAAATCACAATTCAATCTTAGACTTGGGCCTGCACCCGTACAAAATTCAACTAAACCGGTATCTGAAGGTAATCAACCACAGACAACGACCCTTATTTTCATCACAAAATGATCTTCACCGATGAGGCCCATTTCTAGATGAATTGGTACATCAACAAACCACATTGCAAAATTTATGACGATGGCAATCCACATAAGGTCCAAAGCCTGCAATGCATTCCGAAAAAGTCACTGTTTGGTGTAGGCTAGCGTCTATATTTCCTTAAAGCTGAAAGTCCATACCATACGTTCTATGCGTTTGTGTGTGTTATATGCGTTTTGCTCTGTAACTTGTTACATACAATTACCCAGAATCTACTTTTTTGACAGACGCATAAAACGCGACAACGCATAGAGCGGATGGTATCAACTTTCAGCTTAAGAATGGCAGTCAGCAGCAAGCGCTATAGGTCGATAATTACCAATTTTATTCTTCCCGAATTGATTGATACGGACACCAATGACATGGGGTTTCAACAGGATGATGCTATGTGCCACACAGATCGTGCCACTCTGAGGCAGGAGCTAGTGTGGAGGTTATGTGAACTGGCCACCGAGTTTGTGCGATTTTACCCCGTTAAACCTCTTTTAGGGTTCCTTTAAGTCACATGTATATAAGAATATGATACAAACCACAATGGCTTTCGAAGCCAACATATACTTATATGTATAGTAAGCACAGATCAGGGAGCTTGGTATATGCCAAAGCCAATATTTTTTTCTGCATTACCCCTCATGGGAGCATTTGGCTTCCACAAAGCATCTCCATCTTACACGAGTTGTTGCAGTTGTTCCTGTATTGTTATTTTCGCCTTGCATCAGTTTCGTTAATCGGTTGTTGTTCCAGCTAAGAAGATGATTGGTCTGGTGTAGCAGGTCCTAGGATAATGGGGCTGCCATTTGTCGTTGCCTAGAAACAATGCCCTCTGTATATTTGGTGTCGTGATGAGGAACCTTGTTAATATTTGACTCCTACCGTTTTTTCTCTGCGGGTGATGGTGGCTGCCTGACCTTTGTCATGATGTTATTTTCTTTTTAAGGGAGAGGGGTGATCAAGGGGCTTCTTGGATGGTTTTTTTTGGAGGGGTTAAAGCCACTTAATTTTAAAACTCGAAAAACCATAGCGAAAACTTTTTGTCCTCTGTCAAGGAACGAACCCGCGGTACTTGGTTTTGTAGGCAAACACTTTAACCACTACACCACGCCACCAAAGTCAATATAACCCATGTTAATAGTGGAATTCAGCCTGATTTATGCTTCGGGTTTATGAAAAGTTGTTGGACATTGTAGAAGTGCAGTACTCAGCGAAGCTGCCGTAGTAATTTCCCTAATGTTACATTTAATACAAAGTGACATTACACTCTGGTTTATTTTAATTTAAAATAAAACTAGAGTCAATAAAAAAACATATATTCCGGATATTGAATTGGTAAACAAAAAAAATGTGTAGCCTTGTGTTGTTAAAAGTTTCCAGCTTGAATTTGAATGTAAACCTTTCGTTAGTAGAATTTATACAAAAAATACAAAGAATAATAAATTTAAAAAAAACTTTATTACAAATTAATTAAATATAATTTTCTTATTAATTGAAAGAAAAGTGGTAAACAGGAAATAAACGGGTGAAGATCATCAGCGATCATATTATTGTTGAAGCAATAAAATGATTGTTTATTTTTAAAAGTGGTGAAAAAGTGTATTCTTTCCTATTAATTCAGATGGACACATGCGGTCACTGCAGCCCAATTAAAATCATACTCGTCTGTTCAAATGATTCTATTGTTTGTTTGTGCAACAAAAAGAATATTGAAATAAAAAGACAAACAACGTAAACATTTGTTATTGAGAATCGCTCTTGAAGAATTTGTGTTAAAATAATCTTCTGAAGATGTTACATTCATGCCAACGAAGGGCATGAATAAACGAAAAACCACCCAAGCACATTATGAGTGCAAGTGATTAGAATAACTGAAGTGGTTACATTGTGGTGGCTTAACTTCCAACGAAATCAGGAAACAAGGAGTAACAAATTGTGCACTTTGATGTTCGCACAGCAGGAAGATATTTTTTTAAACTCTTTTCGTTTTCTTTGTTTAGATTTTGAAAATTATTTGAATTGCTGGCTGTTATTGCTCTTGTTATTAGCAACAAGAACAATAAGCAGCTGGTCGACAGTTGCTTGGCTGACGGCTTAAGCGATCGAACGATCACTTCGTTTGTAACAATGTTTCGATCATGTTCCTCTCCTCTCCCTGTTGTTGCTGTTTAACAATGTGGCCGCAGTTGCACGGTTCTATATAATTTGTTTACTTTATTGAATGTTTGTTGATGCTTTGCCATACGATTATTTTTTATATGAAAATATAATTTTTGGTACCAGATCGTTCGTGCAGGTGCATTTGAAATATTTATTACAAAGATGAAACAATTTTATTTTCTCGGATATTGAAATTAAGTGCTTCAAAATATTTATCGACTGATGAAGACAATTTGCAACGTGTTTGCAAAACTGATTTTGTTAATTGTTTTCGTTCGGAATTCTTCAGAAATTTTCATTCAATCATATTCCATGAAATTACAATTTTTATGAGGGGTTGAAGCCACTTAATTTTTAAAACTTGAAACCCCATTATGAAAATAAGGCTATACCTTCTCAAAAAAATATCTAGGGCTAAAAATACTTTAGACTGTGAGTAAATTCCGAAGCTCAAAGGAACTGGTTTCATTAATAAAGTACAAAATTCAAATTAGTTTTAGTTCCCTAGAAAGAAAAAAAGTGAACGCTTATCTTAACAAGACTTTAAACTATAGGAAAAATTAATGCCGAATATTCAGGAAAACTATTCACTAAAAACTAGAAATCACTAAAGTGATTTGACAAAATAGCATATCACAAAGGTCCTTGACTTTCTAAATAAAACACAGATTTTTTGATTCAAAATAATTTTACTTTTCAACATAATCTACTTTGAGTTCTGTACACTGGGTCCAACATGTTTTAAAATTTTGTATCCTTTCCAAAAAATAAAATTTGCCGAGGTCATCAAAATTGGCATTTGTTTTTGAGATGATTTCATCGTTGGAGTCAAATCTCTTCCCGTCGAGTCTTTCCTTTAGGTTTGGAAACAGAAAATAGTCGCTCGGTGCTAAGCATGGAGAATAAGGCGGATGAGGTAGCATTTCGTAGTCTAAGTCATGGAATTTCGCCATGAAAACTATAATGTCCTGATGGAAAAGAATTTTTTTCTTGGCCAAATGCGATCGAACGCCGTCAAATACTCATTAAAGTGATCCACTAAGTTGGCATAATATTCGCCATTAATTGTTTACACGTGTATCCAACAAAAATCGTCACCACAACTTTATTAGCGACAAATCCACCTTGGCCTCCTTAGGTGCCGCTTCACTCCGAGAAAGCCACTGCTTTGACTACTGTTTGGTCTCAGGTGTATCCTCGATTCTTTCACCGTTATCGAACGGCACAACTACTCCTCCATATTTCGATTGAACGACGTTAATACTCCTTCAAAGTTGTAGCATGATTGCGTTTCTGGTCGATTGAGAGCAAATGCGGCACACATCTTGCGGAAACATTTCTCATACAAAAGTGGTCATTCAAAATTGTAACCACTGAGCCATGTGATATGGCTCTGGATCCACATACTTTCGCACTATTAATCTCTGATCATATTGTGAATTTTTTTTAATTCTTTCGAATGGCCATTAAGAACGTTCAGTGTCTTCCAGACTTGTAAAGCCACAACGAAATTCAATAAACAACTTTTTTACCATTGAAATTGATGGTGGAGGATTCCAATAGTACGAATATAAAGCTTGAGTGATAACTTTTGGCGCAAAAAATAATGTCTAATGACCACACGAAATTCACCTTTTTCCCATTCCCCCTCAAATCACGCGATAGTCCACTATAAATGGCTGTCCAATGTAAACTATATGACGCAGATTTCTCAAATTTTTATAGGAGTTAACTGACGATGATGCTTCTTAGGCTGGCTGATACCTAGAGGAGGTGAATTAAAATATTCACCTTTCCACGTATGTTCACTAAAGCGTTTCATGTGCTCGCCTTCTTTACAAAAAATACTTTAAAAATTTTGCATTAACTTTTGTATGGAAAACTAAATTTAATAGTCTAAAACTCAACAAGTGTTGACAGTGAAAATTTGAAAATTTCCAAATCACTACTAAAACAATTGCTGATGACATCGGCATTTCGGTTGGCTCATGCCATGCAGCTGTTTAGAAACTTTTGAGGAGAAGAAACGCGACTTTAAGCGATTCTATCTATTAAAACCAATACCACAATCATGAATTTGAAATCATATTCATCGTACTGTGTCCCACTCCCGAAAATGAAGAGATGCATGAAAGGTCGAATGTTGCGGAGCTAAATTATGCTTCGCTGAGAAACCTCAAGTCTAAACCGAAACGTGATTGTCAATAGTGCTTCAAGGACTAAAAAAAACGTTGGCATAAGCGTACTTTTCTCATGGAGGGGTATTTATAAGTATTGATGAGTAAATAAAGTATTGATAACAATAAAAATTCAGCTTACTTTTCAAACACACCTCGTATATCGAAAAAATATATAAGTAAAATCCTGCTATATTTTTAAAGAGCTAGAAAACGTAATGGAGATGTGTGATAATTTACAAAATCATATATAAGCCTTCGATTCCTGGGGTGAATCTGCTCCAAAAATGGCCAAGGTGGATTTATCATCCAATAGTCATGGCGACAGGTGTGCTTACAAGTGCAGTTTCGCGAAAATCCATAAATAAGGCTACGAATTGCTTCCTCATCCACCCCATTTTCTGGATTCGAGGGACTATTTCTTGTTTCTAAACCTGAAGAAGTGGCTCGGCGACAAGGGATTTGACTCCAACGATGAAATAATACCTATTTTGGTGACATCGACAAAGCTTATTTTGTGGAAGGTATAAAAACTGGAGTTGTGACATGGTGTAATGGTTAAAGTGCTTGCCTACAAAACCAAGTACCCAAGGTTCGTTCCCTGGCAGAGGACTAAAATTTTTCACAATGGTTTTTCGAGTTAAAAAAAAAATTAAGTGGCTTCAACCCCTCTCCAAAAAATTAATCCAAGAAGCCGCCGACCACCCCTCTCCATGGAAGAGAGGATAACATCATGACAAAAATCAGGCAGCCACCACGCCCTGGGGAAAAAGATAGGAATCAAAGATTAGCAAGGTTTCTCACCGCTAAACCAAATATAGGCAATGACAGATGGCTTCCCCATTATCCTACACCATCTACAGCAGACCAAATGCTCCTAAGAGGAGTAATGGAGAAAAAAACTGTAGCAACTAGAGCTCAAAAGAGATAATGTTGAAAAATATCATGATTTTTTATTCAAAAGCCTGTATATCATTCAAAAAGTCACGAACTTGTTGACTTGTCCTGGCATGTCCGGGATAAGACTAATGACGGAAGAAAAAAATCGACAGTGGCTATCGGGGCAGATTAAAGAAAATCTACTCACTTGCACATTTTTTCATTTATTTGTTTGCTTACGTCCCCTTTAAAACAAAGACAGCCTTAAATCTAATTGAGTCCAGTGAAACAAATTTAAGTTATTCTGACGGAACCACATTTTCATTGCTTTCAAGAATCCAGTAGAGCATTTTTTCAACTTCCAAGGAAGTCAAAAAAATTGACCTAAAGATATCGACTATTTCTAGAAATCTGTGAAGTTCGAATTAAAAATGTTTTTCTAATTAAAAAATAAAACTTTTTTTAATCCACATGAAAATATTATTTTTTCAATCAACAAGCGTTAAGAATTCTTTTACATAAAGAAAAAGAAATCGGTGATACTAAATATAATTATTTCTTTGCAACATGTTGAAGAGAGCTTCCAAATCGATGATTCGGATTAAGAAAGAGAACACCCTGCAATGAAATCATTATAAATGATCCGAGGTGTTTGTGCGACTTCCGGATTTCAAACTAATTCTCATTACTTTTTCGGAAGCTCCCATTTTAATGGATAATTTGATGGCTGTGTTTTACATCACGATCCCATCAAATATTCCATTTAATTTAAAAAAATTTAAGAAATGAAAATACTCCCAAAACCAACTCTGAAAATCGAATGTATTTACGGCGATTACATTCACATTTCATCCTTGATGGCTACTGAGCAATTTAATCGATTTAACTTTTAAAAGCCATGAAACTTAGGGAACAACTTTTCGTTAGTAAATAAATATAAATAAAATAAAACTAATGACAAACACACCCATTACTGTGATTTTAAATTGTTGTGCTACTGTGTGTGTGCAACTGCAACATGATAAGGGTCCATCGACTTCATACAACTCCATTAAAAAAAAAAATACAAATCTCAATTTGATATCCAAATTGTAACAAATTAAATGTTTACAACAAGATTTTCCTTTAAAACTTCTTAATGAGCTGATATTGATGATGATGCCGATGATTATGATAATGATGATGATGATGATTGTGGCAACCATATTTGTACTTGGCTGCGAATGTTCACTTACACCTCATTATAATAAGGTGTGAAAAATGTTTTTAAACTCATTATGATGTAATTGCGATGGAAAACATTAAACAAATGTTGTTCGAGGATATATTTTATGGAAATAAATAAAATGATTTTAAATGTTTTGTTTACTGTAAACGACCTTATTTTTGTTGCAAAAATATACTAATAAGTTTATAAATGACCTCCCTAAAGTTCCCAATAAACAAAATGTGTAATATTATTTATATAAAAGTTTGTTTAAAAAAAGTAAGATCGAAAAAATCTCAACACAAAAAATATGGTTGAACTTGCACGCTATCCCGGGAACGCTTTCCGAGTAATAAAAAAAATACCACTTTCGAAAAATTGCAGCAACCATATCTAATGAACTATTCAGTTTAAAAGAGTTCCAAGAAAGCGATCAATATATTCGGAGTTATTGCGATAAATCGTTGTTTTTCAACTTTATCGACAACAATATTAATGGAATGAGCAATCCGGTTCTAATTCAAAGCAGTTTTCAAAGTTTCAAACAATGACTCAATCCATAAAATCAATTTGAGAAGAACTTTCGGAGTTGTTTGAGGAAACTTCTTTTATCGACGTTTCTGTACAACAAGCGAGTTTGATGAAATTTGCGGCAACATATGTTGTTTTTTCTTTACAGTAACAGCTGATTACATTTTGTTTTCGATCGAAATGGCAAAAAGTATACGTGCGTTAAACATTATTATTATTTTTATTTTATTTTTTTTTTTTCGAAAAATGTAGTTTCAGAAAATTTCAAAATACACCACTCCGAATAAATTCACATTCATATTACATCTATATGAAATACATATACACATGCACCCACACACACATACATACAGCCATACGGATACAAGTAGCTTCCTAGAATCCTAGAAGACCTAGATACCGCTTCAGAATTCGGAGTAAAATCAGTAAACTCCGATTTTGCATGCCAAAAGTTTAAAAAAATGGTTGGGTACATACATATTTAAAAATTAATCCATGTTAATCTTCCACTTTGTTTATTCCCTGTACTAAGCCAAATGAAAAGGCTTTTTTATTTTCTTAATGGTTGGTGGGAAAGATCATCACAATTAAATAGTAATCATTGTCTCTAGTACTATCGAGGGGTCCAAATAGAAGTATCTTTTTAAATTATATATTGTTTTGACACTGATGAATCTTTTCTATATGAGATATCGACTATCAAAAATAAGTCGTTTTACGTCGGTATCAAAATTTGGCTAAAAAAAATCATCTTTAATGACGTGGCACATTTTTATCTCCGCGTTTACGTCAACAAACAAAATACACCGCCTCTGGGGATTGTATAGCCAACACATCCTTGTCGAGAAGCCATGTATACAAGGAAGGTATCATTGTGGTGTGGACTTATGGGTGGAGGCATCATTGGTCCATTTTTTTCGTAAATGCTACTAGAAACGACAAATTAGAAAGCGGCGAGCGCTACAGAGCCATGATTACGAACTTTAAATGGAAAATATGAACTTGGATAATCTTTGGATTGTGGACTACTTCCAAATTTAGCAATTTTCATTCAGAAATGGCCCCCAACGCTGCAGTTGAATATATAAGGACACATAACTCGCCAAGTGGTCTGTTAAATGCCGAGCTCTTGTGAGCAACGCGAAATCGATCGACTTCGTTCCTCTTGCACACTCTCATGAACAGCAGCGATGTTTTCGGAAGATCTTGCGTTTCGTCCTCGTACGGGTATTTTGTTAATTTTTTACTAAATCAATTGACTCAAATTTAACCACCGCACTACAAATAGTCCTCTCAGTAGGATCATTATGGAGACCATATAATGAGTGAAGTGTGCAGAACATTACCCGAACAGAACAACAAATTTTATGAATTGCACGTGTTGTTGAAAGCCATTTCCGTCTAAATAAACAGATGACAGCCAATTGGAGAGTTGAAGCTTAAACAGTATGGCCGTTAACAGCTGTCAAAATTCGATACATTTTTTGAAGTTTAATTTTCGATTTGTAATCTTCTGGCAAATTTCACTACAAATATATTTAAAATATTTGCAACTTTCCTAATTATTTTATTCTTTTTGCTCTGTAGCGCACTTAGATTTCGTTTTACTTTGAACACGTCGCCATTACAAGTTAAATACTTAATTTTTTTACTTTCAAACTGTTTTCTAATGGCTACATATTTCATGTTTAAGCAATTGTAATCTTTTTTGCTAATGTTCTTATGAGAAAGTTTGAGCAGAACTTAAGAAAAGTTCGAGCGTTATTAAATTGCTACAGTATTAATGGATATTTTCTTTTAGTGTACTGGTGGTTGATTTGTGGCAACAACTATGTTGACAAAAACTTTTGTTTATTAAGAAGTGGAATGGTAGTTATAAAAATTTAATATAATTGTAATAGTGAAATTTTTGGATACAGATTACATTTTTATAAAGAGATCTGAAAAAGTTTTTTTTTGATAAAATCGCTCTCAATAAAGTGTTTCTTAATTATGCAGCAAAACATCGAACGGTCCCACAGAAGGCACCGTAGTGAAAACCCGAAAAGCGTAATTGATGATGACAGTTTGTGGCAGTTAGGCCACTGATCTATGCCATTATGCCTGGAATTAGCGCTCTGCCAGAAGGTTGCCCTGGACATTTTTATATATTGTTTGTAATAGATTAGATAATATTAGTGATTAATTTACATAAGTTTATTTTGTTAACTTCTCATTCAAGGAAATGAAACACCCATTTTTAGAAATTCATTCCTTTGAGTTGATATTCCCGTTGTGTTTGTAACTGACAGTTGCTTTATGCTATTTTCAATTAAAATTATACTCTGCTTTTTTCCTAAATGTTCATAATTTTTTGTCTAAATTTTCAATGCTTATATGTCTTTATATCTAACATTTCGATGGTGGTTATTTACTCATCAATAATTTTAAAAATATTTAAAAAGTATTGAACCTCGCATGCTTATGCAAAAAGTTTCAAGCACAATATGAGAATTTAATAAAAATCATTCATATTTCACAATAAAGGATATTTTCCCTTGCACGAGGAATAGAGGCCATTTAAATTAATCATTTAAGGAGAGAAAGTCCAACTCTTTCCAACAATACCAATTTTTTTAAATCCAATGGCACGTTCAAAAAATGTCAATGTTAAAAATTTTTTAACGAAAATGCCCGATATGTCCAAACATAGAGGGCTACAACTTTGAAACCATAAAATGCATCGCTTTATTTTATAAAACACATAATGGCCATATGGAATGAATATGGAGGGAATCAAAATTAAGGCCTAGTCAAAGATTTTTGAATTATCCTTCAATGTGGATTTTTATACGCAAAAAACAAAGTTTTCCGTGACAGTCACACGCAAACTAAATTTTACAGGTGGAAGTTAATAAATATAAAAATACTACTTTAAGAAAAAATTCAAAAGCATTGGGTCTCAGTAGGCACTTTTAAACTATTACAGTTGATAGGGGTCATATTGTTAAAGCTACATCTGTCAAATTGGCTGTCATCTATTCAATCTGTTCTGGATTTAATGTTCAGCAATATGGAAATGACAAAATTGATTTATCCTAATGGTCACGGTCATTATAATCGTATTACCGAGAGGACTATACGCAGTGTGGTGGATAAATTTAAGTCCACTGCTTTAATAAACAATGAACCAATACACCGTACGATGACGGAACCCAAGATCCGAAAAAACATCGCTGGTGTACGGAGAGTATCCACAGAAATCCGAGCCAGTCAATTTCACGTTGCACAGAAGAATTCGGTATTTCACAGACCACCACTTGGCGAATTATGTGTCGTAATTGGGATCTACACCCGTAAAAAATTTAATTGACGCAGGAACTGAGAGTAAATGATCATTGAAAATGACGTGTTTTCGGTGAAAGAGCACTGAAGCAGTTGGAAATAGACCCTAATTTGCATCAAAATATCATCTTCAGCGGTGATGAATGGGTATGTCCAAAAAAAATTTTCGAATTTGGGACAATACCAATCCAAACGAGATCCAAGAGGGTCCAATTCATTTATAAAAAAATCATTATTTAGTGTGCATTTTGAGCGTCATTGATCCATATTGCTTTTGAGAAAGCCATCAAAGCCAACATAACCCATGCCATCGCTCAAATTAAGTCCGATTTATGCGGCAGAGTCATGGAATTTATCAACTAGCAAAGCTTCGCCATAATGGCATCAAACGGTTTTATGAGGGAAGTAAAAACTTTCATAACTCAGGATTATTTTGCTTTATTTAAATTGAAAGATAGAAGTGCTTAATGCAAGACCCTTTAAATCTCAAATAAAATTGAAATGATATGACGAAATTCATTAAGCCAGTGAAGCGTAAATGGTGAATGTAATTTGTAAAAACAATATGAATTTATTTTCGACTTTTGGAATGCTGAAAACCAAACAACATTTAAGCAGCCATACGTTCAGTTTCACCACCCATGATGAACATCATTGAGAAAAATATTTATGGCAATAATTGGTGAACAGCAGGCCAACAGGTAAATAAACTTATTTACAGAAAATAATACAAATAAAACGAAAAGATTTTCTAATTAAACTCAATAAAGAACAATATAACATAAGCAACAAGGAGTAGCAACACCAACGTTGCAGTGATGCAACAATGTAGAAAGCGGATTGAAATTGGAAGCAAAATCAATTAGAATAGAGAAAAAGGAAACAAAATAATTACCTGTGGGGCATGGAAGTAAGTGAATGGATAATTATGGTATAATCGTTGTGAACATAGCTGAAGTATTGCAACAATTGTACTCAATGGAGTAAATGTTGTCCAAAAACATGTTAAATACGTAATAAAAGAGTATAATTTGATTTCTATCGGTATAGCGAAGAAACATTGCTTCTCGTACGCAGCGAATAGAGCCCGTGATATTTACAGCGTTGCTGCAATTTAGTTCATTTTTATTCCCAGAATTCCCTATTATTTACGAACCGTCTTCCCAAATTTGAAGTGATTTACAAGCTTGAACTTCAAAATTTAAGCTTTTGTCATCGAAATTGGAAAAGTGTGTGCGTGAGCTTTATTTGACAGAAGAAATCCTTTTATTTTGGATGAATAATACTTCTTTCTTTAAGAAAATCTGTACCAATAATACCAACTGATTTCACTGGCTTTGCATGCCTTGTTTGTAACAATTTCACGAGGTCGGAAAGGACAACTCAATATCAATCCTTTGATAGCTTTTTCGTAATAATTGACCACAATATGTCTGAGGACTCATGTAACGCAATTCATCAGTCACGCAAAACTGGCAGCTGATTTCTCTAATGATGGACCATATTATTTCAATATTCGTACACGTTTAAATTCATTAATACAAATTTTAAATGCTACCTAAGGCAGAGGCAGATTCTCAGTTGCCTAATTTATGATATTATTTGGTACTTTATCGTCGGAACTTAATTGTTTCACGAAACCACGAGGATACATCTTTTTTTTATAGAAGATAGAGTTTTGGTCAGATCAATAGGGTCCAGTATATAAAACCTGTCGAAAGAGAGATGTGGAGTAGTAGACTAATAGATAGACGGGTATAGACAGAGAAGTTTTTTTTCATTGCGGGAGGAATGAAATCTTCACAAAGAGGCATCCAATCCATAGTGGAAAATCATACACGATTCCCACGTACTAAATCCCACCCTGTAACGCCTGTAAAATAGCGAAACACCGCGGCACTGCCAATTGTTATTACTGCTTTGGTAAATTTAACGGTAATGATTGAGGAGCTGCAGAGATTTTCCAAATTTTTCTGGGACTTCAGCATTTCACTAATGATATATACATACATGTATATGTCGCCGACGCATGTACAAGAAGCATAGGTCCTCAAACTCTTGATTAAATTGTGGTTTATCAGATGCTTGAGATTTTACTTCGCCCCAAAGTTTGTTGCTGGAAATAGTTTCAGGCCATATTTTTTGAGACCATGGACCACAAATACTTGTACGATCTGCAGGTCTCATTACACAGCATTCCAAGTTTCGCAGCCGTATAGGTTTTACGTTAGAGCTGAATATCTTTAAATTAACACGGTGTGAGATATTTACGCAGTTTTCAAGCGACCCACTACTGTGATGATAATTTCTACCGTTTTCAAAGTGGATCATACATGCTGCTATCAATAATACAAATAATGGACATTTGAATATTATATGCTCTATAAGCCGATAGCCTGTAGTAGCTAGTGCTTTTGTATATTATTTATTATAGTTTTAATTATAATAAATTTGAAATAAATAAATAAATAATAAATATGCTCTGCAGTTTTGTTCTCTTGTGGACACTCCCTGACAAATATTATGGGGTCAAGGATTGATATACCATCCGAAATCCAATTGGCCTCTCGGAGAGACCGTTCACGCTCTCAACTGCTGTCAGTGGACTATTGTATATCAAACTTTCTAAGCATTTTCCCAATGTGCCTAACAGATTGATACGATTGTGGATCTCCTAACACTTTCCTTGGGTGTCAATATAAAACTTTGCTTTTGCCAAAATATCTAGCAACATAATGTCCATTAAGTATTTCCGATAAATAATGTCGACCTTGATCTAAGAGCGTATTTAAACGCCCTGTTTGTGAAACCGTCTGATCCTGGATCGTAATTATTTCCAGTCTTTGGAGTCGGCTTCATTGAATAGTATAGAAAAAGATAATAATTATATAAGTCGAAAACATGGTGTAGAGTCGGACCCTCCTTTTCACATTAGTACTATCCCGGTTCACATTAGTAAGATCACAATTCAACCTGAGGGTAATCGGTACGAATACCGCCCACAAATAATGATAAAGAAGTTTATCTCTTGGCCGACAGTTCAGATAGAGTACTAAAGCACCTGTTGCCCAAATAAACTTTTCAGAAAAAATCCGATCAACTTTTGCAAGATAAATATTTACAAAACATGATCATAATATTTCTTATTATTAATCATATTAGTTCTTATTTTTAGTATTTCTTTTTACAACTTGGAAAGAAAAAAAATTAATTGGCTTCCCTTGGCATAATAAAAATGTTGTTAAATGAGACAATATTGAGAATTGGCTGATTATTCTGTAGGAGAATACTTTTGGGGTCGGGAGAGACCATCATGAATAAAATATTGCGAACGATTTCTTCGCCTTTTTATTATAAATAAAATACCAACGTTATTGTTGGAGTTTTTTTCTACTACGTCAAATAAATATTTTATGGTAAATCAAGAGGCTCATTATGAATAAAAACATATACATAATATGTAAATATACGATACATACGATTAATGAATGTCAATAAGCGTTATCTTACAATCAAAGCCGCATTTTGGTAAAATATGCATAAATACGTTATTTCATTATTCTGTCATACTGCCCACTGTACAAATGAACGTTGATGAAATCTTTTAACATTCATTTAGAATTTGAGCCAAGTGGATGATGAACTGCCAGTTTTCATATAACGACTACAAAATGTTACCATTAAGTCAAAGATGATGGAGAAGTAAATTATTGCAAAATCAATTTGTTGCTCATTCGCTCATGAGAAGAAATAATTTGCAAATATTTATTTTAAAATTCTTTTTCAACGAATTGAACAGCATGTTTTCATAATAAATATTTTTCTATAATATTAATGAAAAGATCTTTAATTATAAACAAATATTATTTCATAAAATTATCTTATTTTTATTGCCCTATTTTATACATTTTTTATAAAGTAAACCAATAAATTTAGTATCGTTTTGAAAATCTGCAACTGTTTTACTGACTGTCGAGAAATCAAAATAGGTTTATTTAGTTCAAAAAAAAAGGTAACTATTGATTGTCTTATATCTGGAGAAATTGTGGTTGGTGCGCTAGATTCCTTGTCAAAGGGATGCAGGTTCTTGTGGCTAGTATACTAGATACATAGTCAAAGGGATGAAGGTTCGATTCCTGCCGTAGACTCTAGGTGGTTAAGCTTCTTGTCTTCTTTACTCCTTTGTTTCTGTCACAGGTTTCACAAAGGGACCACTTCAGGGACCTAAATGACCCTCTATTGAACCTAACCTACTATGGGAATAAGGTGTTCATTCGATCAAAACTAATGAAATAATGGACGGTAAGGCGAGTTCCTCCACATAAATTAATTGTTAATTAAATTTGAAAAAATGATAATAAAGTTATTAAGATACTTGTTCTAAGTCACAGAAAGTGCAAAAATACCATTTAGTTTTATATATGTTCAATATCCTCTGACCTCTGCTTGATCAGCGCTATTAAGGTGCTTATTTTTTGTGGTGGGCATCAACCACGTTACTACTGGACATAGTGTAAAAAACTACTAATTTGTCTACTGGGGTACAAAATACACACATAAGCATATTAAATTAATGCCCATATACTAAAACAGTAAGGAAAGAACTTTCAAAGAAAACAATAACTTGTGAACCAAAAGTATTAAAAATTCTGAAATTTTCTAATGATTTAATTATAGGCTGGTCATTGTGAGTTGTTCTATTTTTTAGATTCTGTTCATTGGATCTTAAGCTGTGATAAAGATGTCCCGATTTCTCGGGAGTGCTTCAAATGCTATTCGTCCTACAGTATATTTAGTACTGTATGTGAAAAATCATTTAACTATAAGATGGTTATGAAAAACAGTGTGCCTTTTTGAAAAAAGCTCTTTCAAAAGTTTGTTGTACTTATACTTATATTTATTTATTAAGAAATTAACTTATTAGTGTAATATAATAATCTTAGTGTAATATAATAATCTTGTATTACGAATCCCTGGATAAAGTGAACAAAAAATTCACGAAACGTCGGGAAAATATGAAACAAATAATTTTGAAATTTATTGTCATAAAACATATTAAGCCTGATTAGCTAAAAAAACAAGAAACTAACGTAATCATATCTAACTTGGCCAAGTAAGAAAAACAACACATTTAAATTTTTATTGATATTTTTGTCAGATTTTATACCGCCCGTACGAACATTATTATTATTATTATTATGGCATGTTTAAAAGTCAACGCGTTCCGATGAAAATGCAGAAATTTTGATGCAAAAAAGCGGGTGGTTTAGAAGTAATGAAAAACTTTAATTTTTCACTAGGCACTTACATAGATTAATTTGCTACCAAATTAATTCCAGTCGAATATGAAGGAAAAACTGACGAAAAGTAGATACGATTTAAAATAGAAAACAGCACAAACATCAAGAGTTACAATCAATTAATCTTGATTAAATTGAAAAAAGAATACGAGAAATTTACACTCTTCATCGGTCATATTTTTTAGTTGTGAAAGCAGTTTGTACACTCTGCCAAAGCCGGATAAGGATAAGACTGATAAGAAACTGTAGGAAATTAATATTATTATTGTTCTATTATTCAGTTATATAATTTAATTTAAATTCCAAATGAGCGTTGCCATTTTAATATTTTTGTTAATGTTAGTTTAACAACTTATTGTTTGCTGTTGGCTTAGTTGACTATAAGTATGTAAGTAAATATGTCTGCATTTCATTGGCTCTAGTGAGATCATCAGTACATGTCTGATCAGCATTCAAACTCATATACTTGTACAAAACAAATAAATAAATAAATAATTTTAGTTCAATTTCTATTGAAGATTCAATAAATATTAATAAATAGTTTAAAAAAGGAGCGCTAATGATTAATGGCAAAATTTTGCAGTTGCAAACAGTTGCAATTAAAATGCACCAAACGGGAAGTTCCGCAGTTTGCGAAGCAAATATTTATGCTTACGTTAATATGTACATATGTATGTTTGTATGTACATAAGTATGTATTATATATTTCATATATAACTTACGATAACGGCATTTTATAACATGTTTGCTCAAAAAACTATAAAATACACACACGTATTTAGCAAGTTCAGTAAAAACAACAACAAGATGATAAAAATATATAAAACAACGAACATAAAGCAAATTAATTAATTAATTAATACCTCCCATTTAACACTCATTTATCTTGATCACTTATTGGGCAAACAATCATAAAGCACCCATCAAGGCAGACACAAACAGGAATAAATACAACAGTGATTTACAATTCATTGTCTTTCTCAACACTCGTACACACGTGCATGTGTATGTGAGAGAGACAGAGAAAGAGCAGAGAAAAATATATTATGAAAAACTTCTGGTTGCAATTTTATGAAGTGAGAGCCGATATAATCAATCAACTGCTTCCCATTGTGTCCATCATTAAGCCAATCGATAATCAAATAAAAATAGAAAACAGAGAGCAGGGAGCAGCATACAACTCTGATGTAAAATATGTAAACAGAAATACAACTAAATACTCACACACACACACACACACACACACACATCCTGAATACAATAGTAAATCAACAAGAATAAAGCAAGGAAATTCATATTTATTTTAGTACGTGAGTCAGTGTTGCCAGAATATCTTGGGATAAAATCTGCGAAATTCAAAATTTAAAAAATACCTTCAAAAATTTATTTTCTTGTATTATAAAAGAAAAGAAAAACCATGACAACTAGCAATTAGTTCCAACAAAAATATCTGTTCATACTCGTAGAGTGAACATAATTATTTGTTCAATAATTCTAAGAAATATAATCAATAATGTCCAGATAATTGATACTCTATGGAATTTTTTAACCGATTCAAAGAGAAAAACGTTTTACGTTTTAATTAAAAAAAAATTTTATGTTTCAAAGAAACACTGTTAAGAAGTATTTGGTATTTTATGTCTTAAATATATCTTACAGATCTTTAGTATATAAACTTCTATCATTAAGCGTTTTCTATTTTAAAATTTAGATAAAACAAAGTGTATGAGAAATATCATTGAAATTGTTATTCATTTGACGCACATCCAAAATGTTCAATTTTCCATGAGTCTGTATATCGCATAAAACAAATTAAATTTAACTGATGGTATGTGTTATGTTGTCTTTAAGAGCCGCTTTGTTTTCCGGATTATTTGCATAGACCAGCAACTTAAGAAAACCCCACAAGTAAAGGTCTCACGTAGTCGAATCCCACGATCTTATTGGCCAGTTATATGATCTTGGCCTTAAATCGCTCATTCAGTGTTTCCTATGTGCAATGAACTCTGTGGCACGTAGCGTCTATATCATGCAATTCGGACAAAAGGATGTTGGTAATAATTGACCTATAACAGTTGCCATTAACATTGGTGACATGGACCAATGACGCCCCCAACCCAAAATCCAAACCAAAAAGTGTCTTCTGCGGAATTCATTGGACACTCTAGGATCTCATGTGGATTGATATCTTACCGAATTCGACAATTTTGCAACCATAAAATGGGCCTCATCGCTGAATATGATTTTTTGTGAAAATTATGATCAGTTTCCAACTGCTCCAGGACCCATTTAGTGAGCTCTTGTAGTTGTCTTTGGTCATTTAGCTTCAGCTTCAGGGTCAGTTAAATTTGTATGCGGTTGCAACTCTAAGTCAGGATGCAAAATCCGATAAATTATGGTCTGCGAAAAGCCCAATTCTTCTTAGCAACGTGAAATCGAATGTCTTGGATTCTCTTGCTCATTCAGACGGACAGCGACGAAATTTTCGGCAGATCTTACATTTCGTCATCGTTGGACCACTAATGACCAGTGGACTTCACTTTGTACATCACAAGCGCACGGACCACTTTAATAAAAAAAAATTTATCATTTGCACGTGTGAACGATGATTTAGCAAAACAAACTGAATAAATGACAGCAGATTTGGCACATCTCTAATTTTAAGAACATGTGCCGCTTTCAGCTCTCAAAACTGGTAAATTCCTATTGAAAGACTCTTTATCATAAAGTTCTTGCTAAGGGTGTATATAGCATTTTGGAGCAGTAAGTACAAAGATATTAGTATTCCCTCGAAACGAAACTAAATTACGAAAAGAGCCTTGTCAAAAACCAGGCCAAGACCTAAACACATTCATGCTGTTATAAGGGATGACTTTTCTTTGTCAAGGTCGCACGACGAATCACATAATAACATCATGAATCCAAGTATCGTTAATCAGAAAACAAGCCCTGTTTTCTCTGAACCAAAAATATCCCACTTTTTTGGGACGTCATTTTTTATTTGTTTAGATGGCAATCATGATCTTTGTTTTGCACTTTCGGTTTCCAAAATAGTATATCTGGACTTAATACAAGTGTAAACAAACCGTTTTCTCATTATTGAATATTAAATTTAGATACATTTGTAATAAATGATCTAAATAGAAATATATTAGGCTGTGCATCATAATGAATTTCAAAGAATATGTGTTGGATATCATTAGAGCAACTAATCACCAAAACGCGTTATAAAAGAGCACAAAGATTCATTTCAATAAAATTTCAATTAATTAAAACAAATTATGGAGGAATCATTAAAACAACGAGGTGTTTATTTCGTTTAAACATAACAAAATGAGGAAAACTCACCATATGAAAAAGAGAAATAATTTAAAAATGGAACAAGTAAAAAACAATTAACAAAACAGATGAACAGTTTCAGTAATTAATTGTTCCGATTGATACAACAACAGAAACTATGAAAAAGTCAATGGTAAGAACAAAATGAGACAGAAATTCTCAATACAATCACATCAATCGTGATCTAGACCAAGAGTGCCAACATCAAACCACGCAACGCTACCACCGATTATTGATAAATTAGGCGCCTCATTGCCAGTGATAAAGTCAGCGTCACTCAACTCATTTATAACAAATCTTGATTTTATGATAATGATCACCATTACGATCATGATCATAACAATAATTAACATTAAGATTCAATCAATAGGGAGGGGGCGCATTCACTAACATGAGACGTCATATGTACTGATGCAGCAAACATTAATACAAATACCAGTTGAAGACAACGAACGAATCTATAAGCCATTTGGGGAAGATCTTTATCGTCGACAGTTATTGGTAGTAACGTGCATAAAGGGAATCTCGCATCGTCTCCTCTTTTGTTTTGCTTGTTTTATTCAAATGAAAATTGCTCACGTTGTGTGACTATGTAAGCACCTGTGGAGTTGAAAAAATATTTATTCATTGTTATTTCTAAAAAGCAATAATAATTTATCGAAATATAAATATATGAATATTGTTATTATATAAATATATGTACATTTCCTATAGTCGTATCACTGATCATATAAACACTCGTTATGAATTTAAACCCCTTTTGGTTGAGACAAGAAACGTGCAGTTATTATTTCATAATATAAACTGATTTTTATAACTTCTATTAATATAAAAAATAACAAATTACTCTAGTTACCTTTTAAATTACACTTCAAGTCGACTCACAAACCTTTACGTGGTGGTCCCTGGGTGATGTTCTTGCCACCCGTCCAACATCTGCGAATTGTAATGGCGTCTGTTCTCCTATTTAAGGCGGCTGCAACCAGTCGTCTTTTCTTATATTAAACGGTTCACTATTTCCTATTGGCATTTGATCACGATGCAACTTGTCGAATTTTACCAGACTTCAAACGTAAAACTTACGCATTATTTCAAAATATATGATCACAGATAGAGCCAACAATTTTCTAGTTTGGCTCCATAGCAGATAGATTCAATAAAAAATTGCACATATACGAGTATACAAACGGTCTTTAAAATATCTTCAAAACATAAGGTACCAATTAGTTCTTAAAAGTTTTTCTTTTAAATATTAAATTTTATCGGCTCTTCCAATTGGGACTTCTGAACTTCGACAGTTTAGCGCACATATTCTTGAAACTACATCTGTTAAATGCGCTCAACAATACGTACAAATGATAAAATTGTGTTATCAAAATGGATGTTCTATTCGTGCAACGTTACGCGGACTATGCCAATTTTACGGTCGCTATAATCGTCCTTTATTTCTGGATGAATGTTGATGAATTGAGCAGGCCATTACAGTCAACGATGAGCGCTACAGATCGATGATTACAAACTCCTTTCAGTATGAATTGGATGATATGGACACCAACGACGTGTGGTTTTAACAGGATGGCGCGACATTCTGACACGATTGTTATGAGAGCATGGTCATCTCACGGGGAGGTGATTCGAACTGGCCACGGAGACCGTGCGATCTTGTGAGGTATTCGCAGGCCTATGCAAATAAGATACAAACCACAGCGTCCTCAAAAGCCAACATAACCCATGCGAACGGTCGAATTCAGCCTGATATATATGTAGGTCAAAGTAATGGAAAATGGGACTTTTCGGATGTATTCTACCCAGTGGTGCCGCGGCGAACATTTCTACAATATTATAATTCATGTGTAAAGTCGTCAATGAATAAATATTTTCTGATTTCACACATACACGTTGTTTTATTAAAATTTTAAGATAGAAAAATGTAATTCCTTTCGATACAAAATAATATAAAAATTATCTTTTGTAAAGATCAAAAAGTTTTAGAAAATTTATATTTTTTGGCAACAGATATAGTCAAACCAGAAACCTTAACAACTGAATATAGACCTCAATTTAATGTCTCTCTCTACTCCTTTTGCTTGTTTTTAGTTTCACATCTTACGCACTTTTCCAACCTGCCGCCAACTTCGCTTATTCGCTTTCATCATGCTCATATTCAACAACAAAAACATCTAACACAGCATTTACCAGCCCAGCAAAATTTTACCCTGTCTTCTCTGATGAATCCTCTATGTGGTCTAAAGCCATTACAAATGAACACGCCTCAAATGCCAATCCTGGCGAATTATTCAACAACATCTGCCAACAGATTCAACACAAAAGTGAATTTTGACATTCCTGTGGCAAGACCAAATTTAAATTGTATTTCCCCGTTAAGGCATCATCATTTGGGAACAACGAATTCAAATGAAGCGCATTTTAATTTCAGCCATAATAATAATGCAATGACAACAACAACAACAACAAATTCCACAGCAAATACAACGAACACAAATATCAATTCGGGGAACTCTCATGGGAATGTTAGTAGTGGCAAACGTAAGCGCTCCTGGTCTCGGGCAGTATTTAGCAATTTGCAGCGCAAAGGCTTGGAAATACAGTTTCAGCAGCAAAAGTACATCACCAAGCCGGACAGGCGTAAGCTGGCCGCGCGCTTAAATCTCACAGATGCCCAGGTAGTAGCGAGGCGTTCTTTTTTATTTCTTCAAAATGAAAATAAATTTTTCTGTTTGATTGCAGGTAAAAGTTTGGTTTCAAAATCGTCGCATGAAATGGCGCCACACCCGGGAAAATTTGAAAAGTGGCCAAGAAAAACAAACTGGTGGGACTTCTTCCACTGATAATTTAAAAGCGAGTGTAGATAATGATGGTGCCACCGATTTGCCCGGTTACTCTTCGGATGGCTCATCCAGCTTAGAAATGAGTGATGTGGAGGAAGATGGTGATGAGATTGATGTTGTAGAGTAATTATTATATTTAATTAAAGAAATTATTTTAGTTAAAAGTTGTATTTATTTTTTTTGTTTTAATTCTATGTTGTAAATAAAATGTTTAAGATAAAATGAAGTTAAGCATTAAGATTGTTTAAACGTTCCATCAACCTGAATTCCCGTAAGGTTTTTTTACTCATGGAATGCGAAATTTAGAAAGAACTCTGTACTAGGCTTAAAAGAGAAATCACAATATTAAACGTAATATCGTTTTTGTTCTTAGTTTTTAAATAATAGCAATTTTCTCGCTTCATAGTTTTTTACAATCCATTTGAATTTAAAACGTATTTTTGTGCCAAAGCGTGAATCCCTTCTTTTGTTGAGGTTGATTTTGTAAATAAATCTTTCTTTTTCCTTTTCCAAATTGTAAAAATAACAAAAGAAATTGCGGAAGCAATTATGACACACTAACATTCACGATATTCTTCTTTGCAGTTATACCGCCGAGGAGAGATCAATTCAATTCCTAAATCTATGAAGTGTCCTTCAATTTTTTTTTAATTCTAAGAGTTAATCGATCATTTGTTTTTTCATTTTGATTTTTCGCTTATATTTTTAATTTTTTTAATTATTGTTATAAATTTTCGTGTTAATATCCACACTTTGCGACTCATTTCGACAATTGAGTTCGCTTACATGATAGAAAAGTTTCTTAGTGACAGGCAAATTTGAATGGAAATGCTTACGTTCGAGTTCTTCTTGATTTTTGTTCGATTTATCGTGCTGAGAGTTCTTAGTAGGACACATATTAGACGTTTGTCATATAGAATCCTTGCGTTCAAGATAACGGGAGATACTGTACAACTAAGTTGCAGTGTAAAAAAGGATTAATTTACTTTTAATCTTTTGGAAAACCGTATATTAATTAGGCTTTGATTTGTTATTACATGAATTAATTGAACTTTTTTGATAAATATATGTATTTATTTTCTAGTACATATCTACATATATCCTTCATAATTAATCTAATTAAGCAAGTTAATAGACATCAATAAAACCGAATATTGATGAAACTTTATGTACGAACGTGTGTATTTATATTTTAAAGGATGATTCTTTTAGCAAACTTTCTTTTTTTGTCAGCTCAGCTGTTTTCGTGTAACATGTTCAGTTTGGTCTATAATTTAACTATTGGTCTATAATTTAACTATAATTTAACATGAAGAGCAGTCAGAAGAATTGCAAGAACTGCCAATGCATCCCGAAAAATGCACCGTTTAGTGTGGATTATGGGCCGGTGGCATCATTGCAACGTACTTTTTCAAAGACGATGAAGGCAGGAACGTTACAGTGGTGAGCGCTACCGTGCGATGATTAAAATTTTTTTTTGCCCAAAATAGAAGAGCTGGTCTTGGCTGATATGTGGTTTCAACAAGACGGTGCAAAAATGCCACACAGCACGCGAAATAATGCCCCAATTGAGAGGCGAGTTCGATGAACAGTTTATTTTACGTTTAAAGCCGGTCAATTGGCCGCCTAGATCGTGCGATTTAACGCCTTTAGACTATATTTTGTGGGCCATGTTAAAGCTCATGTCTATAGGGACAAGCCCGCAACGGTTAAACGCACTGGAAGCCAATATTGATGAATTTATTTGTGACATACATGGCTATTTGTTGGGGAGATGAGGCCAAAATTGGACCCCGTGTAAGAACCATTTGAGGCATAGCCGCGGTCAACATTTACATGAAATCATCTTTAAGAATTTATTTATATAGACCGTTCTATCGATTCAAATAAAGATTTTATACATTTCTCTAAACATAGTGAGTTTTTTATCAAATCCGAAAGCTCTTAAAAATCACCCTTCAGTTGCTTTTATATAGAATTTTGCAAAATGTTTAAATACCTTCGATTCCTTTATTATCACTACCGTTTGTTAAATGAACTGAATTATATCAGTACATACACACATCCTTATATATTTGTGAACAGGTGCACGTGTATGCGTACGGATGAAAATTAATAAAATTTTCAATTTTCTTTATGAGCTTGAGTGAATAAGTTGTGACGAATTTCTAATAAAGAATATTTATCAATTACTATGTTTGAATTTTGAGCATTTTCGTTGCTCAAATTATACCATCCAAATATTTGTTACGACAGAAATAAAATAGAAAACAAGTCTATTAATGTGTTCTTAAATTTTGTTTTAAGTTAACGACCTGGTCGCTGCCTGTATCATAAATACAGGGTGATTCAACACAAATAAATTATTGACTTCGCTAGTGAGTAGTAGATGGCACCACAATTATATTTGATTGGAAACGTTAATTTAAAACGAGCACTGCGGTATGTATTCTTTCTCTGATGGTAATATCAAACATAGAAAGACCATTATGGTGGGTGCTGCACCCACCCCATACATCCATTTGGTTTCGCCAGTGAATACGTTCATAAGATCTGTGCATATGAAATGGTCAAAAATTTTATATATATTGGGTGTTTTTTATTGCGGTATAGAACTTTAAGTTGGCATCACTTTTTTAACTGGCGGCCATTTTGTCAGCTGTCAAGTGATTAATATTTAGTTTGGTTTGCCATTTCATCATGAACAGGTTGACAAAAGAACAACGATTGCAAATCGTGCAAATTTATTTCGAAAATAATGGTTCAGTTCGCGAAGTTTACCGCAAGCTCCGTCCATTTTATGGTCGACATAATCGTCCATCAGAGCAATTAATTCGGTTAACCATGGATCGTTTTCGCACTACGTTTACTCTATGTGATAATACGCATCCGCAGAGACGTCGAACAGTGCGCACCGAAGAAACAATTGCCGCTGTAGAGCAAAGTGTTGAAGAGGACCCGAATGAATCGATTCGCCACCGTGCACAGCAATTGGAGCTTTGTCCATCAACTTTATGGAAGATTTTGCGCAAAGATCTTGGCTTGCGACCTTACAAGATCCAGCTTGTGCAAGAATTAAAGCCGCGAGACCATGCAATGCGTCGTGGTTTTGGTGTATGGGCCGAAAATGAGATTGATCTCGATGCTGATTTTCATCGCAAAATTTTGTTCAGTGATGAGGCTTATTTTTGGTTGAATGGCTACGTCAACAAGCAAAATTGCCGCATTTGGAGTGAAGAGAATCCACATGAGACCCTTGAGACGCCATTACATCCACAAAAACTGACTGTTTGGTGTGCTCTATGGGCTGGTGGAGTCATTGGGCCATACTTCTTCCGAAATAATGCTGGAGAGTCAGTTACCGCTAATGGAGACCGGTATAGAGCCATGATAACCGACTATTTTGTTCCCGAATTGGATGGCATGAATGTGGATGAGTTGTGGTTCCAACAAGACGGCGCTACATGCCACACAGCGCACGTCACAATCGATTTATTGAAGGAAACATTCGATGAGCGCATAATTTCGCGGAATGGACCTGTCAATTGGCCACCAAGATCGTGTGATTTGACACCATTGGATTATTTTCTTTGGGGATATGTGAAGTCGCTCGTCTACGCCAACAAACCAGAAACGTTAGGGGACTTGGAAGCCAACATTCGTGGCGTTATTGCCAACATACGGCCCCATATGCTCGAAAAAGTGGTTGAAAATTGGACCTGTAGAATTGGCTTTATTCGAGCCAGCCGCGGCGGCCACATGCCCGAAATCATATTTAAACGTTAATGGCATAAAATTATCCTTCCAATAAAGCCAAATTGATGGACATTAAAAAGATTTTCTTGTGTTTTATTTCAATTCGAAGTTCTATACCTCTAAAAAAAACAAACATGCCATTACATACATATAATGTTTACAAAAAATAAATACATTATATTTTTTATAAAATTTACACTTTTTTATAAAAACTTGAATGCTCAATAAATAATTTAATAGGCAAACATTTTCAATTACGAAATAATTGGATAAGAGACAATAAATAAGGGACAATTTTATATAAATTCACGCCTGCCATCTTTTTTCAGATTCTTAAGCCCAAAAATACAAAATTTTATTAAGTGATTACCCCATTTCGCCAAAAAACAAAATTCTTTTTAACCAATACGTCAAAAAGTAGCGGTTAAAGTTCTTGCCTACAAAACCGAGTACTACAGGTTCGCTCCCCTGGCAGAGGACAAAATATTTTCACCATGGTTTTTTAAGTTTTAAAAATGAAGTGGCTTCAACCCTCCCCTAAAAATCCATCCAATGAGCCCCCTGAACACCCCCTCTCCATGGAAAAGAGGATAACATTATTACAAACAAAGGTCAGGCAGAGCCACCACCTTCTGGGAAAAAGATAGGAATCAATGATTAGCGAGGTTCCTCGCCACTACACAAAAATACAGAGGGGGCATTGTTTCTAGGCAACGATAGGTGGCAGCCCTATTATCCTAGACCTGCTACAGCAGACCAATCAAGACAAGAACCGATTACCGAAACTAATACAAAACAAAAAACAAATAATAACAATGCGAAAACCAACTGCAACAACAACCCGTCTAAAGATGAATATGCTTTGTAGGAGCCCTATGCTCCCTCCAGGAGTGAAGGGAACATATATATAAAGTGATTTAATTTTGTACATTTGATACTGACTGATATTCAATAATACGGATAGAACATATCTATCGGTGTCAAAACAACCATCCGGTACATCGTGAGAAAGTATTAAAACAGTAAAGTCGCCTCCTCTTCTATAGATATAGCGAGGCTTCCAATAGGTACTTTCCAACCTTGACTGATAAAAGCAGCAGTATTGTTAAAAATACACCTGTCGAATTGGTTGTAATTTATTCTGTCCATTTTGCTAAATCACCATAAATGGATATAACGTCCAACAATGCGTGACTTGTTCACATTTCATTCAAAATATGTGTTTTGCTATATATCATTATTGCAAATTTTAGAGGAAATTGGATTGACACTCTCTCTCTCTCTCTCTCTCTCTCTCTCTCGCGGGCCCATAGATGAAAAGTTTTTGTTTTCAGATTTTGCAGATTACAAAGTTACAAAGGCCTACTTGTAAAATAAATTTCAGTAACCCATAATATTGATGGGTGGTAGCGTTGTGTAGTGGTTAAAGTGTTTGCCAATAAAACCAAATACCCCAGGTTTGTTCCCTGGCAGAGAACAAAAAATGTTCAATATGGTTTTTTTCGAGTTCTAAAATTAAGTGGCTTCAACCACCTCCAAAAAACCCATCCAAGAAGCCTCCCATCTCCCTGGAAAGTGGATAACATCATGACAAAGGTCAGACAGTAACAGCACCTGGGAGAAAAATAGTAGGAATCAAAGATTAGCAAGGTTCCTCACCACTATACCAAATACACAGGGGGCGTTGTTTCTAGGTAATAACAGATGGTTGCCCCATTATCATAGAACCTGCTACAGAATATCAGTCATCTTCTTATCTGGAACAACAACCGATTAACGAAACTGATACGATACAAAAACAACAATACGAAAAACACTGCAACAACTCGTGTAAGATGGAGATGTTTTGTGGAAGCCAAATGCTCCCAAGAGAGGTAATGATGAAAAAATAAAATCAAATACATAATAATAATATTGATGAGTAAGTGATTGAGAAGACTCACCTCTTATGAGTTTTTACATCATCATATTTTAGGAAACTTTTATTATAAAAGTTCATCTCTAAGCTTACTTTATGTTTTAGGTTTAATCATTTTATGATGAAGTGAAACAAAGTATTGAGGACGGCGAAAGCAGGATGAATGCTTTCATATAACATACGCACAGTGTACGTAGTAGACTGGAACTGGAACTAGAACTAGATAAATCTAAAAACAACAACATTTATACATTATTTTCGCAAAAAGGAAACATACAGGGTGTTGTTGTTTCATTGAGAGCAATATGCTCCTGGTATAAATCTTTGTTACTTGTTGTCGGCTTGTTGTTGGTTAAAAGTTTCTGATGATATGGCTTGAGTACTGGTTAAATGTACGTGTACGTAGAGACTAACGCCCCCTTCCTAATTATCATCAATGTTGTACTACATTTCAATTTTATATTATAATAATGCAATAAAAATAAATGAAAAAGTCATTAAAATACATATAAGTGTATTAACTTTTCGTGAAAAAATCATTTAAGCTTCATCTCCGCCATTGTTCAGAGTCACTGGCCAAATCTCAATTAATAAGGAAATTGCGCTGCATTCAGCGAAATCCAATATTAATTGTGGAATTGTAATGTTTTATTATTTTTTTTAATTAAGCAGCAGCGCCAATGAAAACAAAAGCTTTTTTTCATTCTAAACATATGAATAAACAAAAACAAAAAATATCATTGTTCATAATTGGATACTCTCATACGAGTATTAATACGTTACGCTTTCATTAAGTAAAAAAAAACAAGGCGAACGAATTAACCCATTACGTTTAATAGGACATTAAAAAACTTATCACGTTGTCGGACCAGTAATTTAGGTTCTTAAAATTAACTTTATATTATTTATATTAAAATCATATGGAATTACCCGAAATTCGCAATTGTCTGCATTTTCATGACTTCCTTGGAAGCAGTTTTTACTGAGACTCTGACCTTCTGGATATATATCCAGATGGTGAGACCAACCATACTGTACGGGGCTCTGGTATGGTGGAGGAAGACTGAGCAACGGACAACTATATCGAGACTGTGCAGGTTACAAAGATTTGCATGCCTATGCGTCACAGGGGCCATGAAATCAACCCCAATGTTGGGTATGGAAGTTCTATCTGCGCGAAAGAGAACCTTAGGGCGTGCAACCTTATTGATCATATGGCTGTCCTCAGGGGAATCGGGGACATACTTGATATGTCTCAGGCGGGCGACCATATGGACCCGGTATACTGTTTCGACAAGAAATACAGGGTCCTATTCCCCACAAGGGAAGAATGGTGCGCAAACCCAGGATGGCTAAGAGATGGATCGCAAATGTGGTACACGGACGGCTCAAAAACGCTCCAAGGAGTTGTGCGGGAATAGTGGGGTCTAGAGCACACAGGTCTATAACATTGAGCAGAGATACGACAATTTTCCAGGCGGAACTTTACGCGATACTGCAAACTGTGGGGATCCTATCCGAGAGAGGACACAGGGGAATACGGGTTAAAATATTCTCGGACAGCCAATCGGTTCTTAAAGCCCTGAGCGGCTGTACTTACACGTCCAGATTATTACTGAAATGCCACAGCAGGCTCAATGATCTGGCGACTCATAATCAGATTACTCTAATATGGGTACCAGGGCATTAGAGGCATTGGAATGACATCAATGGATTATGTCACTCCAAGAAATTCCCACGCTTTGACGCTGGAAGGGCGGATCTGGCTCTAAGACTGGACAGGAGAAGCCTACGGACGCTGGTAGGGGTGCTCACAGGCCATTACACCTGCAAAGCCCACCTACACAGAATGGGCTTATCTGACACGGACATCTGCAGATTTTGCGGTAAGGAGGAGGAGTCGATGGAACATTTAATAACAAATTATGGGGCATTGGGCCATAGAAGACACAGGACTCTACATGCATATACGCTGAGTGAAGAGGATCTTCTAATGCTCCCATTTAAGGAGCTGATCCTATTTGCGAACGTATTGAACTGTTAGGGACAGGGGAAGCACAACAGATCAACAGTGGTCGCAGTGCAAAAATCCATCCTGGGCCAAACGCCCATTACATTACATTACATTACAAGTACTTCCAAAAAATTGTGTTTTCATAATGCCATGAAACTGAATTTATAATTAATGAATAGGATCGAAAAAATGGGAACATTTTGCAATGTGCTAAAATCACTGAAAAAGATACAAATATTCACTACTTCTGGATCACAGCTTGTAAGTCATATTGACTTCTTTCAAAATTCTTCTTTTTTAACAGCAATATATCTATGGCAATAAGCATTAATCACTTAAGACAACTTAAGAAAAATTGGTTTTCTTATGCTGTATTGTGCTATATTTTGGCCCACTTTCAAAGTTGCATTGGTGATATTGCTACACACGTAAGATTAGGATCACACGAAAATAGAATCATGCATATGAGGCCTTAAATCTTATAGCAGTAGCGTTATGACCTCCGGAAAACAATATGTTGCTTAAGTCGACTTAGACGATTAACGCTTATTGTTACAGACATTAATTGGGAAAATGACACGTTACAATTTAAAAAGAAATTTGTGAATGAATAATTTTATAAAATTTAACAATATGACTAATTGCCAAAACAAGCCAAGTCTGAAACAACTACAGTTTCCAAATGAAATGTTAGGGAAACAATATAATAAGAAAACTTTATTGTAACAAGAATTGCAAACAAATTTGTCTTTTATTATTTCCCTGTTTAATGGGTTAATATTGAAAATTGATACTTATGCTATATTTTTATTAAAAAAAAGCATTATTTAATAAACTCAAATGTTCGTGAGGAATAAGTGGTTTTGCACACTTCGACATTGACAGTGAGACTTAGTTGTCAGCAAATTATCAAACTATTCAAACACATCGTAAAAAGAAATGATTAAAATAATAGACTTTTAAAAATTGTGAAAGAAAAATTTTATACTTCTCTACTGTAAAATAAAAATGAAATAATAAAAATTTTTAAATTTAGAAAAAAAAAACAAGAAACAGAAGAAATCAATATATACATACAATGGGAAATGTTCACACAAGGCAAATGGATGCCAAGGGCATGGCCCACCGTCGTGGTAGTATTTATTGGAGTTTTCGTTATTCAACAAATCACCGCAAAGATAATAGTGTGATGGTGTTAAGTTCGAAATTATCGATTGAGGAATGGCTGGAGTTTTTGGATTTGCAACAATATGAATGTATGTATGTTGGAGCTGGAGTAAGAAATTCTTGTCACTAGTAGTATGGAACAGTGAATACAATTTGCAGCAGCTCGTTTGGAAAATAGAAATTTTATAACATGATTTTTTTTAAATTAAGATAAAGAATTTTTTTCGGCTGCTGATTCCAACCAAAGATCATTATAATTTTTTTAAACCTAATTATTTAAACGTTTAGTTGGGGAGAATATCCCCTATAATAAATTTCAATATCAAATATTTTTTTTACATTTGTATACAAATAGTTGACCATTAGGCAAAGCCCATTCAAATATTAATCTTTCCATTTAATTTGTATTTTTTAAGGTACATAGTAATATGTGTCCTAGAACATTTCCCATAGTTCAAACAATCGTCAAAATATGTTTGAGAATATAAATCTGATGAGCATAATATGTTTGGTATAACCATTACAGCAAACATCAATCCTAGTTTGCAATGGTGATTGTATCAATAAAAATATTTAAAAATATTTTGTATTTCGCACAGTATCAGTTTCTTCTAAATAATAAAATTTTTAATTCATTATTCACTTACAACCGATAGTAGTTCCGGTGTTGAAATTAAAATAAAATTCTAGTGAACAAAAATTACATTCATTATCATCCTTTTATAATTGAAGGTTTTCATCAGCGTGTATTTTCCTTAATTTGTTTCCTAAAATACAAAATTATTCTAATAATTTCAGCTAATTTTAAAATGTATACTTGTGTTGAGGACATTTTGGACTTGGATGATGCCGAATTAAGACTGAAAGGTGTACGCCATCCAGAACATCGTTCAAAAATGTTATCCAGTTTGGTGAGGGTTCAAGCAAAACGTCGTATCTCCATGAATATTGAGAGTCGTACGTATTTTTATTTAAGAAAAATAAATATTTTACTTTATTAAATCTATTATTATTTTGGTCGTGCTAAATATAATAATAGTATCAACACCATTTGCATCATCGCAACAAAAACGCAAAACGTTATGTCCATCCATGTACCTGGCAGAATGTTCAAGTTTTCAAGATCCTGTACAAACACTAAAACGCAATGCTTTGCAGCGAGAGACTGTAACGCCAAGTGCCCAAAGTCCAGTGGATAAAAAGCGTTTTATATTTCATGATACAGACGCGATGTAAGTATTTCAATTTAAAAAAAAACCCAGATAATTGAATATTTCGTTGAAATATTAGGGGGAATCACTCTTGGTTGCAAACTACCCTTGTAAGGCTTGTAGGTCTAGCAAGTTTAGAATATAAGTATACTACAATTTCCTAGATTTCAAGATTTCGGCAGATTAATAAATCGTTAGGACTAAAAAATAATAACATAAGTGTACATTAGCAAGCAGAGAAGGAAAAGTTTACACTATAATACTTTTTTGTAGTGTCGTTGTGTATATTAAATTATGATAGTCTTAACCATATAGTTAAAATATTTCACATTTGTTGTTGTTAACTAGCAGTTTAAAATATATTCATGTCACATTCTGGGCCTTACGTGTGTCTGCATACATATCTGTAGGACTGTCTGTGGCATCGTAGCTGATAAATACATATATGGACCGATTTTGTTTTAGTTGCCGAAATCATCTCTATTTCGCTGCTTGTTTTAAATGGACAGACTGTCGTTTACATAACATTAGCTTTGACAGATCTGAACTGGACTTGTGGTTTATTTCTTGAATTACTATTTTCTAAATAATTACAAAGAACTTTATTTAGAAATCAACTGTAAATATATATATAAAATTGGCATTTATATATATTAATAGCACTCAGAAAGAACAAAATATATCATTAGAATTTATATTATTAATTAAACATTACAAATGAGTACTCGTCTGAGTAGGTATTTTTAACAAATTCAGCAAGGATCAAAACGAAAGGATATTGGAAATTTTTCAATTCTCTATTGACTTTTTTGCGGTGCAGCGGATTTTGTTATACCTTTTCGATAATCAAAAAGTACTCCCATCCAGAACTTCGATGGGCATAATGAATAAAAATTTTATTTTATATATTTCATTTTAAATAAAAATTATCCTGACGATGCCAATCAAAATTGTGCCGAAATGTAGAAAAAATTTATTAAAAAAACATATCTTTAAATTAAATAATAAACAGGCGTGTATTTTTATAAATAAAAAGGGCCGTAGGAAATTGTAATATATCAACGGGCGCGCATGCAAGTAAATTAAAGGTGAAAGTGGGTTCGCTCGCTCGTCCGGTAAGTGGGTAATATGGTCTTTCCAGGCCTTGACATTTGGCCAATTACCCCTTGAACTTAATATGTTACTACCCAATCCCTGAAATAACAGGGCAACGGGCGTGCATATAAAAAATTTAAGGAAGCAGCTCTGCCTATGCTTGTCTGGGTAGAGGTGCTACCGATACCTCAGGTTTGCATGAGACCTAAAATCGGAGGTGTTTTTAACACGCGGCTGACCAGAGTCCTATCTGGTGCCACGGGAACCAGTAGGCGCTAGGACTTGTCCTAGACTGGTTATTGGAGAGGCCCCTTCGGGGATCACGTGGTGGCTGTGGTTAAAACCCAAAGATACGCGGGAAGAGGTATGGGTCAGATAAGTGTGTCTGCAAAAGGTGCTAGTGACCGATTGTAGATGCTCTCTTCATGCCATATATCTTTAGGTGTTGTTGCTATTCGACAAAACTGCCCTAATGTTTTGCGGTTGGCGAAGCCTCAGGTAAGATGGGGGCAATATTTTGCTGCCGGGCCATTGGGGTAGTAGGAGGTTAGATAGCTCCAACACTCTAGCAAGGTGTCTGTACATGGTTCTGCAGCCTGTACAGAATTTGCTACCATGTTCGTTCCTATTAGGGGCACATGTTGTTGCCTCACCCGGTATGTGCCTCTGGAAGTAACGATGGGACGGTGGTGAACGGCTTTACATATTTGACATATTTGTGTCAATGTCATATATAAAATACTTTTATTTTTACTGTTTGAAACGTCAAGAATCAGCTGTGATATTAATTATCCTACACAAATAAACAAAAAAGAAATTCACGTTCCATATAGCGTATATCCTAGATTCTTAAATTTGCTTGTAAGAGTGATTTTCTTTATTCATTTAGATATTTATTGAATCGATTTCGTAAGAATTAACAATTGTTTTTTTTTTTGAGAATCATTTATGACTTGCGGAATTTTTAATTTTAAATTAAAAAAAGGGGAAGATTCATGAAAATATTGACGGATAATTTGATGTCACAGTGTCCATTATTTTCTTAAAAAATTAATGAATAGAATTATACAGGCATGTAAAGAAAATATTTTTTACATTCCTGGATTGAACACACCCCATTTTACAATTGTTGATGAGAATGTGGCTGCCAGTAATGAAAAGAATATTGTTATAAATAATAACAAAAGATTTACGCATGCGTGGGAAAAATAGTTAAATAATATTTGAGCTCTTACATTACATTTCTTATGTGTTTCTTGCCACAATTTTTTTCCATGATTCTTATCCCGCAAAGTGTAATCAAAATAGAGGGTTGAAAATACACTTAACAAAATTACATTTGTAGGGCCATTGAAATTATGACAGTTTGGTGTTTTTTTTAGATTTTTATTAAAATATTAATTCACTAAATTGCTTTCACTATTTGTGGACCAATTAAAAAAATTATTATTTTTTAAATAAAAGTGCATGCTCCAGAGATGTTCCTGTTTTAACAAATATGTATTAGAATCAGGGGAAAGGTTAACTCCCACACAAAGTAATTTGCTTGTTTGTCGCACTAAAAACCAAAAATAACAAACTTTACACCTAATACTCCTAGAGAGAATGTTCAAAATTGGCATGGTTTACTCTGCGACCAATGCATACGGTATCAAACAAACTGGCTAGGTAGGAGCAAGGGGAATGATACCTTCCATTCAAAATTATCTTATATCTAAATAAAAAAGTAAGATGGATTAAACTTCGTATGCTCCAGAAGTGGTGGTGTTATGACCAATATGTGAAAGAAGGGAAGGGTAGCTACAATACCAACTTCAAAAATAGTCCCTAAAAATTTTAAAATAAAAACCTTCTCACCAAAAGTTCAACTAATTTCAAATATGGCCTCTGAAAAGATAGAAATAAATATAATATTATTTAATAGCTTCACCAGCTAAGCTCTCTGGAAGTGGTGGGTGAAACCAAGGCGAATTCTCTTTGGTTTGATTTGCTCGTGTCAGTTTTTTTATTAAAATCCGTTTTATTTGTATTTTTTTTTAATAAATAATTGGAATATTTCGTTCTTTTAATTCCTTAAATAAATTCATTATTAAAAAAATTTTTGGCAAACACAATTATGCGAAATAAAATTTTCTTCAACTGTATTATCAACACCTTTTGGTCAGCGAATTCACCTTGAATGAAACTCCACCAGGTGCTGTTGATCAGCTGACTATGATTTCTAAGGCTACACCATTACTTTATAAAGTATTCTTAGTATTCTTTGGTCTCTCAGCAATAAAAAATACAGATGAAGGCGAAACTAATTCGCCCATGACCCCACCTTATATTAATGCGTGGTGGCTGAAACTATATATCAAGTCCCATATACAAGATCCTTACAACAGCCCAAGTAAGAAGTAAAATGACTGTCAAAATCTTTATATAAAATTATACAACAATTTTCCTTTCAAATTTTTTACAAGGATTATAACAATTACTTTTATTCTCAGCTTTATTGTTATCAATTCGCTGTCCATAGATTTTATGAATGGACCTTGTTATGAATAAAATTGTGTGTTTAGCTATCAAATTTCTTGACATTGGCTCCAAAGATTTGAGTAATTAACGCATGTTCTATTTTTGGAAGTCAGGACGAATTCATAACAGGTGGATTTGACAGCTGATCAATTTATTTTTTCTTTGCTTAATGTCAAAATTTGTTCATTTATTTTGATTACGTTTGAATATTTGCCTTTGCTTTCTAATTTTAGTCTGCGTTTTTTTTACATTGCGTGATGAGAGAGATTTATATTTGTTATACTAACAAGTTTAGCTGGTATGAATTCGCTTTGGGGGACTAATTTTGATGATGATAATGACAAACGTATTGCATTTTAAATAAATCTAAAGTGAATAGAATTCTCTTTGATTAATGCGAACCTTATTTTGTTACATGGATATACATACTTCTTTTCTTTACATTTTAATCCCATAGAATTATTATTGAACACTTTACTCTTACCACCCTTAAATTTTGCTGCGTGTAAGGATGCCCAAGTCTGTGCATGTTTTAGGGTTGTAATAAAAAAAATACTCTCATATTGAAGAGTGAAAGGACAGAGCAAAAGAGATTGCAACATTTGTTACTACAAAAAGTCCTCATACGGCACTGAACACGTAAAAAAATACACACAAATCAGATGGAAAATACGCGCTGGGCAGTTAAAGTCTTTAAAGCTGAAGGAACGAATAGCGGATGTGTAGAGTGCAGTGCTAACGGTAATAAAATATACACATATAGATACCGTATTAAGAAAGAAATACTCTTGGGCTGGGCCGCTAATGAAACGGGAATAAGTGAAAAGTAATAATTTTGTAATAAAATCATAAAATTGTAAAAGAAAACTTGCTAAGGAGTGTGTGATAAATTGAAAGAAACTTGCAACGATTTATGATATTAGAACTAAAGGATTAATTGAAAAGATTACAAAAATGACAAGTAAGTTTTAATATTTTTATAAAAAGTTAAATTTTCTTTTAGGTGTTTTCGAAAAGTTTGTGAAAATTATATGCGTTTTAAATTCAACATACGATTAAATTTTTAATATAAAATTTTTTACACATACTCGTATATACTCATGTATACGAACTTCCCTTTTACCAATTTATGAATGCATGTGGATGTGTGTATGTGTCTCAAAAAATCGTATAGTATGAGGGTGGTATACAACTTGCACAAAAAAGCTTTTCGCAAACTTCAAACAGCGTTGGATTACGTTCCAATATTTTTTTTTTTTAAATTAGATGAATGGCAGTTTATTTCATGGCAATGAGATGTAAAAGTTTTGTTTTAAATCGTTTCCTTAATATAGATTCCGGCTTATTTAAAATGCTTTTCACAAGCCCATGTATCCTTTACAACATGTAAACATGTATGTAAAATTACGCCCTCATAAAGTATAAATATTCTATATTCTTAAAAAAATGTAATATTTTTTTGTGGGCTCAGCTGCATGTCATTGACGCTAACTAAGCACATCATCATTGAATATCCCTAATAATGATTTTAATAAATTGTATATACTTATATTTTTCAAAGTCAATTCAGCATTGTTTGCATAATCATTGCAATTTGTCGAGACTGAGTGAAGCATCGTGACAATGTGAAGTGTCTTTCGTTGTTTTATCGTTACCATAATGGATTGTATCCTAATGAGATTAAGAAGCTTGTTAATTAAACCCGATCTTTTTACGAACTACACGTTCTTCCTTCAAAGCGCATCCACTCGTGTTCAATTAGTCAGCGTAGCGCACTGCGCATTACAGAGACAGTTCGTTCTTTAGCCGGAAAATTCATATGCGTAATAACCTGCCCCTGTCACTTTCAGAGTGAGGAGACCCAAATCGAATGTCACACACACTACCCTCTCTATCCTCCTTCCCATAATCTATTTTCCTAGTTTCAGCACAATGCATTGCGCAAGCAAAGCCCATCCCCTGATAGAGTTCAAACAGAAGTGTTTGTTAAGTAAAGTCCTCAATATCGGCGCGCAATGTATCGATTTTCGTTATAATTCCTGTACCGACAATGCGAACGCACACAGAATATAACACAATTTGTGACAAGATCCTGCTGTCTATGGAAAATTCGCCCGGTAGGCACAGTTTTGTATATTGTTTTCGTAGCTTGGCGCTTACTCTTCTGGAGTTTAAGAGTTATTGAAATTTCCCCGAACCTTGACCCGTTTGCTGATGATAGCTAAAAACTAGTATATGACATGCTATCCAATCCCTGAATGAAAACGCAACGGGCGTTCATATAAAAGCGTGTTACGCTTGCTCATCCATAAGGTGCTGTTAATATCTGAGGCAGCAGCGGAACCAAAATTGGGTAAATAGAATTTCCCCAAATAAATTTTTGGGGGTTTTGACCAGAGCCCTAACTAGCTCGACGGGAACCTTTAGGCCCTAGGTTTGCCCTAGACTTGTTATTGGAGAGGCCACTTCGCGAATCACATGGTGACTTTGATTGAAATCCAAATCACGGGCCGCCATTTGGATCAGTACTACCAGCGGCTAACATTTGAGCTCTCCTAGTACCACCAGGCAGACTACTAGATACTGTTGCGAAGCAACAGAAGCCGCTCTCCAAAAGTATTGTAGGTTAGATGCACAAGCTCTTTATAAGAGGGGCTTGTGCATAGATCGTGGCAGCCAATTCAAAACCGCATATAGGGGGAAGTGGAGGGCGCATTGAGTTCACTCAGTTTTGAGGTAAGCACGTTAATTTTAAATACATCTGTCTATGGAAAATCAAAATATAAATTTTTGTGATGATTAAGTAAACACCCTATTAGACAATTCCGACCAAATTGGGAAATATTTTTATTAAATGCGCTATTTTTAGAATTCCCAAAAGTCGTTATTACAAGTTTTTTGTCGAGGACCAGATGATAAATAGTTGAATTATGAAACTAAAAAAAATTTAATTTCACTAACAGATTACAATAAAAAAATTATCAAAAATTCACCACAAAATCACAATTTTATCCAGAATTCAGACTCAAATCGATTTTTTTGGAAAACTAAAATTTTTAAGCAAAAAATCGAAGAAATAAATTATTTCTGGAGAAAAAATACCGATTTCAGTTCAAAAAGTCAACCGAATATATTATAAGACGGGCACTAATTTCGGCGTGCTTAAAATCTGTAGTACAGTTCGCAACGAGTGCTGTAAGTACACTTGGAGCCCCCAAAGCCCATTATGATGCCCAATTTTATATTTTACTCCCACGAAAGATTGAAATATCTTCTACATATAAAAAGTTAAAAAAATCGGAATTATGCAACAGTCGATGTTTCGGGCGGACAAATCACCCATCCGATTTTCACTTAAACTTTCTATTAAACCGGCCAGAAAGCATTCTTTCAGATAATAATAATATTCTCAAAATCGGCCCATAAATGGAGGATTTTTAGATAAACAACATTTCGGGCGGAGGCAAATCCACCGTTAGATTTAAAAAAAATATTATGGGACCAAATTGCCCTTTCAACCACAACAAAAAATAGTCTAGAAAATCGGTTCACAAATGATAAAAGTTTACTAATGGTTTGGTTAAGAGACAAGTGAAATTTCAAAAGTTAATCATTCAAGTAGAAATTTAATATTAATTGAAAAATTAATTAAGCCCCCAGTAAATTTTTTTGTAATTTTTGGGTGCTATTTTATACAAAATAAAGTCCAAAAAATTTTAATAAGGCCCCAACAATTAGATAGAGCCCCGTTAGTCATTGATTTTACCCCATCTGCTTTTATTTAAAAAAAAAATTATTCTCGACTTACTTCTTGCGGGGTTATAACTTGCCGCCAAAATATGTTCTATTCGATTTTTAAAATATCATTCCCTAATAATGACTTGTATTTTTTCACTGAGGAACAATTAGTTGAGATGAAATCCTCAATTCAACTTATGTATATGCCCTCAACCGTCTACTTCTAGCGTGTAAGTGCAGAGATTGTGGGTTCGATTCCAACTGAGAACTTGTTGTTTTTTGCTGCCAGTTAATGGAAGTTGCCGCCAAACGTTAAACCAAAGTTATAACATAATTTGTCGATAGATGTGGATATTGAGGAATATTTTTTGTCAATAAATCAAAGCTTTTGCATTAAAAGAGCGATATGTAAATTAAAATAATATATACATATGTACATATTTTCAACTTTTCTCAGATATGAAGAACTAAGGCCTCGTGATAATAACATCAAAAATTCCACTAAGAATCGTGACCCCAGCAACTCAGACGTGATCATGGATAACGATTCCGTAAATTCTGGTTCCTTTAGCCAGCCCTCCTCGCTGATGGGTGCAGTTTTGCCTCCAACAAATGAACAGCAAGAAGCTTTGGCTCTCAAAAAAGCCTTGGAATGGGAACTTAGTTTAGATTCTCGTGATCTACGTTCACATGCGTGGTATCATGGCCCTCTGCCACGTCAGCGTGCTGAGGAAATTGTGCAAAGAGAGGGTGATTTTCTTATCAGGGACTGTACCTCACAGCCGGATAATTATGTTTTGACTTGTCGCACGAAGACAGCAGTTTTGCATTTTGTTATTAATAAGGTTGGTTGCATTAAAATGATATTATTCAACTGATAATGAAAATTTTGTAATGGTTTCAGATTTTAGTCCAACCAGAAACTGTTTATGAACGCATACAATACCAATTTGAGGAGGATGCATTCGATGCCATACCAGATCTTATTACCTTCTATGTGGGCTGTGGTAAGTACCACTTAATTTTATAAAAAACATCTTGTTATTATTTATCACTTTGTTAAACAGGAAAACCAATTTCTTTGGCATCGGGAGCTCGCATACAATATCCTTGTAATCGTACTTATCCACTTTCATTTTATGGTCACAAGATTGTGGGAAACCAACTACATAGCCAAATGTTAGCTGGCTTAAGAGGGCCAAGTCCCCTCAATTCCCCTTTGGCTGCTAATGCTGGTTTTCGTTTTGGTGGCATGATCACTTCCGGTATTAATCAACAACAGTCCAACCATGGCATATTACAACAGCAACATTCCTTGCCTACGACTATAGGACAACCAGTCATACAACAACAAAGTCCCATGTCTTCACCGCCACGTGGAAAACTTAGCACAGCTCCAAGATTGCCCTCCAAGAAACAACGCTCTCAAAGCTTAACTCCAGCTCAGGCAATTGCGGTGTCTAATATAAAAAATGCTGAGGGTTGCAACAGTGCTGATGGTATAATACAAAGTGGTATTGGTTTAGGCATGGAGCATACAGCCAATGGCGGCTCCATGTTTCAACTCAATCAAGCCAATGGCCATGGTTATCATAGTGAGGCCGTTAGACGTTTTAGCCAATTTGGAAAGAGCAATAGTGTTTGTGGCTCTCCCAATGAAAGCCAGTTACACTCCCATTTAGAAAATCTTAGTATACATGGCAAGATTCCAACTAATGGCTTCCAGACTATAGCTCGTTGTACGGCCAACGAAATTTTAGATAATCATGTGAAATTCACCACTCACTCGTTACCCAGGACAGCCACCAATGCTTTTCGCAACAGCCTAAATCGCACTTCAAGTTTAGCTAGAGATTTTAATAACGATTCTAGTAGCATGTTTTCTAGCTTAGAGATAAGTAAGATTCCCGAGCTGCCGGAAAAGCCACCAAGTCCACCACCAAAGCCCAATCGAAATGGTGGTTCAGCTGCCAGTACAGCACGTACTATTAAAGAAGGAGCTGGATTGGAGCAACAATATACTTTGCAAAGACAAGGGCAAATGGCTGGTATTTACCAATTGAGTGGCTCGGATTCGGGTAATGGTTCTGGCGACTCAATGCCCGGTGATATTACTGAATTTATAATGCATCGTGGTGTGGTGATAAAAAACCCCAGATTCATGTCCTCATCTGTGTCATCGGTAACTTTGAAAAGCTTAAACGAATTTGATGTTGAGGCTGCAGAGGAGCAGTTGTTCACCTTAGAAATACCAGAATTTAAACCAGTAAATATTCATATTTTTTTTGTTCTATAAAAATTTTTAAAAACTATTTATTCTTTATATTTAGTGTTCCAAATTTGATGTGGAGAATTTTAGCACACTTCTCTTACCCTCTTGTGAAAATAAGCCTTTGGATGGCGATGCTTTGAATACTTTTAAAATTATGCTATTAGAAACCGGCCCTAAAATGTTGGCTGAGCACATAACGCGTATCGATATCGGTCTGTTGATAGAAGAGCCCCAACAAGAGCCGGAGTCTGAAAACGCCAATGAATCAAATGCCCTAGCTTGTTCAGGTTTGGAAATGCTGACTCTGCCTCAGGGTAAAATCTTTCGCCAGGATTTGATTGAACGTACCCAATGCATGAAGCTAATGGTAGCAGTTACTATACTGACCTGTCAGACAGACTTAGATCGTGCCGAAATTCTAAGCAAATGGATACAAGTGGCTGTGGAGACTAAGACTGCTTTGGGAAATCTTTTTGGTTTCTCAACCATAATGTTGGGCTTATGTATGCCTCAGGTAAGACGAGGTATGCCTCACTGGAACTTTTTACCTTTTGCCTTTTTGCCTTACAGATTCAAAAGCTCAATTCCGCTTGGCATATACTGAGGCAAAAATACACCGATGACGCTTTTATGTTTGAGGCCAAACTAAGACCCACTTTGATTAGCATGAATGAGTGCTCGAATCCTCAGGCTCCAAACACTACTGTTCCGCATGTCCTGCTATATGCCCTGCTCAAGGATCGCCCAGTTATTGACATCTTAAATTTCAATAATACAAGTGAGAAATCTTCGCTGTACAACATGTGCATAACTTCGTGGGAGAGTAAAGCCGATGACTTTGGCATGTACATCAACTACGCCCACTTGGACTCGTCGCGCAGCTTTTTAAATAATTTGAGATTGTTTCGCAAGAATTCGAAAATTATTTTGGAAGAATCTGTATCAAGATTGGATGAGCTCTTGAGTGATGCATTTAGGTGAGTTGAAATAGAGATTTTAGAAAAAAATTTTTTAAAAACTTCGTTGTTTATTGTGAGTATATGTGCCCATATGCCTGACATTTCGTTGGTGCTAACCACTGTTTCCAAAGAAGCATATTTTGTACTAGATTTAGCACAGTTTAGTTCAATTGCTATTTTATTCAGTTTATCGGCTCGCTCAAATGTACGAATCGTCGTATAAATACGCGCATTTGTATGTCACAAGCAAGCTGACTGAAAGCACAAATTAAACACACAAAAGAAAAATTTTTAGTCTGTTTTTTTAAAGCAACGTGAACTTCGTTGTTGTTTTCCTCATCATGACGTTCTAGTGTTCGAACAATAAAGAATCCACATGAAAAGCATGAAGAGCCATTCATTCCCTCAAAGTGGCTGTTTGGTTCCTCTTAACTAAAACGGCAACAGACATTTGTTCCTTGACTCCTATCAAAATTTGAATAAGCTGCGTCATTTAGTTTGTGTTTGAGAGGCCTTGATAGCAGACTACCGCGTAATTGGGGGAAATTATGATTTTTTTTTTAACTATCACACAAACCAAGACTAAGCTTGATGAAACCTATTTTAATAATTATAGACGAAAACGTAATTGTGACTCCACCACAACACACCAAAAACCGAACAGCATTCAAACCAGCGGGTTTCTCGAGTGAATCGGCGCCAAAAGAAGGCCAAGGTGGGTTTATAAGCCAATAAAGTCATGGTGACAAATTTTTTAGGATGAACGCGGTATAATCCACATTGACTACCTTTAAATAGATAAAACAATCGATGGCGAATATTATGCCAATTTATGGGGTCGATTTAATGAAAATTTGAGACACGACTGCGTTTCGTCAAGCAAAAAGTGCTTTACCACCTCGACAATGCAAGAGTGCACACATGTGCAGTTTCTATGGCGAAATTCCATGAATAAGGCTGCAAAATGCTCCCTCATCCCCTCTATTCTCCGAGCTTAGCCCCGAGTGACTCTTTCTTGTTTCCAATTCTGAAGAAATTGACAAGGTCTATAGAGATCAAAGGAGAATATGTTGAAAAATATCCTGTATATCGTTCAAAAAGTCATGAATAAGAGCCAGTCTCGTATCCCAAACAAATATCATTATACATTTTTGGGGTGTTATTTCAAACCTCAAGGACTCAAAAATAAAAAGGAAATAAGACTTTAAAAACGAAATAAACCCCCAAACCTCGTTGTTTTTTTTACTTATTTAATAATTTTTTTTTGGGTATTTCAGGGCGCCCAAAATATCATATAAAGTTTTGTAAATGATTTTGAATCCTGCCTTTTGAATATTTAATTTATGTATTTTTATTTTGTTAATAATACAATTTTATTTAATTGACTCAATGTGCTGTAACGAAATCCATTATTGATTTGCCAGCAAATTACATTAAAAGTTTTGTTGTTAATCAAACAAGTGTTATGAAGAAATGGAAAAGTTTCCATCACTTCTAATAGTCCAAGGACTACTACTACTTTCTTTCCTTGAAGAAATGCAACATGTTTTTGATTCATTCGTGCAGAAAAATCTATTTATCATTCTACTTTAAAACATTTAAGTTTCTTACAGTATTAAGACACCTTTCCAATAAGTTTGCGCTTATTAAGGAACACTAAGTTTCCTTTTTTCTTCTGGAATGGGCAGAGGATGTTACATCATATTTTGGAAACGAAAGCGGCATAAGTATAAAAGAAGTTCCCTTTGGATCAGAAAAATCGCAGATGTGCCAAATATACCCTAATTGGTTATTCTGTAATAGGTTGCAAATTTAACTTGAAAGTGCTCATCTAGGGACGGTTACTATAGGTCTAGTCTTTAATTTTTTTTATATTGTAAAATTTTCCATGAGGATAATTGTGTACCATTTCCTGATTTTGTACATCTTGCAATTTTTTTTGTATTTTTGGAAATTAATGGCCCTTTTTTTTGAAGAAAGTGTAAAATTTCGTAGATCTATTTCATTAAAAAATCCGTTTATCTCTCTTTTTCAAAAGAGTTAACACCCTTTCAGGATTAAACTAACGATCAATTCGAATTCCTTGTTTCCTCTTTGAAAGATTAAAAAATTTTTACATTTTTCAGTAAAGAAAATGCCATATACATATGTACTGCTTTAACAATTTTAAGACAAATTTGATAAAATAATATTTTTTGTTTTATTATAAATTTTTTTTTTCAGAACCGAATTTCATATAAAATTTTTGTGGGGTAGCAAAGGTGCTACCGCTACCGCTGATGACCGCCATACTAAGTTAGAAAAGGTATTAGCGTTAATGGCTGACAAATTTTGTACTGCCGATAATGGAACAACTACAACTGCCTAAATTAATACTACGATTAGTTTTGTAAATAAACAGAATTAAAAGAAAAAGAAAGAAAAGAAATCAATAATTTTTATACAAAAAAAAAATAGGATTGTAATACAGCATAATAACTCGAGGGTTGTGTGATAAGTTTAATTATAAGAAATTTTAAGACTAAAAATTTTTTGTAATTATTTAGATCATACATTCATTGCCCATTTCTATGTCTCTAGTTTATGCTAAATGATATTATAATCGAGCAATCGAGAAAATTGTTCTCTTCAAACTATAAAAATCAAAATTTTATTACTGAAATAAACACTAGTCATACATGCTACTCGTATCATAACAAATATCAGCATTAAGAAAAAGGAAACACCTGAATATTTATATACATATTTTTAATTTCATAATTGTTTTACAAAATCATTGTTTTATTTTAAGCTCAATTGTTTCTAATTTCAAACAATAGCCACATATGGCCACAAAAAATAAAAAAGTTTACTACTATCCCGGCTTACAACTTGTAAATGTGACAAGATCTGGTATAGGGTAAATGACTACCTCAAAAGAAATAAAACAAATTGACTTGCTCACAAAATAATAGTCAAATAATTTTCTATTAATACATCCCAATAAACACATGCATTCTAGTGCTGCTAAAAATATGTCTCTAACTGATATAAAAACAAATCCATATACAACCATATCATTTTGAAAGTTTTAAAGCAATTGTAACTTTTTTCTAAATTTTCATTTTTTATTTTCGTGATTCAATTCAAAATTATGCACATGAAATTGTTATGCACTTTTTAGTTTTATTAATTTCAAAAAATCATTTAGCTATTAAATATTATATATTGATTATGAATATTAGTTATTAATATTGCTCTCTATATTGTTAACAAATTGTACTAAGTTTTCTAGTTATTTGATAATATATATTTTTTGTATTAATTTTAAGTCAGTTTTTTATTAAACTTCTTTGAATTAGGATAACAATTACTCAAATTTCCATGTAAGACAAGGACTAGATTTACACGATGAAATTTTGCATGAAACTTTTTGCAAGCGAGAACAAAATTCATAAAATAAATAAATAAAATCCAATAAAAAGTTGTAAAGCATCCCCTAAAAATGCATATTCGTATTAACCCTCCAATGAGCAAATGAAAATCAGTTTGATGGAAAAAGTCAACGTGTAAATTTACCCTAAATAACTTTAAATATTTATAATTAATGGTGAATTAAAAGTGAAAATTTTTATGGTCTTTACAAAACAGTGATGTGGACTTGGAAGGGCAGTTAATGAACTAATTAATTTTTTTTTTGTTTAACACTTAAAAACAAAATTTACTGTCATTAAGACCAGCGAGAGGCTATAATAGCATCACTTATTGGACTTCTCGCCATTTTGCGGGAAAATACAAGTACTCTCTATGACACGAACTTCTCTGAGCCGAATCTAAATCAAAGGCTTACATCTACAGTCGATGATATGCTATAAGTTACAAGGTGGCGCAAAGGTAATATCATAATTTAAATTGGCCGCCATTTTTGCAGTTTGCGTAAAATGTCACTGTACTTTGACATTTATGACATATGAATAATTAATTACCAACAAACCAAGGAGCGCTATACACCTCGAGAACGCGGAATTATTACAACTGCTTATTTGCTTGCAAATTTTCAGTCTCTTATTTTAACCCAGAGGATGATTTCGTATCAAAAATCGTTAGGAGCGATGAAGGCCATTTCCACTTAAGTGGTTATGCCAACAAATGAAATGTTGCATTTCTGTGTTACAGAAAATCCACATGAAACAAATAAAGAGCCATAACATCCTCAAAGTGAATGTTTAGTGTGGCGTTTGCAGTGAAAAGGTGATTTTCCCTTATTTTTCTGACGACGCCGCTGGCACCCCCGTAAGTGTAAATGGTGAGCGTGAGAGGCAGATGGTAAACGTTTGTTTTTTGCCGCAAGTTCTCTCGATCACTATTGATTTCAACAGGTCGGGATAATCACTCACACATCTCGAATAACGATAAAGATTTTGAATCAGCAAATACCAGGTCGATTGATTGGGAATTTGAACTGGCCGTCCAGATCTCCAGATTTAACAACACCAGACTTCCTCTTTTGGGCCTTTTTAAAATCTCGCGCTTGCAATAATAAACCTTAATAGTCCTAAAAGCTGACATTGAAGAAGAAATCGCCTATTGGGAACCAGATGCTTTGCCGTAAAACGAGAACAATTATACGTGAACTCGGAAGGTGGCATTCGAATAATATATTTTTTTCCAATTAACGTCAACAATTGTACACTTTCAAAGAAAATTTTTATGAAAATAGTTATAACAAAATGGCCGCTAGTTCAAATTATGACGTTGCTTTTCCGCCACCTTGCATATTAATAGTTCTTGTCATTGCACCATCAAGAATGTATATCAGCGAATTAAATACCAAATGAAATGAAAAACACATGTTAATGCAACACATAATGGAGAACAGGACAGCTATAACAATGACATTCCACCATTTTTATGGCAATAACGTATTTAATGGTGTGTTTTCTTTTCTAAAAATATATGTTACATTTTTTGCCCTTTCAAAGAGTTTAAGAGGCATTTAATGTTCTTAAGAATAGCAAATTTCTTACGAAAGTACGCTGTCTTGAAAGAAAGTTGAAATTATTACATTCGAGCCAAAGAAAAGATGTTTTTCTTTAATTGATCAACAAAATGTTACACTTTTTTCATCAAAGAAAGCGCTATAAGTTTCAATATCTTCTCTTCCAATGTTTATGTCAAAGTCATCAGGACTGAAAATATTTATTGTGGGGGAAATATAACAGCATATCGAAATCATATATATCATGAATGATGATAAAATTAGTATTTTCCAACAGGGTTTTGATACGAAATCCAGCACTATTTAATTTAACAATAACCCAGTGCAAACAATGACAGCAATTTTTAAGGCACAAGTTTTCCAAGAAGTTGTAAGAGTCGAATGAATATGTTGCTCCTTAAGAACGTTACTCCTTAATAATGTTACATGAACCGTTTAATGAAGTCTATGCCTCTACTTTTTTTTAATGATGAAAACATTATAAAGAGAGCTTCCTCAAGTCCAATAACAAACAGGGAAGTGTATGTTTTGAGTCTTAGTGACTTCAACATAATCTTGTCTTTGCAACATATTCTTCAATATGCTGAGATTTTTTTCACAAGGACAGTAATTTTAAATTTAATTATAATAAGTTGCTTTGACACAATTACTTTGTTTTCTTATGTGATCATAATAAAAGGAAAATAAGGAAAGAATTTCCAAGTTACTCAATAGGATCAACAGCATGTGAATAGGAAAAAGTGGAAATTCCACATTCCCATTTCTAATGATTTTAACATAAGCTTGTCATTGCAACTTGTTCTCTGTTACCGATCCCATTCACTGGATTTGGAGCCTTGTTCCAGATGTTATGAAAAAATTATTTTTCTTAAGTCCTTCCAAATATGATTCGTCCTATAGTACATATAATGTATATTGTATATGAAAACCAAATTTATTACATCAAATTTTTACTCACTCAATTTATTTTCTTCATGACTATTTTTTTCGACTGGATTCTGGAAAAATTATTTCATTAGGATATATTTAACTGTTAAAGCTTTTAGCACATCAGCCACGTCAGCATTTAAGATAGCAGTGGCTTTAAAATAATATACAAGGTTTGTCAAAAGTAATGTTATTATTTAAATTGGTTGCCATTTTTGCAGAATGGCAGATGAATTGACTTTTATGATGTAGATATCTAGAGAATTAGTTGGCAATAATACATGGAGCGATACACGTCTCAAGAGCGTGGAATTATTGTTACTGCTAATTTGACTTTCTTTTAGTCTGTTGTTTTAAAGATTTAAAAATGTTCCGTCTCGATCACTGTTGGTTTCAACGGAATGGAGCAACCGCTCACACAGCTCGGGAAACAATGGAGATTTTGTGGCACTAACCTCCAGGTCGAGTGATCTCTCATTTTGGAAATTTGAACTGGTCCTCCAGATCGCCGCAACGAAGTACAAACCTCGCAAGTCTTGTGTATTGAAGGAGAAGTTGGCAATTTGGAGCCAGATATTTTGCGAGCAACAATTCAATTTTCCCAATTATTGTCACCAATCTTGCACTTTCATATAAACTTTCATATAACTTTTCATTTATTACAAAATGGCAGCCAGTTCAAATAATGACATTGCGCCACTTTGTATGTAAAGAGTAACTGTGAGACAGACTCAGCAAGAAGAGCTTCTACGGAAGTCATTAAAATGCAAAAAGTTTGATGCAAAAAAGTGCAATTTCAACACTCTGCAAGAATTTTCATTAGAAAATAGTTTTTCTTTGGAGCCTTTAAGTGAATTATTTTAAACATATTAAGTAAAGTAGATTTAAAATTTTTTCTTGTTTTTCATTTTTTCCCAAAGAGAATAATGTTGTATTAAATAACGACAAGTTGTTTTTAATACTAGTGAAAATCTAAATAAAAATCGAATTGATACTAGAATTTTAAAGCGTATATGTACCAGCTGGTATAGATAAGTTTCTAGTTCCATTAGAACGGATTAAATTCTTACAAACATTTTCTAACTAAGAAATTATGAGAGGAACAAATTGAATTTTTATTTTAGGAACAGACTAACGTGATTATTCATAATTTAGAGTCTCTTCTTCTAAAATGCGGGACAAGATTCAAGTGGCAACAATTTTTTCAATAAAGTTGAAACATTAAATTTTCTTAAATAATCTATCGATTACAAAAAGCGAAGCAACATGAAATTTTTAATAAAATTCTTTCTTTTTTCCTAAAAAAAAAATTGTATTACAATTCGGTCATTCTCCTCATATCATTTCTATCGTTATATATCGTTTCACAAAATTTTGGCTGCAAGTAAATTTTTATTAATTAAAGTTTTATTTCCAATACATTCTTACAGTATCTAGTATTATTTAAACAAATATATATATTTTTATTTCACCATAAGAAGCATATTTTCATCCGCTTGTCGTAACACTCGATGGCGCGACCGTATTATGGAAGGACTTTCGACAGCAATTTTCTATATTTTTTCCCACAAATAATATTTTCTGGAATATAGATCATATTTGAAAAAAAAAACTTATCTGTCTCTACCCTAATTATGATTATAACTATTAATAGTATTAGAATAATACAAAATATACGTATGATAAAAAATTATATCGGACAATATATAATAATCAAATGCATTTACACAATTTCTACCGAGTTTATAAACAAACAAAAATACTATTTGTAATAGAAAATAAAACTGAAAATAAACAAACTATGATAGAAATACATCAAACACAAAACCATTTATTCTTTCAAAAAAACTATAGCGATTGGACCAGATGACAATCATATTCAAGACTAGACATATAAGGTGCAGGTATGGAAATCGTCTCATGCTTTTCATTGGCGGCTGCAGCTAAAGTTCGGCCGTACCCGATATTTTGTAAACAATTTATTAAAAAATGTATTCACAAGTTTTTGCTGCTAGTAAATGCCTTGGGAAATTTGTGCTTTCCTCACGAACATGTCCCCCGGCTTGCGGAAGTAGGAACAGTGAGGACAGCAAGGTACCATTCCCGGTTCAATTAGAAGCTGCCAATTAACTGGTATTAGTGTTCTAGAAATAAGTAAACAAACAAAAGCAATTTTTTGTAGCAAAGCCAACGATCCAACGATCGGAAAGGAACTTTAGCAAAATGCCGTGTAAATTTTACTTTTTCGAATGTTTAAAAATACCTTGACGTTTGGTTATAGGCTACACCGGTTATAACAAATTATGACCTATAACGAACAACTTCCCCGGTTCGAGTTTGTGCAAATATTTCATAAATATTATCTCGGTTGCAGCAAGTTTTTGCTTGTAACGAAATCTTTTAAAGGTACCCGCTATAAAATTCTTGAAATAATTATTTACCATTGTTTGATAAGGCGATCAAAATAATTGAAAATAAGTTTAAATTTCTTAGAAGAAACGAAAAAATTTTGTCAAAGTCATATTTTTTCCAGCGTCTTTTACACGAGCGACCTTAATTGTAAGTGACAAAATTTTTTTCTTTTTAAAACCCTGCGTGATGGACCCACAACCATGCACGCATTTACTAAAAATAATTTGCTTTTTCACACGTTACAACTTGTCCTCAAATTCTATTTGGGTTTATAATATTGATTTGGTTGTCAATAGAAAAAAAGCAATTAAATTGAAAATTCAAAAACAGCTATTGGTCTATAATTTAACCATGAATCGACTAAAGCTATGTACAGACGGTTGTAAGATCTGACAATATTGTCAGTAAAATATGCCTTACAATGTCTTGCAACTGTGTGAACTGCCAATTTTCGTCTTACAACGTTGGTAGAAAAAACATTGTCAGCCTATTGTAAGCCAATAATATTGTTAGATATCTGCCAATCGTGAGAACACTCTTCTTTGCTATTTCCAGGTAATTGTCAGACGTTTTAAGTTCATTTTTTATTGGTAGGTGTGCTTAAAGTAATGCACCTGACAATGGAATCATTGTCAGACAAATATTTCTACTGGCAACACTGCGCGCGCATAAACGTAAATTTAATGTTTCAAATTTTCTGGCAATGCCGAAAAACAAATATGTTGTACAATAATCTAACAACCGTGTGAACTGACAATTTTTATTGGTAGGTAAATTTATTGCCAGACAGTTGTCTGACAATGAAATTGTAAGCTTTTCTTACAATCGTCTGAACTAACAATTTATCTTTTTGTAGCCATATTGAATTATCAGAGCATTGCCAGCACGTTGGTAAATCAAACAACATTGTCAGATCTTACAACCGTCTGTACATAGCTTTACAAACGAACGAACTGACCTTCGTAGACTAGTAGGTAGTGTACTAGACTCGTAGTGCGAAGGTCCCAGGTTCGAATCCTGCCGTAGAACTCTGGCAGTTTGAGAGGGAGCGCACAACAAGCCTTCACTGGTTTAAGTGTATGTCGTATGACATGGGCTATCACACCCCTCCGATCAACCTAACCTAACCTACAAAATAACAACGCTTGCATATTATTGAATTTCATTATCAGAATTCAAGCTTGGTTTAGAAAGCATGAAAATTATATTCAGCGACGAAGATCATTCTGGTTGATTGGACACGTGGACAAGCAAAATTGCCATATTTGGTGTGAAGAGTAGCCACAAGCATTGCATCCCGCAAAATGCACTGTTTGGTGCGGATTATGGGCCGTACTTTTTCAAAGACGACGAAGGCAGGAACGTTACTGTGGATGGCGAGCGCTACCGTGCGATTATTACAAAGGTTTTCCCCCCCAAAATAGAAGAACTGGACTTGGCTGGCATATGGTTTCAACAAGACGGTGCCACATGACCCACAGCACGCGAAACAATTGCCCAATTGAGAGGCGAGTTCGGTGAACAGTTTATTTCACATTTAGGGCCGGTCAATTGGCCGTCTAGATCGTGCGATTTAACGCCTTTAAACTATTTTTTGTGGGGCTATATTAAGGATTGAACAGATTTCTTAGAGTCAGTTCTATAACCGGTTTTCATCGGTCTATAACCGGAACCATTGTTATAGAAACCGTACTAGACAAGTTTCGTAAAACAAAAGTCATTTTAAGCAAAGGATTAGAATTCGAACAGTTTTCTATTCCCAATTGACTCGTCACGTGACATGTTCTGTTTGAATCTCCTTTCACTAGGATAATTATTATAGGTAAATCAAATAATATTTATCAAGGCAAATTAACTCTACTTCTGTGAATTCTCAGCAACAACAAAATATGAAGGTGATTTGACTCCACCTTGTAGTAATGCGTCGTGATATTTATAAAAATAATAAAAACAAAAACCATAATTTTCTTTAAAAGAAATAATTATTATTTATAATTATAATTTATAATTAATCAATTGCAATTTACTTAATCTGATTCGAGTTGGAGCCAAAAAAAGCAACCAAAACGAAAAAAATTTTACATTTCCTTAATGCAAAAAAAGTAACTTTTGCCTATATGTAAATAATAAAAACATCAATGCTAGAAACACAAAAAACATTCTCAGTTCTTTGCAAAAAAAAAAAAGAACAAAACAATTTTAAATAATCAAATAAAACAAAAATCTTTCTATTGTCATGTCAACAAAAACATCTTCAGAATAAGAAACTTATGCACACAAACAGCCAAATACACATAATTTTTTTTGCACGTCTCCATTGAATCTTTACCCTTAATATGTCTGCCGCTTGACAAAACAAAATAAAAACATGTACATACATATGTATGTACATACATATGTATTTCATATCCAAAAAACAATCCTACACAAACATAAACACTTACCCATGCACCTGTTGTAAGCACTTTCGGCATTTATGCAAACGAAATAGAATCAATTATCTAACGCACAATAAAAACTCTAATCATTATCACTTCATACACAATTAATTTTTGTTCACACAATTTTATTAATCTTTCTAGAAAATTTCACTAAACCGAACCTATACGACGAACTTAACTCTCCGGAGGCTGTCATCTAACTAAAAAAAAACTTATTAAACCATGACCCATTAAAGGTGAATTCACCCATTCGTTCCGAACGAAATTTTTGTTGTTGTTCCGCATTAAATTTACTCTCTTTCTCAAAATAGAGACGTCAAACTACATATAAAAAAAGCGTTCGGAACGTTCAGAACGAACGGGTGAATTCACCTTAACTTTTCGTCAAGTACAACATCAAAGCTCATTAATAAGGGAGAGCAAAAGCCAGAGTATTAAGTTGAATTCACCCATTCGTTCTGAACGATCCGAACGATTTTTTTATATGTAGTTTGACGTCTCTATTTTGAGAAAGAGAATAAATTTAATACGGAACAACAACAAAAATTTCGTTCAGAACGAATGGGTGAATTCACCTTTATATTACCTAAACTTTAGCACAGACAGCAACCCATTTAAATCACAGTCCTTTGGCAAAATCTAAACCAAAAAACTTTTCATCTCATTGTGAATGCTGAAACATCATTATTCTAAAATGTCTTTAAATGGCTCTTTTTCTGGAACTTCTTAAGGAAAATGTTATAAATGTATGGGTGTTCTATACACATTTGTAGATAGTAGGGTTTGAATCGATATGGCTACAATTGAACAACAAGAAAACACTTATTATTGCCCTACAATTAAACAATCGGTAACAATGGCTTTTCTTCACCTTATTTGCACCTAATGTGTATGAAAACAAGACTATTTGTAGAATCTACAATGTAGATGTTCATATGTATAAACTATATTGTGTGCACACATACATACATATAACTATGTATGGATATATGAATCAGAGAACAATAAATTATCTGAGAATAAGCTCTCTGTAATTACATACATAATTCAATGATGGAAAAGTCAGTAATATGGTACTATTTTCATATTTCATACTCTTTTTTGTATTGCTTTGTACCCGGTTTAGAATTCTATCGTTACTATTTTTATAATTATTGACAACAATAGCTACAAAACAAGAACATGCGGAATGCACAAATTTGGTTATTCATGTTGTTCTTATTAAAGCAACCAATTTAATGTGTTTTAACTATGTACATGGTTTCGATAACGTGCTACTTTACACATTACTAGTCTATAAACATACATATTTTGCACACCACTAAGAAATAAAACACTTTTTGTCCTAGAACTTAAAATTAAAACAAAATAGTGATTTAAAACTTTGCAAAATATGGAGTCTGCTTCCAAAGAGTAACTAAAGGGTTAAATTTTATTTACTTTTATTAATTCATACTTACATATGAATACAATTTTAGAAAGAAGAAAGTCTGTGTTCCCAGTTTTCGCGACGAACGGTGGGAAGAGTTTCCATGGTTAATTAAGGATAAGTAAAATTGCAAAAAGTTCGTCATATGTAACGTTGGTCTAGTTGGTGGGTTGAGCCACAAACAACGGCATGCCAGCAGCGAATATCACATTAATAAGTTGCAAATGGCAAAGAACACCCCGAAAATTAATACATTTTTAGAAAGCATAACCTGCACAAGTACGGAGTATGTGTATTATTTTAACACACAAAAAATAAAACTTTTTGAAACATATATTTTTATATCAAAATGGATTTATTTTTAATTTGTTAAAATAGTTTTGTATATTTTATATTAATTTTAATTAATTTCTAGTTATATGAATTAATTGTTTACTTTAAATAAATGCATTCGAGATACAAGTGCAATGCAAGCACTTTATGGAAGTTTTTGTGGAAGTAAATTAATTTTTTTGAGTAAAGTATTTTAAGTATTTATTTATTTATAACAAAAAAATTTATTTTTTTTATTTAATTTTTTATTATACATACTATATGTAAATGGGTTCTTAATTTTATTTTTGAATAAAAATTTGTTTCATAAAAAGTACCAGAATGATGAAAAAGTACTCGTTTAGTTGACGGTCAGTACGATTTCAATTTTTCATTTTTCCATCACTGACATATTTGCAAATAGATGGTAATTTAGTGTAGCAGTGCAACATCTTTATATATTTAAAGTTTTTGATTTAACTTTGTTTATATATGTATGTACTTATGACTGATTTCATATACCAGATTGATAGGTACATACATATATGTAGTATGTACGTACATTCGTACTTACATACATATATGTATATGTGTATATAAGTACATCATAACCCTATACAGTTATATTATAAAAAATAATGCAGACGCACAAACAGTGTTGCCACAAACAGGTATTTTTGTAATAACATTTTTTCAAAAGTAACCAAGTCAGAAAATAAAAAACCAATATAATTTTCGTTAAAGGGAAATGAAATTTTAAAGCTCTCGAAGTTTTAACTTTAACTCTATAATTACCACTGAAAATTTTTTTTAATATACATACATACTTATATGAAATATATACTTAACATGCTATTATTTGGAGAAGTCTTTTAGGGAAACTTAAAATTTTGTTTTTATTTCAAAAGGATTGACGTTTTTTTTAGTTCGGAAGCTCCCTACCATTTATAGTTAATTCTTCTGTTTTTGCAAATTCTGTTACATTCTTATTGTACATAAATGTTATTTTTCCCGGTTTACGCTTCAGTACATATAAGAAACTTTGTTGTGTTGTAAAATTGAAATAACTTCCAATAAAATTTGGACTTATAACCATTGATCCTTTTTTATGTATTATTGCAAAAAAAGTAACCTAAACGAAAAAATGTGTACATCTACTTAAGCAGAAAAAACCACCACTTTTGCCCTAATATAACCAAAACGGCAACGCTGCACTTACAAAAAATCTTTAATTCTTTGCAAAAGAAAAGCAGACAACAATATTCTATAAACAAATAAAACAAAAATCTTTTAATTGTCATGTGAACAAAAACATCATGAAAATAAAACAAACACACACACTCATACACACATATAAAAAGACATTTTTTTTTGCACGTCTTCATTGAATCTTGACCCTGAATATATCTGCCGCTTGGCAAAACAAAATAAAAACATGTACATAAGTATGTACATACATATGTATTTCATATACTATACACAAACAATCATACACAATCATAAAAACTTACCAATGCACCTGTTGTAAGCATTTTTCCAAACGAAATAGAATCAATTATCTAACGCACAATAAAAATTCTAATCATTATCACTTTTTATACACAATTAATTTTTCTTCATACAATTTTATTTGTTTTTCTTTAACATTTTCCCAAATTTCACTGACCTGTACCTATACCACAAACTTAACTCACCGGAGACTGTCATCTAACTAAATACAAAAAGAAAACTTCTTATTAATACTGGAGCCGCCATGACCCTGCAACATTTCGTCACGTCCAACATCAAAGCTCATTAATAAGGGAGAGCAAAGACCAGAGTATTATATTACCTAAACTTTAGCACAGACGACAACCCGTTTAAATCACAATCCTTTGGCAAATCTAAACCGAAAAGTTTTTCATCTTATTGTGAGTAGTTAAACACAATATTCTAAAATTTTGGGGAATTATTCCAAAGATCAGTTGGGCTAAAATGATGGAAGCTATCAGCCTTTTCGTTTTTGGATTATTCGCACAGCATCGGTCTCTAACGGCATCCCACAAGAAAAAGTCTAAATTGCAACTCCAAGGTAACAAATAGACATCGCCTAGACGAGTGATTAGGAGCAAATTATTGCATCCGGCCAACGGCCTGTCTGGTTGCTTCGAAATTTTAAATGTGCATTGGGGTCTTATTTTATTTCTCAAAATGCGGTTTTATTTCATAACATACATATAACAAATCCCTTCTTAAGGGGTACCATCCCATTTGTGTGTAGGGTGTTAATCATTTTATTGGGGATGTATTTCCTTATAAGAATTGGGTTGTTATTTCATATAAAACAATTCTTGAATTTTTTGGGGTACTATCATTTTCTTGAGTGGTTTTTCCCGAGCAATTATTTAATTTATTATTTAATTATTATGTTTAATTGTATACAAAAACGCATCTTCTTTTATAAGTATATACTTAATTAATTCTAAATTTGAGTTCATATACTATACATATATTGAATACGTTTTCCATGGATATTTCAATATACCAATTATTTGCTTTGAATAAGATAATAATAGGAATTTATTTAATTTATTATGCGTGTTTGATCGTTATTAAAACAGCTTATTGGGGGTACAACTTCATTCCATTCGGGACTTAATTCATTTAAACAATTAGTATTTTAGTTCAATATGTACCAAAACTCTTATTTTGGGCTATTTTTCACATTATTTTTCAATTTGGGTGATTATTCATTTACAGTTATACACTATTAACTATTTTTAATTGGAGAATTCTCCAAAAAGACCAATTGGTATGGACGATATAATGGACGATGTAATCCTGAAGGGTATGTATCATGATTGGATTATTCGCATAAAAAAAGTCTAACAATCGAACTTGGAGTACAAAATATCGATTGTAATCTGGGCTGTGTGACATGGAATGCCATCCTGCTAAAAAGAAGATTATCCAAGTTTACATTTGATTTTTGGTGTTTTATTTTTATTGAATGTGGTATGGTGATCTATTTCGTAAAATATATCTGTAAGAAAGATGCGAATTCGTGTTAAAAATAAAATATCTTTGTTTCTATGTTTTCTAATTTTCGTACATTCATACATACGACTTTTCTCCTGGAAAACGCAATTAAAAATAAATATTTTCGGTTTGTTCAATAGCGAAAATTAATTCATATACTTATATGTTCCCATCGATTCTATAAGGAGCATAGGGCCTCGAAAATTAATTCATATCTGTCTTTAATTCTTTTGCCGCAGTTTTCTAGGGTTGTGGAAAGTAAAGACACATCGACTTTTTTTAAATATTATTATATACAAATATAATTATAATTATGTTTATAATTGAAGCTAATTTGAACTGATTGGTTCTTGTTAATGCGTACTCGTACGTAATTCGGTTTGATTATTATAAATTAGATGTTGCTCGACTTAAATTGCCCCTTCTATTTGAGTTACTTTTCCACATAAATTAAAAATTTGCCAAATCTTAAATACTGCACAAAATCATGATTTATTGGAAAGTATTGTCAGACCACAGCCGTGATAATTGCGGGGTGAAATAGAAACAAATCTGACAAACGTATTTGCCAATTTGGTGAAAACTATAAAGAACACCCATATATTTATTGCCTTTTCCTTAAGAAGTTCCAGAAAAAGAGCCATTTAAAGACATTTTAGAATGATGATGTTTCAGCACTCACAATGATATGAAAAGTTTTTTGGTTTAGATTTTGCCAAAGGACTGTGATTTAAATGGGTTGTTGTCTGTGATAAAGTTTAGGTAATAAAATACTCTGACTTTTGCTCTCCCTTATTAATGAGCTTTGATGTTGTACTTGACGAAAAGTTAATGGGTCATGGTTTAATAATAAGTTTTTTCTTTTCTTTAGTTAGATGACAGCCGCCGGAGAGTTAAGTTCGTGGTACGAGCATGGGTTAGTGAAATTTAGTAAAATATTTTACATATGTTAAAGAAAAATTAACAAAATTTTGTGAACAAAAATTAATTGTGTATGAAGTGATAATGATTAGAGTTTTTATTGTGCGTTAGATAATTGATTCAATTTCGTTTGCATAAAAGCCGAAAGTGCTTACAACAGGTGCATGGATGGGTAAGTGTTTATGATTGTGTATGATTGATTGTTTGTATGTATGTATGTACATATGAATGTATGTATGTACAAAATAAATAGAATATGCAGCGGCGGTGTGAAGAATTAAAGGAGACGTTTATAAAAAAAAGTACATACTTACATACATACATACATACATATATAAGTACATAAGTATGTGTTTGTATTGGCATTGGCAATAAAAAGATTTTACTATTCAATATTGCATTTTTTTCTTGAGAGAGAGTTGTGAGAATGTGTTTTTGTTTTTTGTGTTTATGCTTTTAGCACGTGAAATAAAAATTACCAATGCTCTTGCTTTGATTTTTTATAGTATAAATGTATATGTAGGTATGTACATACATACATATGTAAGTTTATGTTTTATGTACATAAGTATGTACAGATAATTGTTTGTGCATACATACATACATATGTATGTATATAACTCAATTGTGGATTGCAATTTCAAACAGAATAAATGTAATTACATACTTACATGTAATTGAAATACTTATAATTTTTACTTATATGTATCCTACATATGTACAATGTATATACATATACATATATTTTTTTTAATTCGTACTAAATCATAATAGATAAATGTATGATTTATTTTTTACCCACAAATAAGACTTCTTATAAACACTAATGGAATTTTTCTATAGCAGTAACAATTAACTTTGATCGCCATATTTTTAAAATGTTGATAGTTTATTTTTCGCTTTAAAAATGATTCACGTTTGAGAATAACACTTGATAACAAATGGAGAAAACTCCATTTATCAAATGTTTATTCTCAAATCATTATCAACTTGAATTCAAATGTCAAACTTAAACCTTTGCCTGAATTTGAAAAATGTTTAAGAATTAGGTTTGATACAATATGATTTGAAGTGTTTAATTTCACGTTTTTTGGGATTTAGAAAATCAAACATAGTAAAATGCAATAAAAGAATTAAAAATTTTGGCAATTTTATAACAATTTGTAATTTTATATACATACATATTTAATTTTATAAAGTATAAAGAGTTACCATTTTCAAAAACTAAAAGTGTAAAAAATATCTTTTTCAGAAACAAAATTCTTCATAAAATTCCTTCTCCAAAAAGTAGTTTTTTTCAAATGTGCCTATTTCAAAAAGTACCTTTTTTAAACAGTAGACTTAGCAAGAGCCATCCTTTCTCTTTCTAAAAATGCTCACAAAGAAATGATCTTTCAAAAAGAAAATTGTCAAGAAAGTACATCATGAAAAAGGTGACTTTTGAAAGTCATTGTTGCAAACGAGGACTTTTTAAAAAAATTAATTTTAAAAAAGCATTTAAAAAATAAATAAAAATTGGACATGAATACCGAAGTAGTACCAAAAAGGTACCAATTTTAAATTTTTAGGACTTTTGTCTTTTGCTAGAGAAGGTTCTAACTATTGCATTTTCTAGATATCGAATAACTAATAAATACTTTGTGTGGGGGAAGCCGTCTTACGCTTCTCACACCTTTACGATTTTGCTTGAACACACATTTTTGACACACGGTAGTGTATATTAAATATGAATAGTCTCACAGTTGTAGTTCTCCAGACCAGTGATGGAAAAGTTGTTACGATCGTACTTTTTTTGATACTGTTTGATTTGAAAAAATACCGTTACATTTGATACTCTCAGTGATACGTCTTAAATTCATCTGTTTTAGCGTTTCCCCTTCATCACTTATAGTTTAAGAAAATGGCAACTCTAGTTCTTATTATGTCTTCTTATTTTGTTTTACATATTCGTTTTGTTTTTTCACAATGTAATTACATAGGGTAGCTCCAAAAAAAACAGACATTACGTTTTTTGTGCTTTTTTATAGAATTGTCAATCTTAATACAAAAAAGAACGAGTAATCTGAGCTTTTGAGTGTGATCGGTCACTTTCTTTAATCGCGCTTAGTTTTTATTTTGTCAATGTTTGTTGTTAGTTATATACATAACTATAGTATAGCTTTTGTTTGTTTTTTACATAAATATTAGTTAAAATAGATTGCTTAGTTATAATAATGAATTTGTATTTAAACATATATGTATATTTATGTCCTCTGTTAATTTTTTTTTTTTTTTTTTTTTTTTTGAATATGTAAAATTTTATATTGGGTATTTTTTAAAGTATAAAACTTTAAATTGAAATAAATCCTAGGTGAATAACAGCACTGGTATAGATTTGGGCTTATTTGAAGAACAATACTCAATGATGTTGACTTTAATGTAATGGAGGAAGTTTTTTTTTGGAAATGGTCTTAAAATGTAAGAGAAAATTATTTTCGAAATAAACCCAAATCCATTAAATTGGGGCTATTTATCTAGGGGCTATTTCAGTTTAAAGTGATATACCTTAAAAGGTACAAAATAAATTAAAAAAATGTTTTGTTTATAGGTAAAATGAACTTTTTATGTATTGATTTATAGTTTTTGTTAACTTTTTGTTTTCATAAATATTTTTTTTACTGTTTAATAAAAATTAAAAAAATAAGATTTGTTACTCTTGAGGTTAAAAAAGTACTCTCAGAAAAATTTTTTGATACCGAAATGAAAATCTCATTTCCCATCACTGCTCCAGACATAGAATAATTAATAATTACTTTGTATGAGGGTACGCGTCCTCTCACTTATATAAAACTGTAGTTTAGCTCGAATGCACAGACTAGTCCCTTAGTATTGTAAAAATGTATAACATTGGTATAGTTTTTTTTTTAATTATTTGGTATGAAGGGTGCCCGTCTCCTCTCTCTTATACTACTGTGCTTTTACTATCCTGCTATTTAGTTCTCCAAATCTAGAATAATTAATATATACTTTATATGAGCGTTCCCTTGTCCTCTTCCTGTGTTATGAATTAAAATATCAAAAGTATAAAACGTATACCCAATTCAAAAATTCTTCTATGGTTCTTAGAAAAAACACTTTAATTACAAGTAAAATATTTAAATTGATTGAAACCAAATTTTACTTATTTATCTAATTGAGGTTTATCATCTAAAGATACATACGGATCAAAATCCTTACTAACGCGATTAGTTTGTTCATATTCAATGAGTAGCAGCGAGTTAGAGCCGGTGTGCAAACTTTCTTGAGGCACATACAGGGTTAATTGTGGTCCAACAGTAGCCCAATAACGTCCCAAATTGAACCCATTTACAAATGCTACACCTTTACCCCAGCCAGTAGGATTGAGAAAAGTATGATGGACATCTTTAACCGCGAATTCTCCATAGTACACCGCAGGACCATTATTCAGTATTTGACTTTCATCTGCTTTATAGTCCATAAAAGAATCATTCTTATAAATACGGCTTAACAAATTTGATACATGAGGTTCTTCCAAGGGATAACCGGTATTAACCCAGTTTTCTAATAGAGTTCCTTCATCATTTGTGAGTTTTTTCAGGACTACTGATCCCAATATTCCTTTAGTGTCATTTGCTATATTAAAATTAATACGACCTTGATTTTCCACCAATATTTGCAGTTGTGAGCCAGAAGATTTCTTTAAATCTAAAGAAAAATTACCATTTTGTCGTGACAAAATTCCCTCTAGCTGTTGATCCACATACACAAGAGCGCGGTCTCTCAAATCGTTTATGGTTAGTATGCAACCACTAATATCTTTACCCAGCAAACTGGTTTCATATAAAACCAGGCCGGAATATTGGTCCAGCTGTTCAAATGTTTTAGGTCTCACCGATTTTAAGGCATGTCCATTCCCTAATGTGGCACGACCTTCATTGGAAAACAAATTCATTATTTGCCTCATGTTGACTTGGCCATAAGCATATGCTTGTTCTTTAATAATTTCCACTTTGGGTATTTCAAAATATTCAGCAATAACGCCGCGTACTAAATCAAACTTCTCGGTTGTATTGCCTGGCTCATCCATGACAGCATCGTAGTCGTAAGAAGTGATATCAGGCACATAATTGAAGTCTCCGAAATCATTGGCGCCAGCGGTGAAGCCGAAATTGGTGCCGCCGAAAAACATGTAGAAATTAACACTGGCATTGGAAGCCAAAATAGTTCTTAAAATATTTAAAAATTGTAATTAACATCTTTCATCTATATGAAAAGCAGTTAATTTAAACAACGTTCTTACCTTAAGGCATCGGCTACTTTTTGGGCATCACGTCTTTGATTGTCTTCTTGCCAATGCGTCAACCATCCAGGATAAAATTCAGAATTAACCAAAGGCCCTGTTGGTTGTACTGATCTCAAAGTGCTCCAAATTTTGTCGATCTCATGGACTGTAATACAAATTAAGTTTCCACTTAAAAAAAATTATCAAGTATAGTACGCTTATCGCACAAAAAAAAACTTAAGGGAAAGAGTTTTAGATTTTTAATATACCACAAATCCATAATTTGCGATCATTAAAATTCAACCCTTTGGTATATTTATTTATTATTGTTTGTATATTTATTTATTGTGTGTGCTTTGGAAGTAGTTTCGATGACAGTACTGAACGTTGTCAAAATGAGTTCTAGGGTCCTGTGTAAAAGGTTTCCTGATTAACATGCTAAAGCTGGTATATATTGAATGCACCAACTTATATTAACTCCATAATGATTTTATATACCACTGATCGACATATTATACGAGCTTCTAAATCTAATTCCCTTTAGAAGTATAAGACGTTTCAAACGAACTACAATAATTTCAAGCCTACCAAATCAACCTTCACACAACTTTGCTTTATGACAGTAAGAAATTTAAATTGAAAATCATTCCCAACAGCCGTTCCAAAAAAGGAAAACTTACAACTAAAATAGAAATGAATATTTTCAACGATTTACTTATTCTCACTTACTACGATCTATGCCAAAATCTGTAGTGGCAAATACACCCTCAATTTTGCCACAGTTAATGCGTTCATTCGGTATGTCTGTAGTAAAAAGCAAAGCTTTATCAGCTACGTATTTGCCAGTTTCATCTCTTAGCCAGTTTAAATAATTACGATCGCAAGCACTAAAACTTCCGTATTCATTTTCCACCTGCACCATTATAATGGGACCACCATTGCCATACAAGAACCGCTGGAGTCTAGGCATTAATTTGCTATACCACAATGAAACTTCATGCAAATAATTAGCATCACTGGTACGTAGTTTTATGCCAGGATATTTGCCAAAAAGCCAATGGGGTAGACCACCCTAAAAAAGAAACTTCATCTTAGATTTATTTTATAGATATTTTCTATTCTTACTTACGTTGTCTCTCTCTGCACAAATATATGGACCGGGACGTAAAATGACATAGAAACCTTCCTTCTGGGCCAGTTCGATAAACTTCTCTACATCAGCCATACCCGTCCAATCGTAGATATTATCATGTGGATTATGTAGAGACCATTCAACGTAACTTTTTGAAGTAAAAAAGGACTTTAATAAGTTTTACGTTCCATATTAAGGACTATTTTAGGACTAAGCGTTAAAATGGTTTGAAACTTACGTATCGATGACATTTAAGCCGGCTGATCTCATAGTTCGTAATCGTTTGGGCCAGGCACCAGGTACAGCACGAAAGTAATGAAAAGATCCGGAAACGTAACGAAAAGGGTTGCCATCCATTAGAAATATATTGGCCTTATGATTAATAGTAAATGTGCGATTCATTTCTGAGTGTAGTGGGAACTGAAAGCAAAAAAGGCGATTGAAATTGCTTCGTATATTTTTTCAATAGTTACACATTACAAAGCAGGCTGCATGAAGAAATTAACGAGGAAATAAATCCCTAAACCAAACAATTAAATAAGATCCAAACAAAAACTACAGAGAGTACAAAAAATGATTTTTGGGACTTTGCTTAATATTTTAGGGCCTTATTCCTTTTCTTTTTTGGGGCCTTATTTCGTAGGAAATAAAACCCAAATAAATTATAGTAAGTTTTGGGAGATTAATCTATTTTTGGCTTATGAAATAATGTTCAAAACAAAAACGCCCAAAAAGAAAATTGAAGTAATTTCCAAAAATATTTGCAATACAAAATAATTCCCATTTATTGGGAATTTATTAAATTTTTTCTATAACTAAATTTAAAAATACTTAAATACTTAAAAATTTTTTTTAAATTTGATTCGAAAAAATTTGGAACCTATTTAATTTTCTTTGATACAAATATCACTTTCTTCAATTTATAAATTTTTCCTACTGAGAAAGTGGGACCCAAGCTCGGTTTCGCTTTCTAAAGCATTTCTGTATTGGTGGCCTTCGTCCGGACGCTGGGATGTACTCTCCATGTAGTGCATCCAAAACCGACTTCGCTTTATAAAGCAATGCAGCCATAATTCAGAAGGCGAACCCAATTTCGTGCATGCCATGGAGGAAAAAGCTTTTGCTCCGCAAGAAATTCTTAAGAAAGCGATATGGATCTAGTAAAATTTAATTCCCTATGAAAAATTATTAAATATGCTCATAAAAAACTTGAATCAGACGAGTATTTCTGAAGGATTTTCTCCAATGAGGCATGTAGAAACTCGGTTTAACTTCCTAAATCGTAGTTCCATTTTGGGCTTATTTAATACTTTTTGGGATTTATTTTATTGGGGCCTTATTTGATATAAAAAAATGGATTGTTGTTGTATACGAAGTACACTCTTAGGATATAAATTTAGACATTACTTGTGCCGTTGTATGTTTTTGCTGGGAAAGTAAACGAACGGCCCTTATATGTGTCTTACCACATAGCAGTGTTGCCAGAGTAGTGGGAAATTGGATTGACGCCCCCAGCGTGCCCATGGATAAAAATTCTCATTGTCAGGTATTTCTGATTAACCATAAAGACCTAGTTGCATAACAAATTTCAGCTCGCAAGCTGTTGCTGTTGATTAGTGAGTCAGCCATTACTAAATATGCAATTTTTACACTTTCTTATCTCAGCGAGGTTTCACTAAAACTTTCAAACTTGGTCTGTAGTATTCCCCACAGATGATTTTAGAATTAAGCGGAACAAAGTAAAAATATGACATAGGCCACATTTCATTATTATATAAAAAAATTATACCACAGGGTAATTTCTAGTCTATCTACATGAATACTCTTGTACTTATAAATCAAGTTAACATATTTTTTTATATTTACAAACTAAAATTATTGCAATTTTTCATTCAAGTATTTGTATACTTAAAGTTCGTGATCAACTTGAATTGTAGACAATTAGTACAAGAAAATACCCGACGCCACAATGGCTAAAAATTGGTTTCTCTTCCTTGGTTTTCATTGGCGTTGCAAATAAAGCGCTTTTCGTTCTAAACTTAAGGCTAAAATACACATTCAAATCATTGGTAAAAATTTGTGCTAGTATCTATGGATGAATGGAAAATGACAAAATTTAGATTTTTGGCGTGTATTTTAATCATTCATCACACAAATACACATTTTAAACGAGTCTTGAAAGCGAGTATTTGCTGAGGACTACAGAAGAAAAAAGTACAACGGCAATATAAAAGATTCGGAGTACGAAATGATAATGAAAATTTAGGCTGGAGTAGTTAACGCGTTGATTGCGAAGCAATTTATTACTGAGATCCCTGTTGAGGACAAGTTATCAACATCGTGAGTTTTTCTGACGTACATAAGTGTAGCGTTGTGTTGATTGTTGTTGGACTGTTTAAGTGATGAAGGCATAGCACTGGTGTCTTCTACGTTAATGTACACTACATTACGGCGTCCTCCTTTGTCGGTAACTTTAGCAGAATCGTCGGCGAAGTAAAAACAATTAATAAAATAGCTGCACATACAGCTTAAAAAACCCAAAAACGTCTGCTTAACACCAGAGGCGCTGCAACTCTGCTATAAAAAGCGCGGAATAATAGAGTTGTAAAAAGAATTTAAAATTTCCTTCTGTCTTCTCATTGCACCACCTGTCCACTCCATACTATCCCTTTCACTAAAGAAGTAACACAACTTAGTAGTAGGTATTCATGGCCTAAGTGTTGCTTCTCTTTAAAAAATAATAAACTTGTTATATACATACATACATATATATATATATATATATATATATATATATATATATATATATATATATATATATATATATATATATATATATATGTTATTTATAATTATTCAAGTAAAAAGTCTTTTATAGATTCACTGATATATCAATATATAAATTTGTTTTGGTTATCTTTTTAAACGACAAACTTATCATTCAAATGACAAAAAGTAATAAAAATAAAAATATTAAAATAAGAAACTAACTTTAGTATTTTATATTGTCCATTAAATCTTTAGCTAAGGAAGAAATCAAAGCTCATTTAAATATTAATATATTATTAAATTTATAAAACTTGTATAAATAAAAATATGTTTCAGCTTGAATAATTAAAATTAATGCAAAAGGTCGAATAATATAAATTGTTTGTTGTATTGTTTGTATAAAAGCATTTTAAGCCTACTCTGATTATGTATTTTGTAATGTTTTTATACGATAGAAAGTTCTCATATTGTATTTGAATGTTCTGGCATAAAGGTGTGATGTTGAATGCTTGCAAAGTGCTTAAAGTTCAATCACTGAGGATTTTATTATGCAACCAATTAAATTTCTGCTTAAAATTGCTGAGGCCACAAAATATATAAATTTGGAAAGGCAAAAATTTGCGTTATTTTAGTTCATAAATCTCATGAATATATGTATATAAAAATATATATTAATTTAACGAATTATCCAAAGATCGACTCAAATAACGCTCTTGGCAACTCTGGCATTCTTCTATTTTCTTTTTCTCAACTCAGAACAAGATCAATTTTTGTAATAAAAATTTCTTTTTGACGACAGTTTAAAAATGAACATTCACTTTCCTGTGTACACACCCAAGCGATTTTCATGAATTTCGCTTATTTCATTGAAATTGTCGCTGATAATACGTACATATATATGTACATATGTATATATGTACTTATATGCAAGTTTCAATATATTACTAGCATGTTTAATGCAGAATTATTAGTATTACTTTTGTGCCCTTGAATTTAAAAATCCAATTGTGTAAATTCTTCATCTTTTTTTTACTTTGAATATAAATATTTTTTATTGCCTTGCATTTTTACAGAATTATTTCACTCAAATAAATATTTACACAAATCACGTATGACAGCCATCGAACACATGAACTAAGGTTAATGACAGTTTGATGGCCTAATTATTTCATTAATTAAAGTACGTGTATCAAGTTGAGCTTACATCGTTTGCACCTCCAACGAAATGCATTATTAAACTGTACAGAACGAGCACAATTAAGACCGCACACACTCCGGACACCACCATAGTTAAAATGTTAGTGGAGATGATGTTTTTCTTTTTGCTGGCTTCAACATCACCTGAGTACTGGATCTCTACAGCTGGTAAGTCGCTCATATTTTTATTTCAGTGAATTATTCTCTTTCTCTTTGGTTTTGAAGTAAAAGAGAAACCATTAAACTCAACTTAAACTAGTATACAAAAAAAAGAACTTCTTGACTTTATTTATAATTGCTTTAAAAGTTAATTTGTTATATATAATTTAAAAGTTAATATGTTATTGTTAATTGCTGTTGAATTGATGGCAAATGGCAAATTATAAATAAATTGAATTAAACAATGTTTTTCGTTTAGGATTTCTTTTATACGTATGTGACGTTTTGTGTTACAAAAAGTTGAAGTGTCTGTTTGATTTGGAATTGAAGTGTTTATATAGTAGTTATTTAAGTTTTTTTATTGCTATTTTAAGTAGTTCAACAAATTGTCTAAGACACTCTAATGCATATTGATTAGATACTCGTACAATATACGAAAAGTATATAAACAAATATTTCCACTTAATAGTTCACAATGGACAAAAACTCAATATAAATGGTAAGAAATGTACATGTAAATATGTATGTACAGTGACTTAATGTTATAATGGGACACACACTTAAGTCGACACTTCGCAAAATAATTTTATTAATTTATTTACATACATAAGTATGTACATACATAAGTATGTATGTAAGTATATTAAAAAAATCATAAAGAAAATCTTTTTCAAACCACTTATTTCAACCTGCCTTGAAAGTTGGAGACTTAAAGGTAACTTTAGTTAAAGTGAGCTGTAAAGCATTGATTCTCAGATTAAAGGCCTCGTTACTCTTGCATAAATGTTGCCGTTTGGCAAAAGGTTGCGGATAACCTTCAAATTACTTAGTTTCTCAGAAACCATAAACGCTTATAAACAATGTTGTCAACACTATCAAATAAAAATAACATTAACTTAAAAAAATCAAATAAAACCATTTGCTATTTTCATTCAAATATTTTCTTCAGGCTGTCTCAAACTATAATACAAGTCTTTAAATTTTTATTGGATGTTGTAAGAAAGAAATGAAATGAAAGTTGTTAAGATTGTCAAAAAAACGAACGTTTTTTAATAACGTTTTTACATACAGTTGAAAAATAAGCAAAAAATAAATAGTTCTTCTGAATTAAAACAAATACATATTTATTCAGACTTGCTTATATTTTTATTCAAGGTTTATTTCCAGCCTTTACTTCTGCAAAAGTAAAAAACCTGCTGACATTAAAAATCTTAATATCAAAGTAAGTTCATTTTGTAAATAGTCGGCCATATATTCTTCTTATAAAGAGAATTAGAAAATCTTTTCTTGTATGCAAAGAAAAATTTTCATCCATAAATATGTTTTCGCTTTCAAAACTTAAAAATTTTACCATATTTAAATGCAAAAGATATAAAAATATGCTTGCACATAATTTTTACATTATTTGCTTAAAGGCAACTCTATTAATTAACATATAAGGCTGTCAACTGTTAAATATCTGTCATCCAAAATGTGAGCACTGCCGGACATGACATGTTAAATTATTAATATTTATATGAATTAAATTATATTAAGTTATTAATATTTATATGAATGTAAAAAATATATAACATGAACAACGATAACAACTCCGCTCGTAAATTTTTGTTGGCAACACTGTTCTTATTAATGGATGAGAAAAATGAGAAGAAAATAGAGCGGATAGAGAGAGAATATTTAATTCTTTTACTAAAGAGTACCTATTTACATAAAAGTTCTATTTACACCAGGGTTCGGCGAAACAAGGGCGCCGCGCCAATGCTTACGCTCTTTCATCGTGTACATGTGCACCAGTGTTGCCAGAAAGATACAATTTTTCTCAAAAAGATACATTTTGAAAAAAAATTGAAAATCCATGTTTAACGTTTAACATTTATTAACATAACATTCTTATTTCATATTTAATTTTTTTTTCATTAACCATCCATTGTACTCTTTTATTAGCAGCCATTTATCATTAAAATTGTACATTGTCTTTTTTAGAGAATGATCTGTAAATTATAATGAAATGCCAATAATTCCATATAAAAACATATGTACATAAAATTTGTTTAAAATGTAAAATTCACTCTCATTTTGTTTATATGTACATAAATATATAATATAATATTTGCAGTCATCTGTTTTAGTTTTCTTCTTTTAATTTCGGTGATTAAAATTGTTTTATTTTATAAAACTATTATACGTTCTGAAATTATTAACTGTAAAGATCGTTATTGTTTTCTTCTAAAATTTCATCTTAACATATGTACATATGAATATACATGCATAAGTATATGTACACAAGAATAAGCAGACGACAGAAGAACTTAGAAAACCTAACAACAAAATACATGTAATTTTTCTATTTAGTTGTCACTGTTTTTTTAGTATTCATAACGAAGTTTAAAAAACTTTAAGAAACTTTGTCTGGGACGGAAAGCTTAATATTTTATTTCTGTGCATTTTGCGTACATATTCAAAAGATACGAAAAATGTCAGGATTATACATGGTACCTGAAGTCATCAAAAGATACGAAAAATATATCTTTCGTATCACAATGGCAACACTGATGTGCACACGTATTGCAGAGAAATAAAAAACATAAATCAGGCTCACACGATCACTAAAACACGATGGACGTGTTAAGGCCCAACTATAATGTGCTTAACCAAACTTAAAATTCAACGAAAAGCATGTCAAATGCTTAAATAAATTACTGAAGACTTTTAGGTGGCTATATTGTACTTATTGAGCTTAAAAACTTTTTACACTTAGTTGCAAACATTTGTACTTTTGGAAAACTATTTTCGTTTTTATTTCTTTAAAATGTAATATTTTTGACGAAGTCTCATTTAATTTGTAAAAGTTATAAATATATTACCATAAACAAGTAAATCCATGTTTATCTTTTATTTATTTATAAAGTAAACGAAAACTAAAATAACAAAAGTACTAAAAAAGCAACAGTGGTTGCATCTTTTAATTGTAAACAATTATATGTATCTATTGTGTACAGTGTTTATTGGAAAATTTAAAAAAATGGATAGAAAACTGAAATTTCTGAAGACAGTGAAGTTAATGAATTGTGCATTTGATGGAATATGTGTTCTTCAAGAAATAAGAGAGACGGTGAAGAAAAGAAAACGCTCCTGCTCAGTACGGAAAATAAATAGAGACAGAAAGAAGAATGGGTTCTTGATGAGTCATTTGCTTAAGCAAGAGCGAAATTGAACGCACTTTCCTTAAGCAAATGACACTTGACGAAACTTGACGAAAAGTTACTTAAGTACATTATAGTTGTATACATTTGATTGTGTGTATTCCAGGGATACGCAAAACAAGGGCGCCGCGCCAATGCTTACGCTCTTTTTTTGTGTACATGTGCACACGTATTGCAGAGAAATAAAAAACATAAATCAGTCTCACTCGAGCATTCAAACACGATGGACGTGTTACGCTTGTTGTTAGAAAATAGCGTTGCCATATGCAAAAAGTGAGATCCCCAGAAATTCATATGAAATTAACCTGAGGAAATACTAGTTCTTATGAACAAAATTTTTATGAAAAAATGGAGATTTAAGATTTCAAATTTAGGTATGACATGAAAATGTCAGATCTGGCAATAGTGATTCTTTATGTGTGTTTGTGAGGGCAAACAAAATGTTTATATGTATTTTTGCCTATCGCTGGTGTATTCGCACATTTGCTTAAAGGCCTAACTATAATGTGCTTAATGCAACTTAAGCAAATGTGCGAATACACACAATCAAATGTATACAACTATAATGTACTTAAGTAACTTTTCGTCAAGTGTCATTTGCTTAAGGAAAGTGCGTTCAATTTCGCTCTTGCTTAAGCAAATGACTCGTCAACAAAACATTGTTTTTTCTGTCTCTATTTATTTCCTGTACTGAGCAGGAGCGTTTTCTTTTCTTCATCGTCTCTCTTATTTCTTGTAGAACACATATTTCATCAAATGCACAATTCATTAACTTCACTGTCTTCAGAAATTTCAGTTTTCTATCCATTTTTAAAAATTTTCCAATAAATAAATAAATAATAATTTTCCAATAATAAAATAAATAATTGTTTACAATTAAAAGATGCAACCACTGTTGCTTTTTTTAGTACTTTTTTTATTTTAGATTTCGTTTATTTATAAATAAATAAAAGATAAACATGGATTTACTTGCTTATGGTAATATATTTATAACTTTTAAAAATTTAATGAGATTTCGTCAAAAATATTACATTTTCAAGAAATAAAAACGAAAATAGTTTTCTAAAAGTACAAATGTTTGCAACTAAGTGTAAAAAGTTTTTAAGTTTAATAAGTACAATATAGCCACCTAAAAGTCTTCAGTAATTTACTTAAGCATTTGACATGCTTTTCGTTGAATTTTGACACTAGCTTAAGTTTGGTTAAGCACATTATAGTTGGGCCTTAAGTTGCATTAAGCACATTATAGTTAGGCCTTTATGCTTGTTGTTAAAAATTAGCGTTGCCATATGCAAAAAGTTAGATCCCCAGCAATTCATATGAAATTAACCTGAGGAAACACTAGTTCAGATGAACAAAATTTTTATGAGGGTCTTCACAAAGAGAAACACACTTAAAATGAGACTATTGCACTGAAAGAAATAATACGCTCATTGAACTAAAATTAAAAAAAGTTTTCTTCTTACATTCGAGAAGTGATTATATAGCTCTATATTCTGTGAAAAAATCCAAATAATCGACCCTAAGGTTTTTAAAATATACTCAAAATACGACTTGGCGTTACGTTACGAAAAACGAAAACTTATTTATATTTATATTTATTTATTTTTATTTATATTTATGAAAACGAATTACACAGGTCGACATTGAAAAACATTTATTGGTTTGATTCTTGTTTTTTATAACGGTACATTTATGTTTTAAAATGTCTACCTGTGTTATTTAACTCTTATGAACTAATGTTCATTTAAGGCACAGAAGGAGGAATTAAATCGGTTCCTTTGTGTTTGATAAAATCTATCATTGCATCAATGTCAATTTTCTTTTGATAGCACTTGACTTTTAACAACGTCTCCATGTGGTTATCTGTTAGCTTGTTTCTAAACTTGTTCTCTATCTGAGACATTGATGAAAATGATTATTTTTGAAAAATATTCCATCTTCAAAAGGCCTACCTTTCTTAGCTAATGCTAAACTAATAATATATGTAGCCTTAATTTGACTATTACTACGTTTATACGCACGTCTTATTTGCAAATAGAACTATTTGCAAATAACTAATTCAACCATTCGCATATCTACTTTGAACATAAAGATTTTTGTGCCAAAAATTTTAGTTTTTTTTATTAATTGATTTCTTTCATTTCCAGAAACAGAATGCAATTCAGGATGCTTTCTATCATAATGTCGCTTAAGATGAGATGCAAACATATTCTTTATTACCTGATTACATATAAGGCACTCTGCTTCCTTCAATGTGTTCAAAGAAAACAAAAAAGATTTTCCCACTCAGCATCTCACATTTTTATTAAATATTTTGTTTTAAAATGCTACAAAAAAGTACATATACATATAATTATACGAAACATAAACATGCATAAATTTATATAGCTTGTTATCAACTTTTCAGTGTATCAAAAAATATTTTACTTCTCTTTAAAAGATTTAAAACAGAAAAACATCCGATTGGGGGTTTTCAGACAAGACTAATTTTTAATCCGCACAACTTTTGTTCTTTCGTATTCACACTAGACTAATTATGCTGGCATAAAATTGTGTACGTATACAAAGCTTTGTGTGTGTTAGTATTTTCTTTGTATATTTTGCAGAACCTGTTTTCATAAGTGTGTATGTGTTAGTTTTGTTCTGCTTGTGCGGGGTTGAAGCTGGAAGAAAAAATTGTGCCAACCAAAAACCACTCTCTTCCCCGAAAATGCCAACAAACTGCGATTTTATGCCAGCATAATTAGTCTTGTGTGAAAAGGCCCATACACTATTACTCTGTTGAAATCAGTGTTGCCATTAGGATACGAAAGATACATTTTTCGTATCTTTTGATGACTTCAAGTACCATGTATAATCCTGACATTTTTCGTATCTTTTGAATCTGTACGCAAAATGTACAAAAATAAAATATTAAGCTTTCCTTCTCTGACAAAGTTTTTTAAAGTTATCATTTCGTATGAATACTGAAAAAAACAGTGAAAACTAAATAGAAAAATAAAATGAATTTTGTTGTTAGGGTTTCTAAGTTCTTCTCTCGTCTGCTTATTCTTGTGTACATGTACATAAGTATATACTATATATACATATGTTAACCCTTTGACGACCAAACATTTTTGGCTGAAGCGATTTGCTTTTTTGTTATATTTTCGCGATCTATGGTCTAATAGTGGTTATGAAAAAAAATTGCTCTCCTGGGAACCCTCTAAGTCCCCCATTTTGCTTGGTAAATATAGTTGCCTATGGGTTGAAACGAAATTTTTCACCCCAAATTATTTAATTGCAGAAACAATTTAAAAATCAGTTTTTATTTAAAACGTAAAGAAACATACAAGAGATCACAAAAATTTATTATAATTAGTGTTGTTCGTGATAGATTCCAAAGCAATCACGGGATGTAGTGAAGCAAAGGAACACATTACATTGAACGCAAAAAAACATTTGTGCGACTATACTTATTATTGGAAGCACAATGTGAACACCGTTTCCAACCTTCTTGTTTTTCCATTTTATGGAGAGATTTGGGTTTGCTTATAAAATGGGTTCCACATTTGGTTGCGGCTGAAAAGGCACGAATCCTTGAATTGAAGCTACTTATCAACTCTTTGCCTAAAGCTGCCCGAAATTCAATGGAGGTCAAATTGATTGAGGAACTGTTGGCCAATATGAGTTTTTTATATATTATATTGCTATATACACATAACTCGAAAAGGTCGAATAACAAACGTAAATAAAAACGTCGTTTACTTCTACGATCATACTCATAATATACTTTTTTTTTGATCCATTAGATCGACACCTCCCATTCCTTTGTTATAGTGCTGTACAATCAGGGGGCAATCAATATCTATTTTACCAGCTTGTCCAGCTACACCTCGCTTGACCTTGAATACCGCTGTTGGGTCAATAAAATTTGAGGCGAGGTAGACACCACGATTATCCATCCATTTGACTACGGAAATGCTATCCGACTTGAAGTAACTTATGTCCCCTCTTTACATATATTTATCCGCCGAAAAATTTTTCGGTATGTGCTTTCTATTACATCGGATGGTTCCGCACGCCATGTGCGTTAAGTTTAGGCTTGTAAAAAAATTTTCGGCTCGCATAACTGCAAAACAAAAGCCTCGCAAAGACCGTGCTCAACAAATGGTTTTTTCCGGTGTAAATGTCAATATTATATAAGTACCCGGTTTCTGCCTCACACAAACACCAAAGTTTGAATCCCCACGAAATAGGTTTGTCCTCCATATACTGTTTAAAAGCATTATGTCCCTTAAACTTTACCATATGTTCATCGATTGACAGCTTTTTTGAATAAGTATACGCATCCGACATAGCCTTGTTAATATGATCTAAAATTGGCCGAATTTTATACCTACTGTCACTAACATCAGCTTTATTGTTGTCGTAAAAGTGAAGATTAGCTGTTTAACATTAGCTAAAAAAAGCGCTCAAAAGTTCGAATTTTAATTTTAATTTAGAGGTTATAATTGTAAAGTTTTTTAGAAACGTTTATTTTCGTTTCAACCCATAGGCAAACATAATTGCCAAACATAATTTGATTAGTTGTAGACAGCTTGGAGTTTACGCAAAGTCATCCATTATATTTTTTGATAGATTAAGGTCGAATCTAAAACATAATTGACTATTATCCCCTTGCGCCCTGTTTTCACCCTTTGGCAGCCCTCGCCATAAATACTTTTTTGGCCAAATTTGGACCCTCGTAGCGAACAAGTGGGGCCCGATGGGGACTCGTACTCAACCACACTCTTGTTGCCCCAATCCTCTTCTATAAAACAGTCTTTGACACATTTGCTGTATCTGTTACCTGGACAAATATATAATCTAAGGAACCCCGGGCAAGCATATTTACCTATGGTCGTCAAAGGGTTAAGATGAAATTTTAGAAGAAAACAATAACGATCTTTACATATGATTTACCTTAATTGATGAATTCTAGTAGTGCGGAGTTGTTCTGAGGAAACATGAAGATCTTTTTCATTTTCGTGAAATTTATATGAACTTTTTGATATAATCGCTTTAGTATAAGCGCCTTAACTTGTATATTAATTTTTACAAAAAATAATTTGTTTTGATAACATCCAAAGATAGTTACATAATATTATTATTATATTATTATTATATTATAATTAATTTCAAAGTTTGCTTACTGTATTTTGAAAAACTACATACCTAATATTTATGACTTAAATAAATATAAAAATGACTTTACATATATGATATCAATTTCTTTACAATATTTATTAAATATGAAATAAGAATGTTTATGTTAATAAATGTTAAACGTTAATAATGGACTTAAATTTTTTTTTCAAAATGTATCTTTTTGGGAAAAAATGTATCTTTTTGGAAACTAAAATGTATCTTTCTTGCAATTTCACTGGCAACACTGGTTGAAATCTTACAAGCTACTCAATGAAATTTTTGTTTCACACACATGATTATTGTTGCAATTATGGTTGCCGTTAACACAATAAAAACAAAGTGTATGGATTTTTTATGATAGATTTTATAACGTCGTTAATTTATTACAATTACTTGAGTTTTTGAGAGGAAATAAATTTTCATTTTTCAAGAAGGGGAATTTGCTATCAATACGTATTGAATGTAAAATAACAAAAATATGTATATAAACAGGGAATAAGAGTATTAAAATTTTCGCTGTGGTGTAATCGAAATTCTTTAAGTTTAAATAAAGTTGTGTTTTTTAAACTAAAAAAGTACGGAAATGTTTAGATTTGGTGCCTTTGTGTTGTTGCAAGAGGAGCAGATACTGCAACAGAGAATATCTCATGATGATTTCGTTATGCGAGATGAGTCTAATCCTTTAGAGTTACCCGATACTTTATAATTTTAAGGAAAAAGTAATATTAATTAGTTTCAATTTCAAATTTATCCAACATTGCAGGATAAATAAATAAATATACTCCCTAATTCTCCGCCGGCAACAAAAACATCGTTTGGCATTCCGCCCATCGGAACACTTACTTCATTTTTGAATTTTTTGCACCGCCAAAAAGTTGTTATAAGAGAAGGATCAGCACTATTTAGTTCTTCTACAAGAAAACTCCCGAATTTGCCCACCACATCTTTGGAAACCTTTACAAAATACATACATGCAATGGGTCGGTTATTTTGCATCCTGTTGATGTTGCTTTGTACTTTATTTATCAATTTCTACCTAAAAAGTAATTTTAAATAATCTAAATATTCAAAAGAAAATAAAAGTACTTACATTTTTTTATCCAGTTCCCTAGAGAAAACAAAGGCAACAAAAAACAAAAAAAAAGCGAGAAAAACACTTTAAAAAAGTCTTTCACGATAAGGCGAATTTTTTGAATGAGAATAATTTTGTGCATGAAAAGAAACACATTTCAAGGGAAAAGTTATACACGATTGCAATATGAGGAAAAGGGAAAATATTTCCAGGAAAAATATGTTCACGATAGGATTTATTTTGATTGCTTATTTTTTCTCGTTTGCATGTTTTTGAAAAATTTTATTTACAGCCTCATTAATATATTATTTTATTTCTCTATTATTCGCTATTGTTATATCTATTGTTCTATTATGAGTAAATTTAATATTTTACTTTATACCAATAATACATTCTTTTATATGACTTAAGCTGGAACAATATATGAATTCTGGCTAAACTATATGTGCATAATATTTATTATATACTTCCATACTGTAAGTGATACATTCCTCGTATATGTATGTAAACAGGGCAACCGAAATGTTCTTTTATAAATGGTCTTTCATTAAGCGCTTTTATCCTTAACGAATTCAAATAAATCAAAGTGCGTATCATTGAAATTTTTAATCTATTTAAAAGGGCTATCGATGCCATTATGTACATCGTACAAATTTTCGCCGCGCCTTCGCTGGATAGCGCGTATCCGTAATACTCGATTTTCTATGCCCCGGCTCACAAATCAGGCTTAATTTTACCTATAGCATGGGTTATGTTAGCTTTGAGGGTCACATATTCGCAGAGACCTGTGACTTAAGAAAACTCCACAATAAAATGTCTAACGTTGTCAAATCGCACGATCTCGGTGGGCATTTCACATCACCTCCACGTGAGATGGCCATTCCCCCCTAATTGGTTGTGCAGACTGTTCAACGTGGTACGAGCATTGTGTTGTCCATATCGTCCAACACAGTCCAAAAAAAGTTGGTAATCATCGACCTATAACGCTCTTCCTTGATGATAATGGACTGGCCAACTTTGTTCTCAAATAAATACACTGTGTGTAATTTTTTAAGTCGTGGCAAAATAACCATATACGTGATAAAAGACTAAAAAAAAGACCCGTGTCTCCCAATTTTTCCCAAAGTCATGCACTTTTTTATGGGCCGCCAAAGATTTGGGGCCTCGGTATCATTTTCGCAAAAAAATTGTTAATTTTCTCGGGCTCATATCTTGCAAACCGTTCCGAATTTCGATTTACTCTCTGAGGCAAACTTGTAGCTCTTGTCATAAAGAACAAAAATTGCGAACATATAAAATCAAAAAAACTTCACCTTCCAGATAAAAATCGCAAAAAACTTAAAAAAATTCGATTTTTTTTACCTTTTTTCTCTTGTTCAGGTCCATAGGTAGCAAACCGTTCAAAATTCAAGGAAGCAATCAACTACAAAAATTCACCTAAGATCTCCATAAACAAATTTCTACAACATATAAACTTCCTGGGAATAATTCTGAACACCACTTTATATAACTTTCACCGCGTCACTTATTTCTCTTTTGCGGCTACCTAAGCGCTACCTAAACGGTGATATTTACCGTTTACACCGCCAGGCTGAAGTCGACACCAAACAGTGACTAACGCCATGTATTGGATGCTCTTAGATCTCATATTGATTGGTATCGTCCTAAATACGTCTATAGTAATTGGGCAGAAAATATTGAATGAATTACAGATGTATGTAGCTTCAGCAATATACCAGCTGTCAATTTTCAAAGTTGTAGAATAGCCGTTATATGTGTAAAATGCTTACATCAGCTTACAAGCTATTTCGAGACCTTCTTCAATTTTAGTTCCTCAAGTTAAAAAATGGTCGAATTCCGGGCACTGGGCAGCCATTGGTAATATGTAATTATGTTTAAATAATTTTTTTCCATTGCCTTCTATAAATAATTACCCTCCCAGAGAAATTTAGAAAAATAAAATGAAGTTCGAGAATTCTTGTTTGCTGTACTGTTTGTATTTAATAATTCTCATTTATTTCTAGGGAGTCGTTGAGCAAACAAACCAGTGCTCAATCTACGCTAAACCATATGTGTGAATATAAGACACATTCATGTTAATACAGCAATATTCGCAATAAGCTTTTGAAAATCGAGTAAATAGGGTTTTTTAAATAATTACGCTCAGATTTTGCTGGTTCTTCTCATACATATGTGAAAGACTAGAAAACATTTTGTGTTTGCTCTTTCATATATGAAAAACTTTGTTAATTCATGCTACTCAAAAGTGAAAAAAATGAGAAAAGGATATTGTTTTTCATTCGATAGATAATTTAAAATTTTGTTCAATTATCATAAGTTTTCTAACAGAAAGTTTGGAATTAACTAAAATTTTAATACACCTATCTCTCGCTTTACACAAAAGATAGCTTCTTCATAAGACCATGTAAAACGAAAACCGAATATAATTGAGATTTTTTTCAATACGAATTTATAATAAATAAAAAGTTTGAAATACGTATATAAGCACTGATGAAATTCATTCTGTTACCTTATCAACTAATTCATAGATACACAAAATGTTGCTTTTAACTTTAAAACTTGAGTTCCGTGTAACATTAAAACGTTAAAATGCCTCGGGGGAGGCTGTAACCCCTAGAGAACACGTCGCAGGTGGCGGATAGCGAATGCTTCCCATATATGGGTGGTAGGAGGGAAATCAAATACCGGCCGCGGATTAGAGGTTGGTGTGAGTGCTACGTGCGTAGGCAGGCGTACGTCGAGAAGCTGACGGCGGAGGAACCAACGATGGTCAACGGCTCTCTTCAAGCTTTCATTAGAAAGTTACTGCATATTATCAAAGTGTGTCTGCATGCTCTAGCCAGCAGCCCTGGCAGCAGAATCGGAATGGGTAGTCCAATCAGCTGCTTATCTTAAAACTTATGATTACTGAAACCATTAAATAGATATAAATTCGAGTGAGTTCAAAGTTATGAAGCCGAACTTTAGTTTGTTTTCAGTTGCCTAATAATAATAATAAAATGATGATTTAGACCATAAGAATTATTTTAGTGCCTACTTGGAATACAAAATTTTTAAATCCCCTGAAGTTCGGTTGCAATCCATAATCGAGGCCTTGGTTATATTCCACTTATGGCCCTATGCTTCTTATAGGAGTTAAGAGGAATAAATATATATAAAATCGAAAACTTGCCAAAGAGTTAGCGTGTAAAACGGGGTACAGGTGTATATGCATACGAGAAAGTTGTTAACACAAGATTTTAATTTAAAGTTCTTAGCCTTCTTGGCACTAAAAAGTTAAAAAAGTTTTTCTTTCAACTTTCTAGGGATTATATTTGAAGGGGTTATGGAAGGTAACGTTCTCCCCACTCATCTCTCATATTTATGATAATGCGATCATCTCTGTAGCATATCAACTTTGAATAATCTCACTAATATAGTCAAGCCGATATATGATAATTCAGTATCAATTTATAAAGAAAGTACCCTTCCCCCCGAATATACATATATAACCTCGTCCTCTTTGGTTTAAGCCGATTGAAAATCATTATTGCGATCAAACTAATTCATCCGTTCAGAATATCACGTATGCACAAAATTTGTTTTTTGTCTCACTTTTTCGTGTGAATCCTTAAAAAGTTGAATACACTTTCTGTTTTAATCATACGTAGAACGTTTTTTATTGTTCATTTATGAGAATGAAAAATCTCATTTATGAGAAATATAAATTTTTTTAATATTCTACTGCTTACACATAAAAATTTCACGCTTTATTTTTAGTAGCTTTGCACAAATAAACAAATTTTTACGCGAAATTAGTCAAATGTTTTAGTTAATAAATTTAAGAAAAATTAATAAATTTATTTCTAAAGACATAAAAGGAAATTTAAACGCAAAAAAAAACGCAGGAAAGATCCCACAATCCGGTAGGGGAATTAATATTTTCAAATTATAAAGAAAAATATATTGTGTTTGTAATTTTATCAACGAAATATTACACTTATTTCAAAAAGGAAAACGCCATCTGTCTTGCACCAATGAAATATAAGATAAACGAGATGAGTAAATTTTTTTCATAATTTAATTGTAATTGAATGTTTTGAATTTTATAAATTTATTTACGATATCTTTTCGTACCTTAGTTTGTTTTATTAAAACTTTAAATTTAGCCTCTGATTCATACCATAATATTGTTTAATGAATCCAATTTAATTGTCTAATTGCGGCTGATTATCCAGAGTAACATAGGGATCAATATCTTCGCTGACACGATTGCTTTGTTCGTACTCAATTAAAATGAGCGTATTGTGTCCTCTCACTAATATTTCTTTGGGTACGTATAAAGTCAATTGTGGACCCGCCAGGGGCCAATAGCGACCTAGATTAAAACCATTTACATAAGCTACTCCCTTACACCAACCGGTGGGATTAAGAAAAGTATGATAAGTCCTTTTCACGAAAAATTCTCCGTAATATACCCTGGGTCCTTGTGACAAGAAATTACTGGTTTCTGGCAAAAACTGTTTAGATTTAGATAAAAGTCTTGCAAGATTCAAATGCTGTAAGGGAAAGCTGGTGTGCAACCAGTTTTCCAAAGTTAATACAACACCGCTCGAATTTAGCAAAGTTACTGGTCCCATAATGCCTTTGGTGTCATTGGCTATATTATAATTAATGCGTCCTTGGTTCTCCACCAATATTTTTAAAATCGAGCCGGAAGTTTTATTTAAAGTTAAAGAGAAACTTGCATTTTGTCGAGATAAAACGCCCATAAAATCGTCGTCTACATAGACTAAAGCACGATCTCTTAATCCGTTTACAGTCAACAAGCTGGACTTGATGCTTAAATGTTCTATGCTTGTTTCATATAAAACAAGACCAGAATATTGATCTAGTTCTTCAAATGATTTAGTTCTTTGAGAGATCTGGTTTTCACTGATACCCAATGCTTCATGTCCTTCTGCGGAAAGCAAATTCATCACTGGCTTTAGTTTTACTTTGCCATACGAATAAGTTTGTTCTCTGACTGGTTCTATATTGGGTACTCTAAAATAGCGCCCGATTACATTGCGCACCAGCTGGAATTTCCTCGTGCCATTTCCCGCTTCATCCAAAATGGCATCATAGTCGTATGAGGTAACAGTGGGTGTATATTTGGCATCACCATAATCATTAGCTCCGGCTGTGAAGCCAAAATTAGTTCCACCAAAGAACATGTACAAATTAACGCTGGCATTGGAAGCCAAGATGGCACTGAGATGTGGAATCAAGGATTTTACAGATATTTAATACTGGCGAAAATAGAAACCAATACCTACTCCAAGGCATCTGCTACTGCTTGTGGATCCAGCCTTTGATTCTCCTCATGCCAGTGGGTCAGCCAGCCAACATAGAACTCGGAATTAACCAGGGGTCCTGTGGCTTGGACAGCTCTCAACTTATTCCACGTGCTCTCTAAATCACGTGCTTAAGATTTATAAGAAAATATATTTAAAAAAATTGGAATAAAATAGAGTGTAATATATTTTAAACGTAATATTAATTATTAACTATAGAGTTTAATTTTCGAACGAAATGTTCAGCAATAAACAGTTGCCAGTCCACTGTGCATATTGTCTACTTACTTTCATTTATACCAAAATCAAGTGTAATAAATACATCATCAACTCGGCCGCATTTTAAGCTTTCACCGGGATAGTCAGTCGTGAAAAGCACAGCCTTGTCACCTACATACTTCAGAGTCTCATCTCTCAACCACTTCATATATTCACGATCGCATGCACTAAAACTTCCATATTCATTTTCCACTTGTACCATTATGATGGGACCGCCGTTTCCGTACAAGAATCGCTGCATTCTGGGCATTAAATGACTATACCACACTGAAACTTCATGAGTGTAATTAACATCACTGGTACGTACTTTAATTCCAGGGTATTTTCCGAAAAGCCAATGGGGTAAGCCTCCCTTGAAAATATCAAAGATATTAGTTGAAATATTCTCCTTAAAATTCCGAGTAGAGAACTAAATACAACGCGTGGCAAAATGCTGTCGTAAATGTAAAGTGCTTTAACTCACATTATCTCTTTCCGCGCATATATAAGGACCGGGTCGTAATATAATATAAAAACCTTCTCTTTGAGCGAATTTTATAAATTTCTCCACATCAGCAATGCCCGACCAAATGTAAATGCCATCATGAGGATTGTGCAGCGACCATTCAACGTACCTGTAGTATGAAAAGTCTATGACAAATCACGAATATTTATGAAAGCATTATTTATTTGATTATACTCACATGTCAATTACATTTAAGCCAGCAGCTTTCATTGACCGCAGTCTTTTATGCCAGGCCTCTGGCACTGTGCGAAAATAGTGAATTGATCCGGATACATAGCGGAAAGGTCTACCATCCATTCGAAATGTATTGGCTTCATGATCTATTGTAAAGGAACGTTCCTAAATATAAAAACGAGTGCAAATATATTTTATAACATGAAGATAAGGTTTTTTCATTGAGTAATATTTTATATACATATGTATGTACATACATACATACATAATTTTGTTATTACGCGATGTCAAAAAGAATATAGTCGATTTCTTTTTATTGGGAGAAGAGTGTCGATCAACAACACCCATCGCATTGTTCTTTAAATTTTTTCCCTAGAATTTTCAACTATTCGACATATGTATTAAACAAATGGACTTTCGAATGGTTTAAAAAACACATTTTTCACAAACCGGTTTTCGAGGGGTTTTTTTTTTTTTTTTGTTAAAAAGACCCGGTTCGAATTTATGTATATTTTTTTAAATATACACCCCTATCGCCAATAAAATGTGAAATTTTTGTTCCCATGAAATTTTCATTCCCCATGAAGGGAAATTTGCTATCGTGAATTTTATGGGAATGTTTGTTCCCGCTATCAACAAGAAGAATGTATAAACAAGGAATAAGAATATAATTTCAAATTGTATTGTATTAAATTGAAAAGTATTTATTTAAAATCAATAAATTATTAAATTAGCAATTCAAGTTTTCTCTTCCATAAAAGTCTTCTGACAAACCAAAGCTGAAGGAATTTTCTATGCCCTCTACCGTCTCTTCCATTCCTATTAATTCATAAATATATGCACTGCTCGCTAAATGACAAACTTTTGGTATTGTTTGGTCCACCTCCTTTTTCCCGTTGGCTTTTCAAATTAGCGGCAGCCTTTGACCGGACATACCTCTTTTGGTCTATCCACACCTAATACAAGTTATATATGTATGTATGTATAAAAATTTACAATATATAAAATAAGACTACCTTCTTCCACTCAAGGATTCTTTTCATAGGAGGACCAGCACTATTTAGTTCTTCTACAAGAGAACTCCAGAATTCACCCATCACATCTTTGGAAACTTACAAAACCACTAGCAATGGGTCGGTTGTTTTACTTTCTATTGAGTAGGATGTCGCTTTGCACTTTATTTGTTGATTTCGACCCAAAAAATAATTTGAAATAATCAGAATTATCCAGTTCCCTAGAGAAAACAAAGTGAGCAAACTAACACAAAAAAGGGGAAAAAGAAATATTCGTTCACGATATGGCGAATTTTTGTAATGGGAATAATTTTGTGCATGTTATTCCCACTGAATTACATTTCGCACATTTGAAGGGAAAAATTATTCACGATTGCAACTTGGGGAAAAGGGAAAATATTTCGAGGGAAAAAACGTTCACGATAGGGGTGATAGTTTTTATAATTGATCCCAATAATTTCAAATTTACATACGTTACCGTCTTAGCCATAAACTAGATTGAGTTCAAAATTTAAAGATTACACAGAAAAACCTTTTTCAGAGACCGCTTGTCGGTTTTTTATTTATAAAAAACACCCGGTTAGAATAACCGGATTTTTGTATTAATAAAAGTTTGTATATATTTTTTTATAATTTTTAATTTTATTATTTTAACCAACTAAGAATCAGCTTTAACATTGAACTGCATTAAAATCAAAATTTAAGCAATTACACATTTAAGCTTTTTCAGAAAACGATAATCGGTTTATATACGAAAAACGGTTCTTGTAATGAGTCTTTTGATTTTTTTCTTCATTAATAAATATATAAAATATTATTATTTTAACCAAAAAGGAAGCTCAAAAAAGTGAGTACGCAGAGTGTGAAAATCGTTAAGTGTGGCTTTCAACAAAATCAACACTTATTTCAAATTGAGTTTTACACATGTATAGAAACTGCTTTTTTACATTATTTAAATAAATAAAACAGTCTATATAAAAAATAAAAGAAATCGAAATATACCCGCACGAAAAACGGTGCTAAGACCTTCGATTTACCAGCACTAAAATTCCAAGAGAATTGTCTAATATGAATATGAAGCTAAATGCAGGCATACAATTAAGGATAAGATAACAAAACGAGTACGGGCGAGTCTATATCTCCCTTTCTGTCTTCTAAAAACACAAGCATTTCGCAAGTTCAATGCAATCTGCCGTATAAACACTACGTTGAGTAATTTAAGACTATTGTTAGTTACAAGTAGCATGCGTATAAATGTAGTACATGACCATTTTGCTTAAATGTGGCTGAATTATGTTGATGCAGCATTTCATTTCCTCCCATAATGCACGAGTGCTTGCGGGTTTGATTACATAGAGGTGTAATCAGCGCAAATGAGAGAGTACACGATCAATAAATGTCTCATGTTTTGCCACATGTATAGTGGCATGTGGCACCGTTACATGCCACATAAATATCATCTAATTTTTACTGAGGTTAAGCTGTAGAGAGTTCCTTGAAATTTGCAATTCTTTTCCACGACACCGAATTGATGTTCCTGAATTTTCACCAACACTCACATACTGCTTCGATATGGAAATTTAAATGGCTTGTTTTTGTGCGACCACTATGTACATATGTTCTAATTGAAGTTTTCAATTAATCTCTTCACAGTTGATGAAGTTAAAACTCTATTCCGATCATATTTTGTATGAAATTTACACACTTTTCTTATTATTTTTGAGATATTGTTCTTTAATGAAAACTTGTTGTTCTATCGTTCAACACATAAACTAGAACTAGACTCGACAACTTTGTAAACATGCATAAAGTTTGTGTGAAAGGGAGAGCTAATCTAGTTGTTTTTATATAGATATCTCTTCACACAAACTTTATGCACGTTATACATTTTATGCAAAATATGATTCGGACCCTTTTTATACGTCAAAGTTGAGTACTCTGGTTGAGTACTCTGTGGTTCAACACTCCGTTTTTAATAACCCTAAACTATCAAATTTCAAAATGTTTTTAGCGTTGCCAGCAGTTTATTGCACAAATGGCAGTAAATTAAAATCTTGGGTCTCCCCTTTATAATGACATCAACTCCAAAACATTTTTTTTTCAAATATTTTTAAGTTTTAAAAAAAATTCATTGTTTTTTGTTGGCTTATTAGTGATGATTTGACTAGTGCCGAGGCCAACAACAAGCAATAAATTTTTTTAAATAATTATTTTAAAGAGTATCTGGTATAAATTAATAAATATTATTTTAAAATGGACTAAAGTCATTTATTTTATTTTATTTATAATATAATAAAGATTCTTAGAACCACTTCATAAAAAAATTAAAAATCAGTGAATTAAACAGAATTTTATTATCGATTTTGACTTACTTGATTTGCGACTGTAATAAAATGCACTGTTAAGCAATAAACAATTATGACAGTTAAAGTTATGCAGATTATGGAGGTACAAATTGATATTATATCTACGGTGACCATTAAACCCATAAAGAAATAGTGTACACATATATGTATGTACATACATACATAAAAAAGGAAACTAAACTAAAAATGCATACACACATACAAACGAATGTAAAAATATACATACTTTACTTTTGATATTTCTCTACAGAATGTAAGTATTTTCTGCAAAACATCAGCTCTATTCGATAGAAATGATTTAAATTCAGTGCAATCCATTTCAAAATTGCATTTTATAATTAAGAGAGATTCTAGTGTTTCCAATTTCATTTGAGATTTCTCCGAAGTCCATATATTATTAGACATAGAAAAAACCCTTTCTGTTGGTGCATTTGATGCAGCCAAAGAAAATGCAAAATCCACTAATTTTAAAATATTTTTATAAGGAATATTGTCACCACAAATATTTCGCTGTTATTAGTTTTATTTCCCTCCACAGAAAAATTTAACAGTTATTCAAACTGGATGAAAAAAAAAACAAAATATACGTATGTGTGTATATGTATGTATGTATGCATGTGTATGAACAGCTGAAGAACTGACAAATTCCCTTCTTTTCTCATAACATACATAGTGGCCAGATTATTTTTCATAATAAATGAGAATGAAACGTAGAGTTTCCAAGAATATTTATTAATGACCAAGAATAGTAAATAGAACAGAAAAGTGAACAAAAGTGTACACATGAAAGAAAATATGTTTTAAAAAATGGGGCAATTGACAAAAAAATGTACAAATAGTGTACATGAAAAAAATAGTGTACAAGAGGTTCAAATAGTGTACTGTCCACTATAATAGTGAACGGATGGTCACCGTAATTATATCACTTGTTTTAATTTTTTTCTTCTTGGATATTTGGGATTCTCTTGTTACTTGTTCTGTCATTTCTATGTGCTCGAATTCTGTCACAATCTCACTTAATAATCACACTATATACACATAAAAGTTTTTAATTTCAATTCAAATCAATAATGTCTTTGGCTTCGACGCACCCAAAAGTGATAAGATAATAATTAGTTTCTAAATTTGATTTTTGGAAAAAGTGGCAGAGTGTCATTCTTTTTTTGTCAAGCAGCTATGTACATATTGTACGAAATTATTTAAAATAGTGATGTCCGAATTCTGCCGCATATGTTCGAAGAAGAACTAATGAACCTATTGTGAATATATTTTTCCCTAATGTACCTAATGTAAATAACTTTTCGCCACGAAATAACTTCACTTAATACTTTAATTTGTTTGCTTTATATTTGATGGGGGAACTACGAGGGTAGCTCAATAAGCAGGTGACTTTTGCAACGCCCCGCCTCCTAACTGCTCATGTCAATAGGTATCTGTCCGTTGACTCCTGTCAAGTTTGACAGCCATGAAAATAGAAAAAAGTTAATTTTGTTTGCTCATTCGGCATTATCTTTTTGTGGAAAAAAACCATCACTCAAACTAAGGCTTCGCTTGATAAATACTCATTCTGCACTATCAATTTTAATGTTAAAAAAGTGGTTTAAGGTGAATTCACCCCTTCGTTTTGAACGCCCCGAACGCTTTTTTTATATGTAGTTTGAAATCTCTATTTTTTGAGAGAGAGAAAGAGAGTAAATTTAATGCGGAACAATTTTCGCTTGAATTGGTTTTTACTCTCTTTCTCTCTCTCTCTCTCTCTCAAAAAAATAGAGACTTCAAACTACATATAAAAAAAGCGTTCGGAACGTTAAAAACTACTGAGTGAATTCACCTTTAGTGAATTTCGTTGCGGCGGTAAATGCCGAACATTATGGAAAAAATTCCACGATATAACTTTGGCTGGTCGGATTTTGAAAGTATCAGAGATTATGGAAGCCACAAGCATATCATGGGTCAATGGTTTCAGTTTTGAATGACGCCGTCAATATTGTCATCATATTTTATATTAAACAATTGAGCGTGTCATTTATGTTGTATTTGGGTTTAAACATGTCATGGAGTTTAGAATTTATAATTTTTCTAATATTTCCTTAGGACAGAGAAATCTTTTGTAAAAAGGCTTTCCGCAAAGGTTGTTCGCTTATACGAATTGGATTGTATGTTTTTTTAGGTAACATATTATTAACTATATAACCTTATCACTTTGAGGCGCACCGTATTGCGTTTAATGTTTCCTTTTTTTAACACCTTTATTTTAAAAACTTCAATATTAAAAAGTAAAACAAAGGAATAGTTCCATAACAATTTCATAAACTTTAAAATTTATCATTAATTCGTATTAAAGATTTTAATAAATTTTTTTGTTGTGCGTTATTTAAAAATAGTTTCCACTCGATCTTAAAACCCCTTCAAATGTTTATAAACGACTGAATAATTTTGTTGAATAAAATAAACAGCTTCTGCTTTAGATCGCTTTGTACTTTGTCTTACGCTGATAACACAATCGCTGTGTGTTATTCGAAATCTTATTTTTCAATCGATAATAGTTGATAATGTTTATTAAGAAATCGTTTGGCCCTTCGCAAGGCTGAACACCCGTTTTACACTTTAAAGAGCACAACTTTAGTTTGATTTAATGAACAAAAAAACAGATTTTTAATTTTTTATAAACATTTTTTAATGGTGTGACGATTCTACTTAAAAATTGCAATTGAATAGAAAATACAGCTTTTGCTTAACAAATATTTTTAGAATTACATTGTGTATATGGAATTACTCATGAGGCATGGCATGACATTTTCGACATACACACTCACTTTTAAAATACATTTTATGACAATTTGCATTGAATGTGGCTCTGTACTAGTATAATAATCGTCCCCTTTCTACGTTAACTTCGCATCTGCAAAATTATAATTTTCGGATAATCTTCAATACATTTTCACGCAAATATTCATCATAACTGTTAGATTTATATGGCCCATAGTCACATACTCTCATTGTTGCTTTTATTAGCTTTCCCCCATATCTCCCGTTCATAATAAAGAATACTATGCTGGCCTCCATCAGAAGTTTAACCTTTTTTCATAGTGGTCCGTCCACCTACATGGGCCAATAGTCGGCTGAGCTGTCCTGTTATCCTGAATGCCTGAATGAATTCGATCCGAATATATCAGCTTGGAGTCAAGTCTAAATAAAAAGTTCAAGGATCATTTGGTGAGAATGGGAAGCTCTGTTTCAGAGAAAAAATTATCGGCAAAGAAATTTCAGATAAATACTCTGAAGTAAATTTTATATTTAATCAAACTTTTTTAATGCCACAGTCAATTATTCGTTTGAGTTTTTAGAATCCAAGAAAACATTTCTATCTTTTTTAGTTAAATTGTTGGCCGAATTTACCACATTTTCTGTAGGTTCTCATTCACACAAAATATTTACTGATTCAATGAATTTAGTTACATGAAAACGAAATTTAGGGACAAGGGTCTTTTTGTCCTTCAGTCTGTGTACTTATTGACTCGGTTCTTGTTTGTTCAACTGAGATATTAGGTAGTGGAAAAAGTATCGTTACTGTATTCTGCATAGCTTCCGCATCCAAATTCTCTATCGGGGCTTTCATCATAAGCATGCCCATAACTAGCCATTTTCCTTGTATCGTTATAGTCCCTTCGTTCAGCATATGCGTCGTCGCCTCGTCTTTCCTTTCGTCGAAAGCAGTCTTGTCTTGCTTCTGCAATGGTTTTATTTAACTAGGTGTCTAGTCGTCCCTATTCAGCCCTTGACTTTGCCATACGGTTGTTTGACAATTCGCATAACTCTCTCTATATATTTTTTAAGACGTATGTCGTCTGCTGTATCTCTTTCAATTTCTTATTAAATTCCACTGTTAATGCTAATGTGCTCAAATTCTTTCTATACCACCTACAAGTGCTAAAACTGTTGATATGCATCTTCGCCATTGCTGCCATCCTTTCCATATGAGGACCAAACTGAGTCGCATTACGCTTTAGCAACGTTGGGAAATGTTGTAAAACAATCGAACTTCGAATTTGGCCGAAAAATCATCTTCTCTGAAGAGGCGCATTTTCATTTCGGCGACTATGCCAACAGTTGGGGATCGGAAAACTCGCACCGTGATTACGGACATTTTATGGTATGAAGCGAAAGGTTTAAACTTGGATAATCTTTGGTTTTAGCAAGATGGTTCAGTAATCGTGCTATCAGCCATCTTGCCGTTGTCAGTTTGCCACCTCAGGCCTCGGTGATTTCTACCCTTTAGAGTTTTTGCTTCAGGGTGCCATTAAAGGCCAATGCTATGTGAAATGATCCAGACTCTTAAGGCTAATATCGTCCGAGCAATTAGTGAAATAGGACCAGAAATTACCTAGGAAAATTAGACTAAGATGATAAGCTACTGCGAAACCAGCTGCGGCAGTCACATGAATGTATCGTGTTCCATAAATAATGGGAGCATTTGTTTTTTTCTAATAAAGCCATAATCCAATATAAAAAGAAAATATGAACATATAACAAATTCTTATTCCAAATATACCGACTCTATGCCTGCATTTCATTCGACTGAAGAGTAGTGATGATTTGTCTAGCGCGAATGAAATGTGGGCATATACTCGGATAAGCCGACAACAAACAAAATTAAATTTTTTTATTTTAATTTTTTTAAATATAATTGTATTTGGACCACCTGTTACAATATGATTGCGTTAAAGTTTTACAATAAAAGAAGTTCATTTCCTTAAATATTTTCTGTCAAGTTTTTTTTCTCTTAATTTCCCACTGTGCAACTTCTGATGATGAATTGCTATTCGCAAACGAAAAATAAGCAATAAATATATTGTGGACAATTTGTAAATATATTTTTTGTATGTGTGTGTATGTGTGTGTATATGTATTGTGAAATAAACACATGCTGGCTTGCGTGAAGCAGGGATGGAATTATCAGTCTTGAAATTTACAAACTTACTTTGCAAATTTTGCACTTAATTTTACTAAAATACATTTTTATGTCAATTTATATAATTTATTTATAACATTGGTTATCTGTTACGGTTATTTTCTATTGTTTATCAAATATTTGTTTAAAAAAATTTTTTTTTTGTTGTGGACTTTGCTGTCTCTATGTCTGAATTTCATTGGCACTGAACAAATCATGAGTTGATTTCAGCCATTGTGTTACAAAAGCGTTCAAACTCAAATATTCATACCAAAATCTACATCCACAATATGAAAATTTTAAAAATTCAATCTTATTTTTTACTTGTAAATTACGATAAATACAAGAGTACTAAATGAATAAAAAGGAATGACATTTGTATTACTTCCGAAGGATCCTTTTGTGCATTTTTACGACTTCCTAAGATCCAAAATCCTTTTGACTTTATTAAAAAAAATTAAGTATTTTAATGTAGTGTCGCACTATCATGAACAGGAAATATTTTGCCTACGGAAAATCGATCGTACATTCTGAAATATGGAACAGAGAAATGTTATAACTGAATTAATAGATGTAAAAAGCAGGGTGTCACAACTAAAATGTAAAAAATAGGCATACGAGTATGGCATTTTATTGCAACGGAAAATTTTATGTTATGCCAAAAAATGGAACAAAGAAACTATGTAATTGAATCAATGGAAGTGTATCTCTCAATGCCCTATGCTCCGTCCAGGAGCTGTACATGAAAATTACGAAAGGAATAAAAAAAAATCGCTCAATGCACCTTTTTTGTTTTCTATATCTGCATTTGTGGTACATTTACACCCGGCCGAAATCTAGTAGATTTGAATTGAAATCTTTATAAAAGTCACCTCCGTTCATACCATAATTTTTCTGTGGACATTTAGCTAGATTCAATTTTCGTAAAAATGCAGCTTGATGACATTTTTGTTTTAAAAATGTTAAACTTCACTTCGAATGTAAAACAGTTAATATTCACACCATAAGGTTTTTCACATTATAGTCTTTTTTAAGAAAGAAATATAATAGAAATACACTAGATTTTGCTCATAACCTGATAAGTACTAAATTTCGTGCAGGTATAAATGTACTATTACGCTTCAAAAACACATAAAATTTTAAAATTATGGGTAATATTGACATTGTCTGTCACAAAGCCTCAATGCTGTTGTTACTAACGCAGACTATAAATACAGTAGACGCTCACAAATTAGAGCTTTCATTAATTCGAACGTGCAGAAATTCGAATCAATACATTAAACGCTCTGAAATTAGAATTTAAAATTCGAATTTCTGAGCGTGTTTTTATTTATTTGAACAAAAGAAATCCCTAATTTATTTTCATTCTGTTTGAACAAACTAAAACTAAAAAGGGGAATCACCAAATCATATACTTATGTATGTTTTTTCCCTATTTACGCGTGTACATAAAAAAATACATGTGATGTAATTGAACTGATTTGCTATGTTTTGTTGCCATTCGTTTTTTTTATATACTTATGTACATAAATATTTTTAATTTAAAAAAATACATCTAATGTATTGGACTGAATTGCTACGTTTTGTTTTTTTTAATTTTTTTTTTTTAAGAAAAAACGTCCAGAAATTAGAATAATTCAGAAATTAGAATTGCCTCAAAAAACAAAGTGCTCTTTAACTGATGTTCCTCTTCGTAATATTAAGTTAGAATTAGAAATCCCGTTTTTATTCTGTCAAAAGGGATTTCACTTTTTGATATGGTGTAAAAAACCTCCACACTTTTGTAACAAACTGTATGAAAATAATATAATTGAAGCACCGGTATCCGGTCTGTTTCATTTATTTCCAATGTGTGTGCGTCCCACTGATTTTTTTTTATGATATGGACCCATAAATTACATTTATGAAAACTATTCTCTTTTTTGTATACTAATTGCACAATGGATTGATTTTTAGTGATTTTTTTTTAATTTCTACTTACCTTTCGATTAGCATTCATTCTAAGACTTTCTAATAAAACTCTTATTTTTATTTATAAATAAAATTTAGCTTTCAATTTATTAGTCAAGTAAATATTTACACATACATATGTTTAATATTGATGTAAAAATACAAGAGCTTTTCGGAATTCCAATACTGCACTCCAACAACAAACACAGCAAGTGTTAGATCTTCGAAATGTGCACAATGTCAGAAATTAATTGTTGTATGAAGCAAAGTTCATGCCGCTAGGGGCATGAACTAATCGCAGCACATTTCTAGCAGTGGTGCAATTGCAAAAAGCTTTACAACAACCAAAATTTATACTAAGCTTATATGGTTTTAAGCGTATTATTTTGCATATTTTTGTCATTTTAATATTTTACTGCTTAAATTTAATTGGCATAAAAAATTTTTACATAATATTATCCAGAAATAATTTATAAACAAAGAGTATTTGTTGAGTTTTTTCAATTAAATGCTTTAGAAACTAGAGTACTTTTCATGATACAATAATAACTAAAAAAATATTTCGTTTCATATATAATACAAAGTGTTCCATACCCTGAATGTATCAGAAATATGTTTTTCTTGCAAGAATTTATTTTATTTTTTAAATAAAATTATCAAACTGCTGCTGTTGAAAAAGTACCCAAATATATGCAATATTATTGTGCAATAAAATTACGTGTGTGGCAAGATATATTGAACGAACTCAAAAGCGCAGAAAGTGATATTTTATGATGTGTTGACAGCATTGTACAATAATGATATCCTCACGCATGTCCCTAAACATTCGGCCCTGTTCTGTAAATCGAGAAGTTCTCGTTTCTAAAACGAATCCATATGCTTGGTATTCTCTAAATAGAATTCATATAATTTTTTTTAGAACCGAGTAAATAAATAAACTTGGTCGGAAGTAAATCGAATCTATTATTATTCAAATACTGATTTCAATCAAATTATATTAAGGCCCTATGCTCCGTATAGGATCGATGAGAACATATATATAATAAAATTATATGAATTTTAATACATTTAAGTTAAAAAAAGTATGAGTTTGAAAAACTCTCTAGTTTCTATATATTTTATTACATGAATAATAAAAGTCACTTTTGTCAAAATTTAACAAAAATCACTTTTTTGCCGTTTTCAACGTGCTGAGGTTGAAGATATTTAATTTGAATTTAACTTTGAATGTACTAAATCTCACGATTTGCAGAAGACCAATTTACACATTTTTCATTTTTGGTAATTATTCGATATCAGAAACGAGCCGATTTACAGAATAGTATTATTTTTTTATTATTTAATGCCAAATTATTTAATTTTTTGTATGTATATCAATTACAATTTGCTCGAACATGCATATGTATGTATGAACGCATGTATATTGTAGAAAAAATGTTGTTCACAAATATTGAACAACTTATTGGGTAGTGTTGAGCAAATCTACAATAACATTGCATAGTCTATGGGTAGTTTAAATCATTTAAATAATAGATGGAATTTAATAACATTGACTTAAAAGGTTGAATGGAAGCAATTACCTACATATAATTAATATAAGTATATTAATATATTTTTCACATTTAACAAGCTTTTCAAAAATTTAAAAACAAATCAGATGAACTTAATTCTAAAAAATATATGTATATCGTTACCTTCAGTTGCAAAGAAACTATCAGCAATTTTTTAATTTTTTAAAAGGGGAAAAACTTTCTAAAATCTTTTGATTTCACTGTACACATTTTCCATCTGGAAATACATTAAAAAATTTCAAATAAAATTCTCCTTTGAAAGTCATAAGTATGTACTTTTACTAATATGTACTAACGTACTGCATCAAAAAAGCTAATTTTCAATAAATATGGACTTAGCTCGTTTGCAACAGAAGTTAATGATATTTTTTTTATACATACGTTTGAAAACATAAAAGGAATGACTTAATTAAATAAAGGTTAAAAAATAGTGAACTATTTTAAAAACTAGTAAAATTATTAATACAATGTTTATTACTATAATCAATAATCATAGTTCAAATCATTTGATTTCTTTTTATTATTGTTTCTTTAATATTAAAAGGTTAATTTCAAGATTAGTTTCCCTTTTTTTTTGTAAAATACCATTTTTATATCTTATGAGTTTTTATATATTAAAAGCTTTTGATTTTATAGTTCCAAGTTTTAAGAATATAAAATTTCGTTTTAATTTAACAACGTAAGCATGGATATTTGATATTATTTTCTTTATTTTATCACAGCTGCGTTTTAATACTTATTTATAATAATTTATAAGGACATAATTAATAATTTATAAAGATCTTTGACAGCATATTAAAATCACTTAGTTTTAGTATAGAATACAAAATATTATCGCGTAGTTTATTTCAAGTTCATTTAAAACTTAAAGGCTCTATTCATAAAAAACGTGTTTTTATATAACACAATTGTTATTGAAAACGTTTTGTCTTATAAACAATTATTAGACATTTCTATTTATAAAAAACGTACAATAACAGATTTTCAATTATTGACACTTTCATATTTCTGTATGGCAATTCTTTTAATTTTTCTTTTTAATATTTTTTTTAGTGACGGTTAAAAGTTGTAATCGATTAATCGGATAGTCAAGTAAATATAAACGTTAACAATTGTTCTCCAAAAATTATGCATTTTATTGTTGACACATTCGATAAATTACCAAAAAAAAAAGGATAATTAAGCAGGAATTAATTTGATAAATTGACTATTACTCTCATTTTTGATATTCTTTCTAAACGAAATACCGTCAGTTTTCATATTTTCCTTAAATTAACTGTTAAACTGCCAAACATTTATTTTAGACGCAAAGATTTTTGTTGTGTTCTTGTCAGTTGATTCGAAATTATGGGCAAAGCAAAAGAAATAGAATTTAGCATAAAGACTTCAAAGAAGGAAAGTCTTACCGAAAAATTTAAAAAATATTAACAGCCTAATTCTTAAAACTCCCAGGGAAATGAATTCCCAGGGAATAAGTTTTTCCCAAAAATAAAATCCTTCAATTCTAAATAGTCTGGGAAGGGAGAGAGAATTCGAAACATTCGAAGTCAGCTGTTTTACGTCTTTTATTTAATGTTTACAAAAAATTTTTGTAAATTTACCAATTTAATTTTATAAATTTTAAAAGTAAAAGTGTTTGGAGTGAAAAAAGAGGTTAGAGAAAGAAAATAATGTTTAGTGCGGCATGTATAATGTTAGCTGAAGAAGAAAACGATGAAAGTGAAGTGCTGGATAAGAATGAACAGAGGTTAGCAAGAAAAATATTACGGGATGCCACCAATCCAAGAGCTACCGCAAACTTTGTAAGTAGATTCCTTAAAAAGTAATATAATTGAATAAAAAAAGGTTTTTTTAGATTTGAAAAATATTACAGGGTAAATAAACCAGCCTTTATTTACCTTATGGATATGTTAAGAGCACATATTCCACTAAAGAGACATTCAGTTGCAGTTTCCCCACTCGTAAAGTTAAGTGCAACGCTTCGCTTCATGGCCGAAGGTGGGTACCAAACGGGTGTGGGGAAGGACTCTGATGTGTCTGTGACACAAAGCACCTTCAGTAAAATTTTGACAGAAGTTATAAATATATTTGAGGATCATCTATGTCAAAAGTGGATAACTTTTTGCAAAACAGAGGGTGAAAAGCGTAAAATTGCGTTAAATTTTTATATAAAGCATGGCATTCCAAGCGTTATAGGATGCGTTGACGGAACTTATGTCCGAATTGTTGCTCCGTCTAATAATAAGCACCTATACTATAACAGGAAGGGGTACTACAGCTTGAATGTAATGCTGGTAAATAAATTTTGCTAAAATATTTTAACCCAAATTTTAAAACAATAAAAAATTACAATCCTCTTCAAAATTATGGCGGAATTATTCCCAAAATTTGTCATCATTTTCCCTCTTTTTATGACATTAGTAATAGCTACTTTTTTCCCCGGGAAGAGTTTCCCAGTTTCGAAGTTTATTTAGAATAGGGGGAAAGTAAAATCTCCCAGGGAGAATTTTTTAGAATAGGATAGTTGGGAAAAGGGAAAAAACTCCCAGAAAGTTTCAGTTTAGAATTGGGCTGTAAATGTCCTATTTTCTAGTGTACAAAATATCATCCGAAAATACATACAGTTGCCCAATAAACTTTACATACACCTACATACATACAATCGATTTTTATGAAATGTAAGCATGTTGAAAGGTATTTTTTATAGCACATTACAGAAAATGGTCACTTTTACTACATACATTTGTATAAAAAAAGTCCTATGGTTGGACTAAGTATATGAGAGTTTTCCTAATTTCGTACACAAAAAAGTGTACATACAGCGAAATTACATCTCTAAAAACATCGAAAAAAACACATCTTAAGTTAACGGTATTTGATTTTTTGCATATTTTTTTAAATATAATGTGTGTTTTTGCCAGTTAGAGTGATTTGCGTGATTTAATTATTTTAAAATGTCGAGTAATAGTCAAAAACGAAAAGAAATCCCTGTAGTGATTAGTAAGGTGATAGTAAAATTAAGAACGGAAAATAAATTATATGGAGAGATCGCAAAAACTCTTGGAATTTGGCGTTCTACAGTTTAAACTGTCGTAAGAAATTTTAATAACACAAAAACGACGGAAAACAAACAGCGATCAGGTAGGCCAAGTAAACTCTCAGAGCATAAAAAACGTAACATTATCAGAATTGTATCAAATGAACCTAAAACTAGTGCGGTTGATATTGCAAAAGATCTTGCAAAATGTAAAAATATAAGTAAAGAGTTTGGAGAAAACCGAATACTGCGATGTCAATGCAAAATTTGTTGCCGACAGTAAAACATGGGGGAGGCAGTGTCATGGTTTGGGGATGCATGTCAGCTAGTGGAGTCGGAAATTTGGAATTTATTGACACTACCACGGATCGTCATGTTTACCTCAATCTATTAAAAGCCAATTTAAAAGCTTCTGCCGATAAAAAGGGGGCTCTCGGGCAAATGGATATCCAACAGGCCAACGATCCAAAACACACATCTCTAATTGTAAGGGAGTGGCTACTTTATAATGTCCCAAAACAGTTGAATCTTCCAACAGGACAATGGTCCGAAGCATACCGCACGTTCGTTTAAAGAATGGCTGCTCTATTATGTAAATTACATTTAGATTTAGATTTTAGCGAGAATAAAAGGGTGAGTAGAGGAAATTATTGATTTATTTGTGCAAAAATTGGGTGAGGAAACAAACAAAGAAAATAAATCGACAAAAATTGGAGGTGGTGTATGGTATCTTTAGCAGAAAGAGGTACATGGCAATTGAGAAAACATTAGGGAACCGTCGACAAATAGTAAGGAAGTTAAAGATAAATAATTTAATTAAATTTATTACTAAAGTGAATGACACTGAATGTCTAATAATTATTGCTTATAATGCCGTAAAATATTGGAAATCAACCCCAACAACTTGGAATACATGCACTAGGCCAGCAGGCCAATAATAACCGCCACCCCAGAATGTGGGACGAAAAGAGAAAAAGCGTATATATATTCAACAACCACGCCTTATTCATGCGTTGATCGAGCAGATGTACTGTGTATCCATTCGGCGTAAAAAATGGTATTACCCTCATTGATCTTGCAGAGCACAATGCGTGGCAACTGCATAGACATGTGGGAGGTAAAATGGACCATTTATCTTTTCGTCGTCGCATTGCTAATTGCTAATATCCACTTATGGGAAACCCTCAACAGTGCTTCCATAAGGATCATCGTGCGACATCAGAATTGATCGAAAAGATCATTTACTTACTGAGAACACACGTCAAGCCGATGGAAAATGTAAACAGCTGCGTTGTAATCATTGCCACAATAAGACCATTACACGCTGCATTAAATGTGTTGTGCCGCTCCATGTAAAGTGTAATGTGGAGTACCACACCACCAAATAATTTTTTAAATATGTTTTTACTGTACTTATTTACACAAAACTTGCTAAATAATAAATGACTTGAATTAAATCACAAGAAAATATAGTATCTTGCTTCCATATGAGCCAAAGTACAACATGTAGTACGGACTCAAAATTCAAGTTAAAATATATTTTTTGTATTCTTTCTTCAGTTTTGTAATATAATCTGTCTGAATAAGAAACTACGAAGATTGTTGCACTAGTATGCCCGTCGGTATATCTGGGTTAATATCAATTAGCTACACACAAAATAGTCATGAAGGATGACCGGCCCATTAAAATACGATACGCACCACGAAACCCAGCGATGCAGGCTATCATCGACACCGAAGTAAATAAACTCCTAGAGCGCCGATGTATAGAACCAATCGAACCATAAAAACGATTATGGCACAATTTTCGGGACAACAGCATAATCCGTGGGATGACATAATTCCTGAGATTATGCTGGCGATAAACACTAGCAACTCGGAGTCAACAAGGCATAGATGATACAGTGACCATGGGTACCGGAGCTCGTCAAGTAACGCCCAGAAAGCGGGAACAGGTATTAAAGGAAATTTTCGAAATTGTCCATAGAAACCTAGCTAAGGCTTCCCAACGACAAAAGCACTATTATAACCTGCGACGGCGTGACTGGAAGCCAAACATTGGGGATCAGGTGCTAGTACGCCAACATCCATTATCCAAGGCTACGAAGATTCTTCGTAGATTCTTTCTTGCAAAGTTAGCCCCAAAATATGGGGGCCCTTATGTAGTTAAGGGATTTATGTCCCCCGTAATAGTAGAAATTAGTAAAGTAGATAGTAAAGAGCTGCGCACTGCGCATCTCGGAGAGCTAAAGCCCTACGTATCTCCACTGAATTAATCAACTTTGTCCTTTCTGTGTATCCCCTATAGATTACCCAGAGAAATATAAAGAAAAACCAGCCGACGCTAACCCAAAACATGAGTGACGAGAACGCGAAGTTCCAGGCATCCCGGAAGCGGTTTCAGCAAAATATGAGAAGAGAGCAGGCCAGGGGACGACGCACTATTTTCCTCGACGATGAAGAAGTACCGAGCACCAGCCGAGGCTGCCGAGGTTCGACACCGAAGGTGTATGGCCGACCAAGGCCCACAACAGCAACAAACAAATCACCAGCCACAGAACCTCACACCGCCAAGAAACGACGCACCCGGATAGTATTGTGTGTGGAGGGACAAACGTACCGAGTAACAGTCCTTCGCAGCGGTATAGTGCGTATTCTACCAATCAACGCCTAAACTTTCCCGCGGACGGGGGTGGTGTAACGACAAAAGGCGACAGGCTTGTTTTTGTCACCACTGAATTTCTATTTTTCTTTCTTATGTATATATTCTTATTAATGATTTGTTTGTTTTTTATTAATGAATTGGTTGATTCAATGCAGTTTATTTCTAAGTTAATTTTATTTCTAACTCCGCAAGGAGTACTTCTGGTGGATTGCCGACCACATCTCGGCTGTACTCTTCTCTTACAAGCTTGTGCTCTTGAGTCTTTGTTGTTGGTGCTTGAGTACCACAAGGAGTATTTCTTGTGGCCTTACTCACACCAAAAAGAGATTCTGAGCGTGGTACAGTACTTGGCGCTTGAGTACCACGCGCACTGGGTTCTGTTTGAACAGACGGCGTTACTCTTCGACCTGAACGTGCTCTCAATAATGAGTTTTTATAACGTTCAGTAGAATTTCGCAGTTTTTGTATTAATTACTGCACGAATACCACGACCCTGGACTCCGCTGAGCTTATCCCAGCAACCAGCGGAAATGTGTCGTTACAAAGTGTTTGTTACAAAATTCTACGTACAACTAAGAAGCATTTAGTAATTGAATTAAATTTTTATTTCATCGTGTTGGGCTCCAACTCGAAACCAACACCCACAAAAAATATTTACTAACACATTTGTATAATAAAATATTTGACAAAACATATGATTTTCTTTCGTGAAGAAATTTCTGTCATTGTTGACCTAGGATTTTGCAGGGTTATATTTTTTTGACATTTATTGACGTTAAAATTAGGTGATTCCCGGAAAGCAATTTTTATGGCGTGCATACAAGTGGAAAATTCTAAAATTTTATTGAGATAAAGCAATATTAATCAAATTTAATAAATAAAAGAACTATTTTGCAAAAAAATGGTTTTACAAAGATATACATACATATGTGGCAGCAACTTTGCACAAGACCTCTTATCATACTATATGGCAACTATTGTATTGAATCACAAAAGTGGTACTACTAACATTTTTGTATATATTATTCTTGTTAAATTTATTCTAGTCTGTTCTTTTAACGCATTTGGACGTTGCAATTACCATTATATTAAAAACGAATAAAATTGTTTGTGTAATACATCAATTCATATTTATTTCATTTATTTATTGTTTTGCGGTTTCGCTATAACTAAGAGCAGCAACGAAACCCAAACATATAAGTATAAAAGATAAGTAAATTTCTGAATATTTTTTTCTGTATTAAAAGTATTTTTTCTGTATTAAAAGTATTTTATCACAAGCATTGCATAAATGTTTGTGTAATAAAAAGAATTTTATAACAAAAATTATAAAAATTGGTGTAAAAGTTTGTGAAAAATAAATTTAAAAAATGAACAAAAGGCATTTTTGAAACTGCATCACAAAAGAAAAAAGGACCTACGAGTCCAATGTGAAAAAATATAAAAAATTAATGGAAAAGGTACGTGAGCAAAGTGTTAAATGTCTAAAGAATATAGAATTAGTGCCAATTTTTGATTTTGAAGAAGTAGCCTCCACATCAGCAGGTTATTTTTCGAATGAAGTGGAGGTTATTGAAAATGATAGTGTTAATAGCGAGTCAGGTATAGACAGAGGGAAGAATAGTGATTCTGAGGCAAAATCTAGGGAGATAAAATCGTCGGCTATTAGAAATAAAATATCCCAGACAAGCATAGGCGGAGCTACTTCCTTAAATTACTTATATGTACGCCCGTTGCCCTGTTATTTCAGGAATTGGGTAGTAACATATTAAGTTCAAGGGGTAATTGGCCAAAGGTCAAGGTCGTTTGACAAGTCGTAGTTACCATACCTTCTGTATGTAATACGAGCTTCACACTTTGTTGTAGCAACATTGTCCGCATACACTGGGAATATGCTGATTGGCTCATTTACATATACTATAAATGTGCTGACTAGTTCATTCCCATCCTAATGTTTATTTTATAAGTATCGTATTTTATTGTATTAGTATTAGTGTACTTTTAGGTCTTTAGAATAAAGATTTAATTGTACAGTTAGTGATAAACAGAACTTGATAGAATAACGAGCACTTGCGACGTGAACAGTCGCAAGTCGCGCAACCACAAATCATCCCGTGTTCAATCAATTACTTGGCGATCCTCAATTCAGGGATTGGGTAGCAACATACAAGTTTTTAGGAGTTATCAGCAAAAAGGCCTAGGTCCGGAAACCTGATAACCATATACCCCCGGAAGTACAACACCAAGCCACCATGACAAGATGTATAAACCGTGCCCCCCCCCCCCAGGGGGGGCTATTAACGGATGATAAGTTCTCTTCTTTACATCTACAAAATAGCAGGAGAGAAACATTCAATCGAAATGTAAGTTAACAACACCTGCAACACTGCCAGCCACTGGCTTAACCAACATTTAATAATTTACGAACTTCTACACGCGCATCCGGCCTGATTGCGAATTGCCTACTCGCATTTATTTCCTGGGAACGTAATTTTGCCGAACCAGCGTCTGCACGTTGGCACATGTTAATGCAACGTGATCCGATATGACATTGGACAGTTGGCTTGGATAGAGCAGGAAGTCTGGGTTGAGGTGCGAAACGGTTAATACGTATATTAAATCGAATTTGTTATAAAGTTAAGTAATTGTGTTCATTTGAAAGTAAAAATAAAGTTAATTAAATTGTGAATTCAATTGTTATTTGTGTTGTATTAAAACAAGGCGCATTATAATTAATTATTAATAATTATAATTATTAATAATTATTAGATTTTTTTTTTAATATTTCCACATAAAATCCTTTAACTTGTAAGTAGTAAACAAATAGTAATAAATATCGTTACAAATAAACAAAATAATTGAGTTTATGTATAGGACGCTTATTATGAGCTACAAGAAGCAAATTGCAACACTTGTAAGCTTAATGGAAGCAAACCCGGATATCGCGAAAGGACTCTGCTCAAAATCTGTTAGTGAAAAAAATGGGAGGAATATGCGAAGCTAAATAGTTTAGGTCCACCTGTCAGAAATTACAAAACATGGCAGCGTGTTTGGAAGGATCTGAAGTGCAAAGCGAAGAAAATAGACGGGAATTATGTGCAACAGGCGGTGGTCCCTGCAACCTTAATACTCTGAACGAAACCGAGGAAGCGTTGACAGCATTGTTAAATAATGAACACTTGCACGGAGGCACCTGGTAATGAATTCGGCACGCCAGGTGGGAACCAGCTTGTTCCTAACACGGATAGTCTTTCGGAAGCAAGCCGTCAGCTGCACATTCCATCCACCTCAAAATGCCAGAGGACGCCACCCACAGCAACAAATAATCGCTAAGATTTTTTAAGGAAACAAACGGAGGTCCAACAACAATGTTATAAAAGTATGACAAAACACCTTCAAAATATCGAATATTATGAAAAAAAAATTAAATAAGTACTTAAGAAGAAAATTATTGAAATAAAAACTCTAACTAAAAACTTAAACTGATTTAATAAAAATGAATAAAAACGAAAAAAAATGTGAACAAAAAAACTCCAATTAAACAAAGGAGAACTAAAAGTTCTCACAGTGAAACTGCTCAAAGTAAATTGCCAACCAAAAGGTGTGATTGCCAGAGCAAAAATTGTGATAGACAACTGTCCCTAAGTTGCTTCCAAAAAAATTAAGCACCATCCGGCAAACCAGAAGTAATTATCAAAGTAGATTAGTCACAAGGTTAATTTTAATATTATATATTCATATTTTAGTATAAACACAAACACAGTCTATGTTCAGACGAGTCATGTCTTATTGACATGAAGCCTGAAGTTAGTTGCAAGTATTTTTTGACAATTCCTCTTATTTTCAATTTCTCTCTAATTTGTGATACATTTTGTTGTTTTCTTAGTGAGAAAAGTGCCTTATTTAAAAATTTTAAAGAACAATTTAACATATTTAAATATTTGTGTGGGAAAATGCCTTCAAAGTGGAAAAGACAGGACACGGAAAAATTTTTATACACTATGCAACAACATCCGTGTCTCTATAATATAAGATCTGCCGAATACTTGGACAGAACTAAAAAAGCGCTAGCTTTCAACGAAATTTTGGAACAATTAATTAAAAGCAACGCTAACATAAGCTTGCAAGATTTAAAACAAAAGTGGAGGACGCTCAGAACCCAATATTTGTCTGGTGCGGGTAAGTCTGACATTTGTGTGCCCAAACTTTGGTGCTTCAGTCAGTTCAAAGCATTTGGATAAAAGATCAAAATCAGCGAAGAATGCCATGGAGTCAAATGAAAGCCTCAACTATTTTCAAAGATTTGAAAGAAAGTTATCCAATATCAATTGCTGAAAGTGCAGAGCAAGCAGAGGATGGTTTCAACGTTTTAAAAACCGTGCAAATTTGCATAGCATTTCTTTGAATGGAGAATCTGCCTATGCGGATACTTCAGCCTGACAAAAGTTCAAGCTTGATTTGAAAGCAATTATTGAAGAAGGTGGGCATTCTCCACAACAGGTTTTAAATCCTGATGAAACTCGACTTTTTTGTAAGATAGACTTACACTTATTTTGGGGTGATTTTAAATTTAAGCTATTTTTAATTTACCATTTTGAAAATCCGAGAGCTTTTAAAAACGTTAAAAAGAGCGAGCTTCCGGTTCATTGGCGTGCAAATAAAAAAGCGTGGATGACTGGACAAAATGTCCAAGCGTCCAGCCAACACTCCAGGAAAATCCGCTAAGGAACTAAGATCTAGAAATAAGGCCTTGAGGGATCACATTCAATCAGGGATTTCAGGCCATGAAGGTCTCAACAAGATTTTAGATGAAACTCAAAAGAAAGACTCTAACATATTGTAAGCATATAAGTAAATAAGGATAATGATAATTGTTAAGTTAGTTATTAAGTTTATAATTCTCACATGTACATATATAAATAGAAATAAGATAGAGTAAGAAACCATGAATACATAATTTATAATTCTCACACGTACATCTATAAATAGAAATAAGACTCCTATGAAAATAAAATAAAGAGACACAGGCAGTCTTGATGTGACAACCAAAGCCTACAATATCTGATGATTTTGCACCAGAGTATCATGAGGGAGACAAAATAGCAAATATTGAAGGACTTGAGAAGACCACTGACGAAGTCCTGACCACTGGGGCAGCAGCTTTAACACTTGCAGATATTCCCCATACATCCAAGAGAAAACCAGTCGGGGTTGAATCCCCCAGTGGTGCTCCTACATATCAATTACCAAAGGCAGGATATGTATCTAGTGAATTCTTTATAGGGTTTATCTCGCAAATGATAGCCATGGACCCGAGTGATTGGAAAAAGGTGTGGATTCAGGATGAAGGTCTCGATTGGACGATACAATTCCCCAATTCCCCTTTAGATCATAATAGCAAGAGAACAAGAATGACTTGTCAAAAAACAAAAAACACATCAAAACCGGACATAGAAATAGAGAATGTTTCGGGTAACAATATACAATACATAATGGAGTTACTTGCAAGTCCAGGAGATTTGGTGCAATGGCTTTCACTGTATCAGTTAAGTCGCTTAATTTGTCGTCAACCTGTATCACCAATAAATATGCTTCTATGCCAGAATTTGCTAATTTTAGAGAGTTTATTCGAGATGTTGTAAAAGATAATCCTAAATTGGTCTCCTTTTTGAACCTGTATATCATACCCGATTAATAGCAATTCATGAATTCTTAACAGCAATTGGATTGGGAGTGAGATATTGACAATAACACAAATGAATTGATCTCAAAGTTTAATTTTCTTTAGTTACTAATTAACTCACTTAACTGGACAATTGTGCTATTGATCTTCAAAAAATATTGAGTTTAAAGTGCTGCTTTTACTTGACAATACACCACGTCATCCAGATTTTAAGACGACTATTCGGAAAATATTAAAGTTATGTTTATGCCGCCAAATATATCAAATTTCAAGTCATTCTACCTGCGACGAACTTTTAATCAACTTCTAAAAGCAACTGACGGAGATAATTTGGTTCTATGAGTGATTTTTGGAAGACTTACAATATCATGATGGCTATTAAAAATATAAACTTGTCTTGAAAAGAAGTAAAGGAATCATGTACGAACGGAACATGGCGTCAATTATGGACCGAATGTATTCTCAAGGATATGGAAGATATTAATGAGGTTCCACAAGTATGTAAAGAAGTTGCGGAAGTAGCTAGAAATTTGTATGGAATGGAAGAGCAAGATATTAATGATCTTCTTTTATGACATCAAGAGCTACTAAATAATAAAAGTTTGATTGCAATTCAGAGCAATAATGAACCTAATCAGGTATGACGCTCACCAAATGGAATTTGGTTAGAGGCTTCCTGAACAATATTTGTGATTTTGCCAATGACGTTCTCGATGTTGTTTTGGGTAATTATTGCGTTCTGAAGTCTACTATTTTATATTGTTTTATCCACGAATTTTCTTACAGCAATCCAGTTGGCTTTGTTATATAAAGGGACTTTAGCTGTTTTTAAGATAACTGGACCAAAAATAGAATATGGTCAGAGGCAAGAGCATTTTCATGCCTTACAATTGGGGAAATATTTAAGCTGGAGTTTGACAAAGTTAAATCAACAACTGAAGGCTGCCTAGAAGGGATTTGCTGCCCGTATCTTCTGAAGGAGTTAGGGTAGTATATAAAATAATATGAATTTAAATGGTGGGTAAAAAGTTTGTTACCGGCTGTGTTACTTTTATGGCAATTCCAGTTGCTTTGGCGAGCATTAAAATCTCCAAAAATAAAGAACTCCGTTCCAGTTGTTAATAAATCTAGATCGTTTCTGAAATTGTTTGTATATTTAGGACAGTAGACTGATGTTATTCGTAGTGGTCTATTATTAACATTAATTGCGATTGACACGTTTTCTATTACTAACGTTGGAAACTTTATCTCGAATTCCGATCAGTACTCCTCCACCATGCGATTGTCGATCTTCTCTATGGATTTTATAACCATTAATGTAAAGTTTATAATTATAATTCAAAAAAGGTTCACTGATTAAAAATATGTCAATTTGTTTTTTAATAATAAAATGTTCTAATTCAACTATAGAGGGCGGGCTTGTAATGCCTTGGGCATTTCACTGCAAGATATGAAGTTCATTTTTTGTGTTTGATTATATGACATGTTTCAACATCATACTAAGAACTCTCATTTTGTCATATTTATTTTTGCATTTCTGTAACGCATCGAGAGCTTGAAAGTAGATTTCTAGTATTTTGTCATTAGATAAATCATCATTGTTCTCTATTTGTGGCCTTGTTTTGACCATTGCAGAATAAGAATAATTTTGCGTGAATGTTTTAGGTAGGTTGTTGTTGTTAAGGGGCACATTGAAATCAATGTCGGGAGGGGCTGATTCCTCACAACTTTTCCAAATACTACCTGCGGTACGGGCAGCGGGGATCATCTGCTCTGTGATTTACATTTTTACTGTTTTTTCTTATACAATTATTTATAGCATTTGAACAGTACTGGCCCATTAGTTTGAATTTTATCTATAGTACATTTAAAATAGTCATAATCACCGCCGCCGCCTAAGCATGCAGCTTTTCTATGGCAATTTGCAGCGCCGTGTCCATACATTGTACATTTAGAGCAATGCGTGGGGTCATTTTACTACGGAGTGGATTTCTCCATTGCACAACGATGTCACAAAAGTATTTTATTTTCAGTCGTATGCTAGCATTCAAAGCAACAAGGCGCCTTTTTATCAGCAGTGATTGTTTATAATTTTATTTTTATTCAACACATACTTTTTCATATTTTTCTTTTTTGATTTTTTAAATGACTCAAAAGCGCAAATGTTATTGACAGCTCTCACGACTTCAACATGATTATTAAATTACTTTACAGAAATGTAAGTACAAAAGGATGTCTCTTGGCACCAAAATATTGGCAAATACTCTAGCGGATTTTAAAGAAATTGTTTCATCATTGAAATCCAGGAATTTCACTTTCTTCACTCACCCTGTTAAAGATAATAACAAATTTAAGCTTGTACTATTTGGTCTGCCTCAATTAGGAGCAAGTACAATAAAAGAAGAGTTTCGAGTGAAACACAACATTGATCCAATTTCTGTTAAAGAAATCAAGACTTCACGATGTACATGTTTGAGTTCAATAGATACCAAATATCAAAGCGTGAGTACTCCAGGCTTTTTAACCCAAAAGAGTTATACAAATGCAGTCAACGCTCGGTATAACAAATACCATCACTAAATACTAAATATCTTATATAACGAATACAGGCAAAGCTCGGTATAACGAATCTTGATTTAACGAAAATCCGATATAACGAACGATATAATTTATTATATTGACTACCTGCAAACAAAAATCATCACGGATCTGGAAATAACCAATAATGACTCAAAAGATCGTCGTTCTTTTAGAACTGGTGAGTATCCCAGAATGGAAGAAGAGCTCTATAGATGGTTTCTCAGTCAAAGGAAAAAATATATACCAATAAATGGAATTGCGTTAAAATCAAAAGCTATAGAAATTCATAAAAGGATTTGCAATAGCGGTTTCCATGCAAGTGATGGCTGGTTGTCTAGATTTAAAAAAAGATACGGAATTCGAATTCTTAAAGAATCAGGTGAAAAGTTGTCATCAAGATCTGATTTGGTGAATCCGTTTAAAATAGAATTACAAAGAATTGTAGAACATAATTTAACTTATGATGCTCTTTTTAATGCGGATGAAACCGGTCTCTATTGGAAGATGTTACCAGATAAAACATTCATGCATGCTGGTGAAGCTACTGCCCCTGGAAGAAAGATAACAAATGCATCTGGCAATAAAAAATTAAGCCCCTTCTTCTTGGAAAAGCAAAAATGCCACGATCATTTCGCAACAAAGTGCTACCAATAAACTATACACATTCAAGTGCTAATGACTGTATAGTTTCACTTATTGTTTTAACTATAAATAATAACCTATTTTCAACAAATCATCATTTTTAGAATCAAAGGATCTTCTAATAAGGGCCTTATTAACCTTTGACAATAGCCCAAGTCACCCTCCTGAGGAACAATTAGTAAACATCACGAAAGATGGCAAAATTTGGGCGATATTCATGCCTCCTAATGCAACTTCGCTTATATAACCAATGGATCAAAATGTGATTCATCTAGTGAAGTTTCACTACAGAAATAGTCTCTTGTCGAAAATTGTTTCATCAGGGGCAGATGATATTGTCTTTTTTTAAAGAATTTTAGTCTGTATGATGCAATGATCAGCCTTGCTTGGAAGAATTTAACGCAGGTGTGGTGTACGTGCAGTTATGCACATCACTGTAATAAAATGTATTTGTACACTTATGCACAACACTGTACGTAACATAAGAACTGAAAATCAAAAATTGTTCAATAAAATTAAATCAAAGAAATTTTTATGGTCAGCGAAAATTATTAATTAGTTCAACAATTCTCCAAATTGTCGCAACAGATATATTTGTTGTTTACAATTTCAATGTCAATGTTCAAGAATTGAAATTCAACAAATATTTTATCGTGACATAAAGAATAAATTAATATATATGTAAGCTGGCATTTTACTTAATAAAAATTAGAATTGATCTAGAAGAACAAAGTAATACTTTTCTTTAATTAATTCTCAAAAAGGGCCATTTTGATGCTCGCAATCAGAACGGCAGAAGTGCTAAGAAAATACTACCAATGCTTTCTAAATTTAAACTTAGTTTTTACAACTACTTCGAAGCCTTTTTGCACTAGCTTTTTTTCACTTATGCAAATTCACCACACAGGATACTGTAATGAAATGTTGGAATAAAATTTTGCTCCAAAACAATAATGATTTCGACGAAGAAGATGATTTTCCATTACCTCGGTATCTGCAGAGGGACGAAGTCGTCTGTCTGCAACGCAGCTGTCGGTTGTTAAGTTAAGTTTTTCCGGTTGTAAATTCAGTTCTTTTTTTAGAATTATGATTCCCTTTTATACATTTCATCATTTCAGGTAAATTTTAGCATAAATGATTGAAATAGAGATGACGTGTATGAATATGAGATCGAAGAAGATGAAGTAGATGATGAATCTGTAGAATTTATAGTGAATACTGAAGCAAAAATAAACCACGTTGATGCATTCAATACTTTTGAAATTTGTATTGAATGGTGCCAGCAAAATAATATTGATTTTTCAAAATCAGTTGTATTGAGAGGAATCCAGGAAGAAGCGGTCCAAAAAAGTATACAAATTAGCGTAAAACAGACTTCAATTAATGATTTTTTTTAATCAAAGTAGTTTTTCGTATCTTATTATACACATAAGTATGTATGTACATAAGTTACTGTTTTTTTACAATCTAATATTGAAATTAAAATATTACTTTGATAAGGCTCCGGTTTTTTAGATAGTGGTCCCTCACCTTCAACTGGAGGGGCCGGTTACTATACACCGGAGTTTGAGGCCATGATGATGAAACGGATACTGATGAGGATTATCGCTGAAGTGCCTGTGTGGGGCTGGGCTGAACAACGGACACACATCCTGTTTTTGATCTGGGCAGTGACTGAACCAATATGGGATGGATTATGGATTATGAGCTTATGCCCTATTTTCCTTTTATCCTGGGGGTTCTGTTCACCGTCTGGTATGCTATAATAATGGCTTTTACGATCTGGATGTGTCGTAGTCGGTTGGTTGGTATGGTTCTCTTCACTGGCATGTTGGTTTGGTCTATAGTGAACCCCCCTTTGCCTGATGAGATAGCTGGGCATAACTATGTTGTGCCTTTCTTTGTCTTATTAATGACCTTCTTTTATGGAAGAATTTCGGGCAAGAACAGGGTGGAGGAGAGGTACTCGAATCCCTATTACGTGGAAGCGCGCTGGATGTCACAAGTTGATGGAACACTCTTGATGAGCCTGGTGTTTATATCGATCGGTGGTACAGTGCTTTGGGCAAGTCGTGGAGAGCAGTCCGTCGCTGCAGCGTACGGCATGGGCATTGTGCTGCTTTTGATGCACAAGGCTCCTGCTGTGGGCTCAAATTCTAGTGCTATACTCGTTATAGTTCTTGGTGCACTGACCTACGCTACTCTGTCGGGTTTCGGGGAGATGTTCCGGAATCTACTTTATAGCTCGAAGTAACTAGGAGTAACTGTTCAGGTCTCAATGATCATTGATGAATTATTGGGTCCGGGCGTTGCTATAAAAACTGGTATATCGCTGGCTGGGAAGGAGGATAGGAGAGTTAGCGGTGCGATGGGGAATTTCACTTCTGTTTGGGTCGTTTCTTCTGTGATCCAGACGGTGGTGTTAATCCTCTTCGCGGGTGAGTTGGCTTCTTCTGTACTGCCATTGGTGCATTGGCTGGGATTGTTTACTGGATACTCTGCATGAGGCCGGTGTGGAAGGGGCGGGGCGCTCTATCATCTTGGGTTAGAACTAACCCCGGGGTGATGGTAGCGACTGGCTCTGGCCCTACTGATTTCAGGCGTTTGACTGCGGTGGCCTTCGGGGCTGCCTGTATGCTCATTAGAGCGATGGAGTTCAACTCCTCAATGTTTTATTGGGACTTGCGCACCATGGCTCTTACCTTGGCCTACAGGCGGCTCGGAGTGGCTGTTCTCGTTTGGTTGTCTGGTAACTATTCTTTGATCTTCATTGAGTTATTCAGCAGAGACCTATTCGTGGGAGACGTGGAGAAGTACTCCATGTTAGGAAATGACATAGACGCTGTTGGTTGGAAAAGAGGCAACGAGGAGGACGTGGCTATTTGCTTGGACGGATATTGCGAAATCGAATTCTGGAGGGATGAACTATGTGAATTGTTTGATAGCGATGTCAAGATAGGCAACATGGTCGGTGATGATGTGGCAAAGAGCCTGATTGATTGGGCTCGAAAAACGAAAAACAAAATGATTTGGAAAAATAATATTGGAATTGAAATAGAACTAGAGGGTGAAACCTTTTGATAATGAAAATTGATAATGAACAGAATTACGTGAAACAAAAAAAAAAATTAACAAAATTAAGAAAAATAATATGAATAAACTGAATGATCTTTTGTTAATCTAATAAAAGGCAAAATTGGGGAAAAAAGCTTCGCGATATAACAAATTTTTCGATATAACGAATGAGCCTGACAGGTATATCGTTCGTTATACCTGTATTTTGCAATTTTTACGCTCAGCATAACGAATGATTGAAAAAATAAACACAGAAGAGATTGTTTCCGTGCTTTAATAGAAAAGCAAAGACACAGAGGAAGAATATTCGTTATAATACCGTTAGTTTTTCTCATCTTTCGCAGTAACAACTTCAACGCTGTCATATGGAGTATATGAAATAGTTGGAGTTTATTTTTAGTTGAGTGTAATTTCTAATAAATATGGAATATCAAAATCTTCCATATTCACATTAAAAAGAAAATGGTAAAACAAATTGCATCAAATTTGGAATCCACTAACAATGGTTCCAAAAACAGGCGATCACTTCGAAAGGAACAGTATCCCGACATGGAGGAAAAACTATACGAAGGGTTCATAAAACAGCGAAAAAAATGTATTCCAGTAAATGGAAAGAGACTCAAAGCAAAAGCCCTTGAAATACATGGCAAGTTTTGTTGCGATGGACTTAACGCAAGTGATGGATGGCTAAGTAAATTTTAGAAAAGATATGGTAAGTTGAATAAAAAATATTTATGCCAATGTGAACCTTTCTAATACCTTGTGAATTTTTATTTTTATATGTATAAGGTATCCAACATAATAACTACCAACAGCGGAGCTGATACCCTAGAGCAAAAAGAAATATTGTAAAGAATGTTCAATGGGAAGTGAAAAAACTCGCAGAAAGACTCGATTTTTTTGTTAGAAATGTTCAAATGCAGTATGTCAGCAATATTCTAAAGTGGAATATACATGTTTTAGTTGCTTAAATTCATAACATGATAACAATTTACGTTATAAGCAATTATTCTGATTTCTAAAAAATTAAAAATTAAATTGAATTAAATAAAACTTTTCTTTAGCTTTTAAATTTAGGCTGATTTTGCATTTCAAATTGATATTTACTTATGTAATTATATTGATATTGATATGGGGCCTCAAGTGTTACTAATATGACAAATGACACATGTGTATCACGGAGGGTTAATTATAATTTCAAATATATAATTTGCAAAAAATTAAATATTAAAATACATGAAATTAATATTTTTAAAATAAATTCACTATATTTAATTACCAGGGACAACAAAAGTATGCAATGCATATGTAAATGCATATTACAGTCTTCCGGGCATGTTTGTGGCTTAAAGCATATAAAAGCATATTTTGGGCGTTTTTACATATATTTTCAACTATTTTTACTTTGCACATACATTTTGGGCAGTGTAGACAACATCTGTTTATTTCCTTATGATGGCAATATAATCTTCATAAATCTTTGCATCAGACAACGCCTATCTTTTGCTCATTTATAATGAAAATAAAATGTTAAACCCGTCGCCATGCCAAAAGAAAAAGAATGCCTTAGAGAATTTTTGTCTCGCGTGTCAAAAATATTTCCGGGAGTATTTCGTACAGATAACTCAGTTTTGTTCTGCAAAATATGCAATTGTGCGATATCAGCATCGAAAATATTTTCCGTGAAGCAGCACCTGGAAACGGCAAAACATAAGGCATTTGTGCAAAAAAAATCATTATTTTCGCAAACCCTCCTGACGGAACACCAGCTAGAAAACAACGCATTTCCAATGGACTTATGTAAAATGTTCATGGCGGCCAATATACCTCTCCACAAAATAAACCACCCATGCGTCAAAGGTTTTTTTGAGAAGTATGTAAATGAGAGTGTTCCATCTGTGTCAAATCTTCGCCTTCGATATGTACCACAGATATACCAAAATGCAGTTAACGATATGAGAGCTAAAGCGAACAAAAGACGTATTTGGATTTCCATAGATGAAACGACCGACGTGGAGCAGGTGCGTGTAGACAATTTTGTTTTCGGTGTATTAAATAATACAGAAGATGCCAGGGAACGTGAAAGATGCTACCTTTTTAACTTAGCGCAAGTAGATTCTGCAAATGCCAATACCATGGCTACATTCGTCATCGATTCTATATCTTCCCTATGGCCGGATGGTAACTTAACAAATAAAAATCTAATTCTTGTTTAACTCTACTTTTACTTCTTACAGGAGTCCAATATGAGAACGTGTTGCTAATTGTAACAGACGCGGCTGCTTACATGATTGCTGCGGTTTCAGCCTTGAAGACACTTTTCCCTAAAATGATACACTTAACGTGTTTTGCGCATGGTATTCACCGCCTTTCCGAATTTATAAGATCTGAATTTCCAGCCAAGGCAGTTTTTTTAAAGGTAAGTGTTTATTTTACTAACTGCAGAACGAATTATTAATTTTATGTTTATATGAAGGCTCCATCGCGTCGTCAAGAATTTCAAAGTGGTCTACCTGGCATTGTTGCATGCATTACTCGTTGGGTAGTTGGCTGAAAGCATCACAATACTATTGTGAGCATTTTGAGGACGATAAGAAAGTTGTAGAATCGTTTGACAGCGAAGAGGCTGAAGCAATACGTATTTCCAAAGAGCAATTTAAATTAAGAGAAACGGCCAACGAGCTCGGGTATTTAAAGTGTAACTTTTTAAATATAACAAGCAACATTTTAAAACTACAAGAAAGAGGCCTATCGCTGAAGACAAGCATTGAGATATCTGAGAAAATACGCCAGAAATTGAATTTAATGGAAAATAAAATATTTTCTAAGAAATTTGAAGCTATTATAAAACGTAACACAGATTACAAGACTGTGCTCGACATTTATAATGTTTTGTTTAATCGTGTCGTTGCACTAAATTACTTTCGCCAACAGAACTTGACTCTTTTTCGTTCTGCCCAACAACATCTACTGACGTAGAACGCAGTTTTTCAATGTATGGTAACTTGTTAGCAGATAATCGCAGAAAATTCACATTTGAGAATTTAGAGCAACACTTGGTAATATATTGCAATTATCAATCAATGGACTGAATCTTGTTAATGTTATATAATTTATATAATATAAAAAATAATTTAATTTACGACACTGTGATGAGTTTATATTAAAAATAAAATCTAGTCGGTGAATAAAATTTACTACAAACTAAACTTTTTGAGCATTTTTTTAAATCAGTTTTTAAGGCATTTTTTAATGTTTTTCGTGCTTATCTAATGCGCATATTTTAAGGTTTTTCGTGCATATTTCTGTTCTCTCTGTTAATTACATATTTGTAAAGAATTTCATATTTTTCCTATAATTTCAGATTCTTTATTGATTTTTGTGTGCTTAAAATAAAGCAAAAAATCCATATTTCGTCAATGAACAAAGATTTTAGTACATTAGAAAGCATTTTGGTTATTTAAAGTTACACTGATTAAAGTGTTTAAATGAAAAAGGTTTTTTGTTGTTTTGTTTTAAACTCTGAATTGTGCTGTTGAGTTTCAATTTTATTAATAGAGATTCGTCGCAGGTGATTAGTAAATCAGTAATTTAACTATTTGTTGGCCACTGAGCAATAACTACATTGACTTGTATGTATATAGTCACATACATATGTACACCTTACCCTAAGTTACTACTCCTACATAACTAATCAACCCTGATTATGATCTCTTCCCGATTACTTTTACCATGTCATGTTTCTATGAAGCTTTCGTTAAGAATAAAACATGAGTTCTCTTTTGACATTCAACTTTTAAAGACGTGTGTTTTATTTCTTCGGTACACCTCACGAAAACTCATGTAACTATGTGCAGGATTTCGATAAAAAAAATGTGTTGCGAAAAATTTTATTGAATGTGACAAATATATAAAGTTAAATATATTTTTAAATTTTATGGATATAAATAAAAATTTGTGAATAAAATCTGAAACGTAAAATAGAGGACGTGTGATTGTAACCTAATTATAAATATAATTGCAAACCGGAAACCTACAAGAAAAATTCGAAAATCGAGCTGATGTTTACAATATGCAAAAGTAATACTTAATGGACAAAGGAATTAAGTTCGGAATTAATGGAAAACTTTCAGAAAAGGCTATAATTTAGAATCCAAGACAATTTTTTTTCTTTCAAAACAGTCAAATAAAAACTGCACACAAAAAACGCTTAACACAAAATTATATACTTTTTATTTTTATTTTTTCATCTTGCCAACAAACATAAATCTTGCAAAATAACAAGTCAAATAAAATTTTTTCTAATAATTTAACAAAAAATTCAAATCAAAGAGCAAGACAAACGCATTTAGCATGAAACCTACAAAAGAGACGCTGTCTGTATCAGAAGCAGGGCTGCCAATTTTGCCGATTTATCGGCATTTTGCCGATTTTTCACTCAAATAAATGCAGAATGCCGCTTTGCCGATTTTTGCCTCAAAAATGACGATTTTTCACAAAAATTACTAAATTTTTTATCATTTGACACAAATTTCTCTAAAATAAGGAATCGAAAGGTTTAAACGGCGTTTACTGACGAACATAAAAAAATTGGCGGCTTAAAATCATTAAGACAATCGGCGGCTGGACACCGCAATAGTTTTCAATGACTTATGCAGGTACTTGCATTCTTCTTCATCTTCGTACTGAGTAGTTGTTTATATTTTAAAGCGTACACATGTGAGACGGAATATGGATAAGTATTTGAACAAACGAAAAGGTATTTTACTTGAAGTGCACCCAATAGATAGAATGATAAATCTTTTTTATAGAAAGCAACGCAGACGAGGAAAATGATTGTGCATCAGGTGTGCAGCAAAATCGGAGTGGATTGATGGTGGCACGGAGTGTTGGGCAGAAATAAGGAACAACTTTTTCTTTTGCAAACTGTGCAACGTGCAGTTAAAAGCTACTTCGGGTAAATGCGACTTGATAACCCATTCTAAAACAAAAAAGCATTTAACTGCGGCAAGTGCTATATCGACGCAAAAGAAAATAAGTGAATCTTTCAGAATGGAACAGAATGCGACCAAGAAGGCGGAAATAAGGCTGGCCATATTTATAGTAGAACATAATCTTTCCTTTGCTGTTGCAGACCATCTGACTAAGGTTTGCCAAAATTCATTTTCCGAATCACAATGTACAAAAAATTTGACGCTAGGGAGAACGAAGGCTACTTCTATCATAAAAAATGTTGTGGGTAAAGCACAATTTTTAAATGTCTGCAAACTTTTAGAAACCAACAAGTTTTCTTTGTGTGTAGATGAATCTACAGATCTTTCAAACAACAAATCATTGTGCTTGATCGTTTGCATGAGTTTACATTTTGAGATTCATGATTATTTCTTTGGATTGTTAAAAGTACATTTAGGTTGTGATGCTAAAAGCTTGCATGAACTAATTGTTGACCATTTCACAAAAAATAATATTAATTACAAATCCAACATGATAGGGTTTGCAGCTGATGGTGCTGCCGTAATGACAGGCAAACACAATTCTGTTGCTGAACTTTTTAAAAAAGAAATTCCAAATTTGTTTATAATGAAATGCGTTTGCCACTCATTGGCATTATGTTCATCCTATGCTTGCCTTCAACTACCATCCGAGGTAGAAACTTTGGCACGGAACATCTACAACTACCTTGCATATAGCCCTAAAAGATTTGGCCAGTTTGAAAACATTCAAAAATTGCTAGATTTCAATGCAAGAAAAATGTTGCATCCAAGCCAAACAAGATGGCTTTCACTTGAATCAGTCGTTGTAAGAATACTAGATTTGTATGAGCCATTAAAAATATATTTCTCGTTTGCAGCCAACGTTGATAAAATTGATACTTCTAAAGCCATTTTGGAGAATTTAAATGAAACAAATAAAATATATCTGTCATTTTTGAAATATTTTCTCAACGTTATTAATAATACCAACAAATTATTTCAAAAAGAATCAACGCAAATTCAAAATTTATATACTCAAATGGAGGTACTTTTTAGAACCGTTTTAAGTAATTTCATAAAACAAGATGCTATAAAAGAGAATATTCATTTATCTGAATTTATGGACACTAATAATTTTTTGGAATATGATGAAGTATATTTAGGTTTATATGCAAAAGAAATTATTTCAGAATCAAAACTTCAGAAAAATGAATTAAACAAAATAGTAATCACTTGCATTCATTTTTATATAGAACTTGGAAATCAAATATTAAAACGCTTTAATTTTAATTTAAATTCATTTAAATCGTTAAAATTAATTGATCCTCAAAGAATAATGATGAAAAATAATTCTTTAATGGATATTTTAAAAGAATTTCCTACTTTTATTTCAGAAATAGAAAGACAGTCGTTAGACTCAGAATTCAGAGAGTTAAATTTTATAAATTTTGAAGAAATATTTGAAGATACTGTTGGAATAAATTTAAAAAGTTTTTGGAAAAAATTTCGGAAATAAAACGTGGGGATACCACTTTGGCATTTCCAGTTTTGTCTAAATTCGTTTAAACTATTATGGTTCTTCCACATTCCACAGCAAATGTGGAACGAATTTTTAGTCAAGTAAACCTTAACAAAACTAAAATTAGAAGCTCGCTTGAGAATGACTCATTGGAAGGAATTCTTTATTCAAAAGATTACCTGAAATGTAATAACACAAATTGTTTTGACACAAAAATTAACAATGACTTACTGAAAATGTGTGATACGAGCATTTACTAATTATAAGATAATTATAAATCTAAATGATCTCACTATAAAATACAATTTTTATTGCAAAAAAAAAGTGATACACGAAGTAATAAAATTAGTTTAGAAATGTATAAAAACTAAGTACTTAGCTGACAAACGTCTATATTGTTATGTAGAAAAATGAAATTATTATTTTATTATTTAAATTTAAATAGGCTACTTAGTTCAATCGTATATATAAGCCAAATTACATGTGATAGTTATCAAAGAACAAATTACACTAAAGACACATGTTTAAATCATTCTGACAAACACTAGCAGAACGGAACAACATGCTGTTTTCGAAAGCCGCTACCCTTTCATCATCAGCGTTCTTGTGTTTGGTCTACTTCTGTGGTGTCAGTTGATGTATATTTCAGCTATTTATACAAACTTTTTCACTGTAAATAGAATACGTGAATTTTTTTGATTCATTCGTATTACAATATGTGAAAACTTTTTTTTTTTTTTTTTTTTTTTTTTGTAATGGAAAGCCCAAATTACACCTCACTAACTTACAACAGTGTGGCCATTGTTATCTATTCTTTACCAACTATACACATGTTTTTTTTAATTTGCTTAGTTTGTTTTTAACTTATGACAAACTTTTTTGGTTTGTTACTATAAGTATGTATATTCATTAATTTTTATTATACATCAACTGACACCACACAATTGAACTAAGTAGCCTATTTAAATTTAAATAATAAAAAAATTACAAACAAGAAAAATGTTCATAAATAAAGAGAAATCTTAAACCTAAAAGAATATAAAATGAAATTATTATGTTTTTTTGCTGAAATAGTTATATTTATGTTCAGTATTTAATGTTCAATAAATACTTTTGTTTTGTTTTTAATCAAAAAATTTTTTTATTTTAATATTATTTAGGTTGCCGTTTTTTTGCCGATTTTTTAAATGCAAAATACCGATAATGCGGATTTTTTTTTGGAAAAAGTGACGATTTTTCATGAAATGTACCTGGCAGCCCTGATCAGAAGCCTAACGAAAGAAGTTCAAAGAAAAAGAAATAACGGAAAAGAGAACGAAGCTGATCCAGTATAGAGCACGAAAAGAGAGAAGACAACGACCAACAAGCAACCAACGAAAGACAACGGAAAATATTCGATAAGTATACATATGTATATGTACATATGTATAGTTAATACAAAAGAAAGAAACATTCACATTAATATATATGTTTATATATTTAAAAAAAAATTTTGTTTTGAAAATTATATTTACACATTTATAGAAATGTACAGTAAACACTAGCTAAGGAGAAATCTGTAAAACAGCTTTATTAGCATTATTAATATTGAGATAAAAGTAAAATCTTAATATGTATATGTATGTAATAAATATTGAAAATATTAAAAACAGAATACCCAAATTAGATAAAAACGAAATTTCCCCACTAGACCTTATTAAGAGAATATTTAAGGCAAAACAAACAAAAAATTTAATTAAAACGAAATTTCTGTACTGGAAATTTATTAACTTTGGAAATATTGAGAACAAAAAGAAGCCAAATTAGATAAAAACAAAGTTTTATTTAACTTTGGCGATATTACGAATATTGAGGTAAAACAAAAACCTTCAAAATTAGATAGAAACGAAATGTTTGTGGTTTAATTTCGCTAATCCACATTCTGTAATTTTCAACCGTGTAACAATTTTCAAAAACCAAACAAAGGTAAATCATTAATTAGGAGAAGCGGAAATACCAAGAGTCATGGCGATGGAAATCTCGAATTCATTGTTCAGTGTCGTTATGACATGTATTAGGGATATTGCGAGTTTCGATGGATCAGATCTAAATAGATTGGCAGATTTTATCCAGGAAAATGAAAACATTTATACAACAATGATATCACAGTTTGACGAAAATAGTATGGCTATTATATTCAATTTCGTGAAGAACAAATGCGTCGGCGAAGCTAGAGATACTATTAACAGATACGGCCCTGTTACAAATTGGCCAAATTTAAAGACGAGATTAGTAACACATTTCGGCGAGAAAGAATCGAGCAGTGAGCTGATGGATAAGTTAAAAACCTGTCGATTAGATGGCACAATTGAGAGCTATTTTTATAAGCTAACGAAATTGACCGTACGCATTTTGAACCGTATTAGGACACACAGCGAGGAAACTTATTCTTCAGTAGAGGTTAATAGAATTGCACTTAGCGTCTTTAGGGAGCATTTGCCAGAACCAACAAAAACCATGATTTTCGCCAGAAATCCCACAAGTATAGATGAAGCTTATAGAATCATACTTGGAGCGCGACATCAGATGTATACGCGTTTCGGACAAAATTCTAGTAGGAGGGACAATGGCAACCGAAGTTATAATTTTAACGATACTTATAACAATAGACGAGAAAATAGGAATATTTTCGGGCCAGGAAATTTGTACAATGATCTAAAGACGAGCGGGGATGTAGGCCACCCACATAGCGCACAAGGTCCACGTTCTAGTAACATGAATAGTCGCATACAGAGCAATAATAATCTCAATCAAAATTTCACACGTTCTCTGGAAAATCTAAATTATCGGAATCGAAATAGTAATGATCTTAATAATTCACGGTATTTTAATCGGGCGGTAAATCATCGACGTTTCGGACAGAATTTTAGGCCAAACACTGGTAATGCGCCAATTGCGAATAATGCAGACCAAAACAGAAATAATCGTCAGTACAGAGACCGGAATGACAATCGTAGCTCGACGGTAAGCCGTATGCAAACAGACAGAACAAGACTAACACAACCCCACAGTAGCAAAAATGGAAACGACACGCAAATGGAGATTGGGAACAATTCGGTAAATTTTCGGGACGGAGCCCAACAAAATTACCCTATATTAACAATTGCCACATTTACAATTCGGCAAAGTTTGACAGGAGACCCATCAAACATTCGCTTAGCATCACGAAGACCCCTGAAAGACAGAATGACATCGTACATGTGGATATTTGGTTTCCAAAACGGAATGTAATGTATCTGACGTCTGTTGACAGACTAACGAAATACGCAACAGAGGCACTAAGGGAAAGATTCCGATATCTGGGAAAATCAGATCCTAGATATAAGAAAATATCAAATTTCGAAAGGAAAGACAATCACCTTATTTCCAAGGATTGTAAATTCCCAAAAATTCATAAAACGCAGGTAAAAAGAAAAAACCGATTCCAAGAATGATCGAAAATATATATGAACGATTGAATTGCTGTAGAGAATAAGAGAAAGTTAATAAATAATGTATTAAAAAAAATAATAATAAAAAAAATATATATTAGAAATATTAGAGAAAAGAAAGGTTAGAAAATCGTTATGAAACGAAGTAAGAAAGAATATTTAATAAAAAAATTTTTTTTTGATGTATACAAATTTAGAATAAAAATCATTATTGTATAATATGTATGTATGTATGTATAAAAACAAACTAGTAAACAAAATTATAAAAAAAAACAAAATTATTAACAACAAAATTAAATACTTTTAAGAGCAATCCGTTAATTTAATTTTTGCAGCTCAGAATATTAATATTGTTTTTATATCCTTCTCATTTAGATATTTCTCTAACGATTTGTTAGCATCAACAGGAAAATTGATAACAATGTTTACAAAAAAATTCTCGAAGAAATTTTCCTATATAAAATGTAATACACAAAAACGTTAAATACATACATACATAATGATGCATAAATAAAAAAAATATTTAAATTAATATGAGTAAAACAAAACTTGTAGATTGTATAATTACAGTAATAAGAACCGAAAATATGAATACAAACGAAAATTTACGAATGTCTGAATGACCTTTTTAGATTTGCTAATAACGAAATAAATGAAAGTAGTTATTTTTACTTATAATTAGAATATTAAATCAACCGGGACTGTTGATTGTTAGATCGGGGAGGAGTCACATACATATGTACACCTTACCCTAACTCACTACTCTTACATAACTAATCAACCCTAATAATAAATCACATACATATGTATGTACACCTTACCCTAACTTACTACTCCTACATAACTAATCAACACTGATTATGATCTCTTTCCGATTACCGATTACTTTTACCATGTTATGTATCTATGTATTATAAGAAGCTTTCGTTAAGAATAAAACATGAGTTCTCTTTTGACATTCAACTTTTAAAGACGTGTGTTTTATTTCTTCGGTACACCTCACGAAAACTCATGTAACTATATACATATGTATATTAACCTTACCCTATATGCGGCCTTAATGACAGAAGATAAACCCGAAAAACCGATATGGTCCGCAATACTAGCTCAGTTGGACACTGATAAAGCTAGTTTTGAGAAGTCATACAAGTGCCTAAACAAAAGCAACATGCCTCAAAGGCACACCCAAGTAAAGCATTTGAATCTACTAACCATTCATTGCAATCATACAGTAACAACAGCTAGGAATTTACGACATATGTATGTATTTATATTGACGTAAGAGCAAAGATTAATTACTGAACAGTTAATAGGGAAAATAAGAACAAAATTTAGCGGTATTTTAGAAAAATTAGGTGTCGTTAACAGCAAAATGTTAGGATGAGGGGGTTCAACGTCACAAGGGAAAAGAAGCTTATATTAAGATGATGCTAACTTTATGTGAAAGAACTGGCGCAAAACTGATTCCTTGTTCGCTTGTTCCACTTTTGTTTGTTAATGAGTATGTATGCATTTATATATACATACATGTGTGTGGGTGTATAAAATATAAATTGTTTGAATTAATATGTAAAAAATGTGTATTATTTCTTACTGCCATACCTAAATTGGCGCGTCAAGCGTTGTCTGGCTGTCAAAAGTTCTCATGCCCATACATTTTGTATGGAGCATACCGAAATAACGCGGCGTCAACGCTTTGCTATTGGAATATCCAATTTTGACAACGCGTAAAGAAGTGAAGTTGACTGCAGAAGTACTATTGTTTATTTTTTTAATATGTCATTATTGCTCAGTGCTGCCACAACCAAAAAATTTCTACAACCAGAATTCGCTTTAAAAGTTACCAAATGAGCGAAAAAAATCTTCTAACTCTTCTAAATAACTAATTTTTTAAAATTTTAATTATTTTATTTTAATTTTAATTTAAATAACAAAATTTTAATAACAAAATCACAAATAACAATGTCGTCGGGCAACCTGTTAAAATAATCAGGGTTGTTTTATTTGTTTGTTCGATAACCCTGTCTAAATCGTTTTGACATAACGTTGACGCTTTTATTTTGGTATGGCATTTCAGCGTTAAAGCTCGGCGTAAAAAAACGTTGCACTTGACGCTTTTATTTAGGTATGGCAGTTAGAAAATAATCACTTGTTTGGGAGGTATAACTTATTATAAATAAACTATAATTTTCATTAAGTTAAATATTAATGAACGTTTGCTATAAAATGTTCCTCTTTAAATATATATGCATGTATGTATGTATATTTTTTGCTTTAACTTTTAAGCACAAATATTTTATTTTTTGGGTTTGCACATTAATATTATTAAACTTATTAAGAGGGAATTCACTGAGTAACTAACTTAAGCAATATAATAAAAGTCACAATTCATATCATTAGTTTAAGTAAGTAAAAATAATGGGAAACATCTCTCCTTAGGTAGAGAGAGTAAGAAATGATAAAAGAGCAAAGTAATTACACTTTAGCTCCTAATTAAAAGTATATAAGTTTATAGATATAAAAAATATGTAGAGCATAATGGTTGATTTATAACATAAACACAGTTAATTAAGACTAAATTAGTCGGATCTTGCAGAAATTTCATCACAACGGAAAACACAATACAGCAAATAATTACAAGATTAAAAGCGGTTGTAAAAGGTGAAAGTGTCGAAATCCTCTCCAATAAAATTCTGAATTATAAGCAACTAAATCAATGTAATCCAAATCTTCATTTTCTGTGCACAATTGTGCTACAAAAAGAATAAAAAAAAAACGTACACGGACGCTTGTTCTCTTCTATTTCAGTTTGATTTCAGTCGTTATTTGAGTGTTAACGAGTGCTCATGTGCTTTTTTACTGCTTTTTTCAGCTTTATAGTTTTTTCAGCTTTGATTTAATTTCAAAATAAACCAGCAAACAAAATAGTATAATGGAAGACAGAAATTTTTGTTTTGTCATTAAAAATGCTTTTGGTAAACATTTAAAACAAAGAACACATTTTCCATTAAAAGGCATTTTGACCTTTTTTCACAAAGAATAAAAAAATAAAAGAGGATAAAAGAAAAATGTTTTTTCTTGAGCAAAAAAAAAGTTTATATGCAAAAAATTAAAGAAAGGGTTCTGCAAGAAGAGCAAAATAAGGAAATTTTGCAAAATAAAAAATTAAAAATGCAGATTTCAAGCCAAATAAGCTTGGAAATCGCTCAGCAAGGCAGATCATTTATAGATGGAATGCTAGCAAAAAATATTTTACAAAAAACTTTTCAAACGTTAAATTATAGAACAGATTTCATAAAGTCAATTTCCTTGTCACCACAAACTGCGGCTAGGCGTATTGCCCAAGTAGGAAATTCGGTGGAGTCTTCTATTAAAGAAAAACTGATCAATTGTAAATTTCTTTTGTTTTGTTTAGATGAAAGTACAGATATCAATGATCTTTGTCAACTGGTTGTCTGTGTAAGATGCATTGATGAACATTTTAATGTTTTTGAAACAATGTTGACATTGGAAACCTTTTATGGACATGTAACTGGAAAGCTTTTGATGGAAGTTGTAAGTGATAAACTATTTTCTATTGTAGATGTAAACAAAATTGTCAGTGTCTGCACAGACGGGGCAAATGTATATATGGTAGGAAAAAACACAGGTTTGATAGGTAGTATAAAAAAAGTGAAATGGCAATGCAAAACTTTTACTGCATTATCCATCAAGCCGCGCTTGCGTCTAAATTTATTACTCAAGACTCTACTATGAAAACCGCAGAGCGTATTATAAATAAAATAAGAGAACACAAGCCCTCACTCATCGAAATTTTGTAAAATTATTAACATCTAAAAACGCAGCTTCCAATAATCTTAAAATGTTCACTGAGGTACGTTGGCTCAGTCGTGGCGACTGTCTATGGCTATGTGATTTAAAAGAGGAATTCTAATGGCATGTATCCATATAACAAGTAAGCAAACAAACAAACAAGTATTACTCAGACAAGTACGTAACAAAATGAGATTTTATAACCCACTTGTCTAACCTACGTACTGTTACCTAGCACTTTACGTTTTATTAAATTGCAGAATTGCCATAGTGAAAATGTTAGTATTTCGTTTACTTTTTTCCATACAAAAACCAATTATTTTATTACTCAATGGCACCTCTAGACCGTATACAAAAGCAGCTGTTTTTTATTTATAAATCAAAATTTATTAATGTGAACAATTGCTTGTGAATAAAAGAGTGTATAAAGAATTAAAATTTAAACAAAAAACATGTTTCCATCCATTGAAATAAATTTTGACAGTGATTCAAATGAGAGTGATAGTGTGGACTCTCGTGTGTGTCGTAGATATATCCGAGATGCATTAAATGTACTGGATCTGCCGGAAAAGCGGTCGGTTAAAACAAAACTAGATGTAATTTCATTTACTTATATGTGTATTTTATAGATCTATTGCTACATTTCGCATAAACAAGGAAGTGTTTTTAATTCAGCTTGAAGAAATAAAGCCAAGATTAAAACCGGCATATAGAACTACCCACATACCAGTGACTATAAAACTTTCTACGTTCTTGACTTTTTTGGCTACTGGCGGCTACCAAGCATCAGTGGGAAACGAGTGCGTTTCATCTATGTCAAAGTCACACGTATCGAAAGTAATTACTGAATTGTTAAACATCTTTGTGGAGCACTTGGGACATAAATGTATTAAATTGGATAGAAGCTTAGAAGAAGAGAATAAAACAAAAGAAAGTTTTTATGAAACTGCTTCTACTCCCGGCATTGTGGGTTGTGTAGATGGGACACATGTCCGTATAAAAGCTCCTGGCAATGGAAGAAATCATCTTTATTATAATAGGAAAGGTTACTACAGCTTAAACGTGATGTTGGTAGGTATTATATATGTACATACACATATTTGTACATACATACACATAGTAGAATAAATAAAAAAAGTTAAACATGTCAGCTAATAACGTATATTTTTATTTTTGTGACCAAAATATGGTTATAACATATGTGGATGCACGACACCCAAGAGCCAACCACGATGCCTTTATTTGGGAACAAAGTGCGGCAAATCATTTCTTTAAATCTGGCTTTTCAAATGGAAAGCGAAATACGTGGCTTTTAGGTAATATAAAAAGTATTCGTATTTGCGTTACCATTAACACAACTTTTTAAACAGGTGATTCTGGCTATAAGTGGCAGCCTTACTTAATGACACCCTTAAGGAATCCAATAAATGCCCAAGAAAAGAAATATAATGAACAACACTGTAGAGCCAGAAACGTTATTGAAAGGTGCAATGGTGTTTTAAAAAACCGTTTCAGGTGCATAATAGGATCTAGGGGATAGCACTATACTCCTGAAAAAGCAACTAAGATTATAAACTCTTGTTGTACCCTGCACAACATCTGCAGTTTTTATCGCAACAACTGGGAGCCTTCTGATAGCGAGCGCCTCGCAAGTAGTAATGATGAGGATGACCATACTAATGCTGATTCGTTTTCCGAAGAAGCAGATGCTAGAGAAATACAGGCTGAATTAATAAGGAACTTATGAATCACAATAACATTTTTAATAATGATTTAGTTATGTATTTATTAACCAAAAGAAAAGAAAAAAAAACAATTCAATAAAAAATTAACTTATAGTAGTTTCATAACAAAAAAGAAAATGTATTATTTAACAAAGTATGTACATATACAAGTGATATACACGAATCTGACCTCAACATCCCATAATTATGTTAACTATAGTTCTAGTGAAGTAAACAATACAAACTAAATCAACTTAACTAAAATAAACACACATTTTATTTTTAAGCCTTTTTATTCATCCCGTTGCTGACTCAATGAGAATCAGCAAAAGGGCTTCATATTTCACTGATAATAAATTTTGTTTTTGAGTCTTTTATTCTTTCCGTTGCTGACTCAGTGAGAATCAGCAAAGGGGCGTCATATTTCACTGATAAGTAATTTATAAACAAACTGTAAGTAACTGTAACTTTAAGTAGAATAAGTAAATTTTAAATAATAAAGTTTTAGTTTTTACTCAACCCTTAATTGAAACAGTGCTTTTCAATTTGTTACTGGCGCAGTCGGTAGGATCCACGCAAAGGATCCGCAAACGTACCTATCGAATAATACTTAAAAAAAATGAAAACCAGTTAAATTTAATCCTTAAACATAGGCAAATATATGTACATATATATATATATATATATATATATATATATATATATATATATATATATATATAGAAAATAAAAATATCAAAAATAATAATAAATGAACAGTTATTGAAAAAATAAAAACAGAATAAAATAAAAACTAATTAAATTGAAGAAATAAATAAATAAACAAAGGAATAACAATGAAGCCTACTATCGCAAACAAAACCTAATAAAAACTGCAGCGGAAAACAACCTTTTTTTGCGAAGTGAACTAAAAAAAAATATATAAAATTGTACAAAATTGTTTATGGAAGATATCATCAACCATCTTAAAAACCTCACCTTAAAAAACAACAGCAACATGAATAATAATAACAACCCTAATAACAGTAACAGCAACATGAATAACAACAGAAATATAGAACAGGAGAGAAACTTCATCATGCAAGATTTGAAAATGGTTCATCCTTTTGGTGGACAAAGGGATGGATTAAGCACTTATATAGCAAGTATTGAGAGTGTGATTCCCAACATTGCGTCGATGCCGCGGGACAGCCGGGTGCTTTTCTTTAACTCCATCTTAAGGACGTTACATGACGAGGCGCTGGACGTAGTAAGAAGAGAAAGGTCAACAGATTGGACATCTCTAAAAGCAATCCTAATTGATGAATTCGAATTGAATATAACCAAAAAACAAAGGCGCTTGAAGGGCATTAGAGCCATTTGGATTATAGTCTCTACAATGTTTATCTTGACCGCAACAGTCAACGGTCAAATGATGGAAATAAACTCAATAGACCATGACATGGGTTACACCATAGTGGAGCAGGGGATCAACAACCAACCTACTAAATTTAAGTACCATGTATTAACTATCAATAAAACTTATCTGGATTTTATTTATGGCATCCTTCTCGAAAAATATAACAAAAACAAATGTTATCAAACTGATATGATCAAAAATTATCTCTCATTGGCAAACAAAGAGAGAAAAATATTTTCAAACAGACACAGAAGAGGTCTCGCCAATTTTGTGGGAAACGGATTAAAATTCTTGTTTGGTACTATGGACAACCAGGACAGAGACGAAATACAACAATAGAAGATTTTAAGAAGAATATGATTTCAACTAATGAGTTTAACGAAATTATTGAACTCATTAACAATGAAACAAAATTGATATCAAGATTTTAAGCTGAAACCTCCAAACTTCAAAATAAATTAACTGAAAAAATACTTTCGTATCTTTTTCTTGACAATGTAAAACTGTATCTAGAACACATTCAGGGTATTCAGTTAGCAATGCAACTGGCACAAATAGGTATAATAAATCCAAAAATAATGGGTTTACCCACCATTGCTAACATTACCGACATAGAGTTCAAAAGTGTTAGAGCAACTGTTTGGCTAGATAAAGAAATAATTTTCTTTGTACTGTCAATACCAACAGCATTCGATTCGTTAAAAAAAAATTAAAATTATACCGATGCCAGATAAAAATAAAGAAGAATTGGTATTGGATGACACTGACTATGTCAGGAAAAATAATATTATATTTCAAATTAAAAATAATAAAATTGAATACATTAAAAATAATTGTATTAGAAATCTTCTAAATAACAATAAGACCGAGTGCCAATTCAAAAGAAAAGTTGAATCTCTTATAGAATTTGTACAACCAAACATGATAGTAACGAAAAATTTAGAGCTAACGTACATAAAACAAAATTGTAATGAACTAAATATAACAATTGAAGGAAATAATATAATAAATATATACAACTGTAGAATTAAAATTATTGATTTCGAAGTAGAAGTACAAGAAGTTATTGAAAAACCATTTATATTACCTAGTCTTAAGGATACTCAAAATATTGTAAAACTAAATTTATCTTTGCCTAATTTGAAAAAAAAAAACATATTGAATATGTAAATGCGAAAAACGGAAATTATTCAGTGGGTCTTCTGATCTCAATTGTGCTAATATTGTTATTAATCATTGCTTTGTTTGGTAAAGATAAAAAATGTAAAACGATTGTAAAAAATAGGGAAAAGAACAATGAGGACATTGTTTCTTCTAAAGAGGGGAGGAGTGACATACACGAATCTGACCCCAACATCCCATAATTATGTAAACTATAATTCAAGTGAAGTAAACAATACAAACTAAATCAACTTAACTAAAATAAACACACATTTTATTTTTAAGCCTTTTTATTCATCCCGTTGCTGACTCAATGAGAATCAGCCAATGGGCTTCATATTTCACTGATAAGTAATTTATAAACAAACTGTAACTAACTGTAACTTTAAGTAGAATAAGTAAATTTTAAATAATAAAGTTTTAGTTTTTACTCAACCCTTAATTGAAACAGTGTTTTTCAATTTGTTACTTACATATCGCACACCCAATACAAAAGTGACACAACTCAAAATTTTAATTTTCTGACACAACTAATAATAAATCATTTTTATGAATTGCAACTTTATACCAACTCAAACATAAGGAAAGACAACTGCTCTTTAGCAACAGTTAACAACAATAAAATACACAAATATTTTTCTTATAGATAAACAAGTGTATTGTGCATAGTTTAATGATATAAACCCGAAAAATTTAAATTTTGAGTTGAGTCACTTTTGTACTGGGTGTTCGATATGTATATCAGTATGTAATTATATTTATTGCTAAATACAAATAAGGTACTCAGGGGGCTAATTCTCGTGGTCGAAGTCATGCGCTCGAAGTTGCGATTTTTTTTACTTTTAGGATTCTGTCACTCGTTATCGAGTAAGTTGTATCCATATTTCTGATGATGGCACTCGATAGAGAGCTTACGTTCGATATGTCGAAATTTTATTTTTAAATATTTCGTTGGATAAAAAGAAAATGTAAGCTAAATTTTTTATATTTTTTTCATATTAACTTATTTTTATTAATTATTACGTCAAATTCAACAAAAATAAATAAATTTCAGGCAAAATACAAATTCTTGCTGATTTTATGTCTGAACACAGCAATTTGGCAAAAGGCATACTACCAAATACCTGTCAAGGAAAGGCTACGCCTAACAGACTTTGGGAAACCTTGACCAATAAATAAAATGCCTCTGGTCCACCGTTAAAAGATGTAAAAGTTTGGCGAAAGGTAAATTATTCATTGTTTCCCACATTAACATACTGCAAATAAAAAAGTTTATATTTTTCGGTAGGTGTATGCTGATCAAAAGCAAATGGTTAAGAAAAAGCTTTATTATAATAAATGTTCACGCAAAAAATCTGGAGGAGGTCCTTTTGAAGAAAAACCATTGAGTGCAACTGATGAAAAAATTTTGGAAGCTGCAGGCATTGATGTTGCTGTAGCTGGTTTAAAGGAGGTTCGAACATTCGGATCCCAAAACCAGCAACACGAAGAAATATGTGACAACAGCACAGATCCGTCTCAAGAAAGTGATGACTTAATCATACAATTAATGGATGTAGTTGAGGAAGAAAAAACACCAAAAAAGAATCAGTTTCTTATCAGTTTTCCAAGACTCGTCACCTTTATCTTATCTAATTATAACTATGAACTGAATAGACGTGCAAGCGATTACACGCAAGAAATTGAAAGTCTATTTAAGGCATTAAATAATGCATATATGACAGATGCAGTTACTTCGGAGTTAACAATTAAATATGTTACTCAAATCGCAGTACAAGCGCTTTCTAAAAATGCAAACAATGACAGGGCAAAATTAGTAATGGAAGCTGGACAATTCAATACAATTAATGAAGCTGTAGCAAAATTTAATAGCGTCACAAGTGGTTATCCCATTTGAGTAGGCCCTCGCCAGTTGTCGAGAGTATAGTTCAGTCTGGAACCTGCTAATTTATTCAGTAGTGGTTAAGTGAATTGTAATAAATTATCGTTAAGTAAAATTGTAATAAAGAAACTCATTGGTCCACAAAAATAAATATTTTTCTGACAGAGTTCTGGACACAGGCGAGTCCTAACTTAGCAGATAGAGAAATCGTCGTCACAGTAGAAAAAGCGAATATTTCTGAACTTTAGTGAGAATATCGTTCTATTATCTAATAGCTGGTATGTCCAAACTAATGAGCTATTTTCGATTATGGAATGCAATTGATATGTCCGACTTAAGCACACTTTTATTTTTGCTAGGTGGACACTGCAAAAACTCCTCAGTTCTCGAATTTAATATTGCAATGGCTAAGCTATTACCTTTCAAAGTAACCCAGTTTAGCACCATATCAAATTGTCCAAACGACGATACTATGTTTGCCCTAGTGAGTTTTAAACAATTTTAGAAGATACTCAAAGAGCAAGTTTAGAAGGTACAGAAAGCACTCACTTCCCTGACGTAGATGTCGCAGATATATACGATGAAAATTAAGAATATTTTAATGAAGATGCCGATTTTTCTACCTCCAGTGCAGTTTGCAAAATTCATGCAAAAATCTTCGAAAAAGAGATATTAAACTTACTAGACTTTATACTATTACGGAGGCATTCCTTATTAAATAGCATATACAGTGACAGCTCGTATTACTTACTCTATAGTCCGCGTTGGTTGCAAAAGCTCGTTAAACCGAATTTTAATTTTTTAGTTTTACTGCTTCTTTTACAAAACCATGTATGGAATTTTAAAACTAACGAAATATCATGGAGATACATTTTGTCGCAAAAACATCAATTTAAATAATATGGCAGAAAAACGTACACATAAAACGCTGTCATTAAATCTTAAAATAATAGAAGAAGTAAATCGCGGACAATCATTCTCTTAGTTAGTGTGAGTACGCGTCTATCGCAAAAAGTTCGTTAACTTTAAACTTTTCACGCGTCATGTTTAAAAATGGCCGCTACTCAGCTCATATTTGTTTGTTATTTTAATTGTTGGCTGGTGAGCAATTGACTGTAGTCTACTTAAAAAGTAAAAAAAAAATTAAGAAAAATTAATAAAAAAACAAAAATTGTTGTACTCCAACGAAAGTTAAAAATACAAACAAATGTGAAGAATTTCACCCAATAAATGTTTTATAATTATGTGAGAAGGTGATGGAGAAAGTTGTCAAAAACCAATTAGAAGACTATATAGAAAATAATTGCTTGCCATCTACATATCAGTCAGGATTTAAAAAAAAAAAAACATTCATGTGAAACAACAGTGAACTATTTAATTAACAGATGGAAATCTGTAAAGAAACATAATAAAGTAAGTCGAACATTCCATTCTGAATTGATGTAATTTTGTTTTTACGCGTATTTTTTAAATTTTCTTAATAAATTGTTATTGTTCAGTAAAATGTATACGGCCGCATTCATAAAAAATTGTAATTTTAGGTTTAAAAAACAAAAATAGATATAGAAGACTTATTGTCCAATAAACCACTAATAAAAATTTGTATTCATAAATGCACAATAATCCGTAAATACGTATTTAACGTTTTAATTTATTTTATGCTCTTTTATGGCGACGCTTTTCATTTTCAGTTGTTAGTGATGCTAAAAAACATTATCAAGAAGCCCGGTAGCCAAGGAAAATTTTTTGATAACATTGATTTTATGCAAAAATATAACTAATTTTTTTATTTTAACACGTTTTGTTTATTATATTAAATAGCAGGCATAATTGATTGAAAATATATATGATTAAACGTGTATTTTGTAGTGAACCATTAAAAAAAATACTCGGGTACCGAGTTTGTTTACATTTTATGTTCATCACTATTATAGTTTTTCTAATTTAATTAATTTCTTTGCCCGCCTTGTAAAAGAAAATTAGTTCCTGTTTCTAAAAACAAATAAAAAATGGATGGAAGTAGCGATATCAGCATTGTTAAGGTGATAAATCCTTATGATTTTAATGTGGATTGCAAGGTTAGTTTATATTTTTCGAAATAAAAAACTGCCTATACAATCTAAACATGATTTATATTGTGTATAAAATTTTGTATATTCTCAGATTGAAAAGAATAAGAGACTCGATTTAAAAAAAAACGCGGTGTGAAAATTGGAATGAGGTGGATAAAGTTGAGTTTTGAGTGATTCCATGCTGCACTGTTTTCTTTTGCAGGAGTTATTAAAGGATCTAATAAAAAAAGAGTAAAGGAAGTGGAAAATAAAAATACAAATACCAATCACTTAAAAAAGAAAGCTTGGCTGCATATTGCAAAAGAGTAAGCTGTATTTTCTACAACTGCAGAATTGTTTTTAGGTACGGATTTTGTTTTATAATTTTTCAGTTTGTGCTCATGCCAAAGTCGTTCCGTTTTTCAACTGAAGTCACAGTGGTCAACTATAAAGATGCTTGCGAAAAAGGAAGTTGCGGAGTTTCGTTCGAAGTCCAAACAAACAGGAGGAGGTGAAGCGCTACAAGAAATAGCTCTTTCTGACAGTGACATACATAAGTGTTTAGCTTCCAAACGAATTTGTGATCGACACTAATGTCTACGACTCAGATGTTGTTTTAGTGGTAAGCATTGTAACGACCAAAGTCGGAACCTCGTTTTGGCCCCAGTAAATTTTAGTATAAGAATCTTGTATGTAAGCTTCATATCATTTTATTTCCCATATATTGTATTTTAAATTTGAACATACGTTAATTTAAATCTATTCTATTCGATATTAGAATACAACCCAGCACCAGTGGTGTAATATGTCACAGCTGTTGTTTATGTGCACACACACGTATGAGTTCCACATGTGTGTGACTGCTGTGACTGGTATAAAAGGCCGAACACAACGAACGATCGGGGACATAGAATAAGTAGTATATAAACCCTAAATTGTTTAGAATTAGGGGAGAATCAATAAAGATACATTAAAAGAAACATACGCCTTATAATTTCACTATATGCAATCGAAAGCTGACATTAATACGCGTCGATTGATATATAGGTTATACCCCGGGAGACTTTCAGAAAAAAAATTATAGATCTATAAAACTTTCAAAAAATTAAAGAATCGTTGAAAATACTTTTTTTGTGTTTTACATATTACTCACAAACGGTTCTGTGGCCACAAATCACGCTACCTGCTATCAAAAGCTGACAATAATGCGCGTCGATTGATATATAGGTTATACCCCGGGAGACTTTCAGAAAAAAATTTTAGATCTAGTAAACTTTCAAAAGATTAAAAACCCAAAAGTTTTTGTGTAGTTCTCTGGGAAGAGTTAGTATTTTAATAAATAATAAAAGGTTTGCTCAAGATTTTAAAAGAATGAAGAGATATGTAAAACTTAATTCTTATCTGTATTTTTTATGGAAATAATAGCATATTAATATTATTTTGATTGAAATTATTATAATTGTAATTAAACATAATGAAAATTTCGATATCAACAATGTGTGGTGAAAATTATTGTTTCATTTACGTTGTTCCTTACAAAAAGTCTGGCAGTATAATTATGAGTAGTAAGAATATATGTGGCTTCTTAAAAAATAAAGAGTGTGTGACAATGAAAATGTGCGAAAGAAAACTTGCTTTTCAACAAAGCGAATTGTGGGATGAAACAAAAATTTATAACTGTAAAGTGAAGACTAAGAAAATTTCCCATTTTGAGATATTTTTGGGCGTAGATCAAGGAGGACAAATTGCAATATGTGTAACAAACAAGCAATCCATTATAGTATTATAGGAGTGTATTTATTACATATTTATAATATATTACGGTTCAAGTTTGAGGTAAGTACAGTATGTAGTTGTTATTTTGCTAATATTTTGGTACAAACCTCGAGCAGCATATTTTAGCTTTTCTCACAAACTTTGGAGAATTTCACCGAGATATGTATGTAGTGATTTCAGAAAATATTATGTGGCATCATAGTTATTAAAAGGAAATTGTCAGTTGAAATTGTTTGTCTTAGTCAACAATTGAAGACAAATTTAAATTAAATACTTACATAATAAATAAATAAATAATTAAATTAAATACATAATTACAAGTAAATTTTTTATAAAAGTGAAAAAAAATACTTAATATTGAAATTCATTATTGGGATATTCTCCCCAACTAATCGTAATAAACAATTAGAGCTTTTTCAAAATGCATAGAAAAAATCAAAAGTTTGTTGTGGCTTTAGCTCTTCATATGCCGACATTTCATTGGTTACTAAAACCAAATCGTCAGTGAAGTGTTGAGAGAAAAATAAAATAGACTCACGTTGAGTAAATTGTTTGTTGTGTTGGTTTGTATAGAAACATTCTACACCTACTATGATTATATATTTGTTGTAAGTCATATGCAATATTGAAATTCTCATATTGTATTTGATTTATGTGGCATAAACATCCGAGGTTAAATGTTTTCAAACTGCTTAAACTTCACTGACGATTTGGTTTTAGCAACCAATGAAATGTCGGCATATGAAGAGCTAAAGCCACAACAAACTTTTGATTTTTTCTATGCATTAGTGAAAAAAAAAAAATTATAAAATCAAAAGCTTTATAAAAAATTTTATAGTGAAAAAAGTGATTTATATGTAAGAAGTTAATACGTGGCGGTAAACTGCTTTTTTTTGTTCTAAAATTTTCACTATCGAAAACATGAACAAATTTGAAAACGTGAACACCCTTGGAAAAAATTAGTTCACGTTTTGGCGTTCACTGTATATTTCATTTAATTTAAAATTGTATATTAACAAAATTCTAATATAGTAATATAAAAAAATAAAATAAAAAAATAAAATGCGTGACGTTTCGAAATTATAGAGGGCGAGCTTAGAAATGGCATGGTGACAAATAAAATAAGCCGTGAAATGTACGAATTCAAATATGCCGGTACATTCAAGAATTAGAAATGTGCCGAAAAATAGAAGAATGATTTCACACATCGTAAGTTTTGCGCAAATGCAAAAAATTTATAAAAATTAACTTGTATTGAAAATTTTAGATAGCGCGATCTTCGCAAAGGACTGCAAAAAAAAATTAAGGATGATGACGATGAAAAAGCTTTAGATGTGCTTCTAAACTTAGAAGGGAATATCCCGAATGAAGTTATATTAGAAGATAGTTTGAACATAGAAAAAATCTGCAATCCAGCAATATTCGAAAATATTGCTTTATCTAATCAAACGTTAGTTGGTGAAGAAGTTGGAGCTCGCAATGACGAGCTGGAAGATATCGACTTCTATTTAAGTGCGGATGAAATGTGCGCCTTAGACGCTTTAATGAGCTTAATTGAAGGAAATGATCCAATCTTAGAGGAGGCAAACATCTTACAAAATGAAATGGTATTTATTGTACATACTTAAGAGTGCTCGTTCAATCTTAAAATCATTTTAATCTTTCAGAAATGCGATCGCCCAATTTCGCCAACTACGAACGAAAATTGTAATTTTAATATCACGAACGAAAATGGTAATTTTAATATCAATAATAATAATGATAACAATTATAATATATGTATATATATGTATATATATATATATATATATACATATATATATATATATATATACATATATATATATATATATATATATATATATATATATATATATATAAGTATATATATACATATATATATATATATATATATATATATATATATATATATATATATATATATATATATATAAGTATATATATACATATATATATATATATATATATATATATATATATATATATATATATATATATATATATACATATACATATATATATATATATATATATATATATATATATATATATATATATATATATATATATATATAAGTATATACACATACATATATATATATATATATATATATATACATATATATATATATATATATATATATATATATATATATATATATATATATATATATATATATATATATATATATATATATATATATATATATATATATATATACTTATGTATGTATGAGCGGAAAAGGACAGAACAATCGAATTTTAAAAGTTATTTATTTTTAATTTTTAAGTTGTTTTATTTCATTTATATTATTACATACTTTTATGTATGTATGTACATCGATGTTTTAATATAGAGAGATCGTATTTCAACTTTTAGTTACATTACAGGGGAAGGAAAAAACTCAATAGAATCTGAAAAAGTATATAATTTTTTTTAATATGATAATTTTTTTCTTAGAACATCCAACAACTTTAAAGGTTTTATTTTATATTTTTCCTACATTTAAATAAGTTATATAAGATATGAAATAAAAATGCCAAAATACAATTCATTTTAAATTAACAATGAAGAAATCTAAGTTAAAATACAGATGTTAAATACAAAATAATGTACTTTTAATAAAATTTAGTTTTTAAAAAGCAAATTATTATAGAAGTGGTGGCAATCTGTCGGCAGAAACTTTTTAAATCTTGCAAGTGGTCCCACTTTTTTTAGATATTGATATTTTTTCTTTATAAATGCCCCTATTGCGGTTCACCACTCAACTCAGTTTGGTCGTGTAGAGTCAACCCAACTTATGCACAACCAAACTCATTTTAGTTATTGTGTATCGCAATAACTAAAGTTAGTTTGGGTTGTGCATAAGTTGGGTTGACTCTCACACGACCAAACTGAGTTGAGTGGTGAACCGCAATAGGGGCAAAAGTCATTTAGTGGAAACATATTTAATAGCAGCTTTCGATTTTTCTGGGAATAGCTCATATTCAGCTGTTATATTAGTTTTAAAATAAATTAATACCGACGAATCATTTGCCAAGGCTCGTAGCATATTTACTGTTCGATTACCAGATTACCAATGCTTCTGCCTAAATCTTGGTGATAAATATGTTTATGATTTCTTTGCTAAGCAATGTTTTTTACATTGACGAATAAACGACTATATTTGAGAAATTTAGCTTGGCTTTAGCAGACTTGCGCAAACTTGAAGGTTTATCGGGACTGTCTTGTGAAACGTGTTTACCACAACTATAAATTTAATTTCGAGTCATTTTTTCATTTAGTCCTAGAGTTGAATGAAACATTTTGTGGCATACCTGCTTGATTTTTTCTCAAAAAATATTAAATTGTGTGATTACGTCTTGAATTTTCGGTGCAAGTCCTTGTTTCTCAGAAATTTTTGTACGACCAGTAATACAATCCGCTTTTTCTCCCAGGACATATTACAAAACAGTTGAAAAACTTCATTTCAAATAGTCTCTGCAAACTTTGAACAATTCCTTAGTGCATTTTTTGACAATATTGTGATGAACAAGATTCTCCAAGTTGCCTTGAAGCCTTTGGCCTTAAGATTTAAATTACTGTAACTGTACTGTTATTCGTTTATTTTTTAAGGGAGGTGTATTTAAGTTTTGCCTATGTAAAAAACTGATTTTGGAAAAAATGATATACGACCTTTCTATATTAAGCCTTCGATATATTTTTAACATTCTGTAAATTTATTGATATTTACTAGTAGTTTTGAGATTAAGTTTTTATGGAATTGAAAATTTATGTGCATTTGTTTCTTAACGCAGAGAGTGGTATAATAAAAAAATATTGAAATCAACTGACTAAATGAAAATATATTTTTAACAATGGCAATATTGTTCATTTTAAGCAAATTTGTTGTATTGAATATAGTTTTGATTAAAATAAATATTCAGTAAGGCTAATTTTTTTTTTCGTTGACTTTATCCGCGAAAATTTTTTCAGTATATTTTCGTATTTCAGATAATAGAGAATATCTCCTCGAATGTAAATACAAATATGAAATGAAGAACGATTCGTCCATGTCGATTCTTGATACCACTGATTCTATTCCAATAGATTCCAGCATTGCAGTGATAAACAATATTTCTCATTCCCAACCTACATATCCCAATAAAACCAACTCCTCAACTATTGCAACTGCTCATATGCCTTCTTGTAATATATCGCCACCATTTGTATCTACTGGAACCCTTTTTTTATCTGAAAACGCCGACAAGGAAAAAGCCCAGTCGAATGTAACAACACCATTGCAATTGTAACATCACCGAACATTTCTATAAACGATTCCCACTCTGCAATTTCAACTACTTGTGCAGTATCTTTCACAAATAAAAATTTAATTTCACCGCTTACTGCAGTACCACATAATGTGTTTCCCAGAAATATATTGTTGACAGAAATCGACAAGCAACAGATCCAGTCAAATGTAACACCACCGAACATTTCTATAAACGATTCCCACTCTGCAATTGTAACTACTTGTGCAATATCTCTGGCAAATAAAAATTTAATTTCACCGCTTACTGCAGTATCAACTAATGTGTCTTCTAGAAATCGATTACTTTCAGAAATCTTCAAGCAAAAACCGCAGTCGAATGTAACAACCCCAACAAAATATTCTTTAAACGATTCTTACTCTGCAATTGCGACTACTTGCGCGGTGCCTTCTGTAAATATAATTTCATCGTCTACCATCGTAGCACCACTTAATGTATCCGCTGGAAATCTACAGTTACCAGAAACCAAAAAAAAAAAATCAGTCAATCTCTAAAAACGATTTAGATTTTTCTTCAAAAACAATTCCTGCTGACGTATCTAGTTCAAGAATATCGACGAATTGCACTTCTGTCGTTAGTTGCAATTCAACTTCTATTATTACACCTGATTTATCTCCTCTACATTCAACGACAATAAGCGAGCAAAATTTAGATACTTCGCTCAAATCTATTTCTTTACTAAACAGATCCAGTTCGTCTTCAAAAACAACTTTTTCTGAAGGGTGTCCTAGCGAATTATCCTCCGCAATATCTATTGATGTAGAACTCTCGGAAATAGTGAGTCCAGTTTTTGCACCCGCCTCAGGAGCTGATGTACATAGTTTGAAAACAGTAAAATCTGATTTAAAAAAAATTTTAAGGTAACAAAAACTATTTCCTCTCCTAGCAATTCTATGTTATTACATTGTATGCAGAATTCTTTAAATAGTACAGTAAACACATCAATTTCTTTGTCCAATAAAACACACTCTGAATATATTCCGGACTCAACGATTGAAACCACTAATGAAAATTGCAACTCGACAAAAAATACTTCCGTTGATCAAGATAAAAGTATAAAAATAGTAGAAAATCCTTTGGAGTTAGCCAGTGTAAATGTCCCTCACAGAACCCGCGTTCTAAAGAAGCATTTCTGCCAATTTTGTAAAACGTTGCAAACTACAATTGCGAGGCATTTTTATTTAAAGCATAAATCTGAAAAACAGGTTAAGGAAGCGTTAAGTTTTCCAACTGGATCGAAGGAGCGATTGCAGATAATAGGGGAGATAAGAAAGCAAGGCGATTTCCTTCATAACACTTCTAAAGATCACAATACCGGAATTATTATTGTTAGCAGACAACAGCAGGATAAACAAAGAAATACAGCGGATGATTATGTATGCTGCAAAAACTGCAAAGGGTTTTTTACAAAAACAACGCTTCGTAAGCACTTAAACAGGTGCGATAAAAATAAAACCAAAAATTCAAGATATAATCTAGCAAATGGTAGAAAATTAACACAGTATATCCATAAATCAGCAAATGCTACACTAAGGACCAAGATTTTTCCTGTTTTAAGAAATGATGATGTGACTAAAGCTATACGATATGATGACTTAATAATAAAATATGGAAATAAATTGACAGAGAAATACACACTTAGTCACCAGGATGAGTTGATCAGGTCTGAACTGAGATTGTTAGGACGATTTTTACTTGAGGTAATGGCACTTGATAGCAATATTACAAAATTAAAGGACATATTCAAACCGAGTTTATTCGACACTTGCGTTCAAGCCTTGCGAAAAACTGCACATTGGGATGATTCCCTAAAATGGTTTAGAACACCTGCTGTTGCACAGCATTTGACAACGTTAATAAAAAAATGCGGCAAAACACAACAAGCAGAATTTATCAAAACTGGCTCAGAAGAAGCTATACAACAACTTAAATATTTTTTGGATCTTTGGGATGAAGATATTCGTTGTATAAACAAAAAAGCCTTAGATGATCAATGCACCCAAAAGAGATCAAAAAAAGTGATATTGCCACCGAAAAGTGATATAAAAAAATTATATTTGTTTTTAAAAAAACAAATGCTGGACGCTATTGTCATATTAGAGAAAACATTTACTTTAAGTTACTGGAAGGATCTAGTAAAATCCACACTAATTTTAATTCAGATATTTAATAGAAGGCGCGCGGGAGAGATTGAACGATTAAAAATAAGCGATTATTTAAATAAAGAAGTAGTTACGGAGTCTGTTGGGAGTGAAATTCGTGAAAACATGTCGGACGAGTCATTGTCATTCGCAAAGCAATTTGTTCGATTAACACTGCGAGGAAAATTGGGACGAACTGTGAGTGTGCTTCTATGCCCCTTAGGCATAAAAGCTATTGATTTAATTATTAAACACAGGGCCAGAGCGGGAATAACAAACAATGAATTCATTTTTTCTAAAAATACAACATCGAAATTCGCAAAACCCTATTACAGAGCTTGTCCCCTTCTTAAAAAATTTTCCGTTGAATGTGGAGCTAAAATGCCGGACAGCTTGAGAGGAACTTCTTTGAGAAAACATATTGCTACCTACACGTCATTGCTCAACATAGAAGATTCAACAATTGATACCCTTGCTAACTTTATGGGACATCACAAAGACATCCATAAAAATATTTACCGAGTTTCAGTGCCGGTAGCAGAGGTGACACGTGTATCGAAGTTGTTAATGTCGGCGATAGGTGATGAGGAGTTAAACGAAGATAGCGAGGATAATGAAGGTGAATATCCCGAAGTAAATAGTAATGCTCAATTATACCAAGAGTCAAAATGTAACGAAAGTACATCTTCAAAAAAGAAACGAAGCAGTAAGTACAAATTCCTAATTGCTTAGAACATAAATTTTAATTTTAATCAGAATAAATTTAAAAAATTTATACTTATATGTACACAGATACATAAATACTTGATACATCGAACATTAATTTTTTTATTAAAATTTTTTAAATTCTATGTAAAAGCATCCCCTTACGGTAAAACAAAACGTATTAAGTGGAGTAAACAGGAGAGAGAAGCAATTCATTCCATTTTTGGCGATTTAAAAAAACTGGAAAAGTTGCCTAGTACGATGCAATGTATAGACGCCATTAATACTCAAGCAGCTTTAAAAAACAGGACCCCACTTCAACTAAAGACTTGGATCGATAATCAGAGGCGATACAAATAAAATGTAAGAAATTAGAAATCGTGATATTTATTAAAATTAATATTGTAATTATTATTGTATATTGTTAGTATAATCAATAGCGATAAAAAGTTTTATTAGTAATTATTAACCCATGTTCTGAAACTCGTATGACATTTCATAATATATGTATAAAAATTTAAACAATAGAACTGTAATTGCAACTACAATTAATAATTTTCTATATTTTTAGGTTTATATGCAAATATTTCCACCCGACGACACTGGACGCCATTCAACCGTTTTTATTTTTTATTTTATGTTAAAATTCCTTTTAACTTTTTGTTTTCCATAAGATTGCTTCATTATATTGCATCGAAAATTTATTTATTTTTTAATGACCAAAAATATTGTATGTAAGAATAATGAAATGCTTTTAAATCATAATTACTAAATATAAAAACGAGCAAAAAATGATAATTAGAAATTTTTATTTTTTTATTTTTAATGAATCTTACATATGTATAAGTATGATTTTAGATTTATGGGTTTTCCAATTTTATTAAAACATACATACATAAAAAGCCTCTAACTGTTATTCAGCTATTATGATATAAAACATTTTGAAGGAAATTTCCAGAAGGCTTTGAGAAAGGCTCTTCATTAGAAAATTCTTTCTTTCAATGACACTAATTGATCTATAGCTATCCTTAAGTTTTAAAAAGTAAATTTTTATATTGAAAAATTAATTATTTGTGATATATAGAAAATAATAAATGTAAAATATTATATTAACAGTTTCCAACACAAAATAAAAAAAATTACTGTCTTTATGTAAATGTAAAAATAAGTACTTTTATTTCAATGTAATCAAGATCTCAACTCAATTTCCAAAGAAATAAAATAATGCACTAATGGATACCTTGTAAGTATAACAATATTCCCCAAGAAAAACTTACATCTTTTTACTGGACTACAAGCACGTAATTGTAAAAAAATATAAGCATGGAGAAAGCAAACTGATAGTTTGAACATTCTTTTGGACAAACTGCCCAGATAATGAACAAACACAAAAATGATTCCACATGTGAAATATGACAATGTGTGTTCCAACAAGGGTTGTAGACAATTACACTGATTACGTATATAAGTATGTATATAAATATCAAATTCTTGATTGACCGGTGATATCGTGATACTTGCAGCTCTTTGAAAACCATTCGAACATTTAAGTAAACCTGAAACATCAAGGATCGAAGATTCATACTGATTTGTTCATGTTCTTATACATGAATATGTTTATATGGACTCTGACTTTGTTTTTACAATAAAAAAATAGAATATTAAAAGGTAACATAAAAAAATGCAAGGTATCCAACAGAAGCAGACGAAGAAAATAAGTATGAGAAACTTTTACTTACATATTTTTAATTATAAATTATTTTTCTAGGAGCCAACGATGTCCGGCAGGGTAAAGATCCGACAAGCCAATATATTTTTTACATTTTATTTACTTCCAATTTACAATTTACAGTTCAGAACGGTTTTTTTTGTTTGTTTGTTGGTAAATTGATTTTAATGTCTTTACGTGTGTTTAGTAGATGTAAGTTACCTTAAATGCAGGACTTACAATGCAAGCGACCGGGATTGCATTATAAACAAACAACTTTGTTTTATTTTAAAAAATTGCGAAATGATATTTAATCTCATCTTTCCAGACGTGATCATGGATTGAAAAGCAAAGAGGAGAACAATGCCAAAATAGAAAGTAATAATCAATCTGAAAATCTTCCACTATGTCAATGAGGAAACTGCCTCCCAACAACTGCTAGAAATCTGAGAAACTTAAACTACACTATCTTAATGAACATTCTCTTCTATTTGTTTCACTTTATTTTAATTTATACAAAATATAATTTAATATTTGAAAATATTATTTTAATCTTTAAAATAAAAATTATGTATTACAGACACAATTTTTATGTATAAATATTTCTAAGGTGTAAACAAAATCTATAAAAATTGATAAAATCAGTAAACACAAAATATATTTTTCCAATAAATTAAAAACACTCTTATTGTAAGTAAATATAATTTTATTTTTCTTTTACTTCATACTAAAATATAGTTTAATATTAAAAAAATTATTTTGGCATTTAAATCTTGATTTTGTAAATATGTAACTAATATACTTTAGTATTGTAAGAAACTATTTATGTAATAATTTATGTATACGTATATAATAAATATGTAAATTTACAAAATAATGCACAATGTTTCTCTATTATACAATAATTATTTTATATAATTAAATGCACTGAATATAAAATTCTTTTTAAAAGACTTTTGTTACATATAGAAATGGAAATTTAAAAATTAAGTTCAGTTAGACGTTTTTATAATTTTGATACAAAATAAATAGAAGCTTATTATACACAATTTATTTCCGTCATTAAGCTACAAGCTCATCCATGCGGATTGTTAGATCGTTTGTTTATTTCATAAATATGAGCTAGAAACGAATTTTTAGTCCTTCCCATAGTTTTCTGTAGCTGTTCAGGTTTAAGAAAATCCTTCACATGCAAGGTACAATACTACGAAGAGATAAGAAAAATTATAGTTAACACAGTGATTTGGTTATCAATAAAATATCAATTGAGGGATTAGTTTTGAACGCACTATTTTTTCTTACATTTATCTTACCTTGAATTAAATAATTTGCCGTCTTTTATCCAATCATATGCTAAGCATGTCCACAAATTGGGATTTCTTAAAGGCATATTTTCATATGACAATATGGAATCCAGCCGAATTCCATTGCACGTACGATCACTGGGTTAGTAAACAATACCAATATTTTTGCATTAGAAATGTGGAAGGCTGCAGATTCGATAGAACATGATAAGCTATTGTTTTACTTGGTCTCGGTTCTATTTTGGGCAGTAAAATATATCCGGTTTTTCAAGTAGTAGTTGAAAAACTGTAATTGTTTTCATTATGGCTTGTTAATATATGATGGAAGTCAACAAAACATATACGAACGAATTATAGTTTATAACACCAATTCAATTTTATGTAAATTTTAATAATTCAACAATTTGTTGCAATTTTTCACTTTATTGTTTTACGCATTTCACACAGATATGCCTGAAATTACTTAGTTGCTGCAATCTGTCTCTTAATGTAAACATATTTAACACTTTGCGCTTGTTTATTATTTCAGATATAATTTCAATTATTTATTAATTACATTTCAATATCACTTTGTAAAATTTCACTCCACCAATTTACAAAATAACACAAAATAATTTCATTTTTGTATAGCTGTTGCTTTTAGTGCATTGAGTCAACCGCATTAATTTATTGTCCATCTCACTCTCTTGTACAAACTTTATAAATTAAAATGGTAATGCTGCAAGTTTCAATGTTGCTTCATTCGATATTTTTACTAATATTTCAGTGATTTTAGCTAATTTTAACGTTTTTATCCACGAAATACTTGAAATTTCTTTAAAAAAACAGATTTTCATTACTAACGCACTTAATTGAGAAACTACAGAGGGAATGAAATATTAAGAACGCCGGTAAAAATCTAAACCGAAAATGCTGCAAAATCTGGCAATAATAAAATTAATATGTACAAAGTGACATTTGAAAGCGCGCTTGCAAATGTACCGCTGGGTATACTAATGCTTTCAAAAACACCGCTAGTAACTGAAAACGCTCTATATGAAAATTTATGCAGATATATAGCAAAATATCGGTGAGGTGAGGAATATATAGATGTAAATTGTTGAATGAATATATATATATATATATATATATATATATATATATATATATATATGAAAGGGGTATATATTTCTCATTACAGCTCCAACATCCGAAAATCTCAGTATCGCTAAAATTGAAGGCATTTTGACCAACTTTGTTGTTGAGCTAAAAGGTATGTTTGAAGACCTAATTAAAAAATTTGGTAATGCCATTATTTTGCAAGATAGCATAAGTAATAAATTGCATGGTAGACATTGTGTAGTTTGTAAATGTAGCAATAATTGTGAACTAAATTTAACTAAAACTTGCATTAAATTAGATGATAACACTTATGAAGAAATTAATGTAGCAATAATGTTGAATTAAATTCAATAAAAAGTAGTTCGCTCCTAAGTGATGAAATAAAAAAATGTTTTAAATATTAATAATGAAAATATTGGTTCTTCGGAGGAAGAAAATGAAGATTTGAATGAAAGTTTGAAAAAATTGAAAAATGTTGGCCATAAAGAAGAAAGTCATTCTAAAAGCGTTTCAATAAAATGTTACGGGCATTCAAATGAAACTTTAGGAAAAGTAAATGAAACTTTAGGAAAAGTAGGCAATATAAGAAGTACATGTTTAAATGTATGTAAGTTCTACAAATGTTTTAAATGGCAGCAGTGATACTCTAGGACCTTTTGAAGTTTCTGATAACAGCTTGAAAGTTACAAGATTTTAAAGTTATAGAAAATCTCCTAATCCGAAGGAAAAGCTTAATGGAGATGTTATAATATTAAAGGGTGAGGCTAAAAGTCGATCGAGAATATTTAGAAGAAATATTTTTGATTCTGAATTTGAAATAAATGCTGAACTGATTTTTGATGCAGAAGATGACAAAGAATTAAAATTATCTAAAAATAAACTTGTACTGGTCGTCATTCGCCAGGAATATTTAAAAATTAACAATGCATGCATTATATCGTTTTACAGCACAAAGAGAACACGAGTAGGTCTTCTGGTATATGGATATTGCAACTTCAAAGATTGCTGTGGATATAGATTTCAAATAGATTTTAATGGAAAAGTCAAAGTTAATAGATGTGGTGAAATTTGCCATGCCAAAGGCGAAAAACGTGTTGCACAAATTCGAGGCGTATCTCGCAAAGTTGTAAAAAAAGCATTGCAAGGAAATAGTGCTTATCTTTATAGAAAAGAACAAATACTAAAAGCTGCAGATGACATATCAAAAAGTGGCAACTTGCAAAATGTACAAAGCCTAACAACTTTACGGAAATGTAAGTCCGAAGGAAACGCGGATAGATGGCTTCATCCAGATCCTTTTTATGAAGTTTTTTTAATGCAACAGAAAATGTACAAAGATTATATTCAGCATGTTGCATCCCTTTAATAGTATATTGCTGGGGGAAAGCTACTTTTGTTACATTTGCAGCAAATCCTCAAATATTAAAAGATGCTTGTTTCACAATTCATTTCGATGCATGTGGACAAAGTATTCGTCAAATAGAATGCGCGGAGAAACGAGTTTTGATATACAAAATTGTTTTAAGAAAAACATAACATTATTCTTCTTATTGTAACCGCAATCCTTTCACGTCACACTCTTAATGATATCAGTGCAATTTTAGTAAAATTAAAACTTTATTGCAATGAACATAAATTCAAATGGCCATTCTTTCAAAGAGTATGTACAGATGTTAGTTACGCTTTGTTTGGAGCTGTTTTAAAGGCTTGCAATAATGAAAACGTTTCAGACTATCTCATGAATTGCTATTGTTATTTGGAAAATCCAAGTGCTTATAAGAAACCAAAAGTCATTGTGCAATGGTGCAAAGCACACTACATTCAAATTATGTGTAAAGATTTAAATAATAGAATAGGTAAACACAATTTTCTACGACATTTTCTTAAGCATGTTCTAACTTTGGCATTTGATCTGAAATCATTAGAGGATTCTAAGTGTTGGCTTAAGCATTTATTTACCGTACTCCTCCTTCCTAAAAAAAAACTATGTGTTTAGAAATAGTTTCAATATTCTTCGAACAAATACTTTGGAAAATGATAATGACACAGAAGCTACAACTCCAAACATAGATATTGATGAAATGGACAATTTGGAGTCTATAGCTTCTCGTAGTCCTTTCAAAAAAATATTTTTAAAGATGTATGGTGACATTCTAACTGATATAAGAAATTCAGAAGCGAAAGGGGAAGACAATGAATATAAAAACGAAGAGATATGCAGCTTCATTATAAATAAATATTGTCCATTTCGGCCCATGTGGAGAAATATTATGGGTATTTTTATAGATCCCTCAGGAAAACATATCAGTAATGCACCAGTTGAATTTAGCTTTATGTTGCAAAAGCATATTCTTCTAAAGCAAAAATCTATGCGACCTGGCGATTTTGTAAGAATCGATCGAAAAGACAATATAAGTACCTTGAAAGATCTTAGATACAAGTACAATATGTTTCAAGAAATTCAAGTTGAAGATGCACAACGAATAAAGCTAGATTTCAACCAGCAAGATGGCATAAGTCCTCTAGTAGTTTCCCAAGATCATGACTATTCTATATTAGCAAAGTATCAACATATTGGCTTAGTAGAAGATCAACCAGAAGAGAAATGGAACAAGAAAGATCTTAGAAAACGTAAAGCCATAAATCCTAAACATTTATTGAATGCAAAAAAAACCAAAAGGTTATTAAAAGAAACAGAAAATGTTCTAGATATTATTACAATAGATGATGACTTCCGATGTGTAAAAAACGAACACACCTACTGTGAGCCAACTATTCCTTCACGGAGCAAAGAGGAAAAACCGTTTTATTTATTTCGATATAATGACTTATTCACATCAATATATTCAAGGTTCACATAGTTCGAAGTCGGTTTCTTCAACTTTTTGGACAAAGATGATTGGAATTCCTTGAAAAACTGTCGTCTTTTGACAAATCTTGTTTAGATATTAGCATTCATTAAAGATAACTGCAGAAACGTTTTAAGCCTACCATGCCAAATAGGAGAGATAAATTTCAAAAGGATTGATAAGCTAATGTCTCTCAAGCCTCAAATGATCTTTATTCCAGTTCTACGAAATAAACATTTTAATATTTGTGTTTTAAGACCAAGAGCATAACGGCAAGCCATATTACAATGATTTCGTTACAAACTTCTTTAAGAAAGAATCTTGGAAATTTGTAGAGATTTTACAAAGGTCAAAGCAAAAAGATTCTGTTAGCTGTGGTATTTTTGTCATTATGTACATTATTAGTTTTATAGAAGGGAGACCAATGACTAGCTTGTCTTGCCCCAATAAGTTTAGGGAAGAAATTAGAAAAAATGCTTTTTAGATATGCTGACAACTGTTCACAGTTTTGTTTTCACTGTGGAAATTTCAAAAGTAAACGAACTAAATGCTCTGTCTGCATTTACTGTGTATGCGAAAGCTGCTTAAAGCAAAAATATAATGATTCCCTAAATGCATGTTGTATATATACCAACAATATTGATCAAAGAAGTGTGTTAAAAATGCCAGATAGCCCTAAATAAAAGTTTATTTTCTATGTACTTATGTATATTAACTGAAATATTAAAACAAATCAATGAATACGAGTGAAAAACAAACAATCGCACTTCTTTTCAAAGCACTCATGATATGAGGGCTATAGCATGGTTTAAAAAAGCATGTGAATAATATCCTATATGTAGTAATGTATTTATATAAATAATTAGGTATATAATGGTTTAGGCCTACTGGGGATGCCAGCCATTAAAAACAACTGGCAACGCACTGAGTGTGGTACCTCAATGGTAGTGTGGAAACCTACACATTGATGAAAGATTTTATTCCAGGGACAGAAAAGCAGGGGTATTACCTACCAATACATAGACTAATTGAATTTTATTTTTAAATTTCCATTTACATATCAAATAAGTCTTAAAGAATGCATTTATTTAAAATAATTAGTGTATAGTGTATAATACAAAAATATTGTTTATTTTTATTATTTTTGTTAATTTATATATTATCTATACATTAAAAAGGTAAAAAGAAAATATGAAAAATTAAAAAGAAACTATAATTATATTAACTTGCAATAAGCGTTTTTAATTTATTGGAAAAATATAGTTATTAATTGTAATTATTTATAATTTTTGCATTTCGAATAATCACTGAAATATTTTGAGGTGTACTTTTCAATATAAAAATTTCACTTAAAAATATTCTAAAAATAAATATATCGAATGCACACAGCATTTTATCCATTTCTTCTTTTGAACACTTGTATTTACCTGTGGCCATTAAATCCCACAAATATAACATGTAAGTTACATATTCAGTTGAATTAGAAGAACTCTGCTTTTTCGTAACATTCAATATATATTTTATCACATTAATTAAAACACAATATTCTTTATCATTAAGAGGAATATTTACTGCAAAAAATAAAGAATAGATAAAATGGAATAAGCCATTAACATATTTATATTCTTTAAAAAACCCATCAAGCAGATTAACGCGGATTCGTTTGGAATTAGAAGAATACGATTTCGTTATAGAACACATTAGAGGAATGGACAATTCTGGAGCGGACGCGCTGTCCAGAAATAATACTTTTCTTGTTACTACACGTGCACAATCCAGAAAGATTACTGAGAAAAAAACTAAAAATTACATTAAAGCAATTCAGCAAAAGCCTAAAGTTTTCGAAACCATTGGCTTTGATTGCGTTAAAAAGTGGGCTAAACTTAAGGTCAATACAGACATTAGCGTTCCCACATTCTACTTTAAAAGAGGTAAGCAAGTGCTAGCACCAAAACTGAATATACATAACACTAGTGCTGATGGAAATATCGATCTAGATCAATTTTTTCCAATTTTTGAAAAAGAAGCTATTAGTAGAAATATAAATAAAATTCAAATGAATTTAAGTGACAATTTATTTAGCCTCGTAACTATTGATGAATTTAAACAAAAAGCGAATCAACATATAGGCATATTGCAAGTAGCATTAACCCCCAAGATTACCATAATAACCAATAAAGATGAACAAAAATATTTACTAGAGAAATTTCATGACAACCCTTGTTTCGGTGGTCATCCTGGAACAACCAGACTGCTTAAAAAACTACGCCAATTTTATTATTGGAAAAACATAACAAAAGATGTAGGCCAATACGTAAAACGATGTTCTAAATGTCAAATCAATAAAACCGTAAAACACATAAGACCAGATATGATCACAACCCCAACGCCTGAAAAGCCCTTTGATACAGTAATTATAGATACGGTAGGACCTCTTCCTTTATCAGAAGAAGGAAATCAATATATCATAACCATAATATGTGATCTGACTAAGTATCTGGTAGCAATACCAGTTTCAAATAAGAACGCGGGAACCATAGTTAAAGCGTTAGTAGATCACTTCATATTAATTTATGGACCCATGAAGAAAATACTCAGTGATATGGGTACCGAATACAACAATCAAATTCTTGTGGAACTTCTTACTCTTTTGAAAATAGAAAAAGCCACATCAGCTCCTTATCACCATCAAACGGTGGAAACGGTTGAAAGATCCCACCGCACTCTTAATGAATTCATGCGATCATACATTCACGCACGCAGTAACGATTGGGATAAATGGGTGAAGTATTTTACCTATGCTTTCAATACAACACCATCAACAGTTCATGGATACTGCCCATTTGAACTGATCTTTCCAAACGCCCCAATCCTAATCCACTAGTACCAAGTGAAAAAATAGAAATATATACATATTACATTCTTACTACTCATAATTATACTGCCAGACTTTTTGTAAGGAACAACGTAAATGAAACAATAATTTTCACCACACATTGTTGATATCGAAATTTTCATTATGTTTAATTACAATTATAATAATTTCAATCAAAATAATATTAATATGCTATTATTTCCATAAAAAATACAGATAAGAATTAAGTTTTGCATATCTCTTCATTCTTTTCAAATCTTGAGCAAATCTTTTATTATTTATTAAAATACTAACTCTTCCCAGAGAACTACACAAAAACTTTTGGGTTTTTAATCTTTTAAAAGTTTACTAGATCTATAATTTTTTTCTGAAAGTCTCCCGGGGTATAACCTATATATCAATCGACGCGCATTATTGTCAGCTTTTGATAGCAGGTAGCGTGATTTGTGGCCACAGAACCGTTTGTGTGTAATAAGTAAAATACTAAAAGAAGTGTTTTAGCAATATTTTTATTTTTTGAAAGTTTGCTGGGACTATAACTTTTTTCTGAAACTCTCCCGGGATATAACCTATACATCAATCGACGCGTATTAATGTCAGCTTTTGACTGCAAATAGCCTGATGTGTGGCCACCGAAGTTCTTGCCTGTTATGGGCGTAAAACTAAATTTGTACTTTTCGGCAACGTTTTTCATAATTTCTTGGTCCAAAAATTTTATCCTAAAGGTCCCCGTGCAAAAAATGTTACTATGATTTGCGTGCACTATCATTTGCTATCGATCGAAGGTAGCACCGTATGAATTGGAAGTTTTGTTCTCCTATTATTGATGAAAAACTCGATATAAAAGTGGTCTAAGTAAATCTTAAATATATTCTGAATTCCTCAAATAATTTTAGTGACAACTGCAAAATTTGATTTAAGAACCTGCATGCTATAAACATTAATACTTTTGTTTTAAATTAATTGATTTATACATATAAAATTAATACATTCAATTCAGGAATTTTTTATTCAGTACATGTTTACATTTTCATCCTGCGCGTGTTACACATACACTCTCAGGGGAAAAAACGTGCTCCCATATATACAAATTTTTAGAAAACCGAAAAAGTTTGTCAGTAATGCCCAGTTTGTTTTCTTCACTTGCGTTATTATTTTGTAATTTTTTTGTGTATTCTTCTGATATTGTGCTTGGTAAGTTTTGTAATATTTTATTTTTTAACATTGTCATTATTTTTAATTCAAAATGTGTTTTATTTCTTTACATTTATGCATGTACATCGCATATGTTTAATGTCGTTATGGACGTATGTATATAGAACTGGATGCAAATAATGAATATCTCTCCCATAACGTTGATGTGAAAATAGGTTTATGGTTGCCCGGTGAAGATACCATGTATGATCCATTGCCAAGTCCATAGCCAGAAAAGAAAGTGCGAAAAATATACAAACAAGTTAGACCAAAAGTAAAATCCGAATGGGCTCACGAGGATATAATGAAATTAATTAGTGCCGTTGAAGAACGTCCAACGATATGGGACATTAGTTCAGCAGAATATAAATTGCCTAAAATTTCGGCATGGCAGGAAATCGCAGATTGCAAAGGACAACGAACTGCCGACGATTGCAAAGCGAAGGGGTATAACTTGCGTGTAAGCTTTAAAACTAATTTAAGTAAATGTACAAAACAAAAATCTGGTTCAGCTGTTGGTACAAATAATGTCATCTGGAAGTATTTCAATGCCATGCTGTTTCTTGACCTGAATGAACAAACCCAAAGCAGTGAGTCGATTTCATCAATGAGGCTGGCAGGTTTCTACTAATTTTCATTTATTAACTGCCTGGCCCACGATGTCATTCGACACAAACTTGCCGTTGATAGAAAATGTACCACCAGCCACGGATGGAAATCATGGTACATTTGTAATTTTTTTTGGTACGTTTACGACCTTGTTGGTACCGCGGTACAATTTGAAAAGCAGAATTCTGTTGTATTTTTGTTAACTACACACGTACATTTGTATGCATGTATGGACATACATATGTATGTAGATAGAACGCCCGTTAAATGATAGATATGATTGCATTCGTTGCTAACTTCACACTCATTATAATTGAATTGAAAATGGAGTTGAATTGACGTATGTACAAACATACATACTTACATTTATAAAATAAAAAGCAAAATTCTTAGAAAAGCTGTTTTTACTTTATATTAGAATACAAAATTATTGAAACTTTTTTACAATGCAGGACGAGCATATATGGTAAGATTAGATTGTTTTTATATAATTTGCTTCAAAGTATGCATCTACATAAGCAAGCAAATCCGTATGTGGTACCATTTCGCGAAGAATGGTTGAAAGCAATTTCCATGGTTAGAAAAGGAAAAGGGTGGTAACAGAAAAATATGTACTGTTTGCAAAATTTTAGTAACGGGTGGTGTTGCTCATATCAAAAGGCATGCGTTACAAGAAACCCATATCAAAGATATAAATGCCTTAAAAACTACACCAAAAATTAATTGCTTTCTGGCCAATGCCTCCAAATGCACTGCTACAGAATCGGCTAATAAGTTGGAAATAATGTTATGCGCTTTTGTACCCGAACATAACTTTTCATTCACAATACTGGATCATCTAAACTACATAATTAAAGAAGGTGCAAACGATTTTCAAATAGCGAAAAAGATTTTGATCAATAGAAAGAAATGTCAGTCAATTGTGTCAAATAGAAAACATGTACTCTATTTCCAATTACTGCAAAAGTAATTACTATTCCCTGGTTATTGATGAAAGCACGGACTGTATTGTCTCTAAAAACCTGGCAGTTGTTGTAAGAACTTTTGATGGGCAATGTCGTGATAGATTTTTGTGTATGATGCAATTGAAGGATGCCACCGCTAAGGGAATATAAAGCACCTTACAATCGCTGACTGATAATAATATACCAATAAAAAATATGGTACACAAATGGCGGTATGTGTCACATAATAAATTTGGCTTCATTAGCTGCTGCTAAATATGGTATTCCCGATGAAATTGACAAATTTATTAGAGATTTGAATTACCAGTTTTGTAATAGCGCTAGTCGAAGAAATGATTTCGTAAATTTTCAAGAATATTTTGGAACGGAAATTCATACAATTTTCAAATATTCATCGACTAGATGGTTGTCGAGGGAACAAGTTGTTCAGAGTATTGTCGAGCAATGGAACCCTCTTAATTATTCGGCCCTATTCCCGTTGGCGCTATCGTTTTAAATGTCCTTTCTATATTGTCGTCGTTTTTATCGTCTCTTCGTTGCTAAATTGGCATTCTTGAAATATATTGAAACGAAGACAAGAAGATATCGAAAATAATATTTAATGTTGGTAGCACTGCAATATTTTACGTTGGAATTTTTAACATTTTATTAATATATTGAATAGTTTTGTTACTTTAAACGAAAAATCAAACAATAGCGAGTACTGAATTCTATTTTTCAAGTTCAAGTGAGGATGATGAGATAATGAACATAAATATACACCAGAGAATGTTACGCCACAGCGTTGACATATTTGCTATTCCAGATTCAATGTAAATACCTTTATATTTTTATAAAATTTATTTCCCATATAATAAATATGTATGGACATATGTACTATACGTTTCTTAAGGTTTGTTAAGACATTTAGACTCAGTAAAAGTGCCTTTCAATATGTCCTGGAACAAATCCAACTAAAGCTAAAATGTAACGTGCGAAAGTCTGCAATTACTCCAACAATAAAGCTGGCAACTGCTCTGCGATTTTTTGCGCAAGGATCATACCAACTAAGCGTTGGGAATGAGTTTAATTTGTCATTGGCTCAGCCGACAGTTAGTAAAATTATATTGGTTAGTAAAATTATAATTGGTCGCGATGAATACCACAATTTGCAACAATGCAAGCATTTTTTTTAAAGGACGAACTGGTTTTCCTGGAATCGTAGGATGTGTAGACGGAACTCACATTAAGATGATTGGCCCCTGCAGAACTTCTCAACATTTATATTACAATAGAAAAAGGCCTCTTCAGTATAAATGCAATGATTGCAAGGTCTACCAACAAATATAAACACTAACACTAAATTTGATTGCTAAATTTTCATGATTAATTATTTTTAGATTTGTGATCACAAAATGCGCATAAGATACCTACTTATGTATATGCAAAGCACCCTGGCTCCGGTCATGATTCCTTAATTTGGAATAATAGCCGAGTAAGAAGGTTTTTACAAGAAAAGTATGAGGCAGGCGAACGTAATTTAAATTCAATAAAATCAGTTTAACGTTTAAATTTTTAGGAGATGCTGCGTATGAGTTGGAACCATTTTTAATGACGCCCTTCACATCTGCGAAACATTATAGAGCAAGTAATTGGAATGCTTAAATGGCGATTTCGATGTCCTTTTGGAGGACGGGAATTGCATTATGATTCTCAAAAATTTACACAAATCGTTAATGTTTGTGCTGCTCTCCACAATATTTGTATTCATTACAATACTTTTTCTGATTGTGATGTAGAAATTCCTTCCGAAGAAACCGGAAATTTCAATATAAGTAATGAAAATGATAATACAGATGACATAGAATCTACTAGAAAGAGACGCTATTAAAAACAGCATTTCGTTATGAATTTCTTTTATTTAATATGTACATACATATATAAACTAAAAATACTAAACCAAAAGACACTATAATAAAAACAAGTTCATGTAAAAGCAAAAAAAAAAAAAAAATAAATAAAAAAAAAAAATATATATATATATATATATATATATATATATATATATATATATATATATATATATACTACGTAAAATAAAACTAATAATTTGAATTTAATTGCTTTTCTAGCAGGTTAAGCCTCTTCTTTTTTATTGTTGCATCAAGATCCATTAATTCCTCTTCTCTACGAGATTTCCTTTTATATGTATATTTTTAGACGTTCTTTTTCTAATTCAAACCTTTTCCTTTGATAACGGGAAATGGCTCAGTCGAAAAATTAAAGGTTAACATTTCTTTCATTAGGACTCACAAGACCCAATTTATAAATTGATATTTTTGTTTTTACAGTATGTTCTTAAAATAATAAATTCTGTCATTAGAGGAGGCTCGAATGCATATATTTTTATCAAGGTTAATTTTTTTATTTCGTCAAGTTTTAAATGAATGTGATATAACCACTGTGAACCTTTCATCACAGTATCACAGATAAAAAATGAATTAAATGAGCTCATGTTCCCATATATTTCAAGAGTTGTAAGGGGAATTCTTTCCGTTTTACATTCATCGGCTAACGTCGAGCGTATTTTTTCTATTCAATATCTAATTAAATCAAAGGAATGAAATAGGCTACATTTTTCTACTATTTCCAGTTTGATATATATACATATATATATATATATATATATATATATATATATATATATATATATATATATATATATATATATATATGTAGGAAATGGGCCAAAAGGCCCGAGAAGATCGGACAGTCTGAGGGTTAAATAGTAAGACAGCTTTGGAACAGTAACATTGACAACACTGAACGAACAAGAGACAAGAGAGAGCAGAATGACAAATAACAAGAATATCAGGGTGGTTTTGAGGAGGTAGATGTTAAGACGTCAAAGAGTAAAGACGTGAAATCAGAAGTGAAATAAGTATTTTGAGGAATTTAATAAGTGAAGAATTACTTATGTACTATTTAATAAATAATGTTCATTAGAACTAAACTAAATAAATATTTAACAAAGATTAATAACTATCCAAATATGTACTAAATACATATCTATGTACATACCTAATGTTAAACAAAGTTCATTTCGTTGATTGATTGTGCCCGCCACCCTTTAAGTTACAAGTGCTTAAAGGCCATAAACAAAAAATTAGTACAGCTCAAATTAAAGTGTTTGAGCTGAATCATACTAATTATCCGCGTTTCAACTAAACATATTTTGGTGAACCCGACGTGATTTGAACACGCAACCTTCAATTTAATCTACGCTGAAAGCTAGTTAAAAGAGATAAATCGGAAAACAAAAACTAAGAAAACAAAATGAGTTTCAATCTTCAAAACTCAGATTCTGAAAGCTCAAAGACTCACGTCCCGAGCATTCACAACACAAAATTGACAAAGAGAAAACCCCTCACAGTCTCTTCGGAGATGAGGTTCTCTTTGAGGGATTAGACATCTCGCAAGTTGAAGTAGACGATGAAGAGTGCAATCTAGAGTTATACCTGGATAGCTTAGACAAGAGGTTCGAAAAATTCTCATCTAAGAACAACACCATGTCTGAACTGCACGACATTGAATACCAAACTTAAGGGGATAAAGACACCCTCCTTGAATATAACATGATGCTTGTCACTTCCGGGTGTATAGATGAATTGTTGAAACTATCCAAGGTTCAAAACATTATAGAAGTCACATCGAAGTATGGACCTGTACATGTACCGATACCAGACAAGGAAGCAATTCCTGAGAATCAAACCTGCATTACAGCCGTATTTACGAGAACTGTGGATGCTATGATGTCCGTTAAAAAACTACTGGCATTACCAATTGGTAATGCAAAACAGTACAAAAGAAGCGCAAAATTACTTGCAGCCGCACAAACTGAGCAGGAACGCACGTGGTATAGCCCAGGCTATACTAGCTACTGTTTACGCTGAGCGTATGCGAAACTACGTCGTCGGACGCATGTTCGAAGAAGTAGAAAAATTCAAAACAAAGGTTAATGGAGAAACCGATGGCCTGTGGGTTATAGGTGATTCTGAATTGATTGGCGAACCTGCCAGAAGTATACCGGTCGTTTCTAAATATCACTTAGACGATAACCAGATACAGTTATTGATTTCTATCATTTTCTCACCAAAACCTACAGCTCGAGCAGCTGCCAAGCTAAACCTTTACTCTAGACTAAAAGAACACATCGTCAACGAAGTGAAACAACAACCCGCTAAAGTACTAGACAGAGCATTGGCTTAACCAGAATTGGCACAAACCGAGGTCTTGAGTGTTATTTTTCAAGATAGCAAAACAGAACAGACTCTGTATTCATCATGCCAAAACAATATAAACATAGGGCATGTAACTTATCATCAAAGATGTCCCGTAACTACCTGGCTCGTCGAAAGCTTTTTCTTAAAGCACGATCATGAGAAAGGTGTTCCCACCGCTCAAAATGTACGATACATGTCAAAACGTCATAAGTATACCCTAGATGAAGTCTGGAGTAAAATCCAAAGACTGAATGGAGTCTTTGGGTTCAACAAAGAAGGAAAGTACTACAGAATGGTACCAACCGAGGGCGAACTCAAAACTGAGTTCTCTCATGAGGCATATAAACCATATCGTCCAGTGATGCATACATCTTCATGAAATAAAGATATGAACAAAACAAATATGTTGTAATATACACTATATTCACCAAATATAACTATTCATTTATTTTGAAATATATACTACATTAAGCTTACTTTAATAATTAATCGCAAGACATAAAAATTGTAACATAACAGCTGTAACATTATTAGATATACTATAATACGTTATAAGCAACTATGTAACAGGTGCAGCCAACACTTGAATGTTAAAGTTGGGCGTGTGCGTCTCTTATGTTAATAAGAAAGAGTTAGAATAAAACAAAGCGTGGTTGTGAAAAGCTATAGATAGCTATTATATGTTACATCAGAAGTGGAATAACAAAAAAAATTTGTTTTTATACCAAAATTTGAAGCCAATTTATACGGCGGAATGGATTCAACTTCAAATAGGAAACAAATGCTAAATCTGCTAAAATTTGCGGGAGTATCAGTTTCCAATAAGTACTTAACCGAGGAGCTCCGTAAAAGCACAAGGACATGCTAGAGGTCACCTTGAAGGAGAACTCCGACATCGTTGCTGAGCCTACGAGTCTTCCAGAAAAAACTACAAAGTATTTATCCTCCGTCATAGCTAACATCACGGTGGAAGAAAGTACTGGTATTAATGTAGAAAAAAATTAAATTGCTAATGATTTTATTGACGCCTACGAATCCTAATACCAACAACTAAAATGATGGCTGTCAACGCTTATCGTGACGAATATTTCCCTCTAGATGATTCGAAGCTAAGTACCTGCAATAAACTTGAGCATAACATTTTCTTATGCCCACACATTCAAGCTGCATATCGTAGAGGCTCTCTAATTTGTCGCTGTGAGATACATTTATTCAACAATGAATCCGACTCAAAGTGCAACATAGAGTTGATAAGCAGCAATAACGTATGGTACCAACTTTATAACAAGAACCAGTGGCAACTCAACAGCAACTAAAACTAAGCATAGTATGCAAGGGTGAAAGCAGTTCTGGGAGGTACCGGGTTGCTCACGCTTCCAGCAGGGTGTGCAACGTTATTCCCATATACGGGCATCGAACCATCTCATCAAACTTGCATTCATCATATACAAGCAATGGGATGTCATTCCTTCACATCCAAGAAAGCGTGAACAACATAACACAACCCCTGTCATATACTTCGACAATTGAAAAGATAACCCATTTGCAGAAAGAGGTCACGGCACAACGACCAGAATTTCCTCTAGCAAGAACCCATAAAGTACATACTTAGCTTAACAATTAGCTATGTTGGACAAGCCTTGATTTTAGCAGTGATAGTTGCCCTGATAGCAAAACAAAGGTTGAAGAGAAGACGTTACCCGATCCCCGAAGCACCACAACCGTTTCCACGATCCAAGTGGAATGTTTCATTGGAACCTTAACCCACTTCAAAATAAATTACCGACGACCGCTCATTCACGCTTTTCAATCCCCTTGGGGCCGCAATATGTTAATTCCTTTGAGTTTTTTTTTTATTATTAAAAATAAAAAACTGTCAATAGAATAAATCGGTGTTCAAAAAACTGCAAGGATTTTCATTTCTCTTGCTTTTTGCTCTGCTTATGCTTCCGGAAAAAAACATCAGTTTCAGTCAAAGCAAAATCAGAAAACGATTCATCAACAATTGTCCAGCACTTTCAGCATTTGCTGCTTTGAAAGCTTTTAATTTAATTTTCTCTTGATTTCGATTAGTGTAGCAAGTAAGATCAGAAGCAGTTTCTTTGCTTTTGCAAGTAACAAACAGTTACAGTCAAAGAAGCAAAAATCAAAAAGTTTAACTTTTGAGAGTTGAAAGCAATTACAATCAAGTGCTTTCTGCTTCTGCTTCTTTGCAAATAAGTTGTGTTTTATTTGTAAACATAAGATCATAAACATTTAGTTTCTTTTGGTGTATGAATATATGTACATACACACATACTTATGCCATGGCCTGCAAAAATAAGATTTGGAATTATTTCGAAAACATTAAAGGAAGGGCTTAGCGTGTGTAAAATATGTCAAAGCCAGCTTAAAAATAGTGGAGTGTCTAATTTAAAAACGCATTTGATTAAATTGCACAAAATTAATATTAATGAATCTGATGCAGTTAGATATTTCTTCAAAAAGTGTTGCGAAAACAATTCGGAAAAAGAAGATAAAAATTGAAATAAATAGGAAGTAATTTTTGAGTTCATATATCGGACTGGTGACAGAAGATTGCATTTCATTTCATACATTAAGTTCGCCAAATATGCGAAAAATCGTTGATCCCATTTGCAAAGGGCTAAGAGCTGCGGGTGGGAAAAAAATACGTTGAATTCATCAACTTGTAAAAATACTCTGAAAACGGTGGCTGATAATATAAAAGTAAAAATCAGTAGTGAATTGAAAAACAAATTGTTGTCGTTAACAATAGACAGCGCTACACGGCTGTCAAGAAATATTTTTGGTGTAAGTGCGCAATTCATTCATTCGGCAAAAACAAAATCAATTATTTTGGGAATGGTGGAGTTAAAAGGTGTCGGATCGAGCACAGCCAAAAATCTTTGCCGCAGAAGTGTCCAATGTGCTTAACCGATATAATATCAATTTAAGCCAAATAGTTTCGATTACATCAGATAATGGTGAAAACATGCTAAAAGCAATAAATATATTGTCATCTGTTTGTGAAGAAAATGTTGGACACAAACACAAACAAGCACAAACGACGAATATCTAAAAAGAACTGCTCTAGTAGAAAGAGTTCCAAATTTACTTATAGGAAGTATACAAGTTTGCCGCTGTATTGCACATACAACCCAGCTGGTTGCTCTTGATGTTATTAAATCTCCGGGCATGCTTAAATATCTATGGAACTGTCGAAATCTTACAAAATATATTCGAAAATTCTCTAATGGATATCGCGAAATATTTGAGCTTAAACAATTAAAGATGCCTCAACTTGATTGCCCAACTAGATGGGGATCAACGTATGCTATGTTGGCAGACTTAGTTGCAGCTAAAGATGTACTTAGCAAAATTGAATCAATTAAGAATGAATCTCAAGATGAGAGTTTTGAAGTAGATACATCATTTTGGGATTTCATCGAAAGCTATTGCACAATTTTCAGTCCCTTGCAAAGAACAATGAAAAAATTTCAGGAGGAGCAATTGCACTTCATACAAGTATGAAGAAGCTATCAAACCCTATATGGAACATGATTCAGCAATATTTGAATATATGCGTTTAAACAGGTTGTTTATCAACTCGAAAAAAAACAAAACTTATAAGGTTTGGTTTCAATTATCGTTCGGAACCGAGTTTCAAAATACATGTTGATGAAAAAGAGATCCAGGAATTACCTTCAGTTAAATACTTGGGACTTCATATTCGGTCAAATTTGTCATGGGATCAGCACAACACATCAAATCGAAAATTTCACCAGCTATTGGGATTTTATACAAGTTTAAATATAAATTTAATGTCAACACAAAACTGCTTATATATGAAAGTCTAATACAAAGTCATATTAATTACTTAGTATTGATTTATGCTAGTATAAAAACTACAGAGTTAAAATCTGTGCAAAGTCTTCAAAATAAACCCCTGAAAGAAGTGGGAAATCTACCAATAACGTACTCAACAAATTCTTTGTATTCCGATCGTTTTCCTTCAATTATACCAATTCGTGGCACTTACAAATTACAAATTTGTTCATATGTGTATAAATTTCTGCATGGTATACTTAGGTCATCACACGATACGCTTCATACAAAATCAAAACTCTTTTAATACTCGCAATAACGAGCAATTACGAATAGCATTTTGCCGTACAGAGAAAACAAAACAACGAATAGAACACTCAGGGATTAAATAATTTAACAACTTACCCCTCAATATAAAGTTGTGTCCCACACTTTCAAGATTTAAAATATTACTTAAAGATTTTTTGCAAAGAAATTTAGCAGAATTAATATAAACATTAATGCTTTTGATATTTACGCATACATATGTACATAATAAAAAGAATCCTGTTGTATTTAATTATCATCCTTTTCTATATTAATATCGAATGTTAAAATATAAAAGCTTATTTATTGTTTACTATCCCAACTAGCCTCTCTAATGCCTAATTGGCGCTGAGCACAAAATTATATTGTAATATAGTATATATTGTATATATGAATAATAAAATAAAAAAAATAAAAAACAGATCCAGAATTGTACGCAATGAGCAATGTTTGCTTTGCAGTACCACCAACTCAGGTAAATATGAAGTTATATTTAACACATATATGTATATAATATATATATATATATATATATATATATATATATATATATATATATATATATATATTTTAAAGATATTTTAATGGTATTAATATATTAATGGTATCTTTCACAAATTTATTTTTTAATAGGTTACAATAGAGAGAGCATTTTCGACACTAAGATTAATATTGGCTGACTATCGTAATCGACTAACACAAGATGTTCTAGAAAATATTTTGCTGGGTAAATTAAATGCATCTTTCCTTGATACAGTAATAGAAACGTTGCCTTTATTTGACGATGAACAGGAAGATGAATAGAATCTATTAACGGTTTTGTTATTTTTACTTTTTATTCTACATTCATATGAAGACTGTTTATTTTATATTATAATTTTTGGTTCCGAATAAAAAAAATTGTTGTATTGAACATATATTCCTTGCAATGTAAAATTCTTTAGCTTAAAAGAACATCCATTCTTACTCTTAACAAATAGTCCTGTTTCACACACATCAAATTTTCTTGATCAAGTTTCAATTCAGGGAGAGAGATAAAGAAAAGAATACATACTCTCCCTATCGCTCTCCCGGCTGAATTGAAACTTGATCAAGAAAACTTGATGTGTGTGAAACAGAAGATACATATACAACGTTTATACGCACGTCTTATTTGCAAATAGAACTATTTGCAAATAACTAATTCACTGTTTATACGGGAAATTGCATACAGAACTTATGTTATTATTAGTGATGCCATGTGACGAAAATATGATTGTTTGGTAAGTAAAACACAAAAAACGTTCATGAAGTGGCAACGTCTTACCTTTTATTTGCAAATAGTGTCGTTATTCACGACTTATTGAGTGAGTTAGTAAGTTACAATAAAAAAGTTATACGGCAACATTCTTCTTTTTTATTTGCAAATAAGACGTGCGTATAAACGTAGTAATAGATAAGTTAAAATCTTAGGAAAGAAAATGATCATGTAGAAACAGAAGCAAAAGCAGAAAGCACTTGATTGTAATTGCTGTCAAAGTTGATTTTTGCTTCTTTGACTGTAACTGTTTGTTACTTGCAAAAGCAAAGAGACTGCTTCTGATCTTACTTGCTACACTAATCGAAATCAAGAGAAAATTAAATTAAAAACTTTCAAAGCAACAAATGCTGCGCAATTGTTGACGAATCATTTTCTGATTTTGCTTTGACTGAAACTGATGTTTTTTTCAGAAGCAAAATATAAAGAATTGGTTGGTTTTAAAAAGTTTAAAAAATCAAAAGCAATGAATAATAAAAATTTTGCAACTTTTGCTACTTCGACTTAAGTTTTTTAAACACTGGAATTAATATTACTTGAACAAAATCGGTACCTCTTTTTTTGCGTTCTTATTTTTCCCACATTTTGGCGTGAGAATTACTGCGTTTGCATAATTAAAACATACAGACATGTTCTGCAAATCACTTTTTGTGAAAGGGATTTGAAATCACAAAAAAGGTGTTCTGCGCACAAAACTTGTTGAACTGTTGTGATTTGAAACCGGTCGGTTATATGGCTGGCGATCTTAATTTTGGACAGCTTTTTATATTTAATTCAATAAAAACTCATTAATTGAACACATTTATTTGTTTTTTATTTATTTTAAGAGTAAAACTGATGATTTTGTACAAAAAAATTGGCTAAAATATAAAAAAATTGCAAACACTTTCTATTGTAGCAAATGTTGTAATTTGCTTTTGTGATTTGACAGTTTCTTTTTGTGATTTGCACTTACTTTTTAGTCGTCAGGTGTTTTTGTTCTTCGAAAATACACCGATGCTTGCCAGAGTAGGTAAATATTTCCTTCGACGAGAAATATATTTAATTTTTTTAACTAAACAAGCTATTTCCAATAAAACTTAATTATTTTTCAAAATATTTATTAACCATCAATTGTTTGCCTAATTTTAAAAATAATTACGCATAAAGTAGTAGCAAATGGCAACAATAATTATATATTAAGAACAGTGGCAACCACAGATTACTAACTATATCTGTGGTGGCAACTTCGGTGTGTATTCTTGAAACTACTTTCATTTGTTAAATTAATAAATTTCTTTTCAAATATATTACTGACAACAATAAAGCCCCAAGCATATCAACTTGTGTTTAATTTTTATTTTAAAAAATAATTTTAGTTTACGTTCACTTATTATTTTGACTAAACCTTTATTAATTTTCAATATATAAAAAATTGTCATCAAATCAAAGCAAAACATCAGCCGTTTTCCTGTGTTTTCGAAAAGGTAAAATCACACTGAAAAGTTAAATTTCTTGTGATTTTCAGAACACCACAAAATCACATTTGTGATTTTAAAATCACAAGTGATTTTGAAATCTTGTGATTTGCAGAACATGCCTGAAAATATTTATTTACACGTGCTAAATCAAATAACTAGTCAGACGTTGTAGAAATTTAATATCTGTTTGGCCTTTACTTTCAGTGAGAAAATAATTTGCTTATTTAATTCAGCAGCCAGACAGTTATGAAATCCAATATCTCTATTGCGATGCGAAAGCAAATGCGATGCGAAAGGTAAATGCGATATGAGAACAATTTGGTACTCTGTATCTCTTACGCAAACGCTTTCGCAAAGTAACTATAAAAAGAAGAAACACTGCCACCGCAAAGTAAACAATAACGAAGAAGGACAAAATAAAATGTCAAAAGTTGTGAACAAAAAAATTGTAAAGAAAATTGTTGTATAGCGTGTTTTTTGTTAAAAAAAATAGTGTAATCATTTGTATTTGTTCATTAAATCAAAATAAACTGCGATGGATTCTATAGCTTTATGGCTGGAAGACGAAAATGAATGTGTGGACCGAATTACTAGGAGAATATTAAGAGATAGATCCGATATACTCTCCTTAAATGAACGCACGTAAGAAAAATAAATCGATTGTGGAAAATGTTTTAAAATAGTGTTTTTTTCAGCTTTGTACAAAATTCCCGACTAAACAAAGAAGCGTTTATTTATGTTTTGAACGCTTTTCAGCCCGAGCTGAAAGCTCTACATTAAGAAAGCGCTACATTAAAATTGCTTGGGCAAGGTGGGTATCAACAGCAAATTGGGCAAGACCATCTTTTAGGGCTATCTCAGCAGTCAATGTGTCGTTGTTTGACAGAGATATGCGCTTTGATTGAGAGAGTGCTGTGTGCCAAATATATAAATTTTAATGCATCAGCCGAAGAGGAAAAAGATATCAAAAAAGCATTTTACCGTACATGCGGCATTCCTGGTGTGATTGGAGCAGTGGATGGTACTCACATTCAAATGGTTAGACCATCTAAAATGGAGCATTTATATTTTAATAGAAAATTAAAACATAGTATGAACGCTATGGTTGTGAGTTCTTTTCTTTATTAATTTTGATTTTACTTTTATCTTGATTGTACTTTTTTAGATTTGTAATCACAAAATGTTGATAACATTTGTAGATTGCCGATACGGTGGTGCGTGCCATGACTCACATGTGTGGAGTCTTTCCAGCGTAAAACAAAAGCTAAAAGACCGTTTTGGAAGAGGAGAGAAGGGGTTTTGGCTTATTGGTACTTTATTTAAAAATATACATATATAAATATTCGAGTTTTCTAATTTTTTCTTATTTTTGATTTTGTAAAGGCGATTCGGGATACCCGTTGGAGCCTTGGCTATTAACACCATATAGAAACGCTACTGAGAATTCGGCCGAGGCATATTTTAATTACAAGTTCAGCAAAGGAAGGTCTATTATTGAAAGAGTTTTTGGGGTTTTAAAGGGAAGATTCCCGTGCCTGTTAGCAGCCAGAGAATTGCACTATGCGCCACAAAAAGTTGTTCAAATAATGAACGTTTGTTGTGCGTTACACAAAATATAATACATTACATATAAAATATAATACAATACATTAGTAAAGGCAACAAAACAGTAGCAGTATATAAAAACGATTACAGAAGTAAAATGGAAGAACTTTTAGACGATAAAATCACTTATCGAAAACTCCGGGAAAATCCTACAGCGAAACTACAAAAAAATAATTACAGAGTTATATAACAACAAACAAATTAACACATGGCAGAAAGAAAACCTAATTAGTACAGCGAAAACAGCTCTTAGAATATACGGCCTACCAACAATACACAAAGCGGGGATGCCTCTCAGACCAATAGTGTCATCTCTACAAGTTCCGTGCTATAACCTTGCAAAACACATTGGGCAAATTTTAAAAAACATTGTATCAGAAGAATTTAATATAAAAAACTCCAGTCGCTTGAAACACCAACTGAAACATATCGCACTTAACAATGAAGAAATCCTGATATCACTTGAGGTTGTATCTCTATTTACAAACATTTATTTTATTTATGACAATGACATTTACAGTCAAATTTTTGGTATGCCAATGGGCAACCCTCTTTCGCCGACCATTGCCGACATAATATTAGACAATCTTCTTCATGAATCCCTCATCAAGTTGAAAAATAATAGAATTAAAATTAAATACATAACAAAATATGTAGATGACATTTTTGCCATAGTTAAAGTAGATGAAAAGGAAAAAAAGTTGACACCTTTAACCTTTTCGGTTTGAGTGGTACGCATATGCACCACTAAACTTCAAACATCTCTAAAAGTTGTAGTATTCATATTATTTGGTTTCACAGTGCACCACTCCGTTTTCTAAAGGATTGTTATTGTTGTAAAACGATATTTTTTTAAATATCATTGCAAGCACGTGCTCAGTTCATAGGTTTTCTACACCTGACTCTTCCTTTAGATATTTTCAGAGTGAAGCTGATAATGACAGTGACAGTCATTTCGATTAATGTAAGGTAATATTGCGAGAATAAATGTGTCTATATACAGCCATGTCACAGAGTGAACTTTCGTACGATTTTGCAAACGAAAACGTATTCTGCTTCTCTAAAAAATATAAAATTTTTTACTAAAAATGTTAAATAGATGAAAACATCCAAAAATTAAAAGAATTATTTAAAAATTTAAGAAAAAGTCCAGGTAGAAAATACACTGAGAAGACAATACAAGAAAAACTATAAACTATAGAATATATAAAAAATGATTTCTTATAGAATGAATTAAAAGAAAAGAGTGAAGAAAATATAACAGCACTTAAGATAGAATTTAACAATATTTATACGAAAGTCAAGGAATATTTACTAGAAAGTAGAAAAGATACTGAAACAAAAATGGCAGCGTTTAATACTGTTGCGAAAGCATTACCTCTATTCACAGGTAACTAAAATGCGTTAGAAAGTTTTATTATAACAGCAGAACTAATAAACAAAACACTATCAGATGTAGGTAAAGTAGACTTTCTACAATACATCTACCACGCTAAATCAACGTCAACAGTAAGAACGGCAATAGGTAGCTACAACAAACAAGAAAATTTTGAAAATTTGAAGACACTATTTTAGAACAGATATAGAAATACAAAGACAATTCCAGAACTACAGAATACACTAAACAACTTGTTTCAAGGAAAAATGTCCATAAATTCTTATAAAGAAAAAATTTGGACAATAGTAGACAACCTCAAAAAATTAGGTATAGAGGAATTAGGAAATGATTCTACACAGGCTGAGAAGAATGTAATAATCAAACTAAATAATAGATTAGCATTATATTCATTTAAGAAAGGTTTAAATGAGAACTTTAAAACGACCATTTACGCGGCTCGACCAATGAATTTAAACGAAGCATCTGAGCTAGCCTTAGAACTAGAAAACGAAAACAAAGTCATTCACAACTCTGTTTTACACATGAGAAGAGAAGAACCACAATACCAACCAAATGACTATCAAAACTACAACAGAAACATCAAAACACTATATGCATGTTGTATGACACTTATAACCCAATACTTATATGAAAGAAAGTAAAATTTGAAAATAAAATCAGACTTGATTTGGAAAAGACTTAGATCGGCTGTTTAGCCTTGTTTTATTTCATTTTTAGTCTCAAAACACTACACTGGTAACACTAAGTGCATAGCATATCCACTGTAAACATAGCTTGCTAACTATTTGTCACATGCAAGTACACAACAATCGTGTGTCGCTATAAAAAGATATAAAAGCAGCATCAATGAATGATTAGTTGAAAGAACAAAAGGTTACTGAAGAAGAAGAGTTTGTGTTGAGTGCTTGTAAAGTGAACAACGTGAGCGGAATTTTTTGTGTGCGTAAACCGCAAAATAAAAAAAAATAATAATATATATATAAAAAAAAACTAAACTAAAAGAGGAAGAAGTAAAATAAAAAACTATAAAATGGACGGCAGCGAAAGCCGATCGTCCATAAAAAGGATGAAAATAAGCGATTCGGTAGAATTGCATAAAATCATCCAAGAAAAAAATGTAAAAATCGAAACGGAGAACCTCAGGAGATGGTAATGGCCGAAGAAGGAAGCTCTGGAGAATTGAATGCAAAGCCTCCCCCAGCTAAAAAGAAGCGCAAGGTAGTGGTCCTGCCCAGTACGACACCGATAGATCCGGCTGCATCAGAAGGCGCAAACTGAAACTGCAGGACGTCTGCGGCAACAACTAATAATAAGAGTAAGTCGGTCCCTATAGTGACCACATTTAAAATTAATGTCAAAGATATTAGTATTAAGCTAGGCCGATTGTTAGGCCATAAGGATTTTAACATTAAGATTATAGGGAAGGAAGTTACAAATGTTGGAGTATGCACCCTAGAAGATTTCAATAAGTTAAAGGCCATGCTCACGGCAGAGGGAGTACATTACTACACCCATACACCGAAGGCAGAAAGGCCTATTGCTGTCGTAGTCAAAGGACTATCGGACAGCTATGAAAAGGAGGAGGTGCTGGAATATATGGCAGGCCTCCAAATTGAGGGAACAATTTTAGGTATCCACAAATTGGGAAGAGACAGGTGGCTATTTCAACTAGCCAAAGGCTTTGATGTAAAGAGCCTCAGAAATCTTAAGTACATCCTACACTGTAGGATAACGATAGAAAAGCACGTCCGCAAAGACGTTATACAGTGCTACAATTGCCAGCGCTTTGGGCATATAGCACTAAACTGCAACATGCCTTTTAGGTGTGTCAAATGTGCAGGCTCACACGGGCCTGGTAAATGCAATGTACCTCCCAAGGGCGAGAACAACGCTGAGGTACTTATAACAGATCCTGTCACAGGACAGGCAAAAAGGAAGGTAGGGCTACCTATAAAATGCGCAAATTGTGGCAATAGTGGTCACGTAGCAAGCGCAAAAGAGTGCCCCAGACGTTTGGAGCTGCTACGCAAGCTGGCATCCAAGGGAGGCAACTCAACATCTACAAAACGGACCCCGCAGGCTGTATCTAAGACAGTCGCAGGGGTATCGTACGCTGCCGCCGCTAAGACAGCGATTGCTAATGATCGTCCTTCGGGAAGTAGGGCGACTTCATCTGGACATCCAGACGTGGGCATAACGCTCGCATCCGCTAGGTCGGAATTCGATCTAGTCGATGGAGACCGTAAACGTCTCTTTGGTAGTGACCTTTTAAATTGCTTAAATAAGATGAAAGGATTTGCCAGGGAGTATAGTTCTCTCAGAAATGATGAGGACAAATCCCGTGCTCTTCTAGGGATGCTATTTTCATTGCAGAAACATGGTTAGGTTGTTCAGGGCAATTTTCATTAATGTCAACTCGGTAGTTTCGAGACACAGGAGACACTACCTCGATCTTTTTTTGAAAGAACATCGTCCTGATGTTCTTCTCATTGCTGAGCATAAGCTGTCCCCCAGACATAAACTTGAACTTGCGGGGTACAAAACTTATAGACAAAACCGAGTCCAGGGATGTGGAGGGGGGACAGCTGTCCTCGTGAGAGAGGGTTTAACCTCTAATAGATTGGTAGTGGATCTTGGCTGTATCGAGAATACCGCCGTTAGGATAGCTAGGGCAGATTCTAGGCCGTTGATAATCATCTCTGCTTATCTCCCGCCAGACGGAACATTGTCGATTAGTGATCTTGATCCTCTAAAAGATATGTCCGCCCAAGGAGGTCTCTTACTTGGAGGGGATTTGAATGCAAAACATCCCTACTGGGGTGGTAATGACTGCAACCCAAGGGGAGTGACCCTGCGTAACTTTCTCTTGTCATGTCCTGACCTTGACATACAAAGCACTGAAGGGCCGACACGTATTAGTGCCCAATCCTCCTCTTACATAGACATCTTTATGTCATCTGCAGATCTGAGTCTTGCACCACCTTCGAACGTACAATCACCTACCCATCGGATCATCGTGCGGTAGAGACTGTTATTGAGGGCGGTAATTTGCTGCGCAGGGAAAGAACCCTACGTTACGATTTTGGTCGCATAGATAGGACCCGTCTTAATAATTATTTAGCACGGAATTTAGCTGATAGTGAGCTTCCAGTAGATAGAAATGTGTCCCGTCAGGAAATAGATGATTGTATTGAATCCATGAGCAATGTATTTCAGAATGCCATAGATAGGTCAGTTCCAAAATCACCGTCAAATAAGAGTAGAATGATGAAGCTTCCGCAGAACATTCTTAACTTTATAATAGAAAAAAAGAGACTCAGAAGGATGTTATATAGAGCAGCTGATCCTGCAAGATATCACACCATTAGAGCTGAGATTCGTAATCTTGACAGAATTATCCAGGGCGCGATCGCATCTTTCGAAGACAGCTACTGGACAGACTACCTCCAAAATATTCGCTTAAACAGCAGGACTTTCCAACAGGTGAGGAGGGCAGCTGGTATTAAACGTAGGCCTCCAATTGGAGACATGATCGGCCCTGGAGGAACGACAATATCGGTGGACGCTGATAAGGCAGAGCTCCTGGCCGACCGCTTCAATGGCGTTCACGAAAGAGGCACTGTTACTAGCTCTGCCTCTTTTATGAACGCTGTGTCACGTGAGGTCAGAGCACTGGCTAACCATGGACCATATTTGTCCTTCGGACACGAGGTCCATGCAGATGGTACAGTACATAACAACAGTACCCAGAACAATGACTTCAGGGCAATAACACCTCATGATATAAACCTTGCTTTGAGGGCAAGGGCAAATAAGAGGTCTTGTGGTTGTGACGGGATACCTGATGTTGTCTTGAAACGGACTGATGCCGTTACATGGCGATATCTGGCGATTTTGTTCAATCATTGCCTAAATATTGGGTACTTCCCTGACAAATGGAAGGAAGCCATGATCGTACCTATTCCGAAAGCAGGGTCGAGCCAGCAGTTGGCTGAAGGTTACAGACCAATTTCCTTACTATCTGCAGTTGGCAAATTACTTGAATGGTTCATCCTGGCCGAAATTCGGCAGAGAATGGTGAACCATAATATCGATGTGGACTGTCAATTTGGATTTAAAGGAGGACATTCTACTTCTCATGCCCTAATGGTTTTCGGAGACTATGTTGCGAAAGGTTTGAACAACAGACAGATACGCAACAATAGCAGTCAGTCTTGACTTTGAGAAAGCCTTCGATACGGTATGGCAGGAGGGCATAATATACAAGATGTTAAGATTGGGCTTCCCTAGGAGAACATGCAGGATGATAGCAGATTTTCTTAATGGCCGCAACTTTAGAGTAAGGGTAGGGGAAGGTATCTCTCTTTCTCGCAACATTACAGCCGGGGTACCGCAAGGCTCTTTGCTAAGTCCCATTTTATACAGTATTTTCGTCTCCGACATACCTCAGCCACCTGATGGAGACCTTCTGTTGATGTATGCGGACGATATCTTAATAGCTGCTCGTGGCCCCAGAGCGGACAGCGTGAATCAGAGAGTTAATTCATATCTAGCGAATCTTCACTCATACTTTGTGAAATGGGGTCTTAGGCTAAATATGGAGAAGACAGAGGGAATGATGATCAGGGGCAAGCGCAGTCTCCTCTATAGGAACTTAAGGCGCTTTACTCCGGAATTGTCCATCGGAGGTAGCATGATTAGAGTCTCGGATAGGATGAAATACTTAGGGGTCATTTTCCAAAAGAACTTCCAATTCCATCGTCATAAAGATTTTATACTAGAGAAAGTAAAGAGAGTATACTTCATGTACCTCCACTTACTTCGGCGACGAACGGGGCTGTGCACTAAGGTAAGGTTGCTGTTATACAAGCAGATCATAAGACCTCTAATGTCTTACGCCTTTCCAGTTTGGTTTGGGATCTCTTCCCACCAAATGGAGAGACTGCGGATGTGGGAGAGGCAAATATTGATATCCTGCCTAGGACTTAGGCGCATAATGAACCCGGATGGAAGCTTCCGAAGACCCTCGTGTAGGGCCATCTACCGCGCGATTGACTTCGAAGGAATAGATGTTTTCCTGGTGGGCACAGCCATCAAGTTTCTTGAACGTGCGTCCTTCCTGGAAAATAGTATGGTCGCAAACTGTCTCCGACTGTCTGACGATTTAGGGTCCGTTGTCAACTCCACCTTTTTCGCGCCTAGGGATCTTTTGACGCTAGGAAATGGTGGCCTCCTCTACGGGGATACAGGTCTCCTATTCTACCATAGGAGATTGAACACTTTAGACCTAAATAACCCGGTCTACATTACACACCAATGATGTCTGAACCAACGACAGCTCCTTTTATTGTTGTTTTTTTTATTGTTCTATTTTGTTTTATTGTTTTTGTTTTAGCTTTAAGTATTTAGTGATTAAGTTTAGTGTTAAGAATTAGCTTGTAAGAAATTTCCTTCCGTTTTTGATCCTTTTTTCGGAAAATTTAAAGTAATGGTAAACATTAAGACTTCTTTGTAAACGAATACAGTAAGACTGTAAATACAATCTAAATTAATGGTTAAGTAGTCTTAGATAAGTATGTAATAAATACGTTAAGAAAAATAGAATTAAGAACTGTAGTTTCTAAGAAAACAATGTACTCTGAATTTTTGGATAAATAAACGATACGATACGATACGATACAGATCGAGGACAGTTGCTGTGTGACTGTCGTAAGGATAAGTTTTGACTATCATAAGTGGTTATCCCATTTCGGTAGTTAAGCCTTTTTAGGAAAAGTAGTGTTTGATGTTAGGGTGAGTGGATTACTTTAAGTGGTTATCCCATTTGAGTAATCTCTCATCAGGGGGCTAATTCTCACACTCGTGATCGAAATAGTATTCGTATCGAAATTAATTTCGATACGAGTTATTTTTCTGATGATAACTCTCGATACGTAACGAATCGAGTTATTGCTTCAGTGTTGTTAAAAGCGTGCCGAAATACGTTTGCCAACACCGAGTAAATGGAAGTAAAATGCAAACAAAAAACATATGTTTGTATGCACAAGAAAAAGGAAAAATTACAATCAAATTTTAAATAAATAAGGAAATGGATCCCGTGTTGTTTTTTATTCAGAATCTTCTGATTCTGACGAAGTGGAAAACCTAAACATTATAAGAAAAAAAATAAGATGCAGCATGGATCCCTTAAGTTTGTCAAGAAACGAGTAAGTGTATTTTTTGTTTTTTAAATAAAACTAATAGTATTTCTTTTATAGATTTAAAAAACCTTTTAGACTTACCAAGGAAGCATTTAATTATGCCCTTGGAGAACTGCAGTTTGAGGGGCATCTTTATACTGCTGTTCCACCAAAAATTCAATTGGCTGCTACACTTTCTATTTTGGCGTCAAGTGGGTTTCAACATTGTGTTGGTTATGACCTTTTAATTGGAGTAAGTCAGAGTGGTATCTGTAAAATCACAAAACGTGTCATAGAAGAGATGGAACGTAAGCTTTGTGGCCAATTTATACAGTTCAACCCCAGAAATAGTGATGACTGTAAAGAGTATTTTATGTCAAAATACAACATTCCTGGAGGTATGTATGCAAGTGAAATACATTTGACAAGTTAGTTATTATTTTTTTACAGTTACTGGCTGTGTGGATGGAACGCACTTCGGTTTACAGAAGCCTAAAAATGAGCATATGTTCTTTAACAGGAAGGGCTTTCATAGTATAAATTCAAAGGTGGTGAGTATATATGTATATATTATTGAAATTATTGCGTTACTGTTTATTTTAAAATTTAAAGATATGCGACCACAAGCACAAAATCTTGGCAATTAATTCAAGATATGGAGGAGCAGCCCATGACTCTTTTGTGTGGAAAAATTCTGACGAAAGAATTCTAGTTGAGCAAGAGTACAACAACAATTTAAGAAACTTTTGGCTCTTAGGTAAGTAAATTTAAAACGTTATTCAGAAACTTAAAATTAAAATGTTTATGTATTTAAAAATGTATTTATAGGCGATACAGGATATCCATGTGAACCATGGTTATTAACGCCATACCGAAACCCACAGGAAAACACAATGGAATCGCGGTTTAATGAAGTACATTCAAAAGCAAGGTGTACCGTTGAGAGGAAAATTGGCATTTTAAAGGCTCGTTGGAAATTTTTGTGCCACGACAAAAGAATTCGTTCCAGTGCCAAAAGGGTCGCCCAATTTTCCAACGTATGCGCTGCATTACACAACATGTGCATACATTTTAAAGTGCCGGATTATGAAAATGTACAACAAGCTACGCATGACACCACCAAGGAGTGCTTGCTTGCACTAAATAATTTGGGAATCACAACATCATCGTGGGATGCAATTCTAACACAGATAGTGATTAAAAAACTCTATAAGAACATTCATGTCAGATATATGCAATCATTAATTAACCCAAGAGAAGTGCCAACCATATTTGAATTTTTATCATTCCTGGAATTCCAATTCCAATCTTTGGAAGCAGTTGTTCCAAATGAAAAACTGACACATAAAGTGGTATCAACAACTATAACATCCACCAAAAACAATAATAGCACATGCAGAATGTGCAAACAGTGACCACCAACTATATCACTGCACTAAATTTTTGCAACTATCAGTAGAAGAATGATTACGGTGGGTACAACGGCAGAGACTATGTGTCAACTGTTTTGGAAGTGATCACGTTTCGAAAACCTGCAATTCAGGTAGCTGCAAAAAATGTGCGAAAAAACACAATACATTGCTTCACTTAGAAAAAAAGGGAATACTAAAGCAATAAAAAATCCATCAAATCAGTATCCAAGAGCAATCATGTCGTATCCAAACCCAAAAATAAAGACGCCTGTTTCCGAAGTAGTAGCAGCTACATCAACGACAACAAACGTCGCTGCGGGCCATCAGGGCCATGTGTTGCTAGCAACAGCAAAAGTTATAATTACAGCCTCAAATGGTATATCAGATGAATTCAGAGCAATATTAAACTCTGCATCATAAGTAAACATTGTATCTAAACGGCTTTGCAAAAAATTGTCCATTTCACCATCTGAGGCTACACTCTGCATTGAAGGTGTGGGCGAAACCCAAAAGAAATCAAAATATAACATAAATATCGGGATGAAATCTAAGAATCTCAACTTCTCAGCAAACGTTGAGGCATATGTTCTACCAGGTATAATTCCCTCACAACCAAATCAACATGTTGACATTTCAACTTGGAATATCCCCAACAACATCTACTTGGCACTTCTACAAGCAAGAAAAAATAGATCTGTTGCTTTAAACAGAGCTTTTTTTCATTCTTCTTTTCTTTTGTGGCAATTTGTTTATTTACTTTACATTATTAGGGATGAAGTGGATATTATTGGAATTGGCGCCACAAAAAGCAGTCATGTTTTGGTGGACTTTCTGACAAAACAGTCATTTTCCGCGCCCAGAGATACATCAAAAAGGGAGAGAAGAAGAATAAAAAAAGAAGATAAATTTAAAAACTGGAAAACCCCTAAAAAATGTATTTTTTGTTAATAAATTTTTATTATGTATTAATATTGTATTTTTGTTTCAGGAGTCGCAAATGTGTTATGGGATGCTCAATTTTTCTGAGACAATAAGGAATAAGTGCTCTAGTTGAATTTAGACTCAAGCACTTCCTTATTGGCAGAAATTAAAGTACTTTTATATAAATATGCATGTACATGTTTTTGTAGTTTTAATAAAACTATTATATTATTCCGAATGTTCATTTAAATTCCATTTAAATGAACATTAATTTTACAACCTTTTCGTATTTTTCCAGATTAACAACCATACTTGCATATATTTACAAGAGATTCCTTAGTAACTTGCTCTGCACAACGTTAGAGGTTCTGTCTGCCGTCCACCAATTTGATTTTGCAGGTAAACAAAACACATAATTGTATTACACCTAGTTTTATTTTACCCTAACATTACAGATTTACCATTCTCTTGATGTTATGACTTCCGGTACCAACAAAAATCGTGAGTTTACTTTAAAAAAAAATCACTTCAATGTAGTTTTTTTATAAATTCTCAACAAACAAAAATTTTCAATATTTTAATTTGTTTGTTTACACTTTTGTTATTGTATAGTTGCTTTCACACACTGATTATTTTTTAAGATGCCACATACTTAAATTCTTACTACTCATAATTAGGGGTTAACCTACATATAATATGGCCACTTGAGAAACGTCAAAGTTGCCATATCTGGTTATATCTGTGTGTGTGACTGTCGTAAGGATAAGTTTTGACTACCATAAGTGGTTATCCCATTTTGTTAGTTAAAGCCTTTTTAGGAAAAGTAGGGTGAGTGGATTACTTTAAGTGGTTATTCCATTTGGGTAATCTCTCACCAGTGATTTAGGATAAGTGGCTACTTAAGTGGTTATCCCATTTGAGTAATCCCTCATCAGTGACTGAGGATAAGTGGCTACTTTAAGTGGTTATCCCATTTGAGTAGTTCACTGCAATTATAAAGTTATAGTTAGGTTACATCAGAGCAGGTGGTCTACTCTAAGTGGTTATCCCATTTGAGCAGGCCATCGCCAGGAATAAAGGTTTAGGGTGAGCGGATTTCCTTAAGTGGTTATCCCATTTGCGCAGTCTCTTACCCCGTGGCCGAGACCATAGTTTAGCTCGTAAGAGTAAGTGTTGTTCGGTCAGAATATTATTATTATTATTAATTGAAATTATGTTTTCCTAATTTATTTCTTTAATGAATTCATTACTTCAAATATTTCCTTTTTCCTGTGTGTTATTATATACAAAATTCCAACATCTACTTGTACTTATATACTTATATTTCTTTCTGTCTTTACCCAACAAACCATTCCCTAAGCGTAATATAACTAAATTGGAGAATAAACTTACTACTAACAAATTTCTACAACTTTTCTTAAACATACATCATTTGAACAAAGAAAAATAAACACAAAGTCGTCAACTATACGCTGTTTGCCGTTATTTGTACACGTGCATTTTGTTTTCTTTGTTAAAGTTCTCAGTTGTCTTGTTCATGTTGAATTGTAAAGTTGGAGTAACAAAAAAGTGAAAATTAAAGAGAAGTAAATAAGTGATGAAATTAAATGAAGTAAAAAAGTGAAGAAATAAAGTTTGTAAAAGTAAAATAAAATATATAAAACTATAAAAAAATGCCTTACAAAATTAAACACAGTGTTCGTAAGGAAACAAAAGAAATTGTTGACTTACTTTTAAATGCTAAAAAACATAAGTGCGATTCTAGTGAAGTTGAAGTCAGCTTAAGTAACAAAAAAGATTCCATTGTAGCCACATGTAGTGCAGTGGACTCAAATTTAAGGGATGATCTTGTAGCCACTTGTAGTGCAGTGGATTCTAATTTAAGTGATGACATTAAATTTGATGATGAAATAAAAGTAAACACTAGTGACGACGATATTTCGAGTTGTGAAGAAAATGTGGGTGATCAAGACATTAAAAGACAAATTGCTGCTTGGGCTGTTGAACATACCATAACCAATCGTGCTGTAAATGATTTGCTAAAAATTTAAAAAAAATGTTCCTTGTTTACCAAGTGATGCTAGGACGTTAAAAGAAACACCGCGTGATGCACCGATAGTTCCAATTCAAGGTGGGAATTATGTACATTATGGGCTTAAAGATTGTCTTACCGACTTCCTTTCATCCACAACGTTTCCAGATAGTACAATAGATTTAAATATAAACATAGATGGATTACCAGTTGCAAAAAGTTCTCTATCTCAGGCATGGCCAATTCTTGTAAATGTGAATGGTACCAATTCTGTACATACAGTCGGAATTTATAATGGAAATAGTAAGCCAAACGATGTTAATGAGTTTTTATATCCTTTCGTTAAAGAATTAAGCGAAATTATGAACAACAACTTTACTTTTAATAATAAAATATATGAAGTTAATTGTCGAGCTGTCATATGTGATGCACCGGCAAGGGCCCTAGTTATGGGAATAAAGAGTCACACCGGCTTTTATTGTTGCCATAAATGTAAACAAAAGGGTGACTATATAAACCACCGCATGGTGTTTAAATATGAAGAAATCACACTACGAACCGATGAAAATTTTAGGAAACGTTTGGATACAAATCATCATAACATAAATAAGAACATGGCCATAGACCTAATAAGATCGTTTCCCATGGATTATATGCACGTAGTTTGTCTGGGTGTTGTCAAAACTTTAATGAGTGCTTGGATAAAAACAAGAAATACACCATATTCGCTTCAAAAGAAAAAAATCTCTAATTTAAACCAAAACCTCTTGCATTTGAAAAGACAACTACCACGCGAGTTTAGAAGAACTACAAGAGATATCCATGAGTTAGATCGATATAAAGCTACTGAGTTTCGTACATTTCTTTTGTATGTTGGGCCGTTTATATTAAAAGGAATTTTGGATGAAACACTATATTTACATTTTCTGCAACTCAGTTTGGCAATGAGAATTTTATTAGACACTGAACAATGCAAGTCAAACAATAAGTGCGCGGAAGCATTATTAAGGACTTTTGTGCCGTCAATGCCTGACAATTATAATGATTCTATTTCAACTTACAATTTCCATTGTCTGACTCACTTAGCACGTGATTGTTTGCAATACGGATCATGTGAAACTTTTAGCGCCTTTAAATTTGAAAATAAGCTGGGAATGTTGAAAAGACTTCTTAAGAATAAGAATAATATATCAGCACAACTATACAACCGACTGGTGGAGCAAAGTATCAATACATCATACAAAAATACAATGCAAGAAACAGCAAATGCATTTTTATCAACAGCCCACCCAAATAATTTTTATAAAACTGGAAACAACATTTATCAAGTGTCATCAATAAATCATCATGTTGGTGTAGTCATTGGACATCAAGTTTTGAATTTGAGATCAATGTTTTTCAATCCACTAGAATCTTCACTTCTCGGCATTTTTGAGACAGCAAGTTTAACAGTTTCAGAAGCACCCTACGAACACTGTTGGAAAGATATAACTAAAATTTGTGCTTTAAGCAATAAAAACAATGAGTTTGGGTTTTTTCCAGTTATCCACTATGATTGAAGACAATAATAACATAAACTTTAACAATATCTTTGTAAACTCGGAACTCATGCACAATACTTCAGAATGTCAAAGTGTTACACAAGCACAGCCTGTGGCATTAAAAGGTAAATATTCAATGGTATATATTTACATACATGTTTTGAAATTTTATCAGTTGATAGTATTTTTTTCTATTTATTTTTAGCGGTAACGGAAACTCTTGCTCAGGCTATTGAACCCATGTTTATAAGGCTGACGACTGAGGTAACTTCAATGCGGGAAGAGATAAAATACCTACGAAATGAAGTAAAAGGTTTGAAGAAAGAAAAATTATTGAAGTTCGTGATGCCTGATATCGCCTTTAATGAAATGGATGATTTTTTTAAAGTTCGAAAAGCAGCTAGAAGATGATAACAACTTTTTTCTTTCGTTTGTAAGTTAAATAGAAAAACCACTACATCATTAGTTAAATAGACTAAAAATAACCGTACTAATTAACCTAATATTTTTTCGTTTTTTTTTTCTTTATATACAAAGGGAACAGAACTGTTATCTGTAGCAAAGGCACCGAACTTCACCAAAAACTGCTGGCGAAAGATTTTAACTGATAAAGTTGCGGAAAAGTTGTGTTGGAAAGGGACAGAAGATAAAAAGAGTGTGCGCAGTCTGAGTGTAGCAAAAGCCATAAGAAGTATGTACATAACTGACTTCAAAAATTTTACGCATTTAAGTTTAATTCCTTTTTTAATTTTATAGATGCTACTGTTTCCGTTGGATTGAATGAGGAGGATTTTGTGAAAAGCACGAAATCATTTTTCCAATTTGCGAAAAATAGGCTACAGTCAAAAAAAAATTATGTTTCAAAATCCTTCAAAACCTAGTATTTTTTCATTTTTCCTATAAAGAAAAGATAATCAGTGAATTTTTAAAATCTACCAAATAACCTATGTGGAAAAACAATTGAAGTGCCTTTTATGTTTATTCAAGAATATTCTGTTTGAAATATGAGATCTCTTTAATTTAATGATCTCTTTAATTTAATGATCTCTTATTTTAATGATCTCATTAATTTAATAACTAAACCTAATAAGAAAATATGGTTTAAAATTCGTTTGAATATACATATTTATTTTATAATGAGAAATTAAAAGTATAAGTATAAGTACCAATTAGGTTCAATTTTGTTTATTATATAATTGTTACCAAGCGTATTACAATACTTTTCACAAACGTTTTCAAAGCTTACATTACTAAGCTTGTTCAAAGCTTACATTTCTAAGCTTGTTCAAAGCTTACATTTGTAAGCTTCTTCAAAGCTTATATTTCTAAGCTTATTGTATATTATAGACTAGCAAGCTTATAACAAGGTTCAATTTTGTTTATTATATAATTGTTACCAAGCGTATTACTATAGTTTTCACTAACGTTTTCTAAGCTTAAGGCTTATGATAGCAAGTTTTTAACAAGTTATTTCTAAAGGGTTTTGGTTTGTTGGGTATTAACATACACAGAATTCTAACGGTATTAAATTCTTTAGCTTAAGTCATTTTCAACTTTCTACATTTTTGTCATTGTCGATATAGAATTGATATAATAAAGAGGCAAACAGCATTGAACGTTCGTGTTCCTTCTTTTTGAATTTTTATTTATGTAAGTATGTTCATACATAAAATTTGGCGACCGTGACAGGACTATTCCAAATTAAAATAATTTGGCGATGTCCATTTTAAATTTAAAAAAAAAACACTAAAAACAATAAAAATTAAAAATATAGTGTAAGAGTTCATTTCATCAAACTAAAGTAGTAACTATTATAAACTTAGACTGAAAACACATTTGTGTACAAAAGGTGTATTTTATTTTAAATAAAATAAAAACTTCGAACAAACAATTACTGTAAATCAAAGGTTTTAAGAAAATATGTACATATATAAAACTAAATTAACTTCATCGTCATTACAATCAACATCATCATCATCGTCGTCGCTCTTTCGCATTTTGCTAGCCACCATCCTCTGCTGCAGTTTTGTACAATACATTTTTCAACGCATTTGGAAGTTTAACGTAGTCGTCGCTGCTTTCAGTAAGAACAGATCAACAACTTCCGTAAGATAAATCATTACTCATATTACATATTTCTTCTCTGTCGTTATTCCTTTAATTGCAATATACTAACTGGAGTATTTAATCCCAAAGATTAAATACTCCAGTATTAAGTGTATATCAGGAATTAAGTAGTGTTGGACTTTCATTTAACAACTCACCAGTGTTGCGCATTTTCGGGCCTTTTCTGGTACAAATTTTCAACGTTTGGTACTTTTCGGATAAGATTAAATTTCTTGAATTTCTTAACTTTAAACAACCTTTAAACCATTTTGTTAAACTTTTGGAACAATTATATTTTGAAAATGAGTACTGATAAAGGCGAAACACTTGCTTCATTAAAAGCTTAAAGAACTACAATGGAGCGTAATATTACACTAATAAAAACAAAATAGAAAAAGATGATGATTCATGCGATTTAACGATTCTAGAATGTCGTCTCCAAATAATTGAGTCATATTTTTGAAGCAAATAAATCATATTCAGAATCAAATTGAGAAACTAGATGAATCTGATTTACATAGATCTGATATTGAAGAATTATTTATTTCTGCTAAGGCTCCTCTCGTTAGTCTTATGAATAAAGTCTTTAGGAGGCTTATCGTATTTCATAACGTTTATCGACGATTATTCGCATTATATATTCACCTATTTTCCCAAACAAAAAAGTGATGCTTTTGATGCATTCACATATTTTGCTGGCCTCGCGGAGAAGCAGACAGGCCGCCAAATAAAAATTTTTCCTAGTTACAATGGTTACGAATTTGTAAATTCTAAATTTAAGCAATATTTCTCCGAAAGGGGCATTAGCCATTAAACAAGTGTTAGAAAAAAACCATTAGTATCTCACTTAAAAACGTTTGGTTGCCACGCAGTAGTATTGAAGAAGGCTCCAAAACATAAACGCGAAAAGTTTTTGTCCAAATGAAATTCGTCGGCTATCAACTTTACACAAAAGCATATCGCTTATACAATAGTAACACAAAGCAAATAAATATTGCTTGCGATGTTGTGTTTTTTGAGCAATCTTTTGAAAATATCTTAGATGTGCAAGGTGAATGCAATGATAATGGCTGGTGGTCGGTTGAGAATACCGTAAACAACCTGTTGTAGCCCTTAGTACCATGGAGGCGGAATACATTGCTGTATGTCAGGGAACAAAAGAAGTTGTCTTTCTCCGTGGTCTTTTACACGAAATGGAATTTGAACAGTATGTTAATAGTCCTATTGTGTGACAATCAATCTGCGGCGTTTATGGTGAAGAATCCAACTGTTCAGATGAAAAGGAAGCATATCGACATCCGTTATCATTACATTCGAGAGAAATACGAGGGAAGGTAATTGATATAAAATACGTTAGCTCTAATGAGAATGCTGTTGATATTTTGACAAAGGTTTTGACGAAACAAACACACATAAATGGTTGCAATCTTTTAAAATTGAATTTTTTATACTTTTGTAATCAACACTGCAATTATTTCTATGTTTTATTATACATATTGTTGCAATTTTTTTAATGCTTCGAATGTTGTCAACACAGAAAAATTACTGTCAAAAAAATTATTTTCATTTTTCTTTCATTTACATACACACATACGTTTCTCAATTTGGTTTTTGTTTGCAAAATTATGCTTCTCCCTAATAGGGTATAATTAAATTTTGCACGTTAGTTTGACTCAAACTCGAACATGTTGCTTGTATTATTTTTCAAGGTTCTTATATATGTACATTAAAGTGAGTACTTTATTAGTATATACATATGTGTATTATTTTTTTCCTCTTCTTTTCCAGTTATTTTTTCCCTCTCTGATCATTGTACGATGAGTACATGCAATTCTGCTAAAATTTCCAAGCACATACATATATAGTGGAATTAGGGGTTGTTGTTGTTCCGCGACATTCTTCTCACATTTGTTTTTTCTCTTCTTGTTCTTCTTCTCTCACCAGCTAGTTTTTTTTCAGAGATGGGGATGAAAGTCTCGGTAAAATTGTCCGCAAGAATGGTGCACATATGTACATACCTATGTACATATTCAATGGACGCGTAACGAAACCATGTGAGGAGTGTGCAACTTGGAATGGTTTTTGTTTTGTCGTAATTAATACATAGATATATATGATGGTGGTAAAACAAAACAATTGAAAATTAAATTTAAATTGCATGATCATTGCTGCTATCAAATGCATTAATCCCAGGCCTGCCGCTCCTTAAGTCTCTTTTGGTTTGCACAGCTTAGTTTCATAAATAGACATGCCCGATTTGTTTTGTTTAATTTCTGTACCTAATTTGGTGTCAAAATTCGCCAAAATCACCGAAAATAATTTTTCCATATAAAGCTTACAATTCCTTGTTTATGTTTTAGCCATCCTACCATTTCGGTTTTTGAAATTAGTAAGAAATGGCATCGCTTCAAATTCCATCCTTTGACTTAATATACGAACATAAGGACGACGTTAAACAAAAATGATCTTAGCACAATATAGGCACGCACAGGCCATACACATATCCTTCCATGTGTATAAATATCAGGATAAAGACTTGTACATAACAGAGAACAAACCCAGGACTCTTTTGAAAATAGCCAGGGAAGTTTAGAATCACTACATTTGGCAATCCTATTTTGTTTTGAGTTTTGGGAGTAGTAATTGGTAGCGGGACAATTCCAATAATTCCAACTGAGTTGTGCAGGTTAATAAGAATTTTATTCCTAAGAAAAGAGAAGAATTGAAAATGACGCACGAGTGATAAGTTGTCTAAGCGGATAAAATTAAAACAATTGAAAACAGATTTTTTCCCATTACAAAAAGGAGGAAGTGATAGTTAATACATGTGATCTGATTTAAAATCACAAGGCTGCCTTTTAGTCTCATCAAATTAACATTGTGGAGGATCACAAGTTTTATAATCAAGTGAAAGAAGTTTTTTTCCATTCAATCAACATTAAAGAATGCAAAAGAGTATTCCGTAATTAAGTGTGTGTTTTCTTGTTGTATAAAAAAAGACCAAGAGCAGACAAATGTGCCGTAAATAAAACGCATATACATAAATGTTGAAAATTTTTTTATGCACACTCATGCGTGAATGCACATGCGTAATTTAACTGCTAAGAATACAGATAAACAGAACATCGAAGCCGAAACGAGCAAAGGAATCAGCCAAATCAGCATCCAAAGAGCCATAAAGCAGAGAAAAAAACTACAAAATTTTGTTCCGATAACTGGAGCGGAACCTCGGAAAGCATTCATCATATCCTGAGCCACCCAATAGCATTCGGATCCAACAGCAATTATATATGAGATGATGACGTGGTGCTACCAGCGTTACATATATATTTATTGTTCTGAATTACGCCATTTTGGAATATAAAAAACAGTTTTTACCAGTTACAATCACTTATGTATGTATAACATAATTATCTAGTACAGACGCCATTACGCCATTTTGGAATATAAAAAACAAACAGTTTTTACCAGTTACAATCACTTATGTATGTATAACATAATTATTTAGTACAGACGCCATTACGCCATTTTGGAATATAAAAAACAAACAGTTTTTATCAGTTACAATCACGTATGTATGTATAACATAATTATTTAGTACAGACGCCATTACGCCATTTTGGAATATAAAAAACAAACAGTTTTTATCAGTTACAATCACGTATGTATGTATAACATAATTATTTAGTACAGACGCCATTACGCCATTTTGGAATATAAAAAACAAACAGTTTTTATCAGTTACAATCACGTATGTATGTATAGCATAATTATTTAGTACAGACGCCATTACGCCATTTTGGAATATAAAAAACAAACAGTTTTTATCAGTTACAATCACGTATGTATGTATAGCATAATTATTTAGTACAGACACCATTACGCCTTTATGATGTTAGATATTTATATGGTAACTCTAAGACTAATTGTGTAAACTCGCCTTTGATTGTACATTACACAAGCACATGCATGAACTAAGTTTAAGCATTGAATGTATTATTTGTATGATGAGAGAGCATTAGAAATAAAGCTGTCAGTAACACAACAACGCCATTTTGGAATATAAAAAACAAACAGTTTTTATCAGTTACAATCACGTATGTATGTATAGTTTATTGTAAAGTAAACGCGTTATTTTATTCTTAAACTATTTAAAATTATTATTATTTTATTTAATGTTTGGAGATATAAAAGAATTCAAATTAAGTTGCGAGAATTGTCCAAAGTTGTAGCAGCAAAGACGACGCGAGGAATTAATATTTGTTTTCTTCTTCTTTTATGTTCTAACGTGTTGCCAGATTCACTCCGTTCACTAGCTGACAAACTTGGTGCTGCCACATCCACTCCCTCTCCAGTGACTAAGTCAGGGACTGCTGGGAACGATGCACTTTCGTCAGTGGTAATTTCAGGATCATTGTTGATTGAAGTTTCAAGTTGTCGTGATGTGGTAAGCTGCTTTGACTTAGAGTCTTGAGGTCTTTGGTGTTTAAAATTGTCTTGAATATCATTGATGATAAAGGCTGGTTTTAATCGGTCAACGCTGACGTTTACATCTTTATCTTTAATTCTTATGGTATATAAACGATCGGATAAACGTTGAACTACCTCATAAGGTCCTGTGTAGGGCGTCTGAAGTGGTTCACGGACTGAATCAGTGCGCAGAAATACATGAGTGCAATCATTAATATTTTTCAAAACAAACATTTTACTTTTGTTATGATGAGCTGTTGGTATAGGTCGTAGAAGACTAAAATGGTTGCGAAGTTTTTTAAGAAATTCATCCGGATTAGTGTTATCGTTAGTATTCTCAAAAAATTCATTTGGTAAACGTAATGGGCCTCCATATAATAAGTCCGATGGAGAAGCCTGAATATCCTCTTTGAAAGAGGTTCTTAAACCAAGTAATACTGTCGGCAGTATATCAATCCATGAAGTATTAGGGTGGCACATAAGAGCCGTTTTAAATGTTCTGTGCCAACGTTCGACCATACCGTTTGATTGCGGATGGTATGCAGTAGTTCGGGCTCGTTTAGATCCAATGAAATTAGTCAATGATTTGAATAGAGCTGATTCAAACTGTGTACCTTGGTCTGTAGTTATAGTTCTTGGGCATCCGAATCTAGATATCCAATGAGTCCAAAAAGCAGTTGCAACGGTTTGAGCAGACATGTCTTTCAAGGGAACTGATTCCGGCCACCTCGAAAACCTGTCAATCATAGTAAGGCAGTATCTAAAACCTTGTATTACTGGCATAATTACAATATCCAGGTGGACGTGGTCAAAACGATTATCAGGTACATCTATCTTGTTCGGTGTTAAACGATTATGTTTAGTTATCTTTGCTCTCTGGCATAATAAACAAGTACGAACCCAATTGATAACTTGCTTTTTCATACTAGGCCAAACATATTTCTTTCGGATCTCTTGAAGTGTAGCTTTACCACCAGGATGTGACAGATTATGTATGGAATTGAAAACTTGTTGGCGTAGTTCATTTGGAACGTAAGGTCGTACATAACCGGTCGAAATGTCACAATAGATTGAAGAAGAATCGAAGTGGACTACTTGAAATTTTAACGAATTGTTACCTTCCAGTAAGGTTTTCAATTCGTCATCTGTTTCTTGTGATAATTGTAGTTCCTCGTAAGATATTGTTAACGGCATCGAAATTGCATTTAAACGAGATAAAGCATCAGCAACAGTATTCTTGGAACCAGACAAATGTATTATCTCTGTTGTAAATTGCGATATAAAATCCAAATGTCTCAATTGACGTGGGGAAGCTTTCTCTGGCTTCTGTGAAAATGCATAAATCAGTGGTCGATGATCGGTTTTAATGACGAAATGACGAGCCTCCAACATATGACGGAAATGTTTAATGGAATCGTAAATTGCAAGTAACTCCCTGTCATATGTGCTGTAGTTGCTTTCCGCCTTTGACAATTTCCTGGAGAAAAAACCTAGCGGTCTCCATAAACCATCAAAATTTTGCTCGAGAACCGCTCCGATAGCTGTATCAGAAGCGTCCGTTATGAGTGCCAGTTCGGAGTTTGGAGCAGTATGCGCTAGCGTAGTAGCCTCACTTATACTTTTTTTACACGCTTCGAAGGCATTTTCGGCTTCTGGTGTCCAAGGTATTTTTCTCTTATCATTTTTCCTAGAGTCTGTGAGAAAACCATTAAGCGGTGCTTGCAGTTGAGCTGCATGTGGGATGCACCGGCGATAGTAGTTAATGATACCCAGAAATCTTCGCAGTTCACAAATCGTTTCGGGTCTAGCGTAATTTTCGATGGCAGTAACACGATCTTTAGGAGGTCGACAACCACTGCTATTGATAGTGTAACCCAAAAATTCGACCTCATTTTGGCCAAAATGACATTTCTTAACATTGATTGTTAAGCCCTGCTGACGAAGACGATCAAAAACTAATCGCAGATGGTGGTTATGCTCTTCGATGGAATTTGACATTATGATAATATCGTCGATGTAACAATAAACGAAGTTCAAACCTCTTAGAACTGAGTCCATAAACCTTTGGAACGTTTGCGTGGCGTTTCGTAGTCCAAACGGCATATACAAAAATTCTATTAAACCAAACGGGGTGCAAAGAGCTGTTTTTTCGATATCCTCTTCGACCATCGGAATTTGGTAATAGGCTCTTACTAGATCTAATGTAGTAAAAATGGACTTACCATATAGTCTTTCAGCAAAGTCGTTGATATTAGCTATTGGATAGCGATCAGGAACTGTTTGAGCGTTCAATTTTCGATAGTCGCCACATACACGCCAACCACCCGTTTTTTTAGCCACAATGTGAATAGGACTAGCCCATTGACTCTTAGATATACGGCATATACCTTGTTCCAAAAGAAAATCTACTTCTGCTTTTGCGGCTGCTAATTTATCTCCAGATAATCTACGTGGGCGATCTGCTACCGGCTTACCAGTTGTTTCGATATGATGTGCGACGGTTGAATCTCCTGTGACCTTTCGGGTTAAAGTTGTTGTCGTAATGCTGACGTACTCTTGGAGTAAAGCTGCAAATGGTGTTTCTAAAGAAATTGTTGAGATACTAAAATCTTTCGTTTTACGAATTTTACCACTACTAGCAAGTTTGGTTGTACCATCTACTAGTCGTTTGGTTTTGAGATCAATTAACAAATTATAATGAATTAAAAAGTCAGCACCAATTATGGGTGATTGAACGTCAGCAATAATGAATAGCCACTTAAACTCACGACGTAACCCTAGGTCTAGTTTAAAAACCGAGTGACCATAGGTTGTGATTTCACTCTGATTAGCTGCCAAAAGTTTAACTTTCGAGGGGAAAAGTTTCGCCTTGACTAATGATGGGGGTATAACTGAGACCACCGATCCTGAGTCAATTAAAAAGTAAGATTTCGTCGAGTTATCATATACGTGCAACCGATTTTCCGAAATTATTCCATTATTGCTGTCGCTGTCGCCAATTGAGTTGATTGACGACAGCTCAATTAGTTTTCCGAATTATTGTTATGTGGGCAATTTGGTTTACAGCGTTTAGCATTCTTTCCAAATTTTACATGGTACCAGCAAAGTTGTGATTCGGAAGGATTCTGACCCGATTGTGAGCGACTCCGAGATCTTGAACGATTACGACAATTATTGTGACTCGATTGTATTTTCATCTTATCAATCTTATCCGATAAAATATTTATCGATTTAATGAGATCGGCCATTGAAGGGTTAATAGCACTTACCGAAAGTTGCGTTTCACTACTTGAGGTACTGTGTGATATGGCACTTACCATGTTGTTGTTCGCCTCTAACATTTTATCTGCCGTTTTTGCCAATTTGTCTAAATCGTCTTGCTCCCATATACTTAAAAGTGGACGAATCGATTCTGGCATCTGGCCAATAAAAAGTGTACGGATTATCGCTTCGTTGGACTTACCAGGCGCTAGTCGTTTTATGTGTGCCAAGACTTCAGACGGTTTCATACCCACGGTTTCTCCACCTTGTAATAAACGGCGCAATTTGGATTCAGGTGACTCAGCAAATTTTGAAATTAATCTTTCCCTGAGAACATTGAATTTGTCGTTTGCGGGCGGATTGGTAATTAAATCCTCAACAGATAAAAGGATATCGTCTTCAAGACGAACCGAAACAAAATCAAATTTGTCTGTATCTGATGTAATGTCACACAAGGCAAACGACCTTTCAACCTGAGCAAACCAAAGGTGTGGGTTATGCTTATTGAATTTGGGTATATGCACCCTTTGAAGATTCGATTTTGCAGCTTCATTTGGATGCTCACGTTGCTCCCGTAGTAAATTCACTTCTCGTTGAAGGTCCCTCATTTGAGCAATAATATTATCCATTTCAGACATTTTAATTTCGTCACTGCCGGATGTCTCTTCTATTGAAACAGTTTGCTTACTTCTCAAGTTGTATTTGCTTGAATCCATAAGCCGGATTGATCTTGTTCGTTGTGAAAAAAATTGATCGCAGCGTTGAAACGTTAAAATTTCGAAAAAGCTGCGACTGCGCTGTTTCCACGAAAAATATTTTTTCTGCTGAAATTTTCACTACTTTGGTATTCGATGTAATTTGTTCCAAGCACGGGGTCACCAATATAGTTTATTGTAAAGTAAACGCGTTATTTTATTCTTAAACTATTTAAAATTATTATTATTTTATTTAATGTTTGGAAATATAAAAGAATTCAAATTAAGTTGCGAGAATTGTCCAAAGTTGTAGCAGCAAAGACGACGCGAGGAATTAATATTTGTTTTCTTCTTCTTTTATGTTCTAACGTGTTGCCAGATTCACTCCGTTCACTAGCTGACAAACTTGGTGCTGCCACATATGTATAACATAATTATTTAGTACAGACGCCATTACGCCATTTTGAAATATAAAAAACAAACAGTTTTTATCAGTTACAATCACGTATGTATGTATAACATAATTATTTAGTACAGACGCCATTACGCCATTTTGGAATATAAAAAACAAACAGTTTTTATCAGTTAGAATCACGTATGTATGTATAACATAATTATTTAGTACAGACGCCATTTTGGAATATAAAAAACAAACAGTTTTTATCAGTTACAATCACGTATGTATGTATAACATAATTATTTAGTACAGACGCCATTACGGCATTTTGGAATATAAAAAACAAACAGTTTTTATCAGTTACAATCACGTATGTATGTATAACATAATTATTTAGTACAGACGCCATTACGCCATTTTGGAATATAAAAAACAAACAGTTTTTATCAGTTACAATCACGTATGTATGTATAACATAATTATTTAGTACAGACGCCATTATGCCATTTTGGAATATAAAAAACAAACAGTTTTTATCAGTTACAATCACGTATGTATGTATTACATAATTATTTAGTACAGACGCCATTTTGAAATATAAAAAACAAACAGTTTTTATCAGTTACAATCACGTATGAATGTATAACATAATTATTTAGTAAGGACGCCATTACGACATTTTGGAATATAAAAAAAACAAACAGTTTTTATCAGTTACAATCACGTATGTATGTATAACATGATTATTTAGTACAGACGCCATTACGACATTTTGGAATATAAAACAAACAGTTTTTATCAGTTACAATCACGTATGTATGTATAACATAATTATTTAGTACAGACGCCATTACGCCATTTTGAAAAAAGGGGGAAATTTTTAAAAGAATTTTTTTTTTATTTTATTGAATTCATCTAATATAAGTACGTTGAATATATATTGGTATGTACCTTTAATAATCGACCCGGTTAGTTCTAATTTCATTATACATATATTAGTATTGCTATAAAGCAACTAGTGTTATAAGAGCTTTAAAAAAAATATACATATATAAAGAAGTTACATGTTAATATATACATAAACAAACCTTAGTGTGTATCCTTTTCTCTTAATTTAGCATTTCGTCACATTCTGTTGTAATAATATTGTTAATAGCATAATATTACCTATAAGGAAATAGCAAGAATTTACCTAATGCACATCCTTCTTTTTATTCATTGCTTAACGTTACTTTCTGGTTTTGAAACCGTTGCTTTATAAGATTTTCATTAAATATGTTATAAATGATTAAAGATTTTGCTATAAAAAGTTTGAATCAAGTTGAGAACTTTACTGATAACAACAAACAAATTAATAATTGCATATAGCAGGAAAACAACAATTAAAATAATCAAAGAGGAAGAGAAATAGAACAAATCTATTGAGCTATTTCGAATATCATTAAAGAAGAAAAAAATTCAAGCAAGTCAACCTGCGAGGATTGCTGGGCCCAACAACTTCTGCAACCAAATTTATGACTTCGACGAGAACGTGAATAAGATTTTTATTATTCTCAATTCTAATACTTACTCTACACAATTATATACATACCTATTTGTTTTCCTTTATATTTACTATATAAGTACCTATTGCTAATTTAATTTTACTTAAATGATTTTGTTTGGGAATCTTAAGAATATTGAAACCAAAACTGTAATAAGAAATTATGGAAAGAATTGAATTGTTTTCTTTTATTCATACCAAATTTGTAAACATTGCTTACAATAAAAATAAATTTTAGTTTGAGTTTAAATTAGAATAAAAAAACAAGATGCAGTTGTAAATTTTAAATGGGAAATGATGATCTGGTATGATAATGAAAGTCCGTAAGTTACTTTAAACTTTTCTTTTTTACAGCTACCGTGTTATTTAAGAATATTTCGAAACAATGTTCTATTTATATTCTACTTTTGGTTCTAGAGGATGGCATAAAAGTAGAAATTATATGTTTGCGCGCTTAAATACCGGGTTAAGAACCACGTAAACACAACCCCCTAATAGCTAGTCGGGAGATAACACCATTAATGCCCTTCTGACCACGTTCTGATAGAGCCTTACTATTGAATGAAAATTTTGTTTTTGTTTGGCTAAGGCAGCTCGTAACAATATGTCAAATGTTTGCGTCAAAAGTAACAACAAAAAAACCAAAGAAAGTCAACATCACCAACCACAACCACAGCGGCGGCTATCCAGCGTGAAAAGTAAATAAAAAAAGTAAAGAATAGAAGCTTTATATTTGTATGTATGTAGTTAATACCTGTAAGATAATACTATTAATTAAGCGTATATTACAATATCAATAATAATGATATAAAGTGAAATGAGAATATTGCCCAATTGATAATTGCAATATATAGAAACAAAACTGAAAATAAATATATTTACACCTACCTTTATACAAAATGGCACAACCCAACCAAATTCAATTAGACCCTATCAAATGCCTGAATACATTCCCACAGTACAACGGCAACCGTAATGATCTAACCAATTTCACTAGACTGATCGACCGAATACATTCGGTACTTAGGACGTACGACGAACTATCACAACTTGTGTTCTCAGACATCATAAAAAGTAGACTAGTGGGTATGGCAACAGAGATCATCGAGATAACTACATAGACGCAATCTTGGACCGAAATCAAGAGAATTTTGGAGAACAACATTGGTGAGAAAAAGAACTGCGAGCAGTTATATGACCAACTAATATCCGTCACTTTTGAAAATAGAGAAGGACAAAACAGCAAAGGGTACCACAATAACAGACGCAAGAGCCGAAGAAGAATAATAGAGCTGGGAAGAAGTTCCAGATCAGGGAGAATGAAGCGTTACTTTTTAAAAGCTTGGTACTTGCAACTATCAAAAACGAGCAAGAGGCAATTAAACAAAAGATTAAAGAATTATAAAAAAGAGAATTATATAATGATGCTTTTGTAAAATTAAAAGCAAAAAAAAAAAAAAAAAAATTTTACAATAAAATAAGACAGTATGGGTAAGCAACAGAGTAAAGTTGATATCCAGGAAAATATCGTTAACAACGGGAATGCGGAAAATACAAAAACAATTAATACCCGAATACATAACAACATTAATCATAGTAGCATTAGTATTGCTTACTACTTAGAAAATTAATAAATATTTTAAAGACTACGTGTTAAAACACAGAAATAGATATAATACAACAAGTAATGTATAATTAAACAAACATTTCAAATTTACAATGGTAGGTCCCATCTGGGGAAACCCCATTAAGAAAAGTGATCAAGAGAAGCAAATTATAATAAAAAATTCAAATGAAATTGAAAATAATAATTTTATAACCAATCTCTTAATACTTTTTATTGTAATAATATTTTTAACATACATATTAAATAAAATTTTTCTGTATTTTAAAAGTTATATAATTAAATATATGTAGGTATAAGAATAACAATAATTTACGACAAGTATAATAAAGTTAAATATATAACTACAAACATATATAATCTGAGATAGTAATAAAAATTAAATGGAAGAAGATATTGAAAAATTAAGGGATCTTCTAAAGAATTTGAAGAAAAGTCCAGGAAGTGTTCTTCCTATTCAAAATAAATTTGAATTTATAGAAGAGATAAGAACAGATTTTGAAATTAAAGAACTTGAAGAAAAAGACGAAGAAAAAGTAACTTCTTTAAGGATAGAATTCAATAATAGGGATTTTCACACCGAGCTTGTTAGTTTGTTAGTCGTTAATCGTCACACGCATTTTGTTTTTGTATATTTAACGCACTACCGGATTAACATTTTTAACAAATTAACAACACGGCAACCCTGATAAAATAGTTGTTAGTTGGTAACTCACAATCAGCTGTTGCAGTTTCTAAACAAATATAATAAAAAAGTCATATGTGATACATTGCTAAAAAAATATTTGTGTTTTGGCAATTTTCGTGTACATTGAGAGCAAGTATGTTAATTAAATGGTTTTTTATTTCATTTTAATAAATCATAAACTGTTCTTATAGTGGATAACCAAAAGAAAGAGCGCACTCGAACAAAAATGCAAGAAAAGTGGAGTGAAGTGGAGCATAAATTGCTGTTGGATTTTGTGTTGGAAAATGTGGACATTGAAGTAATGTAGCACTATTTTGTATATGTTTATAAGATTATGCCAAAGACATATGTATGTATATGTATTTTCAGAAACCAACTAGTACAATCTACTATCAAGAATATTTGGACCAGATCAAAATTGACGCAACATGCGAAATGCTGCCATGCAAAGTTCGATACTGGAAAGCTACATTTAATAAAAAGCTGAAGAGTGGCGAAAGTCCACTGGTGCTAGAATTGATGTAAATGATGACTGTAGCACTATAAAGGGTAATTCGTTCGATTATAATAATTTTGCTTTTCTCATCATTTTTTTAACGATTTGCAGACAAACTGCAAGGGAAATTAAAAGTGAAATAGCAGGTTGCTATGCTCTGGTAAATTCAAATGATATGATATATAAAAAAAAAGTTCTATGAACTAGAACTATGTAATCATACTCTGCAACACCGCCTAAATCGCCCGGATATAATAATAAATAGTGATGGCACGATTAATCATATGATTAGTATTAATCGGTTAATTTCTTTCAATTAACGATTTAATTGTATCGAAAATTTGGTTTCAATTAATCGAAAGATTAACCGATTAATCTGAAAATAACCGAAATTTTTATAGGTTTTTTTTTTAAAAGTATGAATCTGTCTAAAGCAATATATATAACAAATCAAAAAAGATTTTTTTTTATCGGTATGCAGCCATCGCTTTGATAAGTATGGTAGTCAGTGTTCCCGCAGAAGAATTATCGAAAGTAGCAAAACGGTAACACTGATGGTAGTGTTTACTTGCAAATAGTATCGGCTCATCCCTACGTACAACACGTGCACATTTTGTTCGTGATCAATTAGTGCATTTTGGCAACCAAAAATTTCTTTAATTTAATAATTAGTTGAATCATGGCTCCAACAAAGAGTGAGGTATGGAAACATTTCTCAAAGGAGAGCAATTCAACAGTCAAATGTGGCTTGTGTGGCAAACTGTTGAAGTGCTCAAACAATACGTCAAATATGTTTCAGCATTTACATCTGAAACATCCAAAGGACGCCGAAAATCTCAAGGTATGATTGAAAGTTTCCAGCAGTTCATTAGTTTAATTTGTGTTAAATGTTTATTAGGCACAGTTCAAAAACGGTGATGAAGGTGAAAATAGAAACACCGAAAAAGCAACTACCAGTCAGCAAACAAGATCAGGCATCGCAGAATCACCCAGTACCAGCAATAATATTACATCAAGTTTGAGGCAGCCAGTTCTAAAGACCTGTTTATCAAATGTGCAAAGTTATGCATCAGGTGGTAGCAAACATCAAAAATTGACACAATCAATAATGGAAATGATTGTCACTGATAATTTGCCTTTTTCACATGTCGAAGGTAAGTTTAAGGCCGGGCACACACCGGAGCCAACAAAACGTTTTTTATGTCGTAACGAATATAAATACATACATTGCTTCTTATGGAGCACACACACCAAGCCCGACAAACAAAAAAACATAATGTATGTTGGCAGTGAATATAGTCGAAAGTCAAGCTTTGCTTATGGAGCGCACAGACCGAATCAAACAAACAAAACAGCATACAGCAAAGCCCAACAAACGTTTTCATTTTGTCGAATACTGTTGGCTGCAACAATGTTTGGCTGCGACAAAAATATTATTTTTTCATTTTTTCTTCAATATCAAAAATATGTTTTCTTAATGGACCAACAAAAAACGTTTCGTTGGCTCCGGTGCGTGCCCGGCTCAAAGTGACCTGGTAACGATTGATTGATTATTATTCTTCATCAAAATTTATTGCAGGTAAAGGGTTCAGAAAATTTATGAAAATAATTTGTCCACTCTATGCAGTACCATGTAGAAATACTGTCAAAGCATATATGGAAAAAACTTATGAAACTGAAGCTAAAAATTTCAAAACGAAGCTGTCAGAAATTCCGAATATGTGTTTGACTACGGATATATGGACCGACACTGAAATGAACAGCATGCTCGGTGTGACAGTACATGGTTTGTTTGGAAGCAATCAATTTTCTGGAACAATTGGTGTCTTTAAATTAACCGAAGCCCATACAGCTGTACACATTTCGGAAATATTGGAAGAGTCTTTACTCGAATTTTCAATTAATAAAGAAAACGTAATGGCAATAGTAACAGACAATGGCGCTAATATCGTTAAAGCTATTCATGATACATTTGGGAAAAGGCGTCATATTCCGTGTTTTGCACACACGTTGAATTTAGTTTGTGAAAATGCTTTAAATACGCCTGAAGTTGCTGATGTGATTTCTAAATGCAAAGCAATAGTAACTTGGTTTAAACGAAGTGTTAAAGCCAATGATGATCTGCGAAGATTGCAATCTCGTGCTGGCATTCCTCAAGGTAAAATGTTAAAACCTATTATGGACGTAAAAACTAGGTGGAACTCCACATATTACATGCTAGACCGATTTCTTAAATTAATATCTTACATAAGCCAAATTTTGTTGAATTATTACGACGCACCACCCATGATCACAACAAAAAACAAAGAGGAAATTGAAGAATTAGTACAATTGTTAAGACCCTTGGAGGCCATGACATCACAAATCAGTGGAGAAAAATATGCCACATTAAGTCATATAATCCCACTTACTCATTGTGGGCGGCTACAAATACATAAAATGCATTGTGTATGCCCCGTAGCTAATAAAGTGAAGGAAACCATTTTAGCTCAATTTAACCGTCGTTTTGGGGAAATCGAGCATTCATTTCTAGTAGCAGCTTCAACTTTATTAGACCCCAGATTTAAAAAAATCCACTTCCAAGATCCACTAGCTGTATCAAAAGTTATGAGACACCTGCGAAAGGAAATGGATGAAATTCCTACAGAAGACAGCATAGGGAGTAGCAGTGAAGCTTCCTCTACTGGTGAATTCGAATTTGATTTGTGGGCGCCTCACAAAAATTTAGCTCATAAACGGAGAAGAAAGGACGATGAATCCACTCAAGATGAACTTAGCTTTTATCTCAATGCTCCGGTCTTGGAGTTGAAAAGAAACGTTCCGGACGCTTGGGAAGAAATGAAGTCAGTGTATCCTAAGCTATATATTATTGCTCAAAAATATTGCTTTTTGGTAGGAACATCTGTTCCAGCCGAACGTTTATTTTCAAAAGCTGGTGCAACCGCAACGGAAAAAAGAAATAGATTGACTACTAAGCGTTTATCAAAATTACTTTTTTTAAATTCAGTATTTAATAATACTCAGTAACCATTTCTTATATTTTTTTTGTTATATTACATAAAATATACATCATACATTATATCATATTACATGAAACCGAATTAATTTTTGTGTTACTTTTTATATAATTTTATTAATAAAAAACAATTTCTTAAAATATATAGAAAAAAACTCTTAATAAATTTCATTGCATTACTTAGACTTAAAAAAAATTAAACAAATTCTATTAACCGAAAAATTCGATTAATCGGTTAATTACTAGCAATTAATTGCAATTATTATTTTACCCTTTCAATTAATCATTTGATTAATTAATCGGTTAATAAAAAAAAATTGCCATCTTTAATAATAAATGGTCTTCCAGACAACATAAAAAATCTTAAGGAAATGGTCATATTATTGTGTGAACGTTTAGGGGTGGTTTTAACTACTGAGGATATTATCAACGTAATTTATATTAGAAGGAATAAATCCGTTTTTGTTAAATTTGCTGACATTGCTTTGCGTGATAAAGTGATCTCCCTTTACTTCAAAAATAAAGCTCTGGAAGTTAATGATGTCATTGAAGGTGCTGTTGAACATCCTGTTTTTCTAAATGAAAACTTATCACCCCTTGCGTTTAAGTTCCTGAGGATTTGTGAAAAGCTCAAGAAAAGTGAGAAGATAAATGGTTTTAATCTTATAAATCGCGAGGTTTTGAAAGCGAAGCTAACAATGAAAAATGGAGATTTGAAGACTGTTAATTTTCTAGAATGCCTTGACTTATTCAAGCTTAAATATCAATATTTTGGTTAAGTAATATTTTCTTTTTTCTCCTTATACAGTCCCCGTTTATACATGCAGCTTTTGTTTCGGCAATTTTTGATTTTATATGGAAAAATTGAAAACAAACAACAATAAGTACACCGTTTCATGTACTCTGAAATTCTCTTTGATTTTGAAATTTTTTATTCGAAATATGAACATAAGTAATTTTTTATAATTTTCAATTTGTTTATAAGATTGTCTAAACAGAATTTCACAAATACAATTCCCAAAATACAATTTGAAAGAATTGCTGAGCCAGGGGTTGTGTGTGTAGACTGGGACACAGTATTCATTTTACTTTTAAGGTATATAATTTGTATTCTATAATTTGTATTATTATTTGATCAAGACGCCCACTAATAATTCATGAAATCTTTTTATTTTTCGTTTTTCATATTGAAAATTAAACATTTCTATGTGCTATTTTATATCACCATTTAATATGATAATGATAAGATGTCTCCCCCTGATATACATATAAATATTGCATATGCTTCCATGTACTGTTGTATCTTTAAGTGCATATAAGATTTATGCTTATAAGTTCTTTGGCAATTTTTACTTCCTTTTTAAAACGTGCTACAGGTAAAAGAAAAAAACTTTTATCTACTTTTCTTCACAATTTATAAAAATCAAAATGGCGACATGGAATTTTATTTTAAGTATTCGATATGCAGAAAAATTTATGTATGTACATATATAAAGAAAAGATGACAGTATTTAAAAGTGTTGCCAGAAAAGAAGGAATGTTAGAGTTGCAACAACTCTCCCCCACTTAATCTTGTCATTCCACTTCATCTCCAACGACATAGTCCTTCAGATGTTGTGGCAGCTTCCGTTGTCTAGTTGTTTTCCGAGGCAACCTTTGACATTGTACTTCATTTTGATCGGCATTTGTTGGTTCAGCTGCAGCTTCTTCGTTGACGGGACAACTTACGTCGGTTGTCTGTTCTATAGACGCATGAATTGGACAAATTCAACAATACATTTAATTCTAACCAGCGCAATAACAGGAACAATTGTAATCACAACACTGGTTTCAACAGAAACAACAATTTCAATAATAACAAAAATAAAAAAAGCAATTTCGGCAACAGTAGAAGTAGCAATTTGAACCTAAACAACACCAGTAGGTGAGCATCCACGACGATTCAATGCAACAACAATAAATTAAGTTGCTATTGTAATTGTTGGTGATCAGTTCGAGCCAAGAGATATAATTTAACATCGAAGAAATGATCAATTGCAACGAGTAGCTGAAACACATCGCTCATATGATGCGCTCCAATATCCAATACTGTTTTGGCGAGGAAAAGATGGCTACCATTTTCAATTAAAAATGTTAAACCCAACTACTGGTAAATTTAAAAAAAATTTTATTTCTCACAAAAATTTTATTTATATAGGTTATTTATTATAGGTGAACAAACAAATAAAAAGATAAGTAGCATGAATTACTATGCGTATAGACTCATGATTCGGGAGAATATGAAAAATCATATTTTGAAATACCGCCAACTGTATCATCAGTATGTTGTAGATATGTATGCAAAAATAGACTCAGAGCGGCTATATTTATTCGCCTAAATCAACGTCAATTACGATCGGAGGAATATATTCATTTACGGGATGCAATTAATAATGATGGCAATTTAAATGATATACATATGTAGGACGATTAAAAATTCTACCAGCTACTAATACCACCAGCACACGTCATATGTATGAATATTCATCATGAAAGAAATTAAAAAAATTTTATTGCCAGGACAATCGCAAACTGATCGTCTGACATCACAGCACAGCACAGAAATCACTTAACCGTTAATCGAGCTTTGTATCAAAAATGATACATTTCGTTTTTATTTCAAAAATTTTTCTGAATGGCAACACTATATGGCACACCTGTTTTCACAATTTGTAAATATTGTTATTTCCCGTATTTAAAACATCGTTTGAAAAAATAAATGTAAGTAGGCTATGAGAAATTGAAAAAGTTCATAATATTGTCTTTGTATCACATTTGGTACATACTAAAGTTTTGTGAATTTTGTATAGAACAAGTGTAATTTTTTTTTTGCCGCTCGTGCTATTTTGTGCATTTTTATTATTTGAAAAAAGATATTTGATTGTGTTAATTTATTAAAATGTCTAGTTCACGGTTTTTGACTTTGGAAGAACTTGTAAATGATGTTCTTAACGAGAGTTCTGGTGGAGAATATGGAGATTTATCAGATGTCTCTGATATTTCGAATATATCTGATGACGAGTTGGAAGATCAGGAAAGTAGCTCTGATGATGACGAAATTCACAACGCAAGTTCTGATCCATCATATATAGCCAAAGATGGAACTTCTTGGCAAATATAGCCTTGCTCAACTGGAAGATTGGGAACGGAAAATATCATCAATATGCGCCCAGGTAAATAAAAAGTAATTTGAAAAAAGAACAAATATGAGACCAATGCTTTTAGGTGTTACAAGATTTGCTTCAAGTCGTGTTTGTAATATTCGGGACTCCTTTTTATTATATTTTTCGCCACAAGTAACAAAAATTATAATCGAAAACACTAACAATTATGGAAAACATCTCAACGGTGTCAACCATATTGATGTAGATGAAGAATCGCTTTATGCTTATTTGGCTGTTTTATTGTTGGGTGGAGTGTACAAGTAAATAAAAATAATAGCTTTTCAAAAGAAAATGTAAATATATCTTTTGCATTATAGATCCAAAAATGAGACCTTACATGATATGTTTGATGAATATTATGGACGGCCCATATTTCGTTCAATAATGTCTGAAAGATCATTCTTGAACATTCACAAAATCATACGGTTTGATAATGTTTTAGCCAGGCGCGCTCAGAAAAGTTCGGATAAGTTTGCGCCAATAAGGAACCTTTGGGACAAATGGTCTGAAAGTCTATCACAGTTTTATAACCCAAATGACTGTGTGACTGTAGATGAGCAACTTTTAGGTTTTCATGGGCGCTGTAAGTTTCGACAGTATATACCATCAAAACCAGAGCGGTATGGTCTAAAGTTCTGGCTGCTTGTTGATTCGCGTTCATGTTATGTGTGGAAAATACAGCCGTATTTGGGCAAAGATGTATCTGGCGTTCCAGAGCGAAATCAGGGTGAACGGGTCGTCCTTGACTTAGTTGATGGACTTAAGGGGCATAACGTTACAATGGATAACTTTTTTTCTTCGCACAGTCTTGGTCAAAAACTTTTGCAACGAAATTTAACAATGGTTGGAACAATGCGGAAAAATAAAAGATCAATTCCTCCAAAGTTGTTAGTATGCAAAAAAGTACCAAGATATGAGTCATCATTCGCTTTTACCCCTAATACAACTCTTGTTAGTTATATCAGCCACAAAGACAAATGCACAATTGCAATGAGCACAATGCATCATGATCAAAAAGTTTTGAACGGTCCAAAGAAACTACCCGAAATAATATCGTTTTATAACTCCACTAAAGGAGGAGTAGACACCGTTGACAAAATGTTAAGTATTTACAGCTGCAAACGTAAAAACAATCGCTGGACAATGGCTGTTTTTTCGAACATAATTGATGTTTCTGCTTTAAACGCCTATATTATTTATAACGAAGTAGACACAAATTGGAAAACTACTCAGAAACATACAAAACGTAAGTGTTTTCTTCATGAGTTGGCAATCTCACTCGCAAAGCCATATATGGAAAAACGTAAAAACCTTCCTCGAAGTGAATTTTCTTTGATGATATACTCAAAACTTTCAAATCAAAATTTTAATGAGTCAAATGACAGTGAAGCTGGTCCTTCTAAAAAAAGAAAAGTTGATGATTCTGCAAAAAAGAAACGTGCAAGATGCCAAAAGTGTTACACTTCGGGCGAAAACAAAAATAAATGGACGTCTTATTTCTGCTGCTTGTGCAAAAAGCCATGCTGCAATGAGAAGCACTCTAAAAGTATTTGCGCAGATTGCATTAGTAGTCCATAAATTAAAATTTTATTAAATATTGTATAATTTAAACAAAGTCTCAATAAAAACAAATAAAAAAACAAACATTTGTACTTTTTTAAGAGTTGTTTTCTTTCGTTGTTCAGTGTGTATCAAATATGATACAAAGGAAGAATTATGAATTTTTTTTGAAGCTCAATCTACGGTTAAAATTATAGAAAAATATAAGTATATGTAAGTATGTATTAATTAATATTATTAATTGTAAGATAATAGCTCTTTTTTTATTTAAGCAAAAATATCATCATGAGTTTTTTATTATAATCCTTTATTCCATATGAAATAAAAGAAACAAAACGATGAAAATATAAGCGTATAAGTTAACATACTTGTTAGTTGTTGGAATAATTTTTATTTTACTGTAATATATTTTTTTAAGATCTCATTTTTATTTTATTTTCATGATTAATAACAGTTAAATAAAAGCAAGAAACAATGGAATAAAATCAAGAGGAGCAGATTTCGTGCTCTCACTGTTGTTTCTTCCTTTTTTCCCTTTTTTTATATTTTGTTGTCAAGCGAACCAATAGTTGGTTTAGCTGAGCAAATAAAAATAATATTAAAATTCTACCTGTTTTTCTTAGAACTTCTCACTCTCTTGTAAATAAAATGTAAAAGAAATACATTAATTTACTCTCCTTTTAGTTTGTTCTATTTTTAATATGCAATCAATGAATTTTTAAGAAATGAATAAATTTAGTATTACAGGAGACATTGACAAAAAAGGTTTAAATTTTAAAACCGAAATTTAAAATTAAAAGTTAAAAACTAAACTTAAGAAAAAGTTGAAAATTAAAAGTTAAAATTAAAACTAAATCTAACATAAAAATTAAAACACAAAAAATTCAAAAACTTAAAATCGAAGCAAAAATATTGAGAAATTCCACATAGTGGAAACATTAAATATACAGTAAAATCTCGGAAAAGTTAAGTCTCGAAAAAGTTAATCTCGCGGAAAAGTTAATCGAGCGGCTGTCTTCACGTGCCGCTCTAAAAAGTTAATTTTTAATTAACTTTTTAGAGCGTGCATAAAAAAAAACGAAAAATTCTGAGTAAAGAGAAATATTTTCAGTTACGGTACTTCACGAATATGTACATACATACATACGTATTGCACATTTGTTTTATGTAAAAATGCGATTCTTGTCTCACAATATTTTTAGCCTTTGTTGTGAAAAGCACAAAAATTATTTAAAGTGCGTAGTAAAGTGTGTGAATAAAATGTCAACAAAAAATAAAAAGCAGCAAAGACTGACTGTTCTACAAAAATCAGAGATTTTGAAAAAGATTGTCCAAGGTGTTAGTGGTAAAAGATTGGCATTAGATTATGGAGTAACAGAAGCAGCTATCTCAAAAATTAAAAAAAAGAAAAATGAAATATTGGAAGCTTTGAGTAACTCATATGAACAGGTACCAAGGAAAACTCTACATAAACCAGAATATGTTGAGTTGGATAAAAGTGTTTATGAATGGTTTTTAAAACAAAGAGACCGTAATTGTGCAGTAACTGGACCATTGATAAAAGCAAGAGCTAGAGTCGATTTCCAAAAGCTTTATCCAAATAAACAATTTAATGCGAGTGATGGGTGGCTAGCAAATTTTAAGAAAAGGCACGGTATTCGCTTTCTTAAAGTGTGTGGTGAAATTCTATCTAGCGATACCGCAGGAATAACACCTTTTATTCATAATTTACGGGCAAAATGTGCCCAAATGAAGATCACTGAATCACAAATATACAACGCTGACGAGTCTGGACTTTTCTACCGTTTATTACCCGATAAAACTTTCGTCGCAGCTACGGAAAAAACCGCACCAGGGAGGAAAATAGCCAAGGAGAGAATAACATTTTTGTTGTGCGCAAATGCGGATGGTTCGCACAAATTGACTCCGTTGGTGATAGGAAAAGCAGCTAATCCACGTTGTTTTAAGGGATTTGAAAACCCATTGGAGTATGTTAGTTCACAAAAGGCATGGATGAATGCAAAACTTTTTTATAACTGGTTTCATAACTCATTTGTCAAACAGGTAAATTCAGCAATTCGTTAAATACATGTGCATTTCTATAAGAGCTAATAACTTTAAAATTTTACAGGTCCGCAAATTTGCTCATGAAAATAATTTGCCACCAAAGGCTTTGTTGCTCATAGACAACTGCACGGCACACAAGCCTATTGATTTACTGAAAACTGAGGACGGCAATATTATAGCAATGCTTTTTCCGCCCAACGTCACACCTGTTTTACAAAATCCAATAAGATTGGTCAAATTGGGTTATCGAAATAAATTTTTATGCAACATGCTTGCAGAGGAAAACATTTCAATTGACCGTATGTTGAAGTTACATACAATTCGACAAGCCATATTGATGCTTAAGGCAGCTTGGGATGAATTGTTGCCAAGTGTTCTCAGCAACTCATGGAATAAAATAAACAAGTGGGATGATGATGAATATCAAGGCGAAGACAACATTCCACTGTCTGCGCTTATTGCACTGAACAGCGAATACAACAATTCAATTAACGAAGTTCAAGTTTTACTTTCGAAGGTGGCCGATAATGTGGAGATCAACATAGATGACGTAGAAGGCTGGAATGAAGATCAAGCAACAGAGGATGTAGAATGCGAATTGTCTTCTGATAGCTCTGACTCAGATATCGAGCAAAGTAGCCCACAAAAGGAAGTTAGTTATAATTTAGCACTCCAGAGCATAAATAATTTAATAAAATACTTCAAAAATGATGTAAAAGAGGTGGAAGACTTGATTCTCAAACGCACTAAATTAGTAGCAGCCTACCACAACAAAAGCAAGAAACAAACAACTTTAAAAAGTTATTTCACAACACCTAATACATAACTGAAATTTTTTAATTAATCATAAGTATGTACATACATATGTATAATATTAAAAATAAATGAAATAAAAATATAATTTACAGAAATATATGCTTTAAGCTTTATTTCGATAAATTTAAAAAACCTTCGGAAAAGTTAATAATTCGAAAAAGTTAATTACCCTTGGGACATTTTGATTAACTTTTCCGAGATTTTACTGTATATGGAATAAGAAATGAAAAGAAAATTGATATATTTTGTGGAAATTGCTTAAAGACTATATTTTCAAAAATAACATTTAAAATATAAAATCAATCAATATTCCCTAAAAGAAAATTAAAAATATTATTTATCCAGAGAAACAATTTCACATAGTGGAAACATTAAATTTATATGGAATAAGAATGAAAAGAAAATTGATATATTTTGTGGAAATTTCATAAAAATAAATTAAGAAAAAACAACATTTGAATATAAAAACCCTAATTTCCTAGAAGAAGAATTGAAGAAACGGAAGTTTATTAAATCAAGTATTTTTAAATTAAGTCAATTTGTGACTGGAGAATATTAAGGCTTTAAATATTGTTTGAAATAAAAAAATTGAAACGAAAATTTGCTCGAGGTATTTAATTGGAATAACAGAAAAAAATTAATTTATATTTGATATTTTTCAGCTATTAGAACTTTGAATGTCAACCACCATACAAAAAAATGTTCGTTTATTTTTTTATTCTATTTGACAATCCGATGCAGTTAGTTTGACGTTGCGCCTAGAGAAAAAAAAGGGGAAAACCGGCTGTAGAAAATGTAATGTTGCCATATTTTCGTTTGTGGCCACATGCATGTCTAATGTATTTACTTTTCATGGTACATCATTCTATATGTATTAGATAACGTTTATACGTTCTTGACACTTTATTTCTATAAGTAAATGATTTAACTATTTAATATGATTTGCTAATTCTCATATAATCTAACTTAGCGTTTACATATGAATGTGAAGGTTCGAAAAACGCAGTATATTAAAAATTGTTTACTATACAATTTACATCTTTATTGCTTTCAGTTCGGCTTTCATTGAAATTTTTATCAGAGAAATTTATTCGTACTTTCTGAAAATAATGTTTATGCATTTGAAAATATTATGATTGGGATAATTATAACTACAATTTGTTTTTTGTACATATAGGAAGAATTCTAATATGTTTTTCCAAGTATATGTACATATGTACATAGAGAAAATTTTTTTAGTCATTTGAGTATATTATAAAAAATATTAATTTCAATATATTCTCCAAGGATTGACCTGAGCAATATTCAATATACATATGAAAACAAATGTATCAACAATAAGAAGATAAGTAAGCTGTTTTTCTTATAATTTAATATATTTTTATATTCATTTTATTTATCTTATTTTTTTTTTATTAAAGTAAAAAATAGCTTTTTGTGTGAACCATTTAACAAATACAGAAGTTTTTAAAAAATTAAAATAAATAAGTTTAGTAAAAAAATTTAGTGTTTAATTTATTAATCTTTTCACCAATATTTCGATCAACTTCGTTGATCATCATCAGGTGATTAGAAATATTGGTGAAAAGATTAATACATATATAAAGAAAGAAACAAATACCAATTCGTTTTTTGATTTATAAAATTTTTTAAAAATTTGACCTCAAGCCGAGGAAAAATATTTTTAGACAACATTGAAAATCAAACCAAATCAAATTTGGTTCAAAAAAAAGGTGTTTTTCAAGTTGAAAAACAACTGACTTTAAAGTTTTAAGACGGTTTATTCTTTTTCGAAAAGTTTTGTACATTCAATGTGTTTTTGTACGATATTTCAATTTATTTAATTAAAACAAAATACTTGTGCAAACATTCAATATTTGTTGTTTTAAATTTCGTATTAATTACATAAGCATATAATATTTTGAATTGGAGAAAAGGAAAATTTTTATGTAATTCGAAATATTGAATTCAAAAGAATCAGTTGCATGAAAAACATTGCCATAATCGGAGAACACTTTGCACTATTCATATAAGTAAAAATTCGTATTTTTTATCTTGTTAAATAGGACAAACTCTTCTCCAGTTATGGAATTTTTCGTGCAGCTGTTTCTTTTTGGAAATATGTAAATGTCAAAACTGGAGCAAATTTGAAGAAACGGAGTGCAGATATAAATTTGGATTCCTAAATTACGTCAGAAAAATATTTTCATTGCTTTATCTAGTCAAAAAGTTAATTTATAAATTATAATTTATAATTTATAATCAATGAAAAGTTTTTTTAAAGATATAATGAAAAGGTAAAAAGCGACATGTTTTTACCTATTCATTATACCTTGAAAGAAACTTTGGATCGATTTAATTGAAGCTCTCGTCCGGCCTTAAGATAATAAAATTTAGTACAAAATTCGATATCAATGTACTTCCTTATGTCAAAGAACATTTACATTACTCTTTATTGATTTGGACTGTTTCAGTTTAATATTTCAATATCGATATTTATATCCTAAAATAAAATCCCACGTAAAATTTTGCGCCAATAGAACTACGTATAGCGGTGCAACTTTTTGACAAATTTGTAGTCTTTGCTTACATTCTTTGAATTGGGCGTTATTGAAAAAAATGTCAAATTCATATGATTTTAGATGATGAGGGAATCCTGATCGACTTAAAACGAAAAGAGGAAGAAAAATTTTTTAACTTGTGAAACGAGAAATGCGGAAATTCCAAAAGCGTGAAATCGTTTGGTAAATCAGGTTCATCACCGTTATCAAGTGTCCGATGCCTCAAATTCAATAGGATACAAGGTGATGAACAAATTGAAAATGATCTGCCCAATACATCACAGGAGCTTAAATCAATAAGCACCAGTAAACAAGTAGTTCCCGTTGACAATAATGGAATGCTTCCGAAAAGAACAGTTAAAAGAAATTGCGCTGATGATATAACAAGTTCCATATATACTAATACGTCTGAAGAAATTTCACCTATAAAAGGAACTTCGATCAATAGTGACTTACCTAGCAGCACGGAAAACACACTAAAATTCCCGAACCTCAATAGTACCACAACCTCAATAGTACCACTACCTCGTTGCAATTTTTTCCAAAAATTAACGAAGATATTTCGAAACAAGAAAGTTTTGCTGATATGAGTTCTTGCTATGGCGAGGTCAGCTCTTTTTCAGAATACATTCAAGACTTTTCGGCTGATGTGGATGGGGATACCTTGGAAGATTCAAATAAAACTCTGGCAGGAAAAGACGATACTGTAAACGAAATAGATGACGCGGTTAATGTCAATAATATATTTGTTCCATATTCCAAAACCAACAAAAAGCACTTTTGCATTTTTTGCAAAAGATTGCAAAGCAAAATAAGCCGACACTACTTGTGTGAAAAATATGCTTTACAACATCAACACGATATGATTCGTGCTAATTTAAGACTACTTGGTAGGTTCATAATCGAAATTAAAAAGCTGGATCGTTCGATAAAAGAACTGAAAGATATTTATAAAGCAAGTTTCTATGACAAATGTGTTAAAGCTATAAGAAATGTTTCTAACTGGAACGAAAATTTAATGGGATTCGCAACACCAGCGGAAGCACAAAATTTAACTTCCTTATTGAAAAAGTGTGGCAAAAGACAAAAAGTCGAACTGATTAAAGAAGAACAAGAAGATTTGAAAGTAGAGGTGGAAAATTTTGTTATGTGGTGGGAAGAAGAGATTCCATTAATTAATAAAAAAAGCAGTTGACGACCAAAGCAACCAAAAGAGAGTAAAACAAGTTTTCTTACCTCTAAAGGATGACATCCAAAAACTGTACATGTACTTAAAAGAACCAATCATAAACTCTATTGGAAATCCTTCAGAGAAGTTTTGTATTAGAAGCTGGACGCAACTAGTGAAGGCCACCTTAATTTTTATCCAAATATTTAATAGAAGAAGAGCTGGTGAAATTGAGAGGTTCACTATCGAAAACTTCCAAACTAAAGAAATAATTACGGATAATATTGTCAAAGATATCTTAAAAAATGTTTTAAAAGATTCCTTAAGATTCACAAAACAATTCGTAAGAATCGCCCTGCGTGGAAAGCTTGGGAGAACTGTAAGCGTTTTGCTATGTCCTCTAAGCATATAAGCAGTTGAAATTATATTAAAATATAGAGCAAAAGCAGATATAAAAGTGCATAATAAATACATTTTCAGCAGGCCAACCACCTCAAGCTTGAGAAAACAATACTACCGAGCGTGCCCTCTACTTAAAATATTTGCAAATGAGTGTGGTGCAAAAATTCCTGAAAGAATTACAGGAACAAACTTAAGGAAACATATAGCTACATATACATCCATGATCAACGCAGAAGAAGCGGCAGTGGACAGACTGGCAAATTTCATGGGCCACCACAAAGATATACACAAGAACATATATAGGGTGCCCATACCTGTGGGTGAAGTTGCATGCGTTTCCATCCGACTCATCTTCTAACAAAAAAAAAAAAAAAGCGAAGCAGTAAGTAAAAATATTAGAATAGAAACTGGAATTAGATACTGATATTTCATCGTAGTAATCACATATAACGCATGTGCATATGTAAGTATATTATCAGGAAAATTTAAATATAGAGTTGTTCTGTTAAAATTCAAAAATCTGAATTTAATGTAAGTATGTACTATATCCCTAACATTTGTATATTTTGAATGTATGAATGTAAAGAATATATTAAAGAAAATAACTTTACTAAGAATAGATTTAAATCTTGATAGTAAAAATTTTCCATTAATACGTTCATTTTATTTAGCTTCTCCTTATGGTAGAACTAAGCGTTGCAGATGGAACAACGGGGAAAAGGAGGCTATACATTAAATTTTTGGAGATTTGACAAAATTAAAAAAGCTGCCAACATTGGAAGAATGTTGCAGAATTGTGCGTCAGTCAGAAGCTCTTCGTAACACGACGCCATAACAAATTAAAACTTGGATTGACAACCAAAGAAGGTACAAAAAGACATAAAAGGTACCTATATATTCTATATGCATGCCTTTATGCATAGAAAATGTTTTTAATTTTTGTGTACAATAAATAATTTCTCCACAGATCCACACAAACATCTCAATACTTTTGGGTACTTTGTAACAGATTTATCATATCCTTAAATTTATATATTAATTCAAACAAAATTAAAATTTTTCAATAAAGAAAATTAAATATTAAATAAAATTATAAATTATACACCAGATCATCATAATCATCGCTCCCTTCCATTCGTTGGTACACATCTAAGTCAGTAGACGCCGTAATGATTTTTACGGTTGGGTGATGATTTAAGAAAGGTAAGTAATGTTTTAGGGAAAATATTCAACCTTATAACTGATAATCAATTTTATTTCATCCTTAATTTAGACCTTTTAAGTTACACAATCTTCACTTTGTGTCTTGGGTACAAACATTAGTGCTTCAACCAAACTAATAAAGTCAATGTCTGATCATTTTCGCTCTATCATCTAAAATATGTACATACACTTATCTAATTCTTTAAATGAATTTTTTATTTATGTTTTCCTAATATTTATTTTTATTAATTCTACTAATTGAACGAGTTAAAATGTTAACCTTGTAATAAATAAGGCACTATGTTTTAAAGAGCAATTTATACTCAATACATTTGTTTGGAATAATTGTATAATACAATAGGTTTGTGTATCTGGAGTTTCTATAGATTTCTATAAATTTATAATGTAGTATATTAAAAATTATATTATACTATTGACAAATTTACATATGTGTACAAAAGTTGTTACGGATTTTTGTCAGGATGGGATTTTTTGCTGTTAAGACATTTTTGCGCTGTTCATGATCATACGACTCTGTTTGCGATTTAAAGTCCCTGTGAATAAAATGGGATATTTTGTTCCTTTTCGTTGACATTTAGTTTTCGTTTCATATTTTTTATATTTACATGCCAAATGTCATGATAATATTGGTTAGATTGAATAACGGTACCATCGTACGATACTAATAGTTACGATAACAACCCCTCATAAAATAATAATTTAATATTCTTTAAGTGCATATTTCCCTAGATATTTCAACGCCTTTGTAATTTGATATAAATAAGCGCCGCAACATTTTTTATAAAGAGAAGGAAAAATAAATTAAAATAAAATAAAAATGTGAACATACATACAAACATACGTATGCACTTGAAGTTAAACGATTTCTTTTTCTTTTGAATAAATGTCGCAAAGAACACCCAAATTGTTTAATGACCTAAACATGCATACAAGTATGTATGCACTTGAAATGTAGAACAATTATTAAGAATCAATAATATTTAGAAGTAAGCATTTTTCTTTATTTGAAGTATTGGGAAATATTAAATGTAGAACAATTATTAAGAATCAATAATATTTAGAAATAAGCATTTCTTTTGTAAAATTCAATATTTAGGTTAGGTTAGGTTAGGTTGATAGGAGGGGTGTGATAGCCCATGTCATACGACATACACTTAAGCCAGTGAAGGCTTGTTGTGCGCTCCCTTTCAAACTGCCAGAGTTCTGCGGCAGGATTCGAACCTGGGACCTTCGCACTACGAGTCTAGTACACTACCTACTAGTCTACGAAGGTCAGTTAAATTCAATATTTAATACTAAGTATTTTGTAAGAGACTGGCATTCATATACTTTGAATCAAATAAAGAGGATCACTTTTGAGAAAAACTAAAAAAGTGTTTTTTTTAAAGAACCAAAATCCTCATAATAAATCTGGCGACGAGGATGGGATGGAGGAATAATTCTCCTAAAGTAAAGTAAAGTGAAACAGATGGAGGAATAATTCTCCTAAAGTAAAGTAAAGTGAAACAGATGGAGGAATAATTCTCCTAAAGTAAAGTAAAGTGAAATAGATGGAGGAATAATTCTCCTAAAGTAAAGTAAAGTGAAATAGATGGAGGAATAATTCTCCTAAAGTAAAGTAAAGTAAAGTGAAATAGATGGAGGAATAATTCTCCTGAAGTAAAGTGAAAAAAAATAAAATGTTTTGAGGAATAAGTCTCCTAAATTAAAGTGTAAAAATATTGGAGGAATAATTCTCCAAAAGTAAACTGAAAAGGATCTGAGAAATAATTCTACAGACCAACAATCCAAAAATAAACTGAAAAGAACCATAGAAATTATTCTACGGACTCAAAACCCAAAACTGAATTTTATTTTTGAAAAAAAGAATCTGAGAAATAATTCTACAGACTTAAAACTCAAAGGTAGAGTGAAACTTGTTTTTGAAAAAGGAAAGGACAAGAAGAATAATCTTTCAACAATTTTTTTTATAATTTAACAAGTGCATAACACATAAATAAAAAGAAAAAAAAAACCATTTTGAACTTTTGTTACTATATCAACCTGAACTTTACAAGAAAATATCCTCCACAACAAAAAATACAACTAAAAAGAAGACTAGTAAAGAAATCTACAGCAAAAATCAACAAAATCTAATTATATTTCTGTAACGGTTATTACTAAGTTATTAACGTGAGTAAATTAATGTAATAGCAATAAGTATTTAATTAAATTCAGACCTTGTAACAATTTCCTTTATACAAAAGAAGTAAAATACATTTTTATTAAATTAGAATTAAATCCAACAACAACTAAAAGAAAAAAAAACATAATATATTTTACTTAAAATTAAAAATTAATTCAAATACGAAAATTCTTTTATAGAAACAATTTTACGTTGATTTTTATCATGGCCCAACCAGTAGTACACTCTGCAACTTTAGACCCCATAAAATACTTGAAAACTCTCCCAGAATTCAATGGAGATAGAAGGGATCTATACAATTTCATTGCACTAGTGGATAGAATATATCCTTTACTGACACAATACGATGAAATGTCACAGTTAGTTTTCTCCGACATTATTAAAAGCAGACTTCAAGGTGGGGCAAGGGAAGTTATAGAAATAAATTTTCACGTCCAATCGTGGACAGATATAAAAGATGTTTTAGTAAATAATTTCGGCGAGAAATTAAGCCTAGAAGAATTATACGACAAAATGAGATCAGTAAAATTTAGAACTAATACACTAGATTTTTACACCGAAATAAAAGATAGGCTAAGAAGACTTAACAACAAAGCTAGTCTTATAATGGGCGCAAATGCAGGCTCAGAAACAATAGTTAACAATAATATGAGGTCAGCTTTGAATATTTTTAAAGAAAAAATACCAGAGCCCATGAAAACGATATTGGCTTGTAGGAATCCACAGACTCTCGAAAGTGCTATGGAAATATTAATTCAATCAGGCTATGGTTACTGCGGTGGTAGGCTTGAAAAATCACAAGTTTACGTACGAAATCAAGATGACAAGGGACTATATAATAAAAACACTAAACCCAGAAACTCTAACCAAAATTATAATCAAGGCGACCGACAAAAACCATTTGCCAATTCACAGTATAGACCGAATTCTAACGCTAACCAAAACCAGTACAGACATAATCAACACAAGACATTTACAAATCCACAACATAGACCTAATTTTTATACGAATCAGAATCAATATCAAAATCCACAATACCGATCAAATTTCAACCACAATTATCAAAGAAATGAACAAGTAGTTCCAGAGCCCATGGACGTGAATATAGTCCAAAATCTTCAAGAAAATACCCCTATAGAAAATTTTCAATCTTCAGCCTCGAAGGAAACTTACCATTAGGTTATTTAAAATTTATTATAGACACAGGAGCAACCCATTCCATTATTAATCCCGGCATATGCCACCCACAATGGAATGTACCCTCCGAAGAAGTAACAATGAAAACACTACAACACCTAATTAAAATTAATAAGAAAGTCAACATACCCCTTTTTGAAGAACTCGGCGATAGCAATTGTCGAATTGAATTTTTTGTCTGTGAATTCCACACCTATTATGACGGGTTGATTGGAAATAATATACTAAAGCAATTAGGAGCAATAATCAATTTAAAGAATAATACTTTGGTTATTGGAGAAAAAGAAATACCATTAATATATAAACACAACGAAACAGAATACTATTTTGAAAGAGAAGGATCATATAAAGTCGAAATACCTGTTGACTGCGAAGAAGGATTAGTATTTAAAGATAAAACAGTATCAAAGGATAAACACATTGAAATTATGGAAGGCGTATACAACGCAGAAAATTTTACGATTGCAGCATTCGTTAGTGTGAAAGGAAATAATAAAAAAAGGGTTATGTTTACAACTCAGAAAACAGAAAAAGTAACTACCGAAAACTTTCATATCCAGGACATAGAAAAGGAAAACATGGTTCCCCTCTTGAATCAGATTAGAACTGATCATTTGAATGATGAGGAAAAAACCAAACTTTTAGAAATAATTAAAAGATTCCAAAAAGTATTTTACATTGAGAATGCAGACTTAAGTTTTACAAACGCAATTAAACATGAAATTAGAACAACCAACAACGTCCCAATCACGGCTAAGACTTACCGATATCCTTATATTCATAAAAGTGAAGTCCAAAAACAAATCAAACAAATGTTAGAAAATAACATAATTCGACCAAGCCATTCAGCCTACTCTGCTCCAGTATGGATAGTGCCAAAGAAAATGGACGCCAGTGGTGAGAGAAAATGGAGGTTGGTGGTCGATTATCGTAAATTAAATGAAATAACGATAGACGATAAATACCCAATTCCAAATATAGATGAGATATTGGAAAAACTCGGAAGGTGCCAATATTTTACAACTTTGGATTTGGCCAAAGGATTTCATCAGATAGAAATAGATGAGAAGGACATACCAAAAACAGCATTTAGTGTCGAGGGCGGCCATTACGAATTCCTTCGTATGCCGTTTGGCCTCAAAACAGCACCAGCCACGTTCCAAAGGCTGATGAACAACGTCTTAGGGGACTATATTAATAAAATCTGCTTGGTGTATCTCGACGATATAATTATATTTTCTACATCACTCCAAGAACATTTGGAGTCTATTACGAAGGTATTCAAACGTTTAAAAGAGGTGAATATAAAGATCCAGTTAGACAAAAGTGAATTCATGAAGCGAGAAACAAGTTTTTTGGGACATATAGTGACCGAATCTGGTATAAAACCAAACCCAGATAAAATAAAGTGCGTACAGAATTTTCCTATACCAACTACACAGAAACAGATTAAACAATTTTTGGGATTATCAGGCTATTACCGAAAATTCATCAGAGATTATGCCAAAATCTCTAGGCCTATGACAAGATACCTCAGGAAAGATGCACAGGTAGATGTAAAGAATTCTGAATACAGAGAAAGTTTCGAAAATTTAAAGAAATTATTAACAAATTCCCCAGTCCTGGCATACCCAGATTTCAATAAAAAATTTATTTTGCAAACCGATGCGAGTAATTTCGCACTGGGAGCTGTGCTCTCTCAGGATGGACACCCTATCTGCTATATTAGCAGAACACTGAATGGACACGAACAAAATTATAGCACCATAGAGAAAGAGTTGTTGGCTATGGTGTGGGCCACACAACAACTAAGACCATATTTATTCGGTAGGCGATTCCTGATCGAGTCTGATCACAGACCACTTGTTTGGCTCTTCTCTATCAAAGAACCAAGTTCAAAGTTGGTCAGATGGAGATTGAGATTGCAGGAATACGATTATGAAATAAAATACAAGAAAGGTGTTTTGAACGGTAACGCAGACGCATTGTCTCGAATAGAAACCAATACACACGAAATAAATTTAATAGAAGAAAAAACCGTTATAACGGAAACATCCACCCCACTGAATTTCTTCAAACGACAATTCATTATTAAACAAACAACATCGGGCTCACTAAAAATAAAAACTGACAAAATATTCAAAAATAAACGAAAAACCATTTCTGCAAAAAGTTTGGACGAGCAAACATTAATAACACTAATAAAGAATCATTTTGACCCAGAAAAAATCAATGCAGTGGTAATAGACCAGGAAATAATATATGAAAGGTTCAAAGAAGTTGTAAACAAGTACTTCGGAGGTAATAGGAAATTTAAAATTTATAGAAGCAAAATTATTTTGCAGGATATTTGCAACGAAGTTGAATTAACCGAAAGAATAGAAAGAGAGCATAAGAAAAACAATCATAGAGGTATCAATGAGAATTTTGCAGGACTCAAATCCGAAATATACCATCCAAAACTAAAATTACGCATCACACAATTTATCAATAATTGTGATATTTGTAATAAAGAGAAATATGAACGACGACCGATAAAACAAGAATTTAAATTAACAGAAACTCCAGAAAAACCAGGTGAAGTAATACATGCAGACATATATTATAGCTTGGAGAAAAAGTTATTTATGACGTTCATCGATAAATTTTCAAAGTATGCACAGGCAATTAGAATACAAAATAGGTCTTGGATAGAATTTAAAATTGCATTGGCTCAATACCTATCATCCGTTGGAAACATTAAAAAGCTTGTAGTAGATAATGAACTTGGGTTTAAGGCTTTGCCACTCCTAGAATATTTACGGGAACAAGAAGTCGAAATCCATTACACGTCTAACAATAATCATACCTCCAACGCAGATGTGGAGAGATTTCACAATACTTTGAATGAGCATATTAGGATTCTTAAACATGACTCCCAAAGAGATGTGGAAACGGTAGAAGAAAAGATATTTAGATGCGTCAAATATTATAACAACACAATCTATTCCACCACTGGAAAAAAACCTATAGACTTTAAAAACGGTGTAATAAAATGTGAAGAATACCCAGATATTAGAGAAAAAATAATCAAAACAAAGGAGAGAACAATAAGGAAACTGAACGCAGGGCGAGAAGATGTAGACATCCAAACAGGACCAATTTACCTAAAGGATGAAAGAGGCGGAAAGAATCATTCAAGGTTTCGGAAGGTAATAGTATCACAAGTAGATGAAGATCATGTAGTAACTGATAAAGGTCACAGATATTATAAATCACATATCAAAAGAAAGAAAAAATTTCAAAATGAAAATGCTCCAGAAACAATATGATTTCGTTCTTATTTGCAGATGATTCCTATTTTATTATTGTTGATAACGACTTTGGATGCCGTATATATGCAAGTATTGGAAGTACAAGACTTGTCAGATAACCATGGGTATGTGCCAATTAAACTTAAAGACGTACAGATGATCGACAATTACGTAAAAATAATTCATATCATTAATACAACCAAATACGTGGAAACAGCAAACATTTTAGAAGACAACATACACAAACTAACAACAACTTATACGAACGTCAAACCACTATTGGGTAGTATTCGTAAGGGCATGGACTTATGTAAAACAAAAATTCGAAATCTAATACCTACATTCAGACAGAAACGAGGATTGATAAACGTATTGGGAAAAGGACTGAAATACGTTGCCGGAACAATGGACAGCGATGACGAATTAAAAATACTTCAGAAGATTCAGACCTTAGAAAATAACAACAAAGAGACTATGCATGCATTAGACGAACAAACTTACTTAAACACTCATTTTTCACAGAGAATAACGAACATTACAAATCATATAAATGACCAACAAAGAATCGTTCAAAGGTACGTAAACGAATTTAAAACGAAAATAGAAAATAGGATTTTGGGACTAGAGGACGAGACCACATTTTTAGAAAATGTTTTTCAAATAAATAATGATTTAAATTTACTAATAGACCACGTTAATGAAATTGGGCATGTTGTTTTTAATACAAAACTAGGAATAATTCCATCAGATATGCTAACAACAAAAGAATTTAACATTATAGGCAATATAGAATCCTATATTCATACTACAGTTTCATTGTCATATAAAGAAAAATTAATAATGTTGACTTTGAATGTTCCAAAATTCCTAAATCAAACTTTTACAAAAATTATATTTGAACCACTTCCTAATTACCAAAATAAAACTTTAACACTCAATGAAAATACAGTACTTATTTACAAAAATGAAACATACAGGTCAAATTCTTTGGAGTACAAAAATCTTGAAAGACTAAATGACAACTGTTTAACAAACATTGTGAAACATTTAGAACCTAAATGCACAATGAATATGTCTATAGATGCAGAAGAAAAAGAAATTTACGCAGGCCTACTTATTTTTAAGAATTATAAAGATAAAATTGTTTCTAATTGTAAAAACTCATACAAATTCGAAAAATTAAAAACGTACTTAATAAAATTTGAAAACTGTATTATAAAAACCAAATTAAGAACTTACGAAAACTATAAAATAAATATAAACGAAATGTTCATTTTAGAAAATTTTATGTTGAAAATTAACGAAAATAACATGACACTTCCCGATTTGAATATGAAAGAAATACATTTTAACGAAACACTAAAAATTGTAAACCATAAATTATTGAAAAACACTCTAGTTCTCACAAGTAGTCATATAAGCGTTTCTGTAATTTTGATCTTTGTTGTAGTTATGGTTTATCTAAAACTAAATAGAAAAACCTACATCATTAGTTCGTCGGAGCCTCACTCTAACGATGGGGGAGTTACGATAACAACCCCTCATAAAATAATAATTTAATATTCTTTAAGTGCATATTTCCCTAGATATTTCAACGCCTTTGTAATTTGATATAAATAAGCGCCGCAACATTTTTTATAAAGAGAAGGAAAAATAAATTAAAATAAAATAAAAATGTGAACATACATACAAACATACGTATGCACTTGAAGTTAAACGATTTCTTTTTCTTTTGAATAAATGTCGCAACGAACACCCAAATTGTTTAATGACCTAAACATGCATACAAGTATGTATGCACTTGAAATGTAGAACAATTATTAAGAATCAATAATATTTAGAAGTAAGCATTTTTCTTTATTTGAAGTATTGGGAAATATTAAATGTAGAACAATTATTAAGAATCAATAATATTTAGAAATAAGCATTTCTTTTGTAAAATTCAATATTTAATACTAAGTATTTTGTAAGAGACTGGCATTCATATACTTTGAATCAAATAAAGAGGATCACTTTTGAGAAAAACTAAAAAAGTGTTTTCTTTAAAGAACCAAAATCCTCATAATAAATCTACTAATTTCGAAGCTAGGAAGATAGGTATAAAAAAGAAAAAATGCCAGAAGTATGGAGAGTATTGGATAGTCAGCTTAACGTGCAAGAACAAATTGATTTTGAGTGTGAAATAGAAAAAAAAGTGGATAAAAATGTGATGAAATTAAATAGCCACATGGCATATTTTGTTGGGTGAAACCAAAAGAACTAAAACTTAAAAAGAACAGAAAAATTTAAATACATTGCTATAAAATAAAGAATTTTAAAACTAAATAAAAATACCTATTTAATAATTTTTTCATGGACAAGTCTGTGTTATTGGATTTTTTGAACATAAGGCTTGATTATTGCTAATTATACAATTTGTTATATTGTGTACTGTGATTTGGCGTTAAGTAATTTAAGAAACTATTAAACAAAGAACTAAATTACTATTACTATACTATTAAATAAAAGAACCATACTATTAAACAAAAGAACTAAATAAAAGAGGTAAAAATTTTAAATACCAAGCTGAATTTTGTGTCTTGCGACAAACTTGTATTCAAAATTATTATAAATTGCATATATAAAACAAGAAAAAAAATGTGTACTAAAATGAATGTTTTAAAAAGTACTAAAATTTCAAAGTATTTCACAAACCTTTAAAAATCAGTGAATTATACAAAAAAGAGACAAAAACAGAAATTTTCGTATGTGTCGAATAATTAAAATGTAAAACTAACTTAAAAGCTTTGACGATTTAAAATGTTCACTTAAAAGAAAATTTATCCTTGCTTCGGCTACATACCAACAAAGAACGAGTAAATACACCATTGATCAAGTTAAGAGGGCCAAAAATGCATTTCATCAGGAAGCATCAGCACCATCAAGATGTCGAAAACCCAGCGAACAGCATATTACATCACCAAAAATTGTCAGTATATATCAGTAAGAATGTTACCTTAGTAGTTATACTACCATATTCATACATATAGGCATATATCTAAGTTATAAACAGTGGCGGTTCTGCCAACCAAGTCAAACTTGCTGCATAAACTCTTTTTATCCAACACGCGCATCCGGTTTGATTGCTCAAGTTCTGCCAACAATTTTGTGAGAAAGTAAATATGCTCGATCAGCGTCTGCTGCCAATAATTTTGTGAGAAAATAAATATGCTCGATCAGCGTCTGCATTCTTGCACATGTTGGTGCAACGTGACCTGCAAACCAACAAGCGAATGGGTTTGATGGAAAAACAGTTAGTCTCGGTTACGCTCTCGTTCAACATTGTCTTAAACATAGATATTTGTTAATTAAAAAAGTAAAGAATAAAAATTAGGAATTCGTGTAATATTCATTAATTATTAAAATAAACGTGTTTTAATGCCGCTGTGGTTAGCAGTACGAATATGTTTTTTTCATTAAACCGATTGGTAAGTTTTAACTGGCGCCCGAGCAGGGACGCCTCAACGAGCTAACCAACGTTAACAAAAGATCAACCCGATCAATTGATTGGATTGGGTCGGCATGGAAATGGATAGCCGGAAGTCCAGACGCAACGGACTGGACTAATGTACTTAAAAGCCAGGAATGAGAATAACAACGAGCAGTATAAAATAAATAAAGAGCTTCAGCAGATCACAAATCAAGCTGCAAAAAAGATAAATGAAATAATAGCTAGACTGAATAACATAACGAGCGGCAAGGACTATAATCTAATCGAGCAAAACACCATCAATGAAATAATTGTGTTGAAGGATGAAATAAATGAGATTGTCCGAGCATGTCAAATGGCTAAAAACGGAATTGTTAATACAAACTTACTTAATCAAGCCGAAATCAAGAGAATCTTGGATGATTTGGAAACCTTGCCTTATAGCAATGTAATAGAAGCGGTCGAGTATGCGACACCGTCTGTTTACACAAATGGGCCACACTTGTTATATGTTCTATCGATTACATAACTGGGCAGAGATGTCTACAACCTTCTTCTTACTAGAGCCACCATTAACGAAGGCAGACAAATTGATTTACAATTCAAAAAAGTTCTGATAAATGAAGCTGAAAACTATGGAATAAGGGACGACTGCTTTTCAATAAATAACTCCACGGTATGCAAGAGATCATCCGTAATTAAACTAGCAGAAGACGATTGCCTTCACCGAATCCTGAAGGGTGGATCAGCGAAATGCAAATACAAATTTAATCAAGAGGAAGTCGTCGAAATATTGAATGAGGATGTTGTCTATGTCACACATTTTGAGGGCATGATAAAAGCTAATGGGGAATCTAAGTTTTTGAATGGCACGTATCTTCTTCAACTCTCTAATGAATCGATAGTAATTAGGAATCATACTTACTCGAGCAGTTCAGTTACGAAGACTCAAGCATTACCACCAGTGCTTGCTGACGTAACACATGATGACCTATTGCTGGACATTAAGTATGTCCATGAAGTCAGTCTTAACAACATAAATCGATTGGACAATTTAGGGGTCAAATTTAACAATTCTATAGGAATCAATGTTGTGTTCATTGGTGTTATATTCGAATGTATTGCATGGCTTTGGTACCAACAAGTAAGGAAACTTAACCTCCCAGGAGTACAGTTTCAAATATCAAACACGGACTCTAAGGTCAGCTGGACGCAGACATTTAAGGAGGGAGGAGTTATAAACAGTGGCGACTCTGTCAACCACGTCAAACTTGCTGCATAAGCTCTTTTTATCCAACACGCGCATCCGGTTTGATTGCTCAAGTTCTGCCAATAATTTTATGAGAAAGTAAATATGCTCGATCAGCGTCTGCTGCCAATAATTTTGTGAGAAAATAAGTATGCTCGATCAGCGTCTGCATTCTTGCACATGTTGGTGCAACGTGACCTGCAAACCAACAAGCGAATGGTGTTGATGGAAAAACAGTTAGTCTTGGCTACGGCGTTGGGAGATTCGGTCTTTCATAGTTATTTCTTTTCATTAAATTAATTAAAGTGTTAATTTTTATTTTGGCTTTATTTGTATTGAAAAATTAAATGTAATTAAAATTAATTTTATAACGATTAAAATTATCCTGTTTCATTGCAATAAAGGCGCCGTTGAATGCGCCTAATAATAAAATTTTTTTTAACACACCGTTTAGAATCCTTTAACTGGTATAACAAACAAAATAAAAACAAAATTACTAAAAAGTATATCACTCCTGCATATATACGTGTCCCTGCATGGATATAACAAAACAAAAGATTTAACCGTTTCGATCATTGATTGGTAATGACCGACTTATGTCATTCTTACTATTCACATTGCAAAACATGGTGACGGTCGTAGTGACATAAGTACCTTTAAATATAATTACTAACGCGCCCTGGAAAACAAAGAGTAATATTTTTTGTAAACTTTTAATTTGCACATGTAAACGGTCAAGCTACTAACGTACGTAACAGTTCTAAAAAGCTTAGCTTAATCCCTTCTTCTTAGTGAAAGATTTATCAAAAGTCGGAGTCAAAGATTGAAAACCCAAACGCTAATGTCGTAACTGACACTGTGGTTATAATTGATTTCATAATAATAATCAGTGTAATAGCCATGCAACTCCTGGTAACTATTTACCAATTGCACAAAAGATCTATGAGAAAAACAAACTTACACTAGAGCAACAAATCTAATTTCATCAGAAACTACGTTAGAACTAAACTAAAAACAACGGTTAATGGTGAATCCGTTGATGTAATTAATGGCAAATTAATTAGCACAAGACAATCCGGAAAAACGGTAATGCATATGTCAACGAAATGGAGAAATTAACGAAAAAATTAGAAACAGCCTATATTAGAGACGGGTTACCACACGAAATAGCCAACAAATATGCAACACGTTCAACAGTTACGGCTATAACCAAAAACACCTCTAACGACAGAGTTAAAATGATTATGCAATCGGCTAACTTCAATAACATGAATGAAGTAGTAACTAAATTCATAAACAGTTGCACCGGAGCATACGGTCAAGAAAATTCTATCCTAAGCTATGCCTTTAGACGCCAAGGTTACAGTAATAATAATAATAATAGTAACCAAGGCAGAAGCAACAGCTTTAACCAATCCAGAAACTATTCTCAGAACAGAAACCATTGTTTCAATCGCAACAGAAACAATAATAACGGATCTTATCGTAATAACGGCACTAACAACCGTAATTACAATAACAATAGTTTGCCTTACCACAACTTTACCAGTCTGTCAAAAACATCTGACTACAACACAAAACAATATTAGTTAAAAACAAATTTTTCAATAAACGTATCGAGAGAAATTGCAATAAAATTTATAATAAATATTAAATTTTTGCTAAAAACGGTATAAGTAAATAGTGGCCGATCATTACTATTGCACTAAGTGTAGAGGATGAGCAAATAATATTAAATTCAGATGCAAATAAAAAATTAATACATAAGTGTTCAAGTGCTGCAAGTGATTTAAATAAAGCTGGAAATGATTTATTTGATTTATTTAATAAAATTAGTATTCATTTTTAAAATTTTTAATTATTTTATAGGTGAACCAAAACTTGCCACACCGCACTCAATATTTGTGGCCAATGACAACACTAGTGCTCCAAAGGCAATAATAAATTAAGAAGACGAAAAAGTTCATTATTGATTTTCATTTATTTCCATCATTTTTTCATATGGATGTTAATGAACAATGGATGGATGGATGTTAATGGATAATGGATGTTAATTCATTGATATATGTATGTAAATGTTTTAATACTTTAAAAATTCCATAAATGTAAATAAATATTATCTTAAATATTTTAAAAGCTGCTGCACATCTTATTTGATTTTGTTTCAAAATGTTCAGGTTTTAGATGCCTTTGGATGCAATTTGGTAGCTTTGGTTATGCTAATTGTATCAAAAACGGCTCAGCAGTTGGCATGAGGGATAATCTGTTCCCAGCATTTACAATGCTTGAAGACAAAAAATGATTGGTACAAATGCGAGCGGACGGTGAAAGACTAACACCGCAAATATAATATAAACAAAATTTTTTGGGTTTGAACATTGCCATTTTCATTAGAACAGCTGATAATCACCTGCGCTAATGAGGCCACCTGTTTTCAATTCGCCTTGGAATGTTATTCGTTATTCGAAAATGTTATAAACATATTGAAAACAAACAAAAACATCAACGACGATTTGGTAACCGATCAGGAAACTATTACAGAATATCAATACTTTGAAAACAATGAATGCGAAATTTGGGCGGATAATATGAACCAAACAACTTATCATATACAACAACAACAAAATTGTAAAATTTCGCCAGAATTAGTATTAAAAGAAGTCTCTTTGCATTCAACTCTTCTAAAAGAGCAGACTTCTACTTTCTAGCGAACATAATTCTTCTAATACGGACTCCCAAATTTTAAACACAAACGTACCTAATGATATAGAGACATAATAGAGTTATCGGATTTTATATTTAGTGATGAAAATAAATTCAATTCAACAAAACTTTCCGATATATACTTGAATTAAAGAACATTGTGTCCTTAGAACTAAAACATATGTACCCAAACATCCAACACAAAAAGTTATTCTTGATAAATCCAATGGAAGTAACAAAAGAGAAAGCAATCGAAAACTAAGTAAATTTTCAGTATTTAACTACAATATAACACGTTTTTTTCTAAGCCTGCAAATCAAATTATTTTTACAAGAACATTTTTATATTAACAAAAATTTTGAAAACTAGAGTGAATTCATTGAGTATTTAGAAGATATTAGGTCTGTCTGCGTACAGATATTTTGCATCATTTTGTGCAAAATGTCTGCGTACTCCAAATCTCTTGGAGCGAGAGAGCCAAAAAGAGAATTTTTTGACAGTTGGAAGTTAGAGAACTTGCAAAATGTTGCTGGAGAAATTTCCGCTTACAAGATTTTGCAACTAGTTTGAACAGCTGTTTTTATTTACTGTTTGAATGAAATAATTTTTGTGAAGTGAAAATAAAAATTTAAATTTAAGAAAGGCAGAGGTAAGTAGTTAGAATTGTGTTGATTTTTAACGTTTATAATAAATTATAATAAACAAAACATTTTATTTCATGCTAGAAACGTCCACATATACAGTGCGACCGTGGCGTAAGTGGATTGGAGATGGCAGAACCGAAAGAAGCAGCAGAACTTTGTGGGACAAACTTTGCAATTGAAGAGTCATACGGTGGCCAAGCGAACAAAAAAAGGAAATGTCAAGTCAATTTTTCAGAGGTTTAGGCAGTTGTACTACTGCAAGTTACGAGAAATTAAAAAATTATGCTCATTAGAGCGTGTTGTGTTTTACACAACATTGCAAATGAAGATGACCTAAACTTTACATCCGAGATATCACCAGATGTTGATGAGGAATTTCTAAATCATGAACAGGTTTCTCGTGGAAATAGTGTGCGAGATGAAATTTGTCAAGCAATGCCAATCCTGACAGATAATAATTAAAAATTCATTTTCAAAATGTTAATTTTCAAACTCATACTTCAGGCAATTATATGATGTGCAACCCCAGTTTGGGCTAAAAGTGCTAAATGCCAATTAAAAAGGCTACAAATCCTTCAAAATAAACTCCTAAAGTTATTTCATAATCTTCCCAAACATCATTCCACAGCAAGACTGCATGAAATCGCAAATGTCGATTTAGTCGGTATTAAGATATACAAATTGTATGAAAATTTCAATACTAGATGTTTTCATTCTGGACATAATCATATATGTAGCTGAGTTAACCCCCGCTTTAGATTAGTTAGTTAGTAGTTTTTAAGGTTTTTGAAAAGTTTAACCTTAACTTAAATACTATATTAAAAATCAAGGATAACATAAAACAAAATTGTGTTATTTTGTAGAAAAAGGAAAAATCCTTAAACTCTTACTATTGTAAGTAAATTTTGTAAATATTATTAGACACAATAAACTGAACAATAATTCAATATATATTTCCATTTTTTATTTTTTATGTGTTTTTTTAAGTTTATACATTTTGTAATCGGCTTCAGTGCCATTTAGGCAATATTTTTATGCTAAAATTCTTTTGTTTTGTTATTTCAATTATTTACACACCGATCAGATGTTTTCTTGCAAGATTTCACTGGATACTGTCTGCGTAACTTTTTGAAATATTTTCAGCCGACAGAGTAAAATCGGTCTTACTCTCCCAAAAAAATTTACTGAGTATTTGCTACTGGAAAACTACCCACACAGACATATTGTTCAGGAAAACTATAAAAAGTGCAATAATGATAATAATACGTTTGTATGAGAAATGTATCCATAATGCAAATGGTTGCCGAAGGTATATGTTTAAAATATATTTTAACCTTAATAGAGTATTAGTACAAGTGTTTTGTAATAAGCCATACATAAAGCATCCATTTAATATCACAAAAATTCAGCAAAAAAAAATTTTCCAAAAATAAAATTTCAAAAAGCTCTACGAGAAGTTGGAACTATGGGAGATGTTCTTACTGATGATGTTTCGAGAAAAATTAAGTCTGAATCGCCCCACTGCTGCAAACAAAGAAGCAGAGACCATCTTTGGATCGTCATATATGACAGGCATCCAACTATACAAGGAGCCCACTGGGACGGGTCATACCAATTGGTGTCCCGTGTCAAAAGCAACGTGGAGCATTCCCGCTACATGGATAGCAAACAGGAATGACCGCAGAGCATTACCGCCAGGGTTCGGAACTGAGAGATGCGTTTCAGTATCAGACTCTCAATTAAATAGAACCAACAAAATAGTTCGCCACTTTATTAAGGAACACAGGCGAACAAGCAAAAGTCAAAGGAGCGGGGGCCACGCCGAGAAGGATCGAGCAAGAATGTAGAGTACTTTGTCCCTTTATCTTGTTGTTGTATAATTGGGTGCGTTGATGGAACCCATGTGAGAATAAAATCACCAGGAGACCATCTGAAACACCTTTAATACAATAGAAAAGGCTATTACAGTATAAATGTCATGGTGGTAAGCTAAACAAAATATTTTGTTATTAATGGAGTAAAAGCACCAGAGGGTCTTCTTGGTGTCATACAAGAAATTTATATTGATCATTTTTCTAATAAGAATTACGCAGAAGTTAGTTGCGGACATTACTTCAAAAGAACGCCAATTTGAAATAATCGAAACTGAACATAGAAGAGCACATCGTAATCCCAGGGAAAATGTAGAGCAAATTTTAGAGCAATTTTACTTCCCGCATATGCGCGCTAGTATTAGGAAATACGGTGCCGGCTGCGATGTTTGTAATAGATATACATAAATATGACAGGATACCTCCACAAATACATCACCAAGAAACACCTAATCCTAAATATCCATGTGGAATTCTTCACATTGACATTATGGAAATTCAAGGACAGAAGTTCATTACCTGTATAAATAAGTTTACAAAATTCGCTAAATTTTTTGCTATTAAGGATAAGTCATTGATACAAGTAAGAAAAAAAAACTAATTAAAGTTTTGCATTATTTCACAGTGCCAAAAATTCTCGTAACTGATAATGAACGCACCAGTTAAAAGAAGTAAGGTAACTGGACAAGTTGAGAGACTGAATTCAACAATCAATAGGAAAGTAGGATCAAATTATGAGAATTTATTATCCGAACAAAAGAAGGTTAATAATGATCTCAGATATTTGCTTAAAAGAAACATAGCAACTCGCGATGCAAGAATGAATAAAAAAAGACAAACACCTAAAAAATATAGGAAGGGTGATAGAATCTATGTAGCTATTAAAACTATTCAGGGAAAAAATAAAGCGCTATTTAGAAAATAAATAGTTGAGAAGGATAACAGAGTAACTGTGCTGACAAGGAGTGGAAGAAAAATTCACAAAGAACATATAAAAAACTTAAATGGGCAAAGCCCAAAAAAAAGTTGTCTTGTAAACAATTACAGATCCTTTATCGTCGCACTCATTCAAACTATACCTTTAAAACACTCTTAATAATAAAAAGGAAGAAAGGGAGAAGAGTTCTTTTTAAATAAAATAAAATTGATAATAAGCGCTTTGCTAAAACAAATTGGTGAGTATCTCTGACCCTGGGGTTCGACTCCCTAAAGGCGGCGCTCGTTTCATCATAAAATAAATATAAAAAAATAATGAAATATTTTTGTCGAATATATGATTAAATGAAAAAAGGGATATATTACTTCCTTTCGGAAGGATTCATAAAAAAGAAAACCCTATGAATTATTCCGGTGCGATGCAATAAATGAAGCACGTAGAACAAAAAGAAAAATTATAAGATTTAAGCAGTAATTATCACACATAATTTCCATATAATGAAAAAAAGAGAACATCAGCCCAGGTCTGGGCGTTTTCCGGATGATGCACTTATGCTGTGAAGTGGCAAGTTGCATTAAGGCTTATAGATGCGATGGCGGCAGGGTAAAAGATCATCATTTAGTGCTCCGAGCGAACCAAGGAACGATCCATAAACTGGCTGATGAAGAATTATCGAAAATTAATATAGAATTAATTATAAAAAAATTTCTTTTAAATAAGCTCAAACAAAATGAAACTTTAAATTTAACCATTTGATATAGAAGCATTTCATTGTCATGCCAACGCCTCATTTTCATTGATATAATTAACTAAAATTCTTTTCAGAAAACTATATTTTAATGACCATGCATCTCAAATTTATTGTCTTCATTGCATTCAATCTGATTGCTTTTGCAAATTGTATGCAAATCTATCAATATAAAACACCGCCGGTTTCCTTAAAGATTGGCAATGGATAGTCGATGGAATGGGACTGATACACGTCATCAACTTGGAACAGTACATGGAAATGACTGCAAACATATCATCTCTTGTTCAAAAGTACATTCCTCCAAGCAAAAACAAAGAATTCATTTTGCACCACATGCTGCAGATGCAAGAACGCTTCGATGAATTGACCAATGTAAAAAGAAGGTCGCCTAGATCAATCGATTGGATCGGATCGGCTTGGAAATGGGTTGCTGGAAGTCCTGATTCGACAGATTGGAATAATATACTAAGAAGTCAAGAGAATATCATCGTAAATAACAATAAACAATACAAGATTAACAAAGAGCTTCACCAGACGACGAACAAAGTTGTAAAAAAGATCAATGATATCATCACCAGAATAAACAATATTACGAGCGGTAAAGACTACACTTTAATGGAACAAAGTACCATCAATGAGGTCATTATCTTAAGGGAGGAAATAAATGAAATTGTCCGAGCTTGTCAACTCGCCAAGAGTGGAATTGTCAATACAAATCTGCTAGATCAATCGGAGATAAATAGAATAATTGACGACCTTGAAACGTCTCCTTATGGCAATGCTATAGAGCAGTGGAGTATGGAACGCCATCAATTTATACAAATGGTTCATTACTATTGTACATTCTGTCAATACCGAAACTTGCTTCTCATTAGAGCTACCATTAATGAAGGAAAGCAAATAGATCTGCCGTTCGAGAGGGTACTTATTAGTGAAGCTGAGACCTACGGTATCAAAGGTAACTGCATTTTAATAAGTAATTCAACAGTCTGCAAAAGAGCATTCGTAACTAAATTGGAAGAAGATGACTGCCTTAATCGCATTCTTAAAGGTGGATCGGCAAGATGTAAATACACACATACCCAAGAAGAAATTGTTGAGTTATTGAGCGACGATGTTATATACGTGACGAATTACAAGGGTTTGATAGAGTCAAATGGCAAAACTGAGTTTCTGAATGGCACCTATCTTCTGCAACTCCCCAATGAATCGGTAGTGATAAGGAATCATACTTTACTCAAGCAGTTCAACCACGAAGGTTCAAGCCCTACCGCCCGTATTGGCAAATATAACACATGACGACCTACTTCTAGACATCAAGTATGTCCATGAGGTAAGCAGTTATGTGCATTTAAGTATGTAGATCAATACTTATAATTATACTTATAATTACTTCTTAGAACCCAAAACAATATTTAGCGCCCTAATATATTTCTTTAAGCCGATATATGTAATCTTTAATACTATGTGCATTACAATTGTTGTCAAAGCTTGTCTTATTAATTGGCATTGTTGCTAAGTGCAAGAATTTGATGATGATTGGGAATTCAGAATTATTGATTGTATGATGCATAAGAAGGTTTAAATAATTGAATTGACCAATCATAATCGTCCACGCACGATCTATGTAATTTACAGGAATACATATTATATATATATATATATTGAATACGTATTATTTTTTGGATCATTCTCATTTTTACCATCGATGAATTCAAACCAAACTGTTCTGGTTTTAAGGTATGAAATAAAACCCACCCCGATCTAGTTTTTCTTTAATTACTATTCAAGTTAAGTACAGAAATGGAAGCACACCTAAAATCAATTTTCAAAAAAAAACCAAACAAAAAGCATTCTCCCCATAAAGGAGATGCTTTTTGAATATAAATATAAAATAACAAAAATGGAGCGTGTCCAGACGCCTTATGGGAAAAAAGTACGTTGTTTGGTGGAAAACACCAAATACATATACCTACCTGGTATATTCAACGAAACTCTAGACGATGATAGTATAGAAGAATTCCAGCGCAATACCTACTATCTTACTAAAGATAGAAAAGGTAGCAAAGGTAGCAGCAGCAATGAATATTACGAGCTGAATATACATGCAGCTGCAACAGGTAATTTTTGGTAAATAGTATTTTTATTTATTTTATTATTATTAAATCTAAATATTATTTTTTTGTTATCGTTCTAGCTCAAGATACACTAAAGAAACAATATGAATCTTAAATGTCGTCGTCGACGACACTGATAAAACGGAAGCCGAAATTATTTGTTGAATTTGAATTGAGAGTTGAAGTGGAAAATTTTCTAAACTATTATAGAGGATATATTCCGGGAGATCTCATCAGATATATGGAAAATTTCCTAGAAATCATACCTTTATATGGAGATTTGGAGTTAGTAGATTCATCAGTTCATGGTGTTCATTTTGAAAATTGTTTTAAATTGAAACAAATTACGGCTGATTCGAGTGTTATGTGTAATTGTAAATTATTTAGTCTACAAAAATATAGAATTGTTGCTAATATACATATGTTTTATAAGTATGTAGGTATATGATTAACACTAAAAATAAATAAATGTTTTGTTTTTAAATAATGTGGTTAACATTTTATACTGATACGAATACTTTTATACTAATACGAATACGAGTAGTATTAGGGATATTAATATATACCGCAGTAAATGAATTTTATTTATTAAATACTAGCAAAAAAATCACAGACTTTCGTAAACCGCCCTAATGTAGTTTAATTCATATTGTATTAACCCTCTAAGGAACACATTAAATGTTACGACTTCACTTCAACAAAAATAACATCCACCACGACTTCACTTTAAGCAAAACCGAACCCCCCACCACGACTTCACTTTAAGCAAAACCGAACCCCCCACCACTACTTCACTTTAAGCAAAACCGAACCCCCCACCACTACTTCACTTTAAGCAAAACCGAACCCCCCACCACGACTTCACTTTAAGCAAAACCGAACCCCCCACCACGACTTCACTTTAAGCAAAACCGAACACGCTGCCGCCTCATAACACAAAATATCATGGGTCGAATTTAACACCATCGACCGTTAAAGGGTTAAGGTATGCACATTTTTCCTTTGCACATTTCTATCTAGAAACCCCATATTCATACTACTGTCGTACTTTACGTTACAAATTTTCGTTGTTTTTTTAGGACCAAAAATGGAAAACTACAAGAAAAAACTATCCCAGCGACAGATAGAAGACTATATAAATGACAGTGAAGAGGATAATAATCATATAGAATTAGATTGGAACAGTGACAACTTTAATTATATACCTAGTAACAAGCAGAAGATATTCTTTTTGTATTCTGATATTCTGTCTGTAATGAAGCTCGTTCTAAACCACTTATGATTATGGACTATAATCGAACTAAGAAGGGAGCGGTAGACAATAGCGATAAACTTATAAGATAATACTCATGTAGCAGGCGAAATGAACTATGGCCATTTAGAATTTTTATGAATATGGTAGACATAGCTGCACTGAATTCATTTATCATCTTTATACAGAAGAACTCCGAATGGAATCTTTCAAACTCATCACGAAGAGAGAAATTTCTATTAGATCTTGGATAAAAATTAACTGAACCAAATATGAAAGAGCGTTTGCAAAACGAAGCTAAAACCATATCAAGTTTAAGACGTGCCTTGTCGGCTTGTGTGAAATTGAAGAAAATTTCAAAAATTTTATAACAAGAGATGAAAAATAAACGTGGTCGTTGCTTCTTGTGTCCTAGGAATAAAGATAAGAAGTCGAAAGTGAAATGTTTTATATGCTCTAACTTTGTTTGCAATGAACATAGAACTGAAGAAAAGAAAATAGTTTGTCAAAAACATGTTATGGATTCCAGTTATTCTGAATAAAGATTTAAGTGAAAACGATGAACTGAGGGATGATGCATTCAATTATTATATTTATTCACATTATAGACATTGAATTATTATAACTTTTTTATTTTTTATTTTTTTTTTTGTTTTTTATTCATTAGAAAAGAATTGAATTCCTAAGTTTGTGTTCCTTAATAATAATTGTAAAAATAAAATGTTCTAAAATTAATTCGTTTTTATGTGATAATTAAAAATAAAGACTGAACATTAATAAAATAATATTTTTTTATTTTCAAAATAATATCAGTTTTTCTGAGAAACAAATATGATATTTTCGTCCCACCCACTATATCATGTTTCCTTAAAAACCATCAAATATGCTCTATTCATATTTGAACTCTACTATCTTAGAGCTTTTGTATGGTATATATAACTACATGTAGATACTTTATAATGTGCGCAAAATACTCATTTTAGTAGTAATATGAGTATTTTCTATCATACATTCGCAATCCACATCCTATAAAATATTCCCTGAGAAACAATAGAATGTTTGCTATATAAATTTAAATTTTGTTTCCTTAGAGCTTTTTAGGGATATATTGCGAGTTCAAGCAGGTATTCCCGAAATGCTCCTATAACGCCCTGAACATGTTGCATACCCGTGAAATATTCCCCTAGTTTCAACTCCTTGCAGCAAATCTCCTGAGAAAAGGATGAAGTCACTATTAACGGTTTTAGAACTTTCTTTCAATAGTGTTTTGATTTTTGTCTAAACATTTTCTTCGCAGCTATTCCAAATGGCTAATTTTAGGTTCGGAACATACTAGCATTTGTACGAGTGAGAATTCACCCCCAATGAATTTACTATAGCCGCTTCCCTGAGAAACAACTGAATATACTAATGACATTTTTGGAATGGTCTACCTATAACCCTTCAGTAGCAAGTCCTAGCAGGTCCTTTAAAAATAGTTCCTCTCCTGTCCCAAAAAATGACAATATTGAGAGGCCTACAACACTTAAAACGATGCAATATTATATTAGTATTGTTAAAGAATCACGATAGTAAAGTGTTTTCTTTATAAATTCAATAAAAAAATTTAATTATTTTGTTGCTTTGTTTAAAAAATTTGTATATTAAAAAATTAACTTTCTTAACAGTGATGTGGGACGTATTTAACTTCGAATTTATCTTCACACCCTCAAAGAAAGATGAACCAAAATGTTTACCAGAGCTGGGGCATCAGACAATATACATATATATGATTTATCTTTATATGTTGGCGATGGAACATGTCCGACATACGGACTTGGCATATCATCAGCAAATCAACATGAAAATTACAAACTATATTTTGATAATTGGTTCACCTCAATAAGGAATGGACATATTCGCAAGTGGCACCGTGCGGCATAGTAGAATGGCTAAATGCGAACTTCTTTCAGAAGCCGAACTAAAAAAACGTAGTAGAGGTTCGTCTGATATGAAATGCGAAGTAACTTATAACTTAACTGCAATCCGCTGGATTGATAACAAAGGTGTGCAGCTGTTTTCTACCTATATGTCTGACCAGCCATTGGGATCCTGTAAGCGTTGGTGTGGCAAAGAAAAAAAATTCATACATATTCCCCAATCAGCTATAGTTAACGACTATAATCAACACATGGGAGGAGTTGACTTATCCGACATTCTCATGGAGCTTTACAAAATTAATTATAGATCCAAAATTTTTTTTCATCAAAGAATTGTTTATAAGCAACGCCCCTTTTTTTCTTATGCTCTTTAGTTCAATCGTTCAACAGACTTAGGCAAGTGCAAGTTAGCTTGATGCTTATACATTTTTTTTAATTACAGTGTTTAATATAAATGGCAATGCATTTAAAAGATTTCTTAAAGTAAACAATTCTTTTCGAAATGTACAATGCCTTTTATTTCACCAAATATTTAAAAGGTATAGAGAAAATGTTATTAAGAAGCATTATGTTTCTTTCCACTCTGATAGACATAAATAAATATAATGACGAGGAAAAAAAGAGCTTTTTAACCGATTTAAGAAAATATTTTTACAAAAGCTGAGGGAATGGTTAGAACTGGAAGAAAACAATGAAAACAAAAAAGATTTAAATTTAAAAAGAGAAATTTCTAGCGTGGTAGCTCTAGATATTGTCAGGCAGGGTAGACCCTTTACTGATGGAATTTTTATTAAAGAATTACTAAATAAAATTCTTCTAAGACTTATGTAACTGTACACTAGTACAGTCAGTGCCTTTGTCTCGAAAAACTATTGCACGACGAACTGCGCAATTCGGGGCATCAGTAGAGATGGCTATTATAGAAAAACTTTGCATATGTGAATTTTTTTCTATTTGCTTGGATGAGAGCACTGACATAAACAACTTGTCTGAGCTGAGTGTTCGTTGCATGGATGAGTGTTCGTTGCATGGATGAAGAGTATAAAGTTTGTGAAACAATGTTTTCAATGGAAACTTTTTACGGCAGTGTTACGGGTAAATTGTTATATGATGTTGTAAATGACAAGCGTCTGTCAAATGTAGACACTACAAAATTTGATGGGGTATGCACTGATCGTGCACATGTAATGACCGGTAGGTATGAGGGATATATTGGCCAGTTAAGGAATCATGGTTTTGATATTAATTCTTTTCATTGTGTAATCCACCAGGCTGCTCTAGCTTCGAAATTTATTAGTGATTGTCCTACAATGAAAATCGCTGAAAATTGCGCACAGAAAGCTTGTAGCCTTTCTAAAGACCAAAAATGCGTTATACGACGATTTAAAAAAGTTTACCGAGGTTCGGTGGTTAAGCAGAGGAATATGTCGTAAAAGATTATTTGATTTAAGAAAGGAAGTTCTAGAGTTTATGGAAATGGAAAAACTTGATAACAGCTTATCAGATCATCTCAAAAATGATCAGTTTATTACAGACTTAGCATTTTTGGTAGATATGACTGGCTTTCTTAATGATTTTAATTTAGAATTACAGGGTAAGGAAAATAATATATACGATTTGTCCAAAAAAATTTACAATTTCAAAACTAAATTATATTTGTTGTTATCACAAATTAAGTGAGGTGACTTCAAAGAATTTCCTTAAACTTCCCTAATTTTGAACAAGCACGAAAAGGTTGAAACCCTGAAATATGTTAATATTTTTGAAACCTTTTTTTCAATTTCGAAGATAGATTTGAGGATATAAATAACATAAAACCACTTCTGGAACTTTTTGAAAACCCTTTTAATGTTGATGTTACTAAATATGAATTCAAAATACAATCAGAACATGTAATATTACGAAGCGAGTTAAAAGCTTTTCCGGAAATAGACAGGTTATTATTTTGGAAAACTTTGGACGCCTTGGCTTATCCTGAACTCAATAAAAAAATCTTTAAAAATTCTTTAATTTTTTCCGACCACTTATGTGAAAAAATATTTTCGGACTTAAAATTCATTTTTAGTAAACAACGTAATAAAATTAGTTCCACGTCTTTGAAACATATACTGGGGGGTTACTCTCTATTGCGATGCGTAAGCTAGTTCGATGGGAAAGTAAATGCAATGCGTATAAATTTTGGTACTCTGTAACGTTTACGCAAACGCTTTCGCAAAATAAGATGAAAAGGTAGCAACACTGGCACCACATAATTCACAATAGCGAAGAATGACAAAATGAAATGTCAAAACTTGTAAACAAAAAATTGTTGTATAGCGCCTATTTTTGTGAAAAAATAGTGTAATTATTTGTATTTGTTCATTAAATAAAAATAAACTCCGATGGATTCTATAGCTTTATGGCTGGAAGACGAAAATGAACGTGTGGACCGAATTACTAGGAGAATATTAAGAGATACATCCGATATACTCTTTTTAAATGAACGCACGTAAGAAAAATAAATCGATTGTGGAAAATGTTTTAAAATAGTGTTTTTTTCAGCTTTGTACAAAATTCCCGACTAAACAAAGAAGCGTTTATTTATGTTTTGAACGCTATTCAGCCCGAGCTGAAAGCTCTACATTAAGAAAGCGCTACATTAAAATTGCTTGGGCAAGGTGGGTATCAACAGCAAATTGGGCAAGACCATCTTTTAGGGCTATCTCAGCAGTCAATGTGTCGTTGTTTGACAGAGATATGCGCTGTGATTGAGAGGGTGCTGTGTGCCAAATATATAAATTTTAATGCATCAGCCGAAGAGGAAAAAGAGACCAAACAACCATTTTACCGTACATGCGGCATTCCTGGTGTGATTGGAGCAGTGGATGGTACTCACATTCAAATGGTTAGACCACCTAAAATGGAGCATTTATATTTTAATAGAAAATTAAAACATAGTATGAACGCTATGGTGGTGAGTTCTTTTCTTTATTAATTTTGATTTTACTTTTATCTTGATTGTACTTTTTTAGATTTGTAATCACAAAATGTTGATAACATTTGTAGATTGCCGATACGGTGGTGCGTGCCATGACTCACATGTGTGGAGTCTTTCCAGCGTAAAACAAAAGCTAAAAGACCGTTTTGGAAGAGGAGAGAAGGGGTTTTGGCTTATTGGTACTTTATTTAAAAATATACATATATAAATATTCGAGTTTTCTAATTTTTTCTTATTTTTGATTTTGTAAAGGCGATTCGGGATACCCGTTGGAGCCTTGGCTATTAACACCATATAGAAACGCTACTGAGAATTCGGCCGAGGCATATTTTAATTACAAGTTCAGCAAAGGAAGGTCTATTATTGAAAGTTTTTGGGGTTTTAAAGGGAAGATTCCCGTGCCTGTTAGCAGCCAGAGAATTGCACTATGCGCCACAAAAAGTTGTTCAAATAATGAACGTTTGTTGTGCGTTACACAAAATATAATACATTACATATAAAATATAATACAATACATTAGTAAAGGCAACAAAACAGTAGCACTATATAAAAACGATTACAGAAGTAAAATGGAAGAACTTTTAGACGATAAAAGCACTTATCGAAAACTCAGGGAAAATCCTACAGCGAAACTACAAAAAAATAATTACAGAGTTATATAACAACAAACAAATTAACACATGGCAGAAAGAAAACCTAATTAGTACAGCGAAAACAGCTCTTAGAATATACGGCCTACCAAAAATACACAAAGCGGGGATGCCTCTCAGAGTGTCATCTCCACAAGTTCCGTGCTATAACCTTGCAAAACACATTGGGCAAATTTTAAGAAACATTGTATCAGAAGAATTTAATATAAAAAACTCCAGTCGCTTGAAACACCAACTAAAACATATCTCACTTCACAATGAAGAAATCCTGATATCACTTGAGGTTGTATCTCTATTTACAAACATTCCGATCAGCGTTGCCATTTGTCAAGTTTTCCCTTTTTTTGCAAGTTTTTTGAGATGCCAAAAAGTTTTAAATTTATAGGGTAAAAAAAACAAGTTTTTTTGAAAATACATAAAGATTTGTAAAGTTTTTTTTTTAATACATAATTTAACTATTGCAGTATATTGGATGAAAATATTAAGTGATGTTTGTATGCAATGAAACGATCTTATATTTTCTCACTCCCTTATTACTGCAATAGTGTCTCATTGTCTTTACTCCGTCTTAAGTACAACTATGCCGCTTTTACACATTGGCAATGTGTAACTAACTTTTGTGTGGTTGTGGTGAAAAAAACATTAAAAAATATGAACAAATATTTAATAAAAAATGGCAAGACCAATGAAATATTTACATTTCTAAATAAAAAATTATTTTTTTTATTAGCCTCAAGCAATGGAATTAAAAAACCCGCCACAGAAGTAGCAGATGCACCGGAGAATCCAACTTCTTCAACAAAAGCTAAGAAAAGGAAACTTGGTAACTACGTAAAATCGTGGGAAGACCATATTTTGCTCAAAGGATGGATAAAGAAAAACGAAAATAATTTCCCTTTTTGTAAATTGTGTAATTGCCAAATAAAAGCACAAGCCCGCATAGTAGACTTAAAAGCGCACGCAAAAACGTCTAAACATATTGAAAATGCAAAAGCCATTGAAGTTCACGCAGGAAGCCATTCTTTATTTAGCAAAACAAGCAAATTTAGTGAAAAAGTGACGAATGTTGAGTTGCATTTAGCCGCATTCTGTGCAGAGCACAACGTTCCATTTTCGGCAATGGACCACCTTGTTTCTTTGCTAAAAAATACCATAGACGATTCAGAGCTCCTAAAAAAAAACATCTTGCGCAAGAACAAAAACCACGGCATTAGTTAATAATGTCATCGTTTTTATATTTTTAAATAAAATGAATTCCAAATACATTTTAGTGTTTTCTTTTAAAATTTAGGTACTTTTGTAGAAAAAAAGTTTTTTTTTGGAAAAAAAGTTTTTTTTTCAGATATAAGAAGTTTTTTTAAAAAAATATATGGTAACGCTGATTTCGATCAACAAAGCAATCAACATAATAATAAAAAATGGGAAAAAACAGAAAAACACAAATATACCAAAATCAACATTCATAAAAATACTTCGGTTTTATTTTATTTATGACAATGACATTTACAGTCAAATTTTTGGTATGCCAATGGGCAACCCTCTTTCGCCGACCATTGCCGACAGAATATTAGACGATCTTCTTGCTGAATCCCTCACCAAAAATAATAGAATTAAAATTAAATACATAACAAAATATGTAGATGACATTTTTGCCATAGTTAAAGTAGATGAAAAGGAAAAAAAGTTGACAACTTTAAACCTTTCGGTACGAGTGGTACGCATATGTACCACTAAACTTCAAACATCTCCAAAAGTTGTAGTATTCATATTATTTGGTTTCAAAGTGTACCACTCCGTTTTATAAAGGATTGTTATTGTTGTAAAACGGTACTTTTTTAAATATCATTGCAAGCACGTGCTCAGTTCATAGATTTTCCTGGGGGCAAATTACGGCATTCGATATCGATCGAAATTTCAATACAATTCAAGAAAATTTTGTTTGAAATTTCGTTCGATATCGAATGCCGTAATTTGCCCCCTGGTATCACCCATTCTACAGCTCACTCTTCTTTTAGATATTTTCAGAGTGAAACTGATAACGACAGAGACAGTGATTTCGATTAAAGTAAAGTAACATTGCAACAATAAATGTGTCTATATACAGCCATGTCACAAAGTGACGATTTTGCAAACGAATGGAAAAAAACTGGGCAGATTGGAAGGCAATTGTGAAGAAAAAGATGTACCACAATAAAAGAGAAAATAAAAAAACTGGTGGTGGTGAATATAATCAGTAAGTTCTGACTGAACTTGAAGAGAGTATGGGCAGAATTTGTGGCTTTTATAAGAGTGTAGACGGGATCACTTGTGGAAAAACCTTTGGCGAATCCGATGTTGAACAATGTATGAATATGCTTTGCGATTCTAATAATGAAGAAACTATTTGTGAAAACTCAAGTGGAAAATCAGAGCCCGATAAAGAGAATGAAGACATCGATCATCGAACAGAATCTATGCGCAAACAAAGCAAGCTCTGGCACCTCAGCGCATTCAAAAAGATCCAGACCAACTTTCCCACATTCTCCTGATCCTAAAAGATCCAGAAGTAAAACTGCACGCTTCACAGATCCAGATAGAGAAAGAAATGGTAACAAAGAGACTTATCTTCAGTAGGCTTGGACAGTTTAATATGAGCACCGTCTATGCATCCAATTACACCGGGTAACTGACAATTTGTAAAGAAGTGCAATTTTGAGTTCATCTTCTCTTCAGGCATCATTTTCAATTTTATCCAATGTGGACATATGTATTTTGCTCTCGAGAGCATTCGTAAGCCTCCATAAAATAGTTGAAACTGTGCTTCTTCCCATACTCAAGTTTAAGTCCTTGCCTATGACAGCTTGGTACGCTCCTGTAGCAAGAAAACGAATAGTTGCTGCCAATTGAATAATTGGCGGTATACTACAGCTTTTCAAGAAAGGATGAATTTCTTCCAGTACCATTATAAATGCTTGTTTATTCAGACGATAAAAGTTTATAAAACTAAAAAAATATTATTAAGCAAACATGAAATGGATACATTTACTTACACTCCACTTGGCTAGGACAAAAGATCTGACGCATCTCTAAAACTTCTGCGATTTAATTTGATTGCTAAATGCAACTTTCTGTCTTCTTCCACCACAGCAACAATTGAAACATCAGGCATACTTTTCTTATGTTTTTTATTTATTTTTTTTTTTTATTTCAATTTTTTGGTTTTAGGTTGTTTGGTTACGTTCTTTTAATTTGTCTGGAGACGGACCGTATTGTCGGCGCCGGTTGCTGAACCGGCTGTTTTGATTTCAATGTTACCACATTTTTAACATAAATAATACGATTTGAATTTTTCCCGTTTTCATAAAAACATACGAGAGCTGAAGAAGCAAAAGTAAAACGTTAGGATTTGAAAATACGAATTCAAATCAATTTCGTACAAAACCTGCGACATGGCTGATAATATAGTTATTATCATAAGTTGTTACTTTTCTTCTGCTCAGTAAGTATTTTCAATGCCATTTATAAAATTTATTATAAAACACACTAAATTATGCATCGCAAATTGTTTGTTCACCAAATTTTCTACAACATTGTTTATACCTGGGTATTTACCCATTTTTACCCAATTAACCTATTTTACTGGGTATTTACCAGTTGGGTATTTACCCTCTTCCCATCTCTACTCATAGAGCATATTATCGAAGGTATTCCTCTGACACTCAACTTCGGGTACAAGCCAGCTTTCAATGTTACACCAACAAAACAAAGCATAAAAAAATTGTCGCCTGCAGGTGAAAAGTGAGCAAGTAAATCCAGCGAAGGTCAACTCATTTCGATGCTTCAATTGTAATTCGCTTGGAAATTTCGCTGCGGATTGCCAAAAGCCAAAAAGACTGATGGGAGCACGCATGATCGGGTTTCTAATTGCACGGAAAGGAAAACAAGTTTACAACTTTTTGAAGATAATGAATATGTAAGATATTATAAGTTTAAAATATAAATTTTCTTTAGAATGATTAATAGATTCCGGCTGCGCAATTAGTTTTGTAAGGAAGACAATTTTTTTGAGACATGTTGATTTGAATAATCATTTACGTTGTAATGATGATGTTTTTGGGAATAAATAGATCTCGATTAGATATTCATGGTAAATTGAAATGGTTTGTTGACATTGGGGATAGGGTTGTGGATTTGGAGATACTTGTCGTTTCTGATGTAATAACGTCACGCGAGTGTGTTCTGGGAATGGATTTCTTGAGTATGGCTGCCTTTATGCTAGTGTCATGTGATAGGAAAAGGGATGGGGATTGTGACCAAAAAAAAAAAAAAACTACAAACTGGTGCACAACATTGTTATTGATGGAAAGGATACACTTCCTAAGGGTGTTAAAAAAAAGAATACACTAACTAAATTAAAACAGGGAAGAGTTCTTGAAATGCTGCATTTGCCATTGCACATTTTTGACGATAAAGATTTAAAAAAAAATTATTGAGCCGTACGAAGAAGAGTTTGAAATTACTTTAAACTCAAAAAACATTTCAAATATTCCTGCTGTCTCTAGCCAAGAAATAAAGAAAGCCATAGCCAAGATAGTAGAAAACAAAATAATTTGTTTAAAAATGGATGTCGCCAGTCGGCAGGATAAGCACATTTTGGGAGTAAAAATACAGTATATACGCGATTTTAAAATTTGTATAAACACCATAGGTAAGTTTAAACCCATAAAAATTAATTTTACTACTTTTTTTAACCATACATAAATTTTACTCACATAGGCATAATTCAACTAAATAATAAACACACTGCTCAATATTTGAAAGAAGAAATAATGAAATGCCTTGACGAATATAATATCAACATAAAACAAATTTATTCCAATACCACCGATAATAGCGCTAACGTAGTCAAAGTTTCAAAGCTGCTACAAGAATTAAAGGATAATAATTTAGCGACGAAGGAAGATTGCGAATATGTTGGCATATGACGCAATTGAGACCCAGCTATCATCAGTGTTTTTAGTGGTTCGTGGTGCAGCACATACGATACAACTGGCAGCATATGATGTTATTAGGACTTTGGAGACAGAAATCAGCTATATAAGAGATGTTTCAAAAAAGATGAGAAATATCTTAAAGAGTGGAAGTCAAGCCTCCTACCATGTCTAGATAATGTAACTAGATGGAATTCTACGTATGACATGGTTATTTCTATATTAAATCTAAAAGAATATATTAATGAGCTCGATAACTCTACAAATATATATGTTAATTAGGTATTTGTAGAAAGTTTTGCTACTGCATTTAAGCCGTTGGTTGAGTGCACAAAACATATGCAAAAAGAGCAATATATTATTGGAGATTTTTATCCCGACATATACATAAAGCAATGACAACGAGAAAACGTAAGCTTCTTGAAAACGACGTTGGTTATTTGTGTGTTTATAGCCACAATTGAAGTTATTTCCACATGCAGTATTGACGACTATGGTGGTCTGGAGATTGAAGTTCAACAGGAAGAATCACAACCAACAATGCCAAAAATATATATCATCCGTTAGCTGATTTCAAGCCGATGTGGAAAAAATCTAAGCGAATTGCTTATGATAATCAACCTGTCTATACGCCATTGATAAAAGAAAAACAAGAGCCACTAATCCAAATTTGAAGCCAAAAAACGCCATTTCAATTATTCTTTGATGATGAAATAATTACTTTACTTGTACAAGAAACAAATCGATATGCTGCCCAAAAATAATATCAGCAAAATATGCGACAAATATCTGATGCAACGTTTCATGGGAATTCTTTTATTTTCCGGGTATCAGAATATCCCACAAACCACACTGTATTGCAGCTTAGATCCAGCATTCGGCATTCCAATGATTCGCCAAACAATGCCGCGAGTTAAGGTGTACGAGTATATAAGTTAATAATTAACATATTTAATTTAATAAAGTTCAATTCCCCCTGTCGCAATTCAATTGCTGACACATCTCCGCTTGTTCCAAATTTAATTATTTACCTTTGTTGCAATATTTAATATTTAATTAAAGTGCTGACGACATGTCTGCATTAAATGCACCTCAATTAGGTCACGTTGTACTGAATGTGATGATTGCTGTTCGATAGTTAATATTAAGTAGTTAGTAAGAAAGTAAAGTTAGTAATTAAGAAAAAGTCCGATTGAGAAGACATAATCTTCCGGCAATAATAAAGACATAAAAGAAGACATAGTCTTCTCCTTTTTTAAAAAACCAAAAAATAACAAATATTTTTGTAAGTTATAGATTGATTATTTAAATTTTATCTTTTAAGGAAGATACTCGTAACCTTGAATTGAATCAACTTAACACTTAATTTAAACAGATTAGTTTATCATACTTAGTATAGATAAGAATAAAAATTTTTCTGTAACAAAGGATATTACTAAAAATAAATATAAACATAAGTTATACACAGATTAAAACAATCTCTCATGTAAACAAATAAAAATAATATATGGTAAGAATAAAATATCTACACAAGGTAATTTAAGAAATAAACAGCTCGTAAACATATTGACGAGTAACTAATCCTTATCAATATTTATTTACCCTAAAATAAAATACGACCTTTCCTAATGTAAGCAAGATAATTGTTAATACATACATTAATTGGTTTTTATTTATTTTAAGTTCAGTGAACTTCTGCATACGTTTTTCTTTTTATTTTGGTTCATTGAATTGCACACCTTTTTATTTAGTTTAGTTGAAACTTAATACATAATTTTTGTTCTTTGGTTTATTTATAATTGAAACCTGATACTTAATGTTATTGTTCTTTGGCTGTAATTTTAATTAAGTTCGCTTATTCATGTATTTTGGAAGTTTCATTGACATTAAACTTAAAATTTATTTGGTTCGACATACTATTAGCAAAGTAAGCATTATCCGTATTGTAATATTAGTATATAAGTTGGATTTAATCACAAATAAAATCACTCTTAATTTTGAAAGCAATCAAGGTCTTTGAATTTAAGAGAAGGCAACACAGTTCAAGTGCTGTTGTTGCAAAACAAACTTTAGGTTCAATAAGTTCAAGTGCCTTATTGAACGGACAGATCAAATTAGCCAAGAATTTACCCATATTACAAAATAAGTTACTCGGTTGGATTATTGCTGGAAAAATTGGGGAATATCAATCAACTACTGCAACATGTGGAATGTGTGTGGAGAATGAGACAACCTTAGAAGAAGACATCGCTCAACTATGGGAGCTAGAAAAGTTTAAGACGGTAGACAAAACTCTGTCAGTGTCAGAAAGATAGTGTGAAAATCATTTTGCGCAGAACCATAGCATTGATAAAAATGGAAGGTTTATCGTAAAAATCCCATTTTGCGATAGTACCGATGCATTAGGTGAGTCACATGGAACAGCTCTTAATCGCTTCCTATCACTGGAGCGTCGACTTTCAAAGGTACCAGAAGTCAAAACACAGTACATACAATTTATGGATGAATACGAGCAATTGGGCCACATGACACAAATAGACATAAAGTCTCTTGACAAACCAAACTACTTCATTCCACATTACAGTGTATTGCGGCCTGATAGCTTAACTACAAAATTACGAGTAGTCTTTGATGCGTCCACAAAAACTTCTTCGGGCTTGGCATTAAATAACTTGATATACACCGGTCCGAACATCCAAAGCGAGCTGTTTCCAATATTGCTTCGCTTCCGACTACCACGCTTCGTATTTACAACAGATATTGAGAAAATGTATCGTCAGATGCTCGTACACCCAGAAGACAGAAAGTTTCAGATTATTATCTGGCGACGTGACGCAGCTACTCCAGTCAAATATTATCAACTTAACACCATCACTTACGGTACTCGATCAGCACCATATTTAGCCAAAAAGATAGCAAAAGACAACATGGCTCAGTACCCATATGGAAGCCAATTTTTGCTTAAAAATTTCTATATGGACGATGGAATTGGCGGGGATGATGATTTAAATGTTACACTAAGAATTCAGCAAGAGCTAAAACACATATTACAGAAACATGGTCTTAATCTACAAAAATGGAATGCCAATCACCCGAAATTACTCCAAAGTGTTGCAGAGAAGGAACATGAAGTCAATATTAATTTTGACGGTATGGAGGATAAAAAAGTAAAAACATTAGGCTTAACATGGATGCCAAAAGATGACAAGTTTTGTGTGAAGGTATATCCAGGAGGCTCTTCGATCCCTTGGGGATACTGGCACCAGTGGTAGTCACCGCCAAAAAATATTTATTCAGGAGCTTTGGCAAACAAAATTGGAGTGGGATGAAGCATTACCAGAAAATCTCCACAAAAGAAAAACGTATGCAGAAGTTTACTGAACTTAAAATAAATTAAAACCAATTAATGTATGTATTAACAATAATAAAAATAAAGTATTCCTTTGTTTTTACACAGAATTTAAGATCAGTTTTGTTAAAACAATCTTTAAGAACCAAAACAAAACTTATCATACCTGCCTAGACTAAGAAAACTATTGATAAGAGATGTTGTTACCTTTAGTATTTAAGAGAGATATTTTTTAATTATTGGACAGTTTGGAATTAGCATGTGTACTAAGACATTCTCACTAGAATTAAGAAAAAATTAATAAAAATTGAGCGCTCGTCGTTCAGTAAAAAATATTTTGTTTTTTTTTTTTTAATTCTATAATAATGAATAGAAAATTAGCTCGCACAATATGTTCACAAAATTGAAATCGAACTTTCATAACAATGATGATTTTGATATTTCTGATAAGTTACCGAAAGTTCGTCCATTGTTTGACACGCTTAATAAGCGTTACATACAGTTCGGTGTTTTTGCGAAGCATTTAGCGATTGACGAGACAATGGTGCCCTACTTCGGAGGACATTCAGCGAAAATGTACATAAATGGAAAACCGATCCGTTATCGGATATAAACTGTGGGCGCTTTGCTCGAACAATGGCTACATGTTTCAGTTTATACTATATTCTGGTGCATCCAGTATTTACGATAAGAGTTTGGAACTTGGCGCATCTGCCATAATGGAATTATTGTCACATAGCGAGCATCCAATGCAGCACACTGTCCACTTTGACAAGTTTTTTTACTTCCCATTACTTGCTATGCTTGTTAAAAGAGAGAGGCTTCTGCGCAACTGGCAGTATTCGAACCAATCGTATGGCCGGTGCTCCTTTAAAGACTGGGGAAAAAAAACCTTGAAAAAGCACGATACCGACAATACATACGATACACGAAATGACATTATGGTAATTCGCTGGATGGATAATTCTGAAGTAACTATCGCAACCAATTACGACGCAATCGTTCCAATGATAACACTACAGCGATATAGCAAGGAGATGAAGAAAAAAATTGGTGTTCAACAGCCACTTGTCTTCGACAACTATAATAAGCATATGGGCGGCGTGGATTTACACGATAATGGCGTTGGAAATTACCGTATCGGTATTCGTGGCAAAAAGCGGTGGTGGCCACTCTGGGTTCAATGTTTGGACAGCGCTGTAATAAATGCTTGGAAATTGCATTGTTTCGTATCAGTTTCGAAAAAGAGGAAGCCTATATCCCAGCTTGACTTAAAAAATTCGGTGAACAAATCTCTGCTGCTTGCGTCGGAGGAAGCAATGGACGTAATGGAACCATCCTAGAGCGAAGTTTCAGACACTGATTATAGGCAATTACACCCCATCCTCCCATGGCTGCCGGCCTGGAATTGGATGCCATATCCCAGCAGAAGACTGACGCTGAAACAGTTTCAATGCTACAGACACCCACCAGCACCCACACACCGCTGGAACAGCTGACTGCAACCCCAGCACGTGTCGACGTAGAATACGCAGGAAAACATCCCCAAATAGAGGAATCATCAAGTGCTACTGTGGATGGCTCTCCACGACTGGAGTTAATCCAGAAAATGAGGAAAATGGAAGAGGACGCGATCTCCCAGTGCAAGGCGGTGATAAACAATATGCAGCAGGCGTTCAACCGGTATAAAAATATTAGCAATGACGTCAAAGTCGGTATATCCAAAATGTCTGAATTGCTGGATGTCGCGTTAAGTTACAGGTGCACTTGGAAGACGGCAGATAAGGAGTGGCTGCTATCAAAGCAGAAGAAGAAGACTGCAACCAAGCAACTGGTGAATGTTCTCACTCCGGCGGGAAACACGAAACGCGCAGCTACCAGCCCGGCTGCCCCCGTAAGCTCTAAGAAAGCCAGAGGAAAAGAGCCCAACGAGAACAGTACAGAATGTCTTGGAGATAAGGAAGGAAACTGGCAGACCGTTTCTAAGAAAGGCAGTAGGAATCTAGTAAAAGAAACCCCAGCTAGGACTAAAAGGAAAAGTAGGACACGACTACAGCGCATAAAGCCTGAAGCGGTTATAATCAAACCCACAGGGAGTCACAGCTACTCGGAAGTGCTGAGGAATCTGCGTAGCAAAATACCGACTGACGACCAAGTCAAAGTAAGATCTGTCAGGAAGACGAAAACCGGAGCTATCCTTTTAGAGCTGGAGAAAGGTGAAAAAGTCAGGCCAGAGTTCGTTCAGCAACTGAAGAGCACTATACAGGAAACAGCATCAATTGCTGAGCTGAAGCCGAGAACAACAATAGAGATAAGGGATCTTGATTTTCTGACACAAGGAGAAGAAGTAGAAGCAGCAGTTCGCAAGCTACTACCCCCATTGATCTTGTTGCAATAGAGCGTAAGAAGATATGGACGATGAAACATGGAATCGAAACAGCCCAAAGAGAGGAAGCCAGTATCAGACAAGAGACTCTTCAAACATGGCAGACAAGATGGAATAACGATACTACAGGCAGATGGACGGCGAGACTTATTCCCCAAATCTCTAAGTGGATAGACAGAAAGCACGGCGAAGTAAATTATTACCTGACCCAGATGCTGACAGGTCACGGATATTACAGGAAATATTTGTACAGAATGGGGAAATGTAATACACCGTACTGTCTCTACGAAGACGAAGAGACAGAGGATAATGCCGAGTATACATTTTTTAGTTGCTCTCGCTGGTATGAAAGCAGAAGGGATCTAGAGAGCTGTGTCGGACCATTTACAATAGAGTGTATTGTAGATAGAATACTGGAGACCGAGTCAAACTGGCGAGCGGTATCAAAATACTGTGAGCACATCCTGAAAACAAAGAAACCAGATCTGGATGCAGCGGCCCAGCAGGAATAATATCAGAGATCTCACCATCAGGATACAGCAAGCGACACTATAGAACCAGTCGTAAGTCAGCAGTGGGCACCCGGACGCGGGTATGAAATAGAGAGTGGCTAATGCCAACCAGGGATCCACCTCGAAGTAATGCGAACGTAGTCCCGAGGTGGAAACACATCCCGAAGAGTTTCGGGGTTGGTTTTTTGTCGGTATTCCCACTTGTGGGCGAGTCCGACATATCCCGTGGATGACGACCCATGGGAATGCGTAAATGCATTTTCCAATCCCTGCCCGAAAAAAAAATTATAGGCAACAAAACCTGCCGAGGGTAGTCGGCTTACACGTTCCTTTAAAAACCACTAATCGTCACCGTTGCATTGTATGCACATCAAAAGCTACTATATTTAAGTATGAGAAGTGCAACGTCAACCAACACTCAGAGAATTGCTTCAAATTGTTTCACGAATTTTATTTAGAACGGCGTGCCACACGCTCAAACAAAAAATTAAAAATTTAATAATTCTAAGTGTACTTTTTTTTCTAAATAAATACATACTTAAAACTAAAAATATTGTTTTTTATAACGTGTGTTTAATTTATCTCGTGTGTAACTTTGAAAACTCAGGTTGAAACAGAACTTGCTACTATGTATAAGTTAACGCTGCACTTGTTAACAGCATGAAAAAATAACCAAACGAATATTTTGCTGACTACATGTCTACCAAATTTAAGCGTTATTGCAAAACAACTGATCCAGTTACCCAAAATTCCAGGAAAGAAGTCAGGCGATGTTTGTTATGAGAAAATAATAATTTTAATATAAAGAATATTTCTGTTAATTTTAAGTTAGTTCTAGTTTGGCATTTAATGAGGAAACTCCGAAGAAATAATTTTTTTTAAATAAAAAATATCGTAGAGATTTAATTTATACTTACATAAATACGTACCACAAACAACATAACAAACTAAAAAAAAATTACAGAAGAAAATATTTCAAAACCCTTTATAGTACCAGAGAAACTATCCGAAGCAAAAAAATTTCCTCGGCAAATGTTAAAAATGATACAGTAAGACGTTTCTAAAATTTTTATAAAAAAATTCCAAAGTCTAAATTTCCGGTAAGAAACCGGCTAAAGCTAATTTTTAAGTATTTGTGTTTGAGTACGTAATTCTGTGAATTCCTTGCTTATATGTATAGGACTATGAGGTAAATGTATTATATATTCTTCAAAGCTAATGTACAGGTATGTGTGCAGTTTGTTCATTTGTATCGGATCATGAAGTAAATGCTTTCTGTGTTTGTCCTTTTCCTTTATGTTGTTTAACATTAAAATGGCGTACCCTGCAGAAATTATTGGAGTACATGATCCGTTCTAAAGTAATTAATATCAAAAAAATAAAAAAGTCTTTGCAGCTGGCATATATTTTGGAAAACAAAAGCCATATGATGTAAACGAATTTTTGGAAAAATTTATAGAAGAAATTTCTAATTTTCAAAAGAATAGTCTAAAAATTGGCGCAAAAGAAAGCTTTTAAAATACGGGCCGTAATTTGTGATGCACCCGCAGTCATTGGTTTGTGGCATTGCTCATCACTCGTCATCTAATGGATGCTCAAAGTGTACCCAAACTGCGAAAAAATATGCAATGTTTTATCTTATAGCACAGAAATTGCGTACGTTATTAGTGATAAGGACTCTTCTAACAGAAGGTATAAAAATCAGCACGAATTAAGGTTTCTTAATACTAAAACGCCTTTGTAGAAGATAGTTTTAAATATTGTCAGCCAAATTCCCCTAGATCTATGCACGTTATTGATTTGGGTGATATTAGAAAAATGTTGAAAAAAAAACTTATGGAAAATAAATTAATTGAACGTAGTTCGAATTTGGAAAAGGTAAACATATCAACTTTATTTTGTTTCTCTAAAGAAAAATATGACGAGTGATTTTACAAGATTGCTTCGACGTTTAGACAAAGTTACCAATTGGAAAGCGACCGAGTTTCGCAATTCCTATTATACCGCAGGTGTATTCTATGAATACAATTGTTATGTTTGCAATTATTTTTTTTATTCATAATAAAACATTCATATGCGTTTAATTTGTTTGATATTACTTGTTTTTGTTTATCATAGCTTTTAATAAATGAAAAAACAAATTAGACGAAAAATTTTATGATTTTATGATTTTGGGGTGCTCCGAGAAATTTAACCAAAGGATAGTTTTCAAAGTAGTCTCTTGTGGTGTTCCATGCAGTATTCACATCAGAGTAATTTCAAAACTAGTCCTTTGTTTATATTCCGCGGGGTAATAGTATAAAATCGGTTCCAAAATAGTTTTCTGTGGTAATCCATGGAGTAGTGACATGAAGCAATTTCAAGACTAACCCTGTGTTAATAATTTGCGGAGTAGTTACTTGGACTAGTTTCTGGATTACTCTGACGTAATGTTTTTTTTTTTGGATTACTTGTTTCTTTCCTAGAACATTGTAATTTAAAATGGAGCATGTTTTTCCCATATATTTGGATTACTTTTGGACTAGTCCTGGTCCCTTGTGGAGTACTCTTTACACGTGTAAGGAGTAGTCTCGATTTCTGCAGGGTACTTAATGCACTAACACAAGAGTAAATTAATGCTAATTGTTAAGTTATATTTTTATAGTTTCTAAGCTTCTTTTTGTAAAATGACTCGACAGTAATAAAATAAGTTTGGAACCAATAGCTTCTAATAATGGCGTCCTATCAGGTTTGTGATAAAATTGTAAAAGGCTTGAACGTCCTCTAGCAAACTCAGATTCTAAATCATTATTTTTTCTATTATATGGAACATATAAGCCCTCGTTTAATGATTGATTTTTTATAACAAATATGTATATTTTAAAATTTTAGTATCTATTTACATACATAAATACATATGTATGTAGAAATTTATGATTTACTTATTTACTTATTTGACCTGAATATGAGTATTTTTTAAATTTTTTGTTTTATATGTTATATGTTATATGTCTGTTATATGTTTCATTTTAAATGAGGAAAAAACTTTGGTCCAATAGTACAAATTTTTCAACATTACGAAGAGGCCTGACTGTACTCGAATATCAAAAGAAAAAAAAACCGGAAACAAGTGACTGTGCTGGAGTCTAATAGTTATGATAGCCCCTTGTTAAATATTAATATAAAACGTACAAACACATAAACATAAGTACACATCAAACTAAACCGATAAACTACGAAATGGAATTCATTTTATTTTAATGACCTATAGAACCATTCAACTTCCCAGAATGCTTGACTCTTGCATTTCATGGGTGGTCTCATTAATATATGTATGTAGATCAATAAATTACGAACTGCACTTCAATCATTTTATTTATTGCCCGACAAAGTATCAAATTCTTGGAATAATAATAGGAAATCAATACCAAATAGGACAACTAAAGGTAAGAATTTTTTAGTTTACTTTAAATTTTTGTATTTAAATATACAAATTTTTTAAATAAAATTATTCGTATTCTTCGAATCAAAGATAAAACTCGTGTTTTATTAAATAGTGAAACTAAAACTGGCGACAAGGATGTGATTGGGATATCAATTCCAATAAGTGAACACTATATAATATAATTTTTTTTATTTAAAAACTAAACATTTTTAATGTCGATGGAATACGAGGAAAGTTGTATGATGCAGAAGATTTTAAAATCAATGCACTTACAAAAGTAAATGGGAATACCCCAAGAACAGTAAAATTTAATACCCAGAGAACCGATAAGGTTACCAATGAAAACTTTTGTGTATACAATATCCAGGAGGAAGAGATTCCTGAAACTCCAGTCCTGGAACAGATACGAACTAATCACCTAAATAGTGAGGAAAAAGAAAAACTGCTACATATAATAAAACGATTTAAAAAGGTGTTCTATTCAGAGAACACTGATTTAACATTTACAAATTCAATCAAGCATGAAATTAGGACAATAAATAATATTCCAATTGCTACAAAGACTTACAGATATCCTTACATCCATAAGGCAGAAGTAAACAAGCAAATTAAGGAAATGTTAGACAATGGTATAATCAGACCAAGCCATTCACCATATTCAGCACCAGTCTGGATTGTGCCGAAGAAATCGGACGACAGCGGCACAAAAAAATGGAGAATGGTTATAGACTATCGCAAACTAAATGAAGCCACTATCGATGATAAATACCCGATTCCTAACATCGATGAAATCTTAGAGAAATTAGGAAGATGCCAATACTTCACGACCCTTGATCTCGCGAAGGCGGACATTACGAATTCCTTCGAATGCCGTTCGGACTTAAAACGGCACCAGCCACTTTTCAAAGGCTTATGAATGTTTTAGGAGATTTTATTAATAAAATCTGTCTTGTTTACCTTGACGATATCATAATATTTTCAACCTCACTTCAGGAGCATTTGGAATCACTTACAAAAATATTTAACCGCTTAATAGAAGTGAACCTAAAAGTCCAGCTAGATAAAAGCGAATTTTTGAAACGCGAAACAAACTTTTTGGGACATGTAGTGACTGATTCAGGTATAAAACCAAACCCAGATAAAATTATATGTATTCAGGAGTTTCCTCTACCAACTACTCAGAAGCAAATCAAACAGTTTTTAGGCCTCGCAGGCTATTAAAGGAAATTCATCAAAGATTATTCTAGGATCGCAAGACCAATGACAAGGTACTTAAACAAGGATGCTAAAATTAATATTGATGATTTAGAATATAAAGAAAGTTTTGATACACTGAAGAAACTATTGGCAAGCTCCCCTATACTAGCATACCTGGATTTTAATAAAACATTTGTATTGCAAACCGATGCAAGCAATTTTGCGCTTGGGGCAGTACTTGCTCAAGATGGACACCCCATATGTTAGGCGAGTCGAGCATTAAACGACCACGAACAAAACTACAGCACAATTGAAAAAGAGTTACGAGCTTTTGTGTGGGCTACGCAACACTTACGGCCGTATCTTTTTGGTAGCAGATTTGTTATTGAGACCGATCATAGACCTCTTACTTGGCTCTTTTCTATAAAAGAACCTAATTTCTAAATTAGTCAGATGGAGACGATTGTTCAGTTGTTCAGTTCTATTTTGTGTGCTTTATAATCGTACAATTCCTGGATGCAAAGTCTTTAACGTTCAGTAGCATTTGGGAACTGCGAAACATAAAAAGTTCGCTGAAAAGAGTCAAACAAATTGTTCATAATCATTGTTGACAAGTTACTCAAATAATCCCAGTATGAACCTATTTAGTATGGATTTATGCAAAACGTTTTTAGCAGCAAATATTCCTTTGCACAAAATTAATAATCCGGATGTAAAAGTGTTTTTGAAAAAGTACACAAAACATTTTGCAAAAGAAATATGTGCCTACGCTTTACGAAACTTATATTAAGGAATTGGAAATTAAAGGTTTTAATTTACAAAAAAAAAATTGGATTTCTTTAGATGAAACAACTGACAGTGAAAAGCGTATGGTTGCAATATTTGTATTTGGAATTTTGGATGAGACATAAAAAGAAAAATCTTATCTCCTTTATTTAGCACATGTTGAAAGAGCTAATAGTAGCTCTATGGCTGCAGATAGTTTGCAATTATTATGGCCGTAAAGTAAGTAGATATGTATGTATGTTTAAAATCGTTATCAAATTCGCGTTTTAAAATATTTTTGATTTAAACAGATATTGAATATAAAAACGTTGTTGAACCGAGCTCAACCCTCGTAATCTTTTTTATTCAAGTATTTTTATTATATGTATATAATATTTCTTCCCTCTTTTGTATTTTTCTCTTATACTCATGAAGAGTTTTTTCTTCTGATTTGTGTTCAAGACCTTAGTTTTTTTTTTAGTTCGTTTATAGTTAGTCAGTCGGTAGATTTAAGCAGTGACAAGAAGATGCGAATAAATTGCTACGTTCAAGAGGAACAACTTGAAGTTGTTTTTTTTTATTAATTGGACATCTACACGATTCAACATTTTGTTCCTTCGACCAAGTTCGAGGAAAGCCTAGAATTGGATTGAATTGGTGACAAACCGTTCACTTAAATTTTCACAACAGCAGAATACACATTGTCGGTTGGGCTCCTTCAGCCACTTCAAATTAGCACGCACACAAGTGGTCAGTGCGCAGGTACATCAACTTAAAAGGCAGACGCAAGGTCTAGGAGATCTGGAATCATTTGTCTCATTAACAACCAGGGCGTCCAAGGAGGTCAAAGCCTCAGGACAGGAAAAATGGGTATGTACTGTATGATTTGGACCCTCTTAAATGGTGTTTTAATTTCTAAAAAAAAATTGTGAGAAACTAAATACTTTAACTATTGTCAAGATTAAGTAAAATTATTTTATAATATTTCATGATATAAAAAAATTAAAAATATGGCAGATGCACTAAATGAAAGAATATGCAACGAAATAAAAAAAACCGCGAATGAAAATATAAACAACAGATCACAACCGTCATTTGCGCAAGTATTAAAGAATAATGACTTAAGAAAAAAAGCGTTGCCAGAAATAAAAAATTCAGTTCCATTAATTGTAAAGTCAAAAAAGAAGCAAAATGGGGATTTAACAAAAAAGACTTAAATAGAGTTGATCTGGATAACCTAAATATATCAAATATTGTTACCAAAAATAATGAAACAACATTGAAATAGAAAATACTACGGAAAGAGATAAAGCAAGAAATATCATTAAAGAAAAATTATGTGATGAATACGAAATTAAAATTCCAAATTCGGTTTAACCAAATGTGTTAATAACGGGTATTAATTTTGAATATGATAATGATCGACTAGTTAGATTAATAAAAAAACAAAATCAGTGCCTAAATAATACTAAATTAAAATTAGTCAAGCAATATGAAGTGAAGAAAAATAATAAAAGCTATTACAATGCGATAATGGAAGTTGAACCAAATGCATTCGCTAACATTTTGGCAAAAGAAAGAATAAACATAGGATGGGAACGATGTAAAGTATATGATGGTATTAGTGTAATGCGATGTTTTAAATGTAAGGGTTTTAACCATAAAGCAATAAATTGCATAAATAATGAAATTTGTATTAAATATCATGGCCAACACAGACTTTCAGAATGCAGTGCCAGCCCAATAAGTAAATGTATAAACTGTATACGTGCTAATAAAGATTTTAGCTTAGTTCTGAATGAGAATCATGACACGTTGAGTAAATTATGTCCAGCTTACCAAAATAGATTGGAGGAAAAGAAAAGAAAAATTGGGTATTAGCAAATACAGAGTGATGGCAGTGTGCAATTAACAACAAGATGTAGAAAACGTAATAACAGATTGATAAAATGTATATATGGTAATATAAGTAGTATTTTGGCTAACAAAGAAGAACTGGAGAGAACAATTGAACTTCAACAAGCAAATATAATACTGTGTTCTGAAACATGTGCTACATCCAACATTGAAGATGCCGAGATTAGCATTCCTATATTTAACATTGTTCGTTGTGATTCACATTCTTGACATAGGGGTGGTGCAATAATATATATACACAAATCAATTCAATATAATGTAATCTGTAACAAAAGCTTTAATCAGAATATGTGGTGCATTATAATTAAATTAGAAAACTTTCAAACGAAATGGAAGATTTGGGTGTTATACCATTCACCAAATATCAGCAATTCAGAATTCATTACGTATTTAAGAAGTACGATAGGACTTATTTCGAAAACTGTGATAATAACTTGATAATTGGAGATTTTAACATTAATATAAATAATGATACATATTATAGTACCGAGTAATGCAATATTTTTTCGTCTATGGCTATGAAACAACTTATAAATTTTAATAATCGCATTACAGAAATGCAAGTACTAGAATAGATCTAGTTTTTTCAACATCGGATGAAATACCCACTAGGTGCATAAATAATCACAAAATAACTGATCATGAAACAATATCATTTTTAATACCGATAGAAAAAGAAGTGAAGATGACACTTAGAATAAATATTACCAGTTGGGACTGGTAGACTTGAAACGAGCGTTTGAAACGATAGATAGGCATATATTGCTGATGAAGATGAACCGGATCGGTATACGAGGGCAAGCATTGAAATGGTTTGAGAACTACTTGACAAACAGAGAACAATGGTTGGAAATAAAACTTCATCAGACCGGAGAGTAGATATTGGTCTGCCATAGGGATCGGTGCTCGCACCATTACTTTTTTTAATTCATATTAACGATTTACCAAACTGTTTAAAATTTTGTAAAATAGTATTATTTGTGGTCCTACCGGTTGAAAAAAAGGTGCATGTCGTCGCTCAAAAGGGCCTATGCTACAATTGCCTGGCCCAGTCGCATATCTTGGCGCAATGTAAGGCTGTGGATCGATGCCACCGATGCCAGCTGGATCACAATAGCTTGTTGCATCCCATGCCAGCGGATCGAGTGTGGGTCCAGATGACCGCACTCATTCGAGTTCGGGCTAGGCCAGGCAAGAGGGAGTATTGGACCAGAACACTGATCGACCCCTCAGTAGCCAGGTCCACAATAACGCTGAAGGAAGATAAAGAGTTAGGTTGCCGAGTGAGAGCCGGCCGAACAACGTTGTCCCTCTACCATCGTGATGAACCTCATCGCCGCACCGAAGTAGAGCTCGTGGTGGAAAACGTATCTTATGGGCGGAATTTTTCTGCGTGGCCCATATCAATTACATTTGTATTATTATTTTGAATTGCTTTGTATTATTTTCAATTGCATTTGTATTATTATTTTGAATTACATTTGTATTATTCTTGTGAGTTGCATTTGTATTATTATTATTTTGAATTGAAGTTGTAATGAATTTGTATTATTATTATCATGAATTGAATTGTTCTTGCGTGTCTCAATATAACATTTTGTTTGCAATACTGTTGCAAGGCGGGCGGTATGTTGACGCCACGATACATATCACACGGTCTCGTGTCACCACGGGGCGATTGTCCGGTGATGCCCTAATGAATGAATCTGGCAACCGTGTCTCTTTTGGGCAAATTGGCCGGCCAACATTGTACGTTTTCGTCGGCGTCAACAGTTGCTTTGGGCTGTGGAGATGCTAAAAACGATCTCTTTGCTATTGGACTCTTGCACGATAAGGACGCAACCAAAAAAGTTTTATACTACAAAAGAAAAGTGATTAAATTCATTCTTATAATCAATAACTGGAAATAAGATTTAATTAACGAGCAACTTTTCATATGTGTTTTAAATAAAATATAATAAAGAAAACAAGAATAAAGACAACAAAAAAACCCACACCCATCATCCGAAGCATTTTTCTTTCGTGACACCACCACCAGAGGAAATCACCAGCAGAAGACAACAGAAGCCCTTTTTATTAACCAGGAATCCAGCACTTCAACAACAGTGTTAAAGTGAAAGTGCCAAAGCGAAAAAGTGCAATCGTCAAAGTAAAATATTTTTTTGCAATAAACGAACAAGTGGACAAAATAAAAAACATTGAGGAAGTAAATTGCCCATTCGGAGGCAACAACACCCCAGAACGAGTGTGAATCTGGGCCAGCTTTAAAAGACAACAAGAATCTGCATCAGCTTTAAAAGACAACAAGAATCTGCATCAGCTTTAAAAAACAACACGAATTTGCAGCGGCTTTACTGCATCAGCTTTAAAAGACAACAAGAATCTGCATCAGCTTTACTGCATCAGCTATAAGGACAACAGGGTTTCTACTTCCGCAATTCTTCATTTCTGCCAATCTGAGGTGCAGATATTGGATTATTCAAATTCCCAACTTGTCCCTATACATTTAGGACAAGCCCGGTTGCAGAATGGGAACTTCAAATTAATACATGTTCTAAATTTGACGCAGTATGAGTTAGTAATTCAGGAAATAGAATCGGAAATCCAAAACAAAGTACTTATAAATAGCACATTATTACCATTTTTCCTTCATGATGTCAAGCATATGAAGGAACACCTCGAAATTATTAGGCCACGGAAAAAACCATCCATAGATTTCCTGGGTACAGCTTGGAAGTGGATAGCTGGTACTCCAGATCATGATGACCATAAGATAGTAGTGCAAAAGATGGAAGGACTGTTAGAAAATAATGAAAGACAGAGGATAATAAATAGAGAGGATTTGGAAAGAGTAAATTTGTTGACTAGTTCAACGAACCGCATTATTAGGACCATCCAATCCTTAGAAGAAGTTAGAAGAATACAAGAAGAAACAATAACCAACAAATTGAGGTTGCTGAGAGAGGAGATTGTTAACGTACAGTATGCCTTGCAATGGTCAAAGGCGGGAGTTATAAATTCTTTTGTCCGAAAAGGAGATTAGTGAGGTTAAACAATTTTTGGATCAGGAAAAATTCCCTTATACTGATCTCGAACAAGCGTTAAGTTTTGCAACGGTAAGATTGGCAACCGATTATAGAGCTATCATTTACATAATAAATCTTCCTGCAATAGATAGTTAGATTTGTGAAAAAATATTGATTAAATTAATAAAAAAGGGAAACAGAATTGTAAAAATTAATACTGAAAATATAATAAAATGTAATAAAGAAATTTATGAATTAAGAGAAAATTGTAAAGAATATAATAAATTATGTATTTGCAGCGAAGAACAATTAATAGTAATAAGAAAAAACAAATTCTATTCGCTCGCTTTTATCAAGTAGGAAACATGATTGCGTTATCATAAATAATCAGCATATAAATACGGTACAAAAATTGTATCCGGGAACCATTTTGTTAAACCAGTTTGAAGGTATTGTCGGAACTTCGAATAACCAAACAAACGAATTGCGCGGGACATACTTGATTCAATTCCATAATGATACTATTACAATTACCAATAGAACATATATTTCAAAAGAGATATCTGAATTGAAACCGCTTCCTGCTTTATTGCAACCAACAAATAATGGTGAAGGTATGGAGGAGGTGCTTTCTTTAGAATTAATGAAGGATCAGCAATTAAATAATATTGAGCAGATAACTTCAATCTCGACTAAAGGAAAAGTGATGTTCTCATTTAATTTGGGCCTTATGATTGTATTAACGTTTTTTGTATTGACAGTAGCTTGCAGGCTTCGTAACAAACCTAAAAGTGGTTTGACGGTCACAAATGTGATCCAGGAGGGCAGTCCACCGGCAACCAAAAATCTCGAAGAACCGTCTGGCTCTCCTGAACAAAAATGTGAATTTCGCAGTATCAATGATCTTCCTATTCATTTAGTATCGGGACGATCCCACTAACGGAAGGGGGAGTTAAGGCGACAGCATAATCTAAGTTTTTGTATTTTCACACGTTCATTAAACCGGCTCTAATATCAACAAAAATAAATTATTTTGCTTACATAGTCTGTTTGCAAAGTAGTTGCAAAAAATTGTTTTTGTGGTATCGGCTTGCTTTACACGCGCAAGGTAAAACTGATGAATCACAATTTGAATGTTTTATTTTTTGTTTTTTGTATTACTGCTGAATAACGAAAAATCATGTTTGCTGCTAGTAGAAATAAATAAGAATATGTTTTAAGGAAGACTTTACTTTTAAGTTGGAAGTTCTGGATTAAAGAACTCATTAATAACTTTTTACTTTTAATAAATAATAAAAAACTTTTATTAAAACTTTAATTAACAATAAAACTTTAACTTGCATTTAATCTTCGGCTACCCCTATTTCTTTTTAACATTGACTAAAGTTCTTTTTCTCTAAATGAAACCTTTGCTGCCCGATATTTAACTCTTCATACAATACATAATTATTGCAGCTGTTGTTGCAGGTATTTTAAATATATAAAACAAGGTTATAAAAAATAGGAATACACGGAAAATTCTTTTTTCTCGTTCTAAAATTTTTAAACCAAGTTTTGTTTTGGAGTAAAAATTGTTTTGGTCAGTGTTCTGGTACATATTTTTTGTTTGTTTTTTTTTTTTTTTGCAGAAGGCTACAAATCACATACATAGATTGTTTTTCAGTTCATTCGATTTCATCTATATTTTACAAAATTATTTTAATAGCCGGTAAATTTCCCGAATTGTTATATTAACACATCCCAATAAGCAATATTTATTCATATATTCCTTCCTTAAATGATTTTTGACAGTATCTGTTAGGAAAATAAATAATTGCTTCTGTAAAATTTTTTTTTAAGCTTCTTAAATTAAAAAAAAACCGCAACAAGCTTAAAAATTTTTGTTTGAATTTACAATTTTAATTGTAGGTTCCTATTCAAACAAAATTGAATCGATTATTTTAAAAAACCCCACAAGTCCCAATTTTGGTAAAATTGAGTTAAGTATGGCAATTAATTCAGTAGGGGTAAATACACAAGTTACGGAAAAACCACACAAGTCCTGCTTCATGCGTACGATTTATAGCCGGTCGAATTTCACGTTTAGTTGAGAAACACCATAAGTCCGGACATGTGGGGTTTCTCGAATATAACACTGGCAACACTCACCAGTAGTGTCAGTTATAGTGTCTTGTCAACGTCAGCTGCTTGCTGTCAAGTTGAGGATCATTTTCGCGCGTGGATAATTTACGTTTTGTAATCGAAAAATTCTTCGAAAAAAAATTAGCATGGAAGAAAATAGTGATAGCAGCAGTCCTGGGCCCTGTTTCACAAAACTTACAAGTGTTGTAATACAAGTAAAATACTTGTAAAAATCAACTATTTTACAATTATGTGTTTCTGAAAACTATAATTGTATAATACAAGCCACAAGTCTGTTAAGTTATTTTACAAACAAATTTAATATTTTACAAGTATGTTATACACAGACTCGTTTCTCAAAACTAATAGCTAACGCTTGTAATTTGTATTATCTGTCAAAAATTTTGTGAGTCAATTGCCGTTTGTAAAAAAATATACAAGTAATTCCAATTTTAGAAGTGTTTTTAATTTATAAGTAAACCACATATTATTAAACTTCTATAAATAGTATATACCTGAATATAGAAACATGTGGTCTAGTGACTCAAGCGATGATGAAGATTTCCGAGTGGTAAGAAGAGCTAAATCATATCGCCAAAGAATTAGCTACGATAGGATTGAAATGACCTACGAATTTAATGAAAGATTTCGCCTCACTTCGCATAATATGGAAAATCTTTTAAAATTGATAGGAGCTAAGCTGAAGAGACCTACTAATAAAAATAATCCAATGACAGAGAAATTGCAATTGCAAATTGTTCTGCACTGGATGGGAACGGGCCCACAATACCACGCAATTGGAGATATGCACGGTGTTTCCAAAGCTAGTGTTTCTAGAGCCATTCATAACGTTGTTAATGCTGTAAATACTAAAGTACTCCCCCTCTACTTGAAATTTGCAAAAAAAAAAAAAAAATGAAAAGCACCATTGAAAAATTTTATGCTATAAGGGGAATGCCAATGGTCTGTGGATGCCTAGATGGAACCTTAATTAAAATAGACGCTCCTACCAACTTTGAAGAAGCATTTGTCGACCGCCACGGTAATCACTCCATTACCTGTATGGTTGTGTGTGGACCCGATATGCAGTTTTATTACTCCTACGCAAACTGGCCTGGAAGCACGCACGATGCCCGAGTTTTGAAAAATAGCACACTATTCCGTCAAATGGAAAATGGTTGGAGACCCGCACAAAATGGAATTCTTCTTGGTGATTCTGCTTACCCCCTTAAAGAATGGCTAATTCCACCAATTTTGACCAATGAAACTGATGAGTCAAATTGAAAATTTCTAAGAGCTCATAAATCAACCCGCAGGATTATTGAAAATGCCATTGGTGTATTAACCCTTTGACGACCAAACATTTTTGGCTGAAGCGATTTACTTTTTTGTTATATTTTCGCGATCTATGGTCTAATTGTAGTTACGAAAAAAAAACTTGCCCTCCTGGGAACCCTCTAAGTCCCCCATTTTGCTTGGCAAATATAGTTGCCTATGGGTTGAAACAAAATTTTTCACCCCAAATTATTTAATTGCAGAAACAATTTAAAAATCAGTTTTTATTTAAAAGGTAAAGAAACATACAGGAAATCACAAAAATTTATTATAATTAGTGTTGTTCGTGATAGATTCCAAAGCAATCACGGGACGTAGTGAAGCAAAAGAACACATTACATTGAACGCAAAAAACATTTGTGCGACTATACTTATTATTGGAAGTGCAATGAGAACACTGTTTCCAACCTTCACGTTTTTCCGTTTTATGGAGAGATTTGGGTTTACTTATAAAATGGGTTGCACATTTGGTTGCGGCTGAAAAGGCACGCTTCCTTGAATTGAAGCTACTTATCAACTCTTTGGCTAAAGCTGCCCGAAATTCAATGGAGGTCAAATTGATTGAGGAACTGTTGGCCAATATGAGTTTTTTAGATATTATATTGCTATTGTGAACACATAACTCGAAAAGGTCGAAGAACAAACGTAAATAAAAACGCCATTTACTTCTACGATGGTACTCATAATATACTTTTTTTGATCCATTAGATCGACACCTCCCATTCCTTTGTTATAGTGCTGTATAATCAGGGGGCAATTAATATCTATTTTACCAGCTTTTCCAGCTACACGTCGCTTGACCTTGAATACCGCTGTTGGGTCAATAAAATTTGAGGCGAGGTAGACACCACGATTATCCATCCATTTGACTACGGAAATGCTATCCGACATGAAGTAACTTATGTCCCCTCTTTTCATATATTTATCCGCCCGAAAATTTTCCGGTATTTGCTTTCTATTACATCGGATGGTTCCGCACGCCATTATATCATTTTGCTAGAGAATGTGCATTAAGTTCAGGCTTGTAAAAAATTGTCGAAGTAAACTTCAACCCCTTTTTTTTGCCAGTGGCTCGCATAACTGCAAAACAACAGCCTCGCCAAGATTATGCTGAACAAATGGTTTTTTTCCGGTGTAAATGTCAATATTATATAAGTACCCGGTTTCTGCCTCACAAAAACACCAAAGTTTGAATCCCCACGAAATAGGTTTGCCCTTCATGTACTGTTTCATAGCATTATGTCCCTTAAACTTTACTATATGTTCATCTATTGACAGCTTTTTCGAATAAGTATACGCATCCGGCATAGCCTTGTTAATATGATCTAAAATTAGCCGAATTTTATACCCACGGTCACTAACATCAGCTTTATTGTTGTCGCAAAAGTGAAGATTGGCTGTTTAACATTAGCTTAAAAAAAGCGCTCAAAAGTTCGAATTTAAATTTTAGTTTAGAGGTTATAATTAAAGTTTTTTAGAAACATTTATTTTCGTTTCAACCCATAGGCAAACATAATTGCCAAACATAATTTGATTAGTTGTAGACAGCTTGGAGTTTACGCAAACTTATCTATTATATTTTTTGATAGATTAAGGTCGAATCTAAAACATAATTGACTCTTATCCCCTTGCGCCCTCTTTTCACCCCTTGGCAGCCCTCGTCATAAATACTTTTTTTGGCCAAATTTGGAGCCTCGTAGGGAACAAGTGGGGCCCGATGGGGACTCGTACTCAACCACACTCTTGTTGCCGCAATCCTCTTCTATAAAACAGTCTTTGACAAATTTGCTGTATCTTTTACCTGGACAAATATATAATCTAAGGAACCCCGGGCAAGCATATTTGCCTATGGTCGTCAAAGGGTTAAAAGAAAAGTTTCCATGCCTTAACTATTTACGCTTAGAGCCGATTGAAGCATGTGCGGTTTTTAATTGCTGTGTTACTCTTTGCAATTTTGCAAGATCAAATGATCAGCAAACAGAAAATAATAATGATGACGAGACAGAAGACTTTAATACAATTACTTTTGGAGAACCAACACATGAGGACCAACTAAGTGATGGACGAGGACGTAGAAAATTTAACAATATTTTAAATTTTTTCGAAATTAGATTTCTTTAGAAGTACATATATGTATGTAGGTATTATAAAAAATATATACTACAAATATATACATACATATGTTAGAATAAAATACAATACGTCTTTGGAAATAAGTTTACCCTTGTGAATTAAATATTGTGTAACTTTAGGAACTTGTGTTTCAAATATAATAAAAATTAGCACAAACTTGGACAAACTAGAACTGATAAAAAAATTAAATTCGTTTTACTTCCGAATCGGCAAATATAATAAAAACTATATTTTTGGTTACTTGAAAAATCTCACATTACTAAATACTAAATGTCAAATTTGCTTGTAGAAATGTTATTTTACTTGTGGAAATGTTATCAAATGTACACTAACATTACAAGTGCTGTTAAAATCTTTGTGAAACGGATTTTAACATTACTTGTAAAACTATAACTTGTAATTTGTAACTTGTAGATTTGTAAATTGTAGTTTGGAGAAATAGGCCCCTGGTGTTAGTCCACCTCGTAAAAGGAAGAGAGGCGTAGTAAACAAATCAGAATACAAGTCGGAATCTATTAAATTGGCTAGGGTCAAAGGCAAAGCTTATACAAACTGGAAAGGTCAATCTATCCCAGCTGCAAAACCTGGAGATAACTGCCTGTGAGTTTTTCATCAATTAATAGCATTAATATCTATGTAGGGACCTACTTGAATGTTTGTGTATATAAATAAATAGGTACCTACTATAAATAATGTTGGTTGATTGGTTTTAGGTGCAAAAAAAATATGCTATGGTCGTATTAGTGAAGAAGTGAGAATAGACATTTTCAATCGATTTTTGACATTTAACACAAAAAATGAACAGGATGCCTGTTTACACAGTTTAATTTCTGCGTCTAACATTAAGCGTCACAGGCCACGAAATACTGCAGAAGGCTCAAAATCAAAGCCTCATGGCGCATCTTATGACTATCGTGTTTCCACTCCTCAAGGAAAGTACACTGTATGTAAAAAAGCATTTGGAAGCATCCATGGCATAAAACCTGACCGTATTAGACGATTGTGCAACTTAGTATCTCAAGGAAAGGTACCTGTGGATAATAGAGGTAAAAGTACACCAGGAAATGCAAAACCAGGTCATGTTGTTCAAACTGTCAGGGAGCATATCGAGTCATTTCCCCAGAAAATCACACATTATGGAAACAAAGAGTATAAATACTTATCTGAATGTTAAAATTATGCATTCTTTGTTTGAAACCAAGCACCCTTCTTTGAAAAATGACGTAAGCTATCACTTTTATTTGAAAGTTTTTAGAGAACAGTTTGATTTAAAGTTTGGACGGCCTCAGGTCGACACTTGTTGCACATGTGAAGAACTTGATGTAAAGTTTAAAAGTAAATTCCTGAATGACAGTGCGAAGAGAGTTGCTGTAGCAGAAAAATTGTACACTTGAGAAGGGCAAGAAAATTCTATGACACAATGAAAACTGTTGCAGAAGAAATTAAAAAAGATGAATCTGGTAAAATTGGAGGGATCTGTATTGATTACATCAGAATATTGATTTACCTAAGATACCAGTACAAGAAACTTTCTATCGAAGACAGCTTACTGTCAATGTATTCTGCATACATAATCTCAGAGATGATTCTGCTCATTTTGTGGTATACCATGAGGGTATTGCTGGAAAAGGTCCTAATGAGGTCAGCACCTTTTTACATGAATATTTTAAGCAAAATATGGGAAATGTTGAATACCTGCATGTTTTTAGTGACGGATGTGGTGGACAAAACAAGAACCACACAATAGTCAGACTCATGTCCTCTCTAGTCTCCATGAAAGTTTTTAAGGATATAAAACAATACTTCCCAATAAGAGGTCACTCCTTTTTACCATGTGATAGAGACTTTGCCATTTTAAAAAGAAAAATTCGGAGGAGTGACCGGTTTTATACTGTGAAAGAGGTGGCTGAATTGATTTTGTCTGCTGGAGTTAAAAAGAATTTTTTGGTACTTTTGCCTACTCACAAAGACATACTGAATTATAAGAACTGGTGGCCGAAATATTACAAGAAGAAAATGCTCTCTCTTGAATCACTTGGGCGAAATGTGGCCAGAGATAAAAAAGTTTCATTCAACATTAGCCAGTATAACTTCTTCCACCACAATGAAAATTTTGATGGCATTGTTGAAGCCCGGGCATACATTGGAGGTCTCTCTAATGATACATTTCCGCTAAAAACACATCTAAGGCGCTTATGGAGTTTCCCACAGAACATGCAAGCATGGAAAAGCGACCAATAAACAAAAAGAAGATGATTGATCTTCAAAAATTGAAGACATACCTTCCACAAACAAGCAGAGTTCAAAAAAAAAAAAATTACAAAGTTTTTGTTTCAAAAATTTAAAAGACATACTATTTGTATTAATAACATTCCAAACCTTTTGCTAACTCTACAAATCTGTGTCAATCCTGATGTTGTTAACGCTATAAATTGCGACCTTAGTACCTTGGCGGAAATTCAAAATGATGTATTAAATCACTTTCCATCGACCAAATTTATTCACACACAAAGATTGGTAATAGACTTAACGAATAGGGACGATCAGTTAGAAACACTGAACTTAGAACACAATCGAGCCCACAGATCTTTACAAGAAAATTATAAGCAAATAACATCCGAATATTTTTTCCCAAAAATAAAGCATATACTACAATTAATCATTAAAAATTGCAAAATATGTATTGAAAATAAATATAATAGGAAACCTCCACAGCCTTTGATGGGCGCGTCACCGATACCTGATTTTCCCGGTCAAATACTTCATATAGATATTTTTTCAACAAACAAAGTTCATTTTCTCACTTGCGTAGATAAGTTCTCTAAATTCGCTGTGGCTACACCACAGTCGATTTCAAAAACACGAAATTGCTAGTCTCTGATAACGAGAGATCGCTTCAATCTAATACCATTAAAAATATGCTTAGAGATATCTTTCAAATTGAAAAATTTTTTGTGCCGCCCCTACATAGCGAAAGTAATGGCCAAGTAGAAAGGTTCCACTCGACTTTGCGTAAAAGCACAGTCCGGTATAAGAGATATTTCAGATTTAGTACTGATCGCTACTTATAAATACAATAACACAATCCACTCTGTTACTCAAGCCAAACCAATAGATGTTATTCAGAGCACTGACCAGAATACACTTAACCCTAGAAGGCTAACATACGTAAATTTTACGTGTAGTTTTTTTTCTTGTTGTTGCTACACGAGCATCTAGTAACCTAACGGTACCAAATTCAAAAAGTGCTTTCTTCAATAGTTTCTAAGCAAGCGCAACAACATAAGCAAGGCATTTTTAGTCATTGAAGTGCTCTTAGAGCGAGAACATTAGGAGGCTGTACGTAAAAATTACGTGGTGTTAGCGTTAAGGGTAAAATTTGTGCACGTAAATTTTACGTGGTGTTAGCAATAAAAGTAAAATTTTGTATAACAGTTTTAAGTAGTGACTGAAAATGGAAAGTCAAAAAGCGAATAATTCTAAGCGCGGTCTCAGCAGTGAAGATGTTGCGGCATTGCTTAACTCCAGCGACTTCAGTGATATTAGCGACGTTAGCAATATAGAGGAGGAAGATGATTTCGATAGCGATGACAGTTTTGCTGATAAGAATTGGTATCCCACTGCAAACGATGAAAATGACATTGAAAAAGAATTGGCAGAAGCATTTGATATATCACGGAATACTTCGCATTTACCAAAAACTAATAACCGTCATAAAACAGACCTAACAGAAAACATTCCTGTAGCTAGCGCAGAAGTAGAAAAAAGTGAAATTTTAGGCAAGAACGGCTACGTTTGGAATAACTTTCCCCTACACGGTGAAGGTGGTAAATGCGCTTCAAGAAATATTATATTTATTCCGCCAGGTAAGAAAATAACAAATGCATTGGTTGTATTTTTGTATAATATTTTTGTTGTTTAATTAGGCCCAACGATCACAGCAAAGCAGTCTATAGAGCCAGAAGATATATTTAATTTATTTATGACTGAGGATATATTAAATACTATTTTGAATCACACAAATTTGAAAATTTCTCAGCTAAGACAAAAATATAAATTGCAAAACTCCACAATTTCCGACTTAAATTTGGTGGAGTTGAAAGCCTTGTTGGGTTTGTTATTGTTGTCTGCAGCTTTGAAGAGTAATCACCTTACTGCTGACCTCTTATTTGACATGTCTTATTCTGGAGATAGATACAGAACCACAATGAGTAAAGATAGGTTCAAATTTCTATTAAACGCTTTGAGATTTGATGATCCCACTACAAGAGAAGAGCGCAAAAAAGAAACTTCATTTGCTCCAATTTCAGAAATTTGGGAAAATTTTATAGACAAATGTAATATACATTTTAAGCCTGGATCCTATGTTACTATTGATGAGCAACTAGTTGGTTTTCGTGGTAGATGCCCATTTAAAATGTACATACCAAATAAGCCAAACAAATTTGGAATAAAAATTGTGATGCTTTGCGATAATTCTACAAAATATGTTATTAATGCCGAACCTTACCTTGGCAAGTCAACTAAAACTGAAGGCAAGCCATTGGCCACTTACTATGTTGAGAAACTGACGAAACCTTTGTACGGAAGCAGTCGAAACATCACAATGGATAACTGGTTCACCAGCATTCCTTTAGCACGAAATCTGTTGGAAAAACCATACAAGTTAACTGTTGTGGGAACTTTACGCAAAAACAAGGCAGAAATACCACCAGAGCTACTTGATCTGAAATCGCAGGGTACTGGATCTTCTCGATTTGTTTATGATAAGAATATAACTCTGGTGTCTTTCAAGCCGAAACAGAATAAGAATGTTTTATTGATATCAACAATGCATTTGAGTGGAGCACTTAACTCAACAACTAGAAAACCAGAAATTGTGCACACGTATAATTCGACTAAAGGTGCGGTTGACACCTTTGACCACATGGCTCAAAACATGTGCTGCAATCGAAAAACTAGACGTTGGCCTCTCTGTTTTTTCTATAATATGCTGAACATTGCATCAGTTAACGCGTATGTTATTTATAGCTATAACGCAGTGCAAAAAGGGATTAAGCCAATGAACAGAATAAAGTTTATGCTTAATTTGCAAGAACAACTTACCAGGCCATGGCAAGAGCAACGACTAAGCACGACTATCAACTTGCCATCAAAACTAAAACAAAATATAAAAAATAATTTACAGATAAACTCGGCTTGCGAAGAACCTTCTCAGAACAAGGGAAAGAGAACATATTGCAAATATTGCCACTACTCAAAAAAGCGCATGACAACCACATACTGTCATATTTGTAAAAACGCGGCACTATGTGGAGAGCATCAGATAAAAATATGCAAAGACTGTATTAACCAGGACTGATGATATATACTTATATATAAGCGTTTACTTTCTGATCTTAAAAATTAATTATATTTATTTTAAAAATTGTTTTTGTTTATTTACCTTTAAAAATTGTTTTTTTTTTACTGAGTTTAATATGAATTTAATATGAGTTTGCCTTAATATGAGTTATTTAATAAATAAAAAGCAAAAAAAAAAACAAATTTTCTAACATTTATTGAAGCGCTTTAGGAAAAATTCCATAGTACGTAAAATTTACGTGGTGTTAGTTTTAACGTATAATTAAATCATGTTAGTCTTCTAGGGTTAAAACAATAAAAAAGAAAATTTTGGCTGCACAGGAAAAACGTGAAACTAAATCGGCCATCGCAAAACGCTCATTTCAAGAAGGCGATATAGTATTTGTTAAAAGAAACAAAAGATTGGGCAACAAGTTTGAAAAAGTTTATTTGAAGAGAATTGTAGAAAGGGATTTGGGTACTGAAGTTTTGATAAATGGTAGAAAGGTGCATAAGGATAACATAAGATAGTTTGAAAACGTTCTAATTCTATTATAAATGTAAACTTTACAGAATACAATACAAAATGTTTTACTATTATAAATCTTACATTATCTGTATCAAACTCTTGTAAAATTTAAATATTAGTTTATCGCAATGGGGCGTTACGTTTTAAGAAGGGGGAAGTTAGCACCTACTATCTGACATTAATGTTTTGCTTCAATATTCTATTAAAAGAACTAAATACTTAACTATTGTCATTTATGCTTAAATACGTATTTTTGTTATATGGCATCGCCATTAGATTTAAGAATTACATCCTTGTCATCTGGCATCGCCATTTATATGGCATCTACCATCTTAAAATAAGAACCAAAAGAGAAAAATGAAGAAGTCACATATTGACATTCCAACCGTTCGCATCAATTTAAAAGTCTTTTTATTTATAAAGATCGAGTGACAAACGCGTATAACTTATATTTATTTTTTTCTTTTCTTCCCTCTGTTAGCACTACAATATGTTTGCCAAACCACGCTGCCAACTATGTGGACGCAATCACCCACTGAAATATTGCCTCGCTTTCGATAAATTAGGGAACGATGCCAGGAGACAGTTCGCCAGTAAATGGAACTGCTGCCTAAATTCTTTGGCGCACAAACGACCCGAGTGTGAGTCCTTGAAACGCTGCGCTAATTGCAGTGCTAAGCATCATACCATGCTACACCTGGCTGCTGTCCCTTTTAATTTGTCGTCATCAAGTAATGCGGAAGATGTAATGAGCCGCTCGCTTCATAATGAATCCTTTGCTGACTCAGATGTATATGTGCCACCATTAATCAGAGCAGTAGTAGAGCACGAGGGGCATTCAGTCAGCCTCACATTTCTTCTAGACCGGTTCTCTTCGGTATCATTCATGCTGCCCCAGGTGACAGCCGGTCTGCCCAAGATAACCGCCAGTTCCTACGACGACGGTCATCTTTATGCAGCATTCAGGGTCATACCCCCTTTCCAATTCTGAACAAGGCCCAAGAAACAACGTGGAAACTCCAAATCCGTTCCGGTGTTAAATTCCCATTACCGGCACCCATTTATCAAAGAGCATTTTACCCAATTTCATTCCCTGGCACACCCAGATTTCGCAGTTTGTCGTCGAGTAGACGTGGTATTAGGACCAGCAGTATATAACCAGTTTTTAGAAGCAAGAATGGAGCAGCCCTACGCGGACTTGCCTAAGGCGCAAAGAACGGCCTTCGGTTGGGTGATTTATGGAAAGTGGAATGGGTGCCGCTGCAAAAACCACTCGGCCCCAGGAAGATGTTGAACCGAGTTCAACCCTCGTAATCTTTTTTATTCAAGTATTTTTATTATATGTATATAATATTTCATCCCTCTTTTGTATTTTTCTCTTATACTCATGAAGAGTTTTTTCTTTTGATTTGTGTTCAAGACCTTAGTTTTTTTTTTAGTTCGTTTATAAGTCAGTCGTTAGATTTAAACAGTGCCAAGAAGAGGCGAATAAATTGCTACGTTCAAGAGGAACAATTTGAAGTTGTTTTTTTTTTTATTAATTGGACATCTACACGATTCAACAAACGTTATGTTGGTTGTTACTGACGTTGCACTTTATATGGTTTCTGCAAAGAAATAATAAAAAATTATATACCCGCAGATGCTTCACGTTACGTGTCTAGCTCATGGACTGAATAGAGTTGCAGATTTTATACGGTTGCAAAGCTGTTTTTCTAAAGCGTACATACATATGTATGTACGCGCATGTACTATGCACATTTTTTCGACTGCCTTGAAACAAATTTATTAAATTTATCGTACATCTTTACGCACCATCTCGCATTGGTTTATTGCACGATATGTATCCAAGTATAAACAATCCCCCAACTCTTTGCATAACTAGATGGGGTACATGGCTCAAGGCTGCTATTTATTACTGTGACAACTTTACTGAAATTTACAATGTCTTGAACGTATTGTCCGACGATGATGCGGAATCAATATGTAAAGCAAAAGCTCTATTTAAAAATGCATCTTTAAAATCTGATCTTGCATACATTAGAGATAATTTCGAGTGTATTTGCGAAAGTATAATCAAATTGGAAAAAAGAGGCCTTTCTTTAAAAGAAATCTTGTCATTATAGAAAAAATGCGGAATAATCAGGGTTGTTGTGGAATCTGATTGTTGTCAGAATCAGAATTGAAATCGATAGAAAAATTATTTTGGTGTCATAGAAACCAATATTATCGGTTTCATTTTCGAATCAGATTTGTTGTCAGAATTTGGTGTCATAGAATCCAATATTATCGTTTCTGTCAGAAATAATCCGATCAGCTGGCAGCTGGCAGATTTGCATTGTTTATTTTGATTTTTGTTTTAGGCGGTTAAATATTGGCGCACAATCAGCACAATGTAAGTAAATTAAACAATTAAATGTAATAAAACAGTTTATATTAAAAAAATTTTACAATTTACAAATTTTTAATTTTTTATTTAGCGCTGTTCCGCCGACTAAGGATGTAAATGGCTGGAAAAAGGTAGTGTTAATTTGAATTTCATAAATATGCCCCCACATATGACACTTATGTTTGTTCATAGATATGGACAGAATGGAAAAATTAAATTAAAAAAAAAAAAATAGCCGAAGCACGCGCAACCGGTGGCGGTCCCTTTTCAAAATGGCAGTTGACACAAACTGAAGAGACAAGTTTAAGATTGTGCGGCATTGAAACGACGGTGAGTGGAGTTGCAGGAGTTGAATTAGGGACCATGGATGTCTCAGTTCTAAACTCCTATGATGAAATCTCTACAATATCAACTAAAAGAAAAGCCGAATCACCAAAAGTTTGAGTTGTGTCAAAAAGAATGAGGGTAGAGAGTACAGCAGAGCATTTTTGGAGGAGGATGGTGACAGGAAATCTAAATTAAACGAGAAACTTGATGAGCTTATTGCTGTAGAAAAAGAAAATGCCAGTTCCCTTAGGCGTATATATCGAGCAGTGGAAAAGAGTAACGAGTCCATGACAAAAGCCGTAACAGATTTAAAAAATTAATTTGTGAGTGCCAGTTCTCGAATGCTGAATGCAATGCAAGAAAAAAAAATTAAATAAAAAAACAACAACTTGAACTCGAACTGAAGAAATTTAATATCCAAAATCCAAAATAACAGCAGCAATTATTGATCTCAATGTAAAACAATATGTACCCTGCATTAATTTTATTAATTATATTTATACCATATATTTTATTAATTATACCAATATTTACTTGTTTATCAATTTTGTGATTTATTTTTGTATTCACTGAATTCAATAAAATTAATTTAAAACAATTTATAATAAGTTTGCTATTTCATACCTTATTGAAAATCTTGAAAATGGTATATTTTTTAAAAACCTCAACAAAGTTCTAAATCGAAATGTTGGAGTTCAAACGTTAATTAAAATTAAACACATTATTCTTTTTAAACAAAAGCGAATCTAATGAATACATTAATTCACTATCTCCAACCGAATTGTTATCGTTTAAGTTCGCTCCTACGACATCCAGTGATGTCGAGCGAATATTCCCAATTTATTCCACTGTTTTATGCGACAATCGATGATGATTGTATGATTGTACTTTGTAATAAACATTTATTTCAATAAAATTAATGAAATATATTCGTTTGCCTAATTTTTTAAAAATTATTTCTGCTATTTTTTTTTTTTTTTGCTTATACTTCGTAATTTTTTGAGGTTTTTAAAGGCTTTTTTGCTTGATTTTTTTTACAAAATTTTGTGCTTATTTAAACCGGCCCTAGTCATTATCATAATAAAAAACCATCTTGACCCAACAAAAATTAATGCCGTCTTCTGTCAAGACGAATCAATATTCAATACTTTTAAAGAAGTACTGGGAAAATATTTTAGTGAGAGCGAATTCAGAGTTTTGAGATGCAAAAAGATTTTAAAGGATTTAACGCATGAAAACGAGTTAAATGAAAGAATCGAAAAGGAAAATGAAAGAAATAATCATAGGGGAATAAATGAGAATTTTGTTGAATTAAAAACAATCACCCCTATCATGAATAAAATGTGAAATTTTTATTCCCATTTCATTTCCCAAGTAGGGAAATTTGCTATCATGAATATCATGGGAACGTTTGTTTTGCTATCAATATGTAGTGAGTGTACAATAGGGAAGAAGAAAACATAAATACAAAGTAAAAATTATTGTAGGTAAGTGATGTAGGTAAGTGATGTAAAAAGTAATTAAATTTAAGTTTTATAATTAATATACACAAATTTGTAGTTTAAAAGGTAAAAAATGTTTAGAATTTGGTGCCATTATATCACTACAAGAGGAGGAGATTCAGCAACAGCGGATAGCTCGTCGTGCTTTGCGAGATGCATCTAATCCTTTAGAGTTGCCCGATACATTGTGAGTGGGTTAAGTTTATTTAAAGAATTTAAATCAATTTGTTTCCATTTTAGATTTATTCAACATTACAGGGTGAATAAATCGGGGTTTTCAGACCTGTTGAGTATTTTGAGATTCTCTGCCGGAAACAAAAAAAAAATCATTTGGCATTCCGCCCATCGTAAAACTAAGCGCATGCTTACGTTTTTTTGCAGATGGTGGATACCAAAAAAAGGTGTTGGAAGACATTACGTAGTAGGAATGGCGCAATTCACTTTTGCAAGGTGCTCTCTAAAGTTTTGGATGCTTTAGAAAAAAGTCTCTGCGCAGAATGAATAAAATATCCATCAGAACAAGAAACCAGAGCTAATTGTTAGAAGTTCTACCGAAAATTTGGCATACCCGGCATCATCGGATGTATTGATGGAACACACATCAATGTTGTAAGTTCAAATAAAAACAACCACCTTTATTACAACAGAAAAGGAAATTACAGTTTGAATACCACTCTCGCAAGTATACATTACACATTCATAAATATAATAGCTTGTAATTATGTATATATACATTTTACGATTTTTTAGATATGCGATAGTAATATGAGAATTACGTTCGTTGATGCCACACATCCCGGATCCTGCCACGATTCCATCATATGGAATACAAGCCCGTACAGACGTGTGATGGAGCAAAATTTTTGGCGCCGTATAGAACTCCTGCCCATGGCTCAAAACAGAAAATGAAAATAGAATTGAAAATAAAAGCAAAGAAGGTCTTGGAAAGATTTTAAATGATCATGACGAAGAACGTATTTTCCTTGAAGTGAAGAAAAATCCCTTAAAATCCGCTGTTGAGCTACAAAAATATGTAGAAACATATATAGGAAAGTCAGTTTGCTGTGAGACTATTAGAAACACTTTAAGAAAACATGATTTTCATGGTTGGGGTTTGAGAAAAAAGCCCTTTATAAGCCCTAAAAAATAAAACATTACGCCTGAATTTTGCTAAAGAATATATTTAAAAAAACCAAGATTTTTGGAATACGGTAAGTCCGTTATAACTCAGATTTTTTTAAAAATACATTCTAGTAGTCTTTATATATAGGTTCTGTATACAGACGAAAGCAAGTTCAATCTGCATGGGTCAGATGGAAGGAGGTTTGTTTGGCGAAAACCAAACACTAAATTTGAGTTAAAAAACACTAGAGCCACAGTTAAACATGGGGGAGGTTCTGTGCTGGTTTGGGGCTGTATGTCTAGCGCTGGAGTTGGTAATTTAGTATTTATAGATGAAAAAATTTACCGAGATGTTTACATAAACATTTTAAAGAACAACGTCAAACAAAGGGCGGAAAACTGGGCATACAAGACAGATTTGCTTTCTATCAAGATAATGATCCAAAGCATACCGCCGAAGTTTGCAAGTTATGGCTCATTCATCACTGCTCTAAAGTGTTGAAACCTTCCCCACAATCGCCAGACCTGAATGTCATTGAACATTTGTGGGATGAATTAGCGCGTAGGGTCTACAAAAACTCGTTTAACAACATTAATCAATTAAATATAGCTTTAAAGTCAGAGTGGGACAAAATACCTCCAGAAGTGTAAATGGAAATTTAGTTAATTCTATTCAAAAAAGACTACAAAAAGTTATTGACTCTAAAGGCAATGCTGCAAAATACTGAAAAATTATTCTTTATTATGTCATTTTTTTTTATTATTGTTCGTTTTTATTTATGTTATTAAAAATTTACCACTTTGTCCGACGGAATTTGAGTAAAAAAGTTAATTTATTTATCACTAACATTTCTTAAAAAAATTTAAAGGTTTTGCTTTTTTCTTATCAATAACTTCGAAATCTTCTTTTTTAAGAAAAATATACGATTTATTCAAAACAGAAAAATGTCATTTTGTTTGTAATGTTGTAGGCATGTCCAATTTTCCGTTTGATTCACTGTATATCCATTAAAATGTAACAACTACATACATTTTTTTCTAGTTCGCCAAAGAAAATGAAGTGAACAAATTGACACAAAAAATGTCTTTGAAAAATCCATTCATGATAAAGCGAAATTTTCAATGGGAACACTTTTTTGTGCATGTCATTCACCGCTGAATTACATATCAGAAAATGAGAACACATTTTATTGAAAAAAAATTATTCATGATCGCACTTTTGCAAAATGGGAAAAAATTTTACGGGAATAATTATTCATGATAGGGGTGAATAATTTACCACCCTGATCTTAAAACACGAATAACTCAATTTATAAATAATTGCGATGTTTGTAATAAAGAAAAATACGATAGAAACCTGGTTAAACAAGAATATAAAATAACCGAAACCCCTGAGAAACCTGGAGACATAGTTCTCTTAGACGTTTTCTATAGCCTAGGAAAAAACTCTTTTCTTAAATTCAGTAAATACGCACAGCCAATAAAAATCAAAAACAGATCATGGATAGAATTTAAATTGGCTTTGACCTCTGTGGGTAATGTAACAAAATTGGTAGACAATGAATTGGGATTTAACCCTGCTACTACGTTAGGGTCTTTTGATGACCCAAATCGTATTTAACATTACCGTATTTCTAACTCGTGGAATATGTACATATATTTACATACTTATATTTATATACTCAGTGCATCAATTGTAGAACTATATTCAATTCAATTAGTTTTATCACCATTTTAGGCTTAGACAATTTTTTATTGCAAATGTTTACACATATCATGTTCGGGTCATTTTATGACGATCTATCATTTTTATAAAACGAACAATAAATATATAATATAATCTGTGAATATTATATAAGTTAACAACCAAAAAGTTGTTAATATTTTTCACACTAACTGTAAATAAAAAATTACATTTTTCCTTATTTTTTTGTTATTGCGAAATGAACAGAAATCGTCGGTTTCATATTTCTTGAAATAAATCGATATAATAAGCAAAAGCTGATGACATATGTTATTTGCATGAAAAACAGAAGTCAGTGACCGAAGCAGAATAAACAGGAAAAAATAATGAAACGGAATATGATGGCATTGCAGGTTTTTCTTTATTCTTAAGTTTAGTGTAAACTAAATGTAAAATTGTAATTCAATTCCTTTTTAACGTTCAATAAAGATAATTCTACTGAACAAATTGTTCTTTATTTTCACTTCTCAATCTAAGTGAAGAAAAAATTATAAAGTGGTTCAAATAAAAAATAATATTTATTGTTATTTAATTGGCGCCCGAGCATAAAAGAAAAAAAAACATCCTACAGGACAAAACGAAGCATCCAAATAAATCCGAGAGATAAAAGGAAGCATCTATAAACATCCCACAGGACAAAACGAAGCATCCAAATAAATCCGACAGATAAAAGGAAGCATCTAAAATTATCCTAGAGGAACAGTTAAGCACCAAATCCGTATAGCTAATCAGCATAAGGACATTACGCAAGGGGTCAGAAAGGGAGACCTAAGTAACCACAAAGGACGAAAGGGACAATCGAAGCTTCTGCAGCGTAATGCTAACAAAATTAATATTTTTCAATTAAGTTTTGAAAGGAAATTAAATACAATCTTAAATATTTAAAATTTAAATAGAAGAATTATAATTATTGTGCTAAATATAAAATCTGCAAGAGATTTTAACATTCGTATAAAAATAAAAAAAAAGAGAAAGAAAAATAATACAAGCAACACATAAATAGTTTAAACCAAATACAAAATCTTTTCGAAGAAGTAATAAGCTAATAAGTTTGAAAAGAAAATTCTGAATTATAATTAAATTAATAAATAAGAAAATAATTAAACGTAATTGAAAATTTTTAACGATATTGTAAGTCAAGGTTATATAAATTTGTGAAAATTCCAAAAAGTAACTCCAGTTAAAATTATTATTTATTTAATACTGTTTTCAAGTAAAAATAAAAGTTAGTTTAAATTAAAATCTTAAATTTGAAAAAATTTAGTTATTAGAAACATTCTTCTGTTATAAAGTTCTAAATTTTACATAACAAAAATGTTCCTTTTTTCTGAAAACTCTGAATAACATGGCAAACCCATCCAACCTCGTAAGACCTCCTGTCTTTAATTTAGAACAAAATCCTTCACAACCTCATCCCCAAGTTCAAATGAATGCTGCACTGCAGGAACCAATAGCCAACTTAGTTACAGAACAACTTAGGGTAGCAATTTAATTATTAAACAATCCAAACGAGGATTTGCGTAATGGTGTAGATGAAGTGATTGAGGCCAGATTTAGAAATAATATAGGTGATTTAGATAAAATTCCCAACATTGTTCGATCTTTAAGAGAATTTTCAGGAAATTCTTCCGAATTTAATTCATGGAGGAAAAGCGTTGACAGTGTGCTGGAAATTTACGATAATATCAAAGGTACCCCAAAATATTACGAGATACTAAACGTTATCCGTAACAAGATTACAGGTAATGCGGACGCAGCCTTGGAGTCATATAGCACTCCATTAAATTGGAAACCATTGTCAAGTGCTTAACACTCCATTATGGGGACAAACGCGATCTAGGTACATTAGAGTACCAAATGACATCATTGATTCAAGGTAGAAACTCAATACAGGGCTCTTACCAAGAGGTTTACACACACCTCTCTTTAATATTGAACAAAATAGGATGTATGGATATAGGTAGGGAGACATCCGTAGTGAAGTGTGTTTGACAAGTCGTAGTTACCATACCGTCTGTATGTAACACGAGCTACATACTTTGTTGTAGCAACATTGTCCACACACACTGGGAATATGCTGAGTGGCTCATTTACACATACTGTAAATGTGCTGACTAGTTCATTCCCATCTTAATGTTTATTTATAAGTATCATACCCAACAAACCATTCCCTAAGCGTAATATAACTAAATTGGAGAATAAACTTACTACTAACAAATTTCTACAACTTTTCTTAAACATACATCATTTGAGCAAAGAAAAATAAACACGAAGTCGTCAACTATACGCTGTTTGCCGTTATTTGTACACGTGCATTTTGTTTTCTTTGTTAAAGTTCTCAGTTGTCTTGTTCATGTTGAATTGTAAAGTTGGAGTAACAAAAAAGTGAAAATTAAAGAGAAGTAAATAAGTGATGAAATTAAATGAAGTAAAAAAGTGAAGAAATAAAGTTTGTAAAAGTAAAATAAAATATATAAAACTATAAAAAAATGCCTTACAAAATTAAACACAGTGTTCGTAAGGAAACAAAAGAAATTGTTGACTTACTTTTAAATGCTAAAAAACATAAGTGCGATTCTAGTGAAGTTGAAGTCAGCTTAAGTAACAAAAAAGATTCCATTGTAGCCACATGTAGTGCAGTGGATTCAAATTTAAGGGATGATCTTGTAGCCACTTGTAGTGCAGTGGATTCTAATTTAAGTGATGACATTAAATCTGATGATGAAATAAAAGTAAACACTAGTGACGACGATATTTCGAGTTGTGAAGAAAATGTGGGTGATCAAGACATTAAAAGACAAATTGCTGCTTGGGCTGTTGAACATACCATAACCAATCGTGCTGTAAATGATTTGCTAAAAATTAAAAAAAAATTTTCCTTGTTTACCAAGTGATGCTAGGACGTTAAAACAAACACCGCGTGATGCACCGATAGTTCCAATTCAAGGTGGGAATTATGTACATTATGGGCTTAAAGATTGTCTTACCGACTTCCTTTCATCCACAACGTTTCCAGATAGTACAATAGATTTAAATATAAACATAGATGGATTACCAGTTGCAAAAAGTTCTCTATCTCAGGCATGGCCAATTCTTGTAAATGTGAATGGTACCAATTCTGTACATACAGTCGGAATTTATAATGGAAATAGTAAGCCAAACGATGTTAATGAGTTTTTATATCCTTTCGTTAAAGAATTAAGCGAAATTATGAACAACAACTTTACTTTTAATAATAAAATATATGAAGTTAATTGTCGAGCTGTCATATGTGATGCACCGGCAAGGGTCCTAGTTATGGGAATAAAGAGTCACACCGGCTTTTATTGTTGCCATAAATGTAAACAAAAGGGTGACTATATAAACCACCGCATGGTGTTTAAATATGAAGAAATCACACTACGAACCGATGAAAATTTTAGGAAACGTTTGGATACAAATCATCATAACATAAATAAGAACATGGCCATAGAAGATTTGCCAATAGACCTAATAAGATCGTTTCCTATGGATTATATGAAATACACCATATTCGCTTCAAAAGAAAAAAATCTCTAATTTAAACCAAAACCTCTTGCATTTGAAAAGACAACTACCACGCGAGTTTAGAAGAACTACAAGAGATATCCATGAGTTAGATCGATATAAAGCTACTGAGTTTCGTACATTTCTTTTGTATGTTGGGCCGTTTATATTAAAAGGAATTTTGGATGAAACACTTTATTTACATTTTCTGCAACTCAGTTTGACAATGAGAATTTTATTAGACACTGAACAATGCAAGTCAAACAATAAGTGCGCGGAAGCATTATTAAGGACTTTTGTGCAGTCAATGCCTGACAATTATAATGATTCTATTTCAACTTACAATTTCCATTGTCTGACTCACTTAGCACGTGATTGTTTGCAATACGGATCATGTGAAACTTTTAGCGCCTTTAAATTTTAAAATAAGCTGGGAATGTTGAAAAGACTTCTTAAGAATAAGAATAATATATCGGCACAACTATACAACCGACTGGTGGAGCAAAGTATCAATACATCATACAAAAATACAATGCAAGAAACAGCAAATGCATTTTTATCAACAGCCCACCCAAATAATTTTTATAAAACTGGAAACAACATTTATCAAGTGTCATCAATAAATCATCATGTTGGTGTAGTCATTGGACATCAAGTTTTGAATTTGAGATCAATGTTTTTCAATCCACTAGAATCTTCACTTCTCGGCATTTTTGAGACAGCAAGTTTAACAGTTTCAGAAGCACCCTACGAACACTGTTGGAAAGATATAACTAAAATTTGTGCTTTAAGCAATAAAAACAATGAGTTTGGGTTTTTTCCAGTTATCCACTATGATTGAAGACAATAATAACATAAACTTTAACAATATCTTTGTAAACTCGGAACTCATGCACAATACTTCAGAATGTCAAAGTGTTACACAAGCACAGCCTGTGGCATTAAAAGGTAAATATTCAATGGTATATATTTACATACATGTTTTGAAATTTTATCAGTTGATAGTGTTTTTTTCTATTTATTTTTAGCGGTAACGGAAACTCTTGCTCAGGCTATTGAACCCATGTTTATAAGGCTGACGACTGAGGTAACTTCAATGCGGGAAGAGATAAAATACCTACGAAATGAAGTAAAAGGTTTGAAGAAAGAAAAATTATTGAAGTTCGTGATGCCTGATATCGCCTTTAATGAAATGGATGATTTTTTTAAAGTTCGAAAAGCAGCTAGAAGATGATAACAACTTTTTTCTTTCGTTTGTAAGTTAAATAGAAAAACCACTACATCATTAGTTAAATAGACTAAAAATAACCGTACTAATTAACCTAATATTTTTTCGTTTTTTTTTTCTTTATATACAAAGGGAACAGAACTGTTATCTGTAGCAAAGGCACCGAACTTCACCAAAAACTGCTGGCGAAAGATTTTAACTGATAAAGTTGCGGAAAAGTTGTGTTGGAAAGGGACAGAAGATAAAAAGAGTGTGCGCAGTCTGAGTGTAGCAAAAGCCATAAGAAGTATGTACATAACTGACTTCAAAAATTTTACGCATTTAAGTTTAATTCCTTTTTTAATTTTATAGATGCTACTGTTTCCGTTGGATTGAATGAGGAGGATTTTGTGAAAAGCACGAAATCATTTTTCCAATTTGCGAAAAATAGGCTACAGTCAAAAAAAAAATTATGTTTCAAAATCCTTCAAAACCTAGTATTTTTTCATTTTTCCTATAAAGAAAAGATAATCAGTGAATTTTTAAAATCTACCAAATAACCTATGTGGAAAAACAATTGAAGTGCCTTTTATGTTTATTCAAGAATATTCTGTTTGAAATATGAGATCTCTTTAATTTAATGATCTCTTTAATTTAATGATCTCTTATTTTAATGATCTCATTAATTTAATAACTAAACCTAATAAGAAAATATGGTTTAAAATTCGTTTGAATATACATATTTATTTTATAATGAGAAATTAAAAGTATAAGTATAAGTACCAATTAGGTTCAATTTTGTTTATTATATAATTGTTACCAAGCGTATTACAATACTTTTCACAAACGTTTTCAAAGCTTACATTACTAAGCTTGTTCAAAGCTTACATTTCTAAGCTTGTTCAAAGCTTACATTTGTAAGCTTCTTCAAAGCTTATATTTCTAAGCTTATTGTATATTATAGACTAGCAAGCTTATAACAAGGTTCAATTTTGTTTATTATATAATTGTTACCAAGCGTATTACTATAGTTTTCACTAACGTTTTCTAAGCTTAAGGCTTATGATAGCAAGTTTTTAACAAGTTATTTCTAAAGGGTTTTGGTTTGTTGGGTATTAACATACACAGAATTCTAACGGTATTAAATTCTTTAGCTTAAGTCATTTTCAACTTTCTACATTTTTGTCATTGTCGATATAGAATTGATATAATAAAGAGGCAAACAGCATTGAACGTTCGTGTTCCTTCTTTTTGAATTTTTATTTATGTAAGTATGTTCATACATAAAATTTGGCGACCGTGACAGGACTATTCCAAATTAAAATAATTTGGCGATGTCCATTTTAAATTTAAAAAAAAAACACTAAAAACAATAAAAATTAAAAATATAGTGTAAGAGTTCATTTCATCAAACTAAAGTAGTAACTATTATAAACTTAGACTGAAAACACATTTGTGTACAAAAGGTGTATTTTATTTTAAATAAAATAAAAACTTCGAACAAACAATTACTGTAAATCAAAGGTTTTAAGAAAATATGTACATATATAAAACTAAATTAACTTCATCGTCATTACAATCAACATCATCATCATCGTCGTCGCTCTTTCGCATTTTGCTAGCCACCATCCTCTGCTGCAGTTTTGTACAATACATTTTTCAACGCATTTGGAAGTTTAACGTAGTCGTCGCTGCTTTCAGTAAGAACAGATCAACAACTTCCGTAAGATAAATCATTACTCATATTACATATTTCTTCTCTGTCGTTATTCCTTTAATTGCAATATACTAACTGGAGTATTTAATCCCAAAGATTAAATACTCCAGTATTAAGTGTATATCAGGAATTAAGTAGTGTTGGACTTTCATTTAACAACTCACCAGTGTTGCGCATTTTCGGGCCTTTTCTGGTACAATTTTTCAACGTTTGGTACTTTTCGGATAAGATTAAATTTCTTGAATTTCTTAACTTTAAACAACCTTTAAACCATTTTGTTAAACTTTTGGAACAATTATATTTTGAAAATGAGTACTGATAAAGGCGAAACACTTGCTTCATTAAAAGCTTAAAGAACTACAATGGAGCGTAATATTACACTAATAAAAACAAAATAGAAAAAGATGATGATTCATGCGATTTAACGATTCTAGAATGTCGTCTCCAAATAATTGAGTCATATTTTTGAAGCAAATAAATCATATTCAGAATCAAATTGAGAAACTAGATGAATCTGATTTACATAGATCTGATATTGAAGAATTATTTATTTCTGCTAAGGCTCCTCTCGTTAGTCTTATGAATAAAGTCTTTAGGAGGCTTATCGTATTTCATAACGTTTATCGACGATTATTCGCATTATATATTCACCTATTTTCCCAAACAAAAAAGTGATGCTTTTGATGCATTCACATATTTTGCTGGCCTCGCGGAGAAGCAGACAGGCCGCCAAATAAAAATTTTTCCTAGTTACAATGGTTACGAATTTGTAAATTCTAAATTTAAGCAATATTTCTCCGAAAGGGGCATTAGCCATTAAACAAGTGTTAGAAAAAAACCATTAGTATCTCACTTAAAAACGTTTGGTTGCCACGCAGTAGTATTGAAGAAGGCTCCAAAACATAAACGCGAAAAGTTTTTGTCCAAATGAAATTCGTCGGCTATCAACTTTACACAAAAGCATATCGCTTATACAATAGTAACACAAAGCAAATAAATATTGCTTGCGATGTTGTGTTTTTTGAGCAATCTTTTGAAAATATCTTAGATGTGCAAGGTGAATGCAATGATAATGGCTGGTGGTCGGTTGAGAATACCGTAAACAACCTGTTGTAGCCCTTAGTACCATGGAGGCGGAATACATTGCTGTATGTCAGGGAACAAAAGAAGTTGTCTTTCTCCGTGGTCTTTTACACGAAATGGAATTTGAACAGTATGTTAATAGTCCTATTGTGTGACAATCAATCTGCGGCGTTTATGGTGAAGAATCCAACTGTTCAGATGAAAAGGAAGCATATCGACATCCGTTATCATTACATTCGAGAGAAATACGAGGGAAGGTAATTGATATAAAATACGTTAGCTCTAATGAGAATGCTGTTGATATTTTGACAAAGGTTTTGACGAAACAAACACACATAAATGGTTGCAATCTTTTAAAATTGAATTTTTTATACTTTTGTAATCAACACTGCAATTATTTCTATGTTTTATTATACATATTGTTGCAATTTTTTTAATGCTTCGAATGTTGTCAACACAGAAAAATTACTGTCAAAAAAATTATTTTCATTTTTCTTTCATTTACATACACACATACGTTTCTCAATTTGGTTTTTGTTTGCAAAATTATGCTTCTCCCTAATAGGGTATAATTAAATTTTGCACGTTAGTTTGACTCAAACTCGAACATGTTGCTTGTATTATTTTTCAAGGTTCTTATATATGTACATTAAAGTGAGTACTTTATTAGTATATACATATGTGTATTATTTTTTTCCTCTTCTTTTCCAGTTATTTTTTCCCTCTCTGATCATTGTACGATGAGTACATGCAATTCTGCTAAAATTTCCAAGCACATACATATATAGTGGAATTAGGGGTTGTTGTTGTTCCGCGACATTCTTCTCACATTTGTTTTTTCTCTTCTTGTTCTTCTTCTCTCACCAGCTAGTTTTTTTTCAGAGATGGGGATGAAAGTCTCGGTAAAATTGTCCGCAAGAATGGTGCACATATGTACATACCTATGTACATATTCAATGGACGCGTAACGAAACCATGTGAGGAGTGTGCAACTTGGAATGGTTTTTGTTTTGTCGTAATTAATACATAGATATATATGATGGTGGTAAAACAAAACAATTGAAAATTAAATTTAAATTGCATGATCATTGCTGCTATCAAATGCATTAATCCCAGGCCTGCCGCTCCTTAAGTCTCTTTTGGTTTGCACAGCTTAGTTTCATAAATAGACATGCCCGATTTGTTTTGTTTAATTTCTGTACCTAATTTGGTGTCAAAATTCGCCAAAATCACCGAAAATAATTTTTCCATATAAAGCTTACAATTCCTTGTTTATGTTTTAGCCATCCTACCATTTCGGTTTTTGAAATTAGTAAGAAATGGCATCGCTTCAAATTCCATCCTTTGACTTAATATACGAACATAAGGACGACGTTAAACAAAAATGATCTTAGCACAATATAGGCACGCACAGGCCATACACATATCCTTCCATGTGTATAAATATCAGGATAAAGACTTGTACATAACAGAGAACAAACCCAGGACTCTTTTGAAAATAGCCAGGGAAGTTTAGAATCACTACATTTGGCAATCCTATTTTGTTTTGAGTTTTGGGAGTAGTAATTGGTAGCGGGACAATTCCAATAATTCCAACTGAGTTGTGCAGGTTAATAAGAATTTTATTCCTAAGAAAAGAGAAGAATTGAAAATGACGCACGAGTGATAAGTTGTCTAAGCGGATAAAATTAAAACAATTGAAAACAGATTTTTTCCCATTACAAAAAGGAGGAAGTGATAGTTAATACATGTGATCTGATTTAAAATCACAAGGCTGCCTTTTAGTCTCATCAAATTAACATTGTGGAGGATCACAAGTTTTATAATCAAGTGAAAGAAGTTTTTTTCCATTCAATCAACATTAAAGAATGCAAAAGAGTATTCCGTAATTAAGTGTGTGTTTTCTTGTTGTATAAAAAAAGACCAAGAGCAGACAAATGTGCCGTAAATAAAACGCATATACATAAATGTTGAAAATTTTTTTATGCACACTCATGCGTGAATGCACATGCGTAATTTAACTGCTAAGAATACAGATAAACAGAACATCGAAGCCGAAACGAGCAAAGGAATCAGCCAAATCAGCATCCAAAGAGCCATAAAGCAGAGAAAAAAACTACAAAATTTTGTTCCGATAACTGGAGCGGAACCTCGGAAAGCATTCATCATATCCTGAGCCACCCAATAGCATTCGGATCCAACAGCAATTATATATGAGATGATGACGTGGTGCTACCAGCGTTACATATATATTTATTGTTCTGAATTACGCCATTTTGGAATATAAAAAACAGTTTTTACCAGTTACAATCACTTATGTATGTATAACATAATTATCTAGTACAGACGCCATTACGCCATTTTGGAATATAAAAAACAAACAGTTTTTACCAGTTACAATCACTTATGTATGTATAACATAATTATTTAGTACAGACGCCATTACGCCATTTTGGAATATAAAAAACAAACAGTTTTTATCAGTTACAATCACGTATGTATGTATAACATAATTATTTAGTACAGACGCCATTACGCCATTTTGGAATATAAAAAACAAACAGTTTTTATCAGTTACAATCACGTATGTATGTATAACATAATTATTTAGTACAGACGCCATTACGCCATTTTGGAATATAAAAAACAAACAGTTTTTATCAGTTACAATCACGTATGTATGTATAGCATAATTATTTAGTACAGACGCCATTACGCCATTTTGGAATATAAAAAACAAACAGTTTTTATCAGTTACAATCACGTATGTATGTATAGCATAATTATTTAGTACAGACACCATTACGCCTTTATGATGTTAGATATTTATATGGTAACTCTAAGACTAATTGTGTAAACTCGCCTTTGATTGTACATTACACAAGCACATGCATGAACTAAGTTTAAGCATTGAATGTATTATTTGTATGATGAGAGAGCATTAGAAATAAAGCTGTCAGTAACACAACAACGCCATTTTGGAATATAAAAAACAAACAGTTTTTATCAGTTACAATCACGTATGTATGTATAGTTTATTGTAAAGTAAACGCGTTATTTTATTCTTAAACTATTTAAAATTATTATTATTTTATTTAATGTTTGGAGATATAAAAGAATTCAAATTAAGTTGCGAGAATTGTCCAAAGTTGTAGCAGCAAAGACGACGCGAGGAATTAATATTTGTTTTCTTCTTCTTTTATGTTCTAACGTGTTGCCAGATTCACTCCGTTCACTAGCTGACAAACTTGGTGCTGCCACATCCACTCCCTCTCCAGTGACTAAGTCAGGGACTGCTGGGAACGATGCACTTTCGTCAGTGGTAATTTCAGGATCATTGTTGATTGAAGTTTCAAGTTGTCGTGATGTGGTAAGCTGCTTTGACTTAGAGTCTTGAGGTCTTTGGTGTTTAAAATTGTCTTGAATATCATTGATGATAAAGGCTGGTTTTAATCGGTCAACGCTGACGTTTACATCTTTATCTTTAATTCTTATGGTATATAAACGATCGGATAAACGTTGAACTACCTCATAAGGTCCTGTGTAGGGCGTCTGAAGTGGTTCACGGACTGAATCAGTGCGCAGAAATACATGAGTGCAATCATTAATATTTTTCAAAACAAACATTTTACTTTTGTTATGATGAGCTGTTGGTATAGGTCGTAGAAGACTAAAATGGTTGCGAAGTTTTTTAAGAAATTCATCCGGATTAGTGTTATCGTTAGTATTCTCAAAAAATTCATTTGGTAAACGTAATGGGCCTCCATATAATAAGTCCGATGGAGAAGCCTGAATATCCTCTTTGAAAGAGGTTCTTAAACCAAGTAATACTGTCGGCAGTATATCAATCCATGAAGTATTAGGGTGGCACATAAGAGCCGTTTTAAATGTTCTGTGCCAACGTTCGACCATACCGTTTGATTGCGGATGGTATGCAGTAGTTCGGGCTCGTTTAGATCCAATGAAATTAGTCAATGATTTGAATAGAGCTGATTCAAACTGTGTACCTTGGTCTGTAGTTATAGTTCTTGGGCATCCGAATCTAGATATCCAATGAGTCCAAAAAGCAGTTGCAACGGTTTGAGCAGACATGTCTTTCAAGGGAACTGATTCCGGCCACCTCGAAAACCTGTCAATCATAGTAAGGCAGTATCTAAAACCTTGTATTACTGGCATAATTACAATATCCAGGTGGACGTGGTCAAAACGATTATCAGGTACATCTATCTTGTTCGGTGTTAAACGATTATGTTTAGTTATCTTTGCTCTCTGGCATAATAAACAAGTACGAACCCAATTGATAACTTGCTTTTTCATACTAGGCCAAACATATTTCTTTCGGATCTCTTGAAGTGTAGCTTTACCACCAGGATGTGACAGATTATGTATGGAATTGAAAACTTGTTGGCGTAGTTCATTTGGAACGTAAGGTCGTACATAACCGGTCGAAATGTCACAATAGATTGAAGAAGAATCGAAGTGGACTACTTGAAATTTTAACGAATTGTTACCTTCCAGTAAGGTTTTCAATTCGTCATCTGTTTCTTGTGATAATTGTAGTTCCTCGTAAGATATTGTTAACGGCATCGAAATTGCATTTAAACGAGATAAAGCATCAGCAACAGTATTCTTGGAACCAGACAAATGTATTATCTCTGTTGTAAATTGCGATATAAAATCCAAATGTCTCAATTGACGTGGGGAAGCTTTCTCTGGCTTCTGTGAAAATGCATAAATCAGTGGTCGATGATCGGTTTTAATGACGAAATGACGAGCCTCCAACATATGACGGAAATGTTTAATGGAATCGTAAATTGCAAGTAACTCCCTGTCATATGTGCTGTAGTTGCTTTCCGCCTTTGACAATTTCCTGGAGAAAAAACCTAGCGGTCTCCATAAACCATCAAAATTTTGCTCGAGAACCGCTCCGATAGCTGTATCAGAAGCGTCCGTTATGAGTGCCAGTTCGGAGTTTGGAGCAGTATGCGCTAGCGTAGTAGCCTCACTTATACTTTTTTTACACGCTTCGAAGGCATTTTCGGCTTCTGGTGTCCAAGGTATTTTTCTCTTATCATTTTTCCTAGAGTCTGTGAGAAAACCATTAAGCGGTGCTTGCAGTTGAGCTGCATGTGGGATGCACCGGCGATAGTAGTTAATGATACCCAGAAATCTTCGCAGTTCACAAATCGTTTCGGGTCTAGCGTAATTTTCGATGGCAGTAACACGATCTTTAGGAGGTCGACAACCACTGCTATTGATAGTGTAACCCAAAAATTCGACCTCATTTTGGCCAAAATGACATTTCTTAACATTGATTGTTAAGCCCTGCTGACGAAGACGATCAAAAACTAATCGCAGATGGTGGTTATGCTCTTCGATGGAATTTGACATTATGATAATATCGTCGATGTAACAATAAACGAAGTTCAAACCTCTTAGAACTGAGTCCATAAACCTTTGGAACGTTTGCGTGGCGTTTCGTAGTCCAAACGGCATATACAAAAATTCTATTAAACCAAACGGGGTGCAAAGAGCTGTTTTTTCGATATCCTCTTCGACCATCGGAATTTGGTAATAGGCTCTTACTAGATCTAATGTAGTAAAAATGGACTTACCATATAGTCTTTCAGCAAAGTCGTTGATATTAGCTATTGGATAGCGATCAGGAACTGTTTGAGCGTTCAATTTTCGATAGTCGCCACATACACGCCAACCACCCGTTTTTTTAGCCACAATGTGAATAGGACTAGCCCATTGACTCTTAGATATACGGCATATACCTTGTTCCAAAAGAAAATCTACTTCTGCTTTTGCGGCTGCTAATTTATCTCCAGATAATCTACGTGGGCGATCTGCTACCGGCTTACCAGTTGTTTCGATATGATGTGCGACGGTTGAATCTCCTGTGACCTTTCGGGTTAAAGTTGTTGTCGTAATGCTGACGTACTCTTGGAGTAAAGCTGCAAATGGTGTTTCTAAAGAAATTGTTGAGATACTAAAATCTTTCGTTTTACGAATTTTACCACTACTAGCAAGTTTGGTTGTACCATCTACTAGTCGTTTGGTTTTGAGATCAATTAACAAATTATAATGAATTAAAAAGTCAGCACCAATTATGGGTGATTGAACGTCAGCAATAATGAATAGCCACTTAAACTCACGACGTAACCCTAGGTCTAGTTTAAAAACCGAGTGACCATAGGTTGTGATTTCACTCTGATTAGCTGCCAAAAGTTTAACTTTCGAGGGGAAAAGTTTCGCCTTGACTAATGATGGGGGTATAACTGAGACCACCGATCCTGAGTCAATTAAAAAGTAAGATTTCGTCGAGTTATCATATACGTGCAACCGATTTTCCGAAATTATTCCATTATTGCTGTCGCTGTCGCCAATTGAGTTGATTGACGACAGCTCAATTAGTTTTCCGAATTATTGTTATGTGGGCAATTTGGTTTACAGCGTTTAGCATTCTTTCCAAATTTTACATGGTACCAGCAAAGTTGTGATTCGGAAGGATTCTGACCCGATTGTGAGCGACTCCGAGATCTTGAACGATTACGACAATTATTGTGACTCGATTGTATTTTCATCTTATCAATCTTATCCGATAAAATATTTATCGATTTAATGAGATCGGCCATTGAAGGGTTAATAGCACTTACCGAAAGTTGCGTTTCACTACTTGAGGTACTGTGTGATATGGCACTTACCATGTTGTTGTTCGCCTCTAACATTTTATCTGCCGTTTTTGCCAATTTGTCTAAATCGTCTTGCTCCCATATACTTAAAAGTGGACGAATCGATTCTGGCATCTGGCCAATAAAAAGTGTACGGATTATCGCTTCGTTGGACTTACCAGGCGCTAGTCGTTTTATGTGTGCCAAGACTTCAGACGGTTTCATACCCACGGTTTCTCCACCTTGTAATAAACGGCGCAATTTGGATTCAGGTGACTCAGCAAATTTTGAAATTAATCTTTCCCTGAGAACATTGAATTTGTCGTTTGCGGGCGGATTGGTAATTAAATCCTCAACAGATAAAAGGATATCGTCTTCAAGACGAACCGAAACAAAATCAAATTTGTCTGTATCTGATGTAATGTCACACAAGGCAAACGACCTTTCAACCTGAGCAAACCAAAGGTGTGGGTTATGCTTATTGAATTTGGGTATATGCACCCTTTGAAGATTCGATTTTGCAGCTTCATTTGGATGCTCACGTTGCTCCCGTAGTAAATTCACTTCTCGTTGAAGGTCCCTCATTTGAGCAATAATATTATCCATTTCAGACATTTTAATTTCGTCACTGCCGGATGTCTCTTCTATTGAAACAGTTTGCTTACTTCTCAAGTTGTATTTGCTTGAATCCATAAGCCGGATTGATCTTGTTCGTTGTGAAAAAAATTGATCGCAGCGTTGAAACGTTAAAATTTCGAAAAAGCTGCGACTGCGCTGTTTCCACGAAAAATATTTTTTCTGCTGAAATTTTCACTACTTTGGTATTCGATGTAATTTGTTCCAAGCACGGGGTCACCAATATAGTTTATTGTAAAGTAAACGCGTTATTTTATTCTTAAACTATTTAAAATTATTATTATTTTATTTAATGTTTGGAAATATAAAAGAATTCAAATTAAGTTGCGAGAATTGTCCAAAGTTGTAGCAGCAAAGACGACGCGAGGAATTAATATTTGTTTTCTTCTTCTTTTATGTTCTAACGTGTTGCCAGATTCACTCCGTTCACTAGCTGACAAACTTGGTGCTGCCACATATGTATAACATAATTATTTAGTACAGACGCCATTACGCCATTTTGAAATATAAAAAACAAACAGTTTTTATCAGTTACAATCACGTATGTATGTATAACATAATTATTTAGTACAGACGCCATTACGCCATTTTGGAATATAAAAAACAAACAGTTTTTATCAGTTAGAATCACGTATGTATGTATAACATAATTATTTAGTACAGACGCCATTTTGGAATATAAAAAACAAACAGTTTTTATCAGTTACAATCACGTATGTATGTATAACATAATTATTTAGTACAGACGCCATTACGGCATTTTGGAATATAAAAAACAAACAGTTTTTATCAGTTACAATCACGTATGTATGTATAACATAATTATTTAGTACAGACGCCATTACGCCATTTTGGAATATAAAAAACAAACAGTTTTTATCAGTTACAATCACGTATGTATGTATAACATAATTATTTAGTACAGACGCCATTATGCCATTTTGGAATATAAAAAACAAACAGTTTTTATCAGTTACAATCACGTATGTATGTATTACATAATTATTTAGTACAGACGCCATTTTGAAATATAAAAAACAAACAGTTTTTATCAGTTACAATCACGTATGAATGTATAACATAATTATTTAGTAAGGACGCCATTACGACATTTTGGAATATAAAAAAAACAAACAGTTTTTATCAGTTACAATCACGTATGTATGTATAACATGATTATTTAGTACAGACGCCATTACGACATTTTGGAATATAAAACAAACAGTTTTTATCAGTTACAATCACGTATGTATGTATAACATAATTATTTAGTACAGACGCCATTACGCCATTTTGAAAAAAGGGGGAAATTTTTAAAAGAATTTTTTTTTTATTTTATTGAATTCATCTAATATAAGTACGTTGAATATATATTGGTATGTACCTTTAATAATCGACCCGGTTAGTTCTAATTTCATTATACATATATTAGTATTGCTATAAAGCAACTAGTGTTATAAGAGCTTTAAAAAAAATATACATATATAAAGAAGTTACATGTTAATATATACATAAACAAACCTTAGTGTGTATCCTTTTCTCTTAATTTAGCATTTCGTCACATTCTGTTGTAATAATATTGTTAATAGCATAATATTACCTATAAGGAAATAGCAAGAATTTACCTAATGCACATCCTTCTTTTTATTCATTGCTTAACGTTACTTTCTGGTTTTGAAACCGTTGCTTTATAAGATTTTCATTAAATATGTTATAAATGATTAAAGATTTTGCTATAAAAAGTTTGAATCAAGTTGAGAACTTTACTGATAACAACAAACAAATTAATAATTGCATATAGCAGGAAAACAACAATTAAAATAATCAAAGAGGAAGAGAAATAGAACAAATCTATTGAGCTATTTCGAATATCATTAAAGAAGAAAAAAATTCAAGCAAGTCAACCTGCGAGGATTGCTGGGCCCAACAACTTCTGCAACCAAATTTATGACTTCGACGAGAACGTGAATAAGATTTTTATTATTCTCAATTCTAATACTTACTCTACACAATTATATACATACCTATTTGTTTTCCTTTATATTTACTATATAAGTACCTATTGCTAATTTAATTTTACTTAAATGATTTTGTTTGGGAATCTTAAGAATATTGAAACCAAAACTGTAATAAGAAATTATGGAAAGAATTGAATTGTTTTCTTTTATTCATACCAAATTTGTAAACATTGCTTACAATAAAAATAAATTTTAGTTTGAGTTTAAATTAGAATAAAAAAACAAGATGCAGTTGTAAATTTTAAATGGGAAATGATGATCTGGTATGATAATGAAAGTCCGTAAGTTACTTTAAACTTTTCTTTTTTACAGCTACCGTGTTATTTAAGAATATTTCGAAACAATGTTCTATTTATATTCTACTTTTGGTTCTAGAGGATGGCATAAAAGTAGAAATTATATGTTTGCGCGCTTAAATACCGGGTTAAGAACCACGTAAACACAACCCCCTAATAGCTAGTCGGGAGATAACACCATTAATGCCCTTCTGACCACGTTCTGATAGAGCCTTACTATTGAATGAAAATTTTGTTTTTGTTTGGCTAAGGCAGCTCGTAACAATATGTCAAATGTTTGCGTCAAAAGTAACAACAAAAAAACCAAAGAAAGTCAACATCACCAACCACAACCACAGCGGCGGCTATCCAGCGTGAAAAGTAAATAAAAAAAGTAAAGAATAGAAGCTTTATATTTGTATGTATGTAGTTAATACCTGTAAGATAATACTATTAATTAAGCGTATATTACAATATCAATAATAATGATATAAAGTGAAATGAGAATATTGCCCAATTGATAATTGCAATATATAGAAACAAAACTGAAAATAAATATATTTACACCTACCTTTATACAAAATGGCACAACCCAACCAAATTCAATTAGACCCTATCAAATGCCTGAATACATTCCCACAGTACAACGGCAACCGTAATGATCTAACCAATTTCACTAGACTGATCGACCGAATACATTCGGTACTTAGGACGTACGACGAACTATCACAACTTGTGTTCTCAGACATCATAAAAAGTAGACTAGTGGGTATGGCAACAGAGATCATCGAGATAACTACATAGACGCAATCTTGGACCGAAATCAAGAGAATTTTGGAGAACAACATTGGTGAGAAAAAGAACTGCGAGCAGTTATATGACCAACTAATATCCGTCACTTTTGAAAATAGAGAAGGACAAAACAGCAAAGGGTACCACAATAACAGACGCAAGAGCCGAAGAAGAATAATAGAGCTGGGAAGAAGTTCCAGATCAGGGAGAATGAAGCGTTACTTTTTAAAAGCTTGGTACTTGCAACTATCAAAAACGAGCAAGAGGCAATTAAACAAAAGATTAAAGAATTATAAAAAAGAGAATTATATAATGATGCTTTTGTAAAATTAAAAGCAAAAAAAAAAAAAAAAATTTTACAATAAAATAAGACAGTATGGGTAAGCAACAGAGTAAAGTTGATATCCAGGAAAATATCGTTAACAACGGGAATGCGGAAAATACAAAAACAATTAATACCCGAATACATAACAACATTAATCATAGTAGCATTAGTATTGCTTACTACTTAGAAAATTAATAAATATTTTAAAGACTACGTGTTAAAACACAGAAATAGATATAATACAACAAGTAATGTATAATTAAACAAACATTTCAAATTTACAATGGTAGGTCCCATCTGGGGAAACCCCATTAAGAAAAGTGATCAAGAGAAGCAAATTATAATAAAAAATTCAAATGAAATTGAAAATAATAATTTTATAACCAATCTCTTAATACTTTTTATTGTAATAATATTTTTAACATACATATTAAATAAAATTTTTCTGTATTTTAAAAGTTATATAATTAAATATATGTAGGTATAAGAATAACAATAATTTACGACAAGTATAATAAAGTTAAATATATAACTACAAACATATATAATCTGAGATAGTAATAAAAATTAAATGGAAGAAGATATTGAAAAATTAAGGGATCTTCTAAAGAATTTGAAGAAAAGTCCAGGAAGTGTTCTTCCTATTCAAAATAAATTTGAATTTATAGAAGAGATAAGAACAGATTTTGAAATTAAAGAACTTGAAGAAAAAGACGAAGAAAAAGTAACTTCTTTAAGGATAGAATTCAATAATAGGGATTTTCACACCGAGCTTGTTAGTTTGTTAGTCGTTAATCGTCACACGCATTTTGTTTTTGTATATTTAACGCACTACCGGATTAACATTTTTAACAAATTAACAACACGGCAACCCTGATAAAATAGTTGTTAGTTGGTAACTCACAATCAGCTGTTGCAGTTTCTAAACAAATATAATAAAAAAGTCATATGTGATACATTGCTAAAAAAATATTTGTGTTTTGGCAATTTTCGTGTACATTGAGAGCAAGTATGTTAATTAAATGGTTTTTTATTTCATTTTAATAAATCATAAACTGTTCTTATAGTGGATAACCAAAAGAAAGAGCGCACTCGAACAAAAATGCAAGAAAAGTGGAGTGAAGTGGAGCATAAATTGCTGTTGGATTTTGTGTTGGAAAATGTGGACATTGAAGTAATGTAGCACTATTTTGTATATGTTTATAAGATTATGCCAAAGACATATGTATGTATATGTATTTTCAGAAACCAACTAGTACAATCTACTATCAAGAATATTTGGACCAGATCAAAATTGACGCAACATGCGAAATGCTGCCATGCAAAGTTCGATACTGGAAAGCTACATTTAATAAAAAGCTGAAGAGTGGCGAAAGTCCACTGGTGCTAGAATTGATGTAAATGATGACTGTAGCACTATAAAGGGTAATTCGTTCGATTATAATAATTTTGCTTTTCTCATCATTTTTTTAACGATTTGCAGACAAACTGCAAGGGAAATTAAAAGTGAAATAGCAGGTTGCTATGCTCTGGTAAATTCAAATGATATGATATATAAAAAAAAAGTTCTATGAACTAGAACTATGTAATCATACTCTGCAACACCGCCTAAATCGCCCGGATATAATAATAAATAGTGATGGCACGATTAATCATATGATTAGTATTAATCGGTTAATTTCTTTCAATTAACGATTTAATTGTATCGAAAATTTGGTTTCAATTAATCGAAAGATTAACCGATTAATCTGAAAATAACCGAAATTTTTATAGGTTTTTTTTTTAAAAAGTATGAATCTGTCTAAAGCAATATATATAACAAATCAAAAAAGATTTTTTTTTATCGGTATGCAGCCATCGCTTTGATAAGTATGGTAGTCAGTGTTCCCGCAGAAGAATTATCGAAAGTAGCAAAACGGTAACACTGATGGTAGTGTTTACTTGCAAATAGTATCGGCTCATCCCTACGTACAACACGTGCACATTTTGTTCGTGATCAATTAGTGCATTTTGGCAACCAAAAATTTCTTTAATTTAATAATTAGTTGAATCATGGCTCCAACAAAGAGTGAGGTATGGAAACATTTCTCAAAGGAGAGCAATTCAACAGTCAAATGTGGCTTGTGTGGCAAACTGTTGAAGTGCTCAAACAATACGTCAAATATGTTTCAGCATTTACATCTGAAACATCCAAAGGACGCCGAAAATCTCAAGGTATGATTGAAAGTTTCCAGCAGTTCATTAGTTTAATTTGTGTTAAATGTTTATTAGGCACAGTTCAAAAACGGTGATGAAGGTGAAAATAGAAACACCGAAAAAGCAACTACCAGTCAGCAAACAAGATCAGGCATCGCAGAATCACCCAGTACCAGCAATAATATTACATCAAGTTTGAGGCAGCCAGTTCTAAAGACCTGTTTATCAAATGTGCAAAGTTATGCATCAGGTGGTAGCAAACATCAAAAATTGACACAATCAATAATGGAAATGATTGTCACTGATAATTTGCCTTTTTCACATGTCGAAGGTAAGTTTAAGGCCGGGCACACACCGGAGCCAACAAAACGTTTTTTATGTCGTAACGAATATAAATACATACATTGCTTCTTATGGAGCACACACACCAAGCCCGACAAACAAAAAAACATAATGTATGTTGGCAGTGAATATAGTCGAAAGTCAAGCTTTGCTTATGGAGCGCACAGACCGAATCAAACAAACAAAACAGCATACAGCAAAGCCCAACAAACGTTTTCATTTTGTCGAATACTGTTGGCTGCAACAATGTTTGGCTGCGACAAAAATATTATTTTTTCATTTTTTCTTCAATATCAAAAATATGTTTTCTTGATGGACCAACAAAAAACGTTTCGTTGGCTCCGGTGCGTGCCCGGCTCAAAGTGACCTGGTAACGATTGATTGATTATTATTCTTCATCAAAATTTATTGCAGGTAAAGGGTTCAGAAAATTTATGAAAATAATTTGTCCACTCTATGCAGTACCATGTAGAAATACTGTCAAAGCATATATGGAAAAAACTTATGAAACTGAAGCTAAAAATTTCAAAACGAAGCTGTCAGAAATTCCGAATATGTGTTTGACTACGGATATATGGACCGACACTGAAATGAACAGCATGCTCGGTGTGACAGTACATGGTTTGTTTGGAAGCAATCAATTTTCTGGAACAATTGGTGTCTTTAAATTAACCGAAGCCCATACAGCTGTACACATTTCGGAAATATTGGAAGAGTCTTTACTCGAATTTTCAATTAATAAAGAAAACGTAATGGCAATAGTAACAGACAATGGCGCTAATATCGTTAAAGCTATTCATGATACATTTGGGAAAAGGCGTCATATTCCGTGTTTTGCACACACGTTGAATTTAGTTTGTGAAAATGCTTTAAATACGCCTGAAGTTGCTGATGTGATTTCTAAATGCAAAGCAATAGTAACTTGGTTTAAACGAAGTGTTAAAGCCAATGATGATCTGCGAAGATTGCAATCTCGTGCTGGCATTCCTCAAGGTAAAATGTTAAAACCTATTATGGACGTAAAAACTAGGTGGAACTCCACATATTACATGCTAGACCGATTTCTTAAATTAATATCTTACATAAGCCAAATTTTGTTGAATTATTACGACGCACCACCCATGATCACAACAAAAAACAAAGAGGAAATTGAAGAATTAGTACAATTGTTAAGACCCTTGGAGGCCATGACATCACAAATCAGTGGAGAAAAATATGCCACATTAAGTCATATAATCCCACTTACTCATTGTGGGCGGCTACAAATACATAAAATGCATTGTGTATGCCCCGTAGCTAATAAAGTGAAGGAAACCATTTTAGCTCAATTTAACCGTCGTTTTGGGGAAATCGAGCATTCATTTCTAGTAGCAGCTTCAACTTTATTAGACCCCAGATTTAAAAAAATCCACTTCCAAGATCCACTAGCTGTATCAAAAGTTATGAGACACCTGCGAAAGGAAATGGATGAAATTCCTACAGAAGACAGCATAGGGAGTAGCAGTGAAGCTTCCTCTACTGGTGAATTCGAATTTGATTTGTGGGCGCCTCACAAAAATTTAGCTCATAAACGGAGAAGAAAGGACGATGAATCCACTCAAGATGAACTTAGCTTTTATCTCAATGCTCCGGTCTTGGAGTTGAAAAGAAACGTTCCGGACGCTTGGGAAGAAATGAAGTCAGTGTATCCTAAGCTATATATTATTGCTCAAAAATATTGCTTTTTGGTAGGAACATCTGTTCCAGCCGAACGTTTATTTTCAAAAGCTGGTGCAACCGCAACGGAAAAAAGAAATAGATTGACTACTAAGCGTTTATCAAAATTACTTTTTTTAAATTCAGTATTTAATAATACTCAGTAACCATTTCTTATATTTTTTTTGTTATATTACATAAAATATACATCATACATTATATCATATTACATGAAACCGAATTAATTTTTGTGTTACTTTTTATATAATTTTATTAATAAAAAACAATTTCTTAAAATATATAGAAAAAAACTCTTAATAAATTTCATTGCATTACTTAGACTTAAAAAAAATTAAACAAATTCTATTAACCGAAAAATTCGATTAATCGGTTAATTACTAGCAATTAATTGCAATTATTATTTTACCCTTTCAATTAATCATTTGATTAATTAATCGGTTAATAAAAAAAAATTGCCATCTTTAATAATAAATGGTCTTCCAGACAACATAAAAAATCTTAAGGAAATGGTCATATTATTGTGTGAACGTTTAGGGGTGGTTTTAACTACTGAGGATATTATCAACGTAATTTATATTAGAAGGAATAAATCCGTTTTTGTTAAATTTGCTGACATTGCTTTGCGTGATAAAGTGATCTCCCTTTACTTCAAAAATAAAGCTCTGGAAGTTAATGATGTCATTGAAGGTGCTGTTGAACATCCTGTTTTTCTAAATGAAAACTTATCACCCCTTGCGTTTAAGTTCCTGAGGATTTGTGAAAAGCTCAAGAAAAGTGAGAAGATAAATGGTTTTAATCTTATAAATCGCGAGGTTTTGAAAGCGAAGCTAACAATGAAAAATGGAGATTTGAAGACTGTTAATTTTCTAGAATGCCTTGACTTATTCAAGCTTAAATATCAATATTTTGGTTAAGTAATATTTTCTTTTTTCTCCTTATACAGTCCCCGTTTATACATGCAGCTTTTGTTTCGGCAATTTTTGATTTTATATGGAAAAATTGAAAACAAACAACAATAAGTACACCGTTTCATGTACTCTGAAATTCTCTTTGATTTTGAAATTTTTTATTCGAAATATGAACATAAGTAATTTTTTATAATTTTCAATTTGTTTATAAGATTGTCTAAACAGAATTTCACAAATACAATTCCCAAAATACAATTTGAAAGAATTGCTGAGCCAGGGGTTGTGTGTGTAGACTGGGACACAGTATTCATTTTACTTTTAAGGTATATAATTTGTATTCTATAATTTGTATTATTATTTGATCAAGACGCCCACTAATAATTCATGAAATCTTTTTATTTTTCGTTTTTCATATTGAAAATTAAACATTTCTATGTGCTATTTTATATCACCATTTAATATGATAATGATAAGATGTCTCCCCCTGATATACATATAAATATTGCATATGCTTCCATGTACTGTTGTATCTTTAAGTGCATATAAGATTTATGCTTATAAGTTCTTTGGCAATTTTTACTTCCTTTTTAAAACGTGCTACAGGTAAAAGAAAAAAACTTTTATCTACTTTTCTTCACAATTTATAAAAATCAAAATGGCGACATGGAATTTTATTTTAAGTATTCGATATGCAGAAAAATTTATGTATGTACATATATAAAGAAAAGATGACAGTATTTAAAAGTGTTGCCAGAAAAGAAGGAATGTTAGAGTTGCAACAACTCTCCCCCACTTAATCTTGTCATTCCACTTCATCTCCAACGACATAGTCCTTCAGATGTTGTGGCAGCTTCCGTTGTCTAGTTGTTTTCCGAGGCAACCTTTGACATTGTACTTCATTTTGATCGGCATTTGTTGGTTCAGCTGCAGCTTCTTCGTTGACGGGACAACTTACGTCGGTTGTCTGTTCTATAGACGCATGAATTGGACAAATTCAACAATACATTTAATTCTAACCAGCGCAATAACAGGAACAATTGTAATCACAACACTGGTTTCAACAGAAACAACAATTTCAATAATAACAAAAATAAAAAAAGCAATTTCGGCAACAGTAGAAGTAGCAATTTGAACCTAAACAACACCAGTAGGTGAGCATCCACGACGATTCAATGCAACAACAATAAATTAAGTTGCTATTGTAATTGTTGGTGATCAGTTCGAGCCAAGAGATATAATTTAACATCGAAGAAATGATCAATTGCAACGAGTAGCTGAAACACATCGCTCATATGATGCGCTCCAATATCCAATACTGTTTTGGCGAGGAAAAGATGGCTACCATTTTCAATTAAAAATGTTAAACCCAACTACTGGTAAATTTAAAAAAAATTTTATTTCTCACAAAAATTTTATTTATATAGGTTATTTATTATAGGTGAACAAACAAATAAAAAGATAAGTAGCATGAATTACTATGCGTATAGACTCATGATTCGGGAGAATATGAAAAATCATATTTTGAAATACCGCCAACTGTATCATCAGTATGTTGTAGATATGTATGCAAAAATAGACTCAGAGCGGCTATATTTATTCGCCTAAATCAACGTCAATTACGATCGGAGGAATATATTCATTTACGGGATGCAATTAATAATGATGGCAATTTAAATGATATACATATGTAGGACGATTAAAAATTCTACCAGCTACTAATACCACCAGCACACGTCATATGTATGAATATTCATCATGAAAGAAATTAAAAAAATTTTATTGCCAGGACAATCGCAAACTGATCGTCTGACATCACAGCACAGCACAGAAATCACTTAACCGTTAATCGAGCTTTGTATCAAAAATGATACATTTCGTTTTTATTTCAAAAATTTTTCTGAATGGCAACACTATATGGCACACCTGTTTTCACAATTTGTAAATATTGTTATTTCCCGTATTTAAAACATCGTTTGAAAAAATAAATGTAAGTAGGCTATGAGAAATTGAAAAAGTTCATAATATTGTCTTTGTATCACATTTGGTACATACTAAAGTTTTGTGAATTTTGTATAGAACAAGTGTAATTTTTTTTTGCCGCTCGTGCTATTTTGTGCATTTTTATTATTTGAAAAAAGATATTTGATTGTGTTAATTTATTAAAATGTCTAGTTCACGGTTTTTGACTTTGGAAGAACTTGTAAATGATGTTCTTAACGAGAGTTCTGGTGGAGAATATGGAGATTTATCAGATGTCTCTGATATTTCGAATATATCTGATGACGAGTTGGAAGATCAGGAAAGTAGCTCTGATGATGACGAAATTCACAACGCAAGTTCTGATCCATCATATATAGCCAAAGATGGAACTTCTTGGCAAATATAGCCTTGCTCAACTGGAAGATTGGGAACGGAAAATATCATCAATATGCGCCCAGGTAAATAAAAAGTAATTTGAAAAAAGAACAAATATGAGACCAATGCTTTTAGGTGTTACAAGATTTGCTTCAAGTCGTGTTTGTAATATTCGGGACTCCTTTTTATTATATTTTTCGCCACAAGTAACAAAAATTATAATCGAAAACACTAACAATTATGGAAAACATCTCAACGGTGTCAACCATATTGATGTAGATGAAGAATCGCTTTATGCTTATTTGGCTGTTTTATTGTTGGGTGGAGTGTACAAGTAAATAAAAATAATAGCTTTTCAAAAGAAAATGTAAATATATCTTTTGCATTATAGATCCAAAAATGAGACCTTACATGATATGTTTGATGAATATTATGGACGGCCCATATTTCGTTCAATAATGTCTGAAAGATCATTCTTGAACATTCACAAAATCATACGGTTTGATAATGTTTTAGCCAGGCGCGCTCAGAAAAGTTCGGATAAGTTTGCGCCAATAAGGAACCTTTGGGACAAATGGTCTGAAAGTCTATCACAGTTTTATAACCCAAATGACTGTGTGACTGTAGATGAGCAACTTTTAGGTTTTCATGGGCGCTGTAAGTTTCGACAGTATATACCATCAAAACCAGAGCGGTATGGTCTAAAGTTCTGGCTGCTTGTTGATTCGCGTTCATGTTATGTGTGGAAAATACAGCCGTATTTGGGCAAAGATGTATCTGGCGTTCCAGAGCGAAATCAGGGTGAACGGGTCGTCCTTGACTTAGTTGATGGACTTAAGGGGCATAACGTTACAATGGATAACTTTTTTTCTTCGCACAGTCTTGGTCAAAAACTTTTGCAACGAAATTTAACAATGGTTGGAACAATGCGGAAAAATAAAAGATCAATTCCTCCAAAGTTGTTAGTATGCAAAAAAGTACCAAGATATGAGTCATCATTCGCTTTTACCCCTAATACAACTCTTGTTAGTTATATCAGCCACAAAGACAAATGCACAATTGCAATGAGCACAATGCATCATGATCAAAAAGTTTTGAACGGTCCAAAGAAACTACCCGAAATAATATCGTTTTATAACTCCACTAAAGGAGGAGTAGACACCGTTGACAAAATGTTAAGTATTTACAGCTGCAAACGTAAAAACAATCGCTGGACAATGGCTGTTTTTTCGAACATAATTGATGTTTCTGCTTTAAACGCCTATATTATTTATAACGAAGTAGACACAAATTGGAAAACTACTCAGAAACATACAAAACGTAAGTGTTTTCTTCATGAGTTGGCAATCTCACTCGCAAAGCCATATATGGAAAAACGTAAAAACCTTCCTCGAAGTGAATTTTCTTTGATGATATACTCAAAACTTTCAAATCAAAATTTTAATGAGTCAAATGACAGTGAAGCTGGTCCTTCTAAAAAAAGAAAAGTTGATGATTCTGCAAAAAAGAAACGTGCAAGATGCCAAAAGTGTTACACTTCGGGCGAAAACAAAAATAAATGGACGTCTTATTTCTGCTGCTTGTGCAAAAAGCCATGCTGCAATGAGAAGCACTCTAAAAGTATTTGCGCAGATTGCATTAGTAGTCCATAAATTAAAATTTTATTAAATATTGTATAATTTAAACAAAGTCTCAATAAAAACAAATAAAAAAACAAACATTTGTACTTTTTTAAGAGTTGTTTTCTTTCGTTGTTCAGTGTGTATCAAATATGATACAAAGGAAGAATTATGAATTTTTTTTGAAGCTCAATCTACGGTTAAAATTATAGAAAAATATAAGTATATGTAAGTATGTATTAATTAATATTATTAATTGTAAGATAATAGCTCTTTTTTTATTTAAGCAAAAATATCATCATGAGTTTTTTATTATAATCCTTTATTCCATATGAAATAAAAGAAACAAAACGATGAAAATATAAGCGTATAAGTTAACATACTTGTTAGTTGTTGGAATAATTTTTATTTTACTGTAATATATTTTTTTAAGATCTCATTTTTATTTTATTTTCATGATTAATAACAGTTAAATAAAAGCAAGAAACAATGGAATAAAATCAAGAGGAGCAGATTTCGTGCTCTCACTGTTGTTTCTTCCTTTTTTCCCTTTTTTTATATTTTGTTGTCAAGCGAACCAATAGTTGGTTTAGCTGAGCAAATAAAAATAATATTAAAATTCTACCTGTTTTTCTTAGAACTTCTCACTCTCTTGTAAATAAAATGTAAAAGAAATACATTAATTTACTCTCCTTTTAGTTTGTTCTATTTTTAATATGCAATCAATGAATTTTTAAGAAATGAATAAATTTAGTATTACAGGAGACATTGACAAAAAAGGTTTAAATTTTAAAACCGAAATTTAAAATTAAAAGTTAAAAACTAAACTTAAGAAAAAGTTGAAAATTAAAAGTTAAAATTAAAACTAAATCTAACATAAAAATTAAAACACAAAAAATTCAAAAACTTAAAATCGAAGCAAAAATATTGAGAAATTCCACATAGTGGAAACATTAAATATACAGTAAAATCTCGGAAAAGTTAAGTCTCGAAAAAGTTAATCTCGCGGAAAAGTTAATCGAGCGGCTGTCTTCACGTGCCGCTCTAAAAAGTTAATTTTTAATTAACTTTTTAGAGCGTGCATAAAAAAAAACGAAAAATTCTGAGTAAAGAGAAATATTTTCAGTTACGGTACTTCACGAATATGTACATACATACATACGTATTGCACATTTGTTTTATGTAAAAATGCGATTCTTGTCTCACAATATTTTTAGCCTTTGTTGTGAAAAGCACAAAAATTATTTAAAGTGCGTAGTAAAGTGTGTGAATAAAATGTCAACAAAAAATAAAAAGCAGCAAAGACTGACTGTTCTACAAAAATCAGAGATTTTGAAAAAGATTGTCCAAGGTGTTAGTGGTAAAAGATTGGCATTAGATTATGGAGTAACAGAAGCAGCTATCTCAAAAATTAAAAAAAAGAAAAATGAAATATTGGAAGCTTTGAGTAACTCATATGAACAGGTACCAAGGAAAACTCTACATAAACCAGAATATGTTGAGTTGGATAAAAGTGTTTATGAATGGTTTTTAAAACAAAGAGACCGTAATTGTGCAGTAACTGGACCATTGATAAAAGCAAGAGCTAGAGTCGATTTCCAAAAGCTTTATCCAAATAAACAATTTAATGCGAGTGATGGGTGGCTAGCAAATTTTAAGAAAAGGCACGGTATTCGCTTTCTTAAAGTGTGTGGTGAAATTCTATCTAGCGATACCGCAGGAATAACACCTTTTATTCATAATTTACGGGCAAAATGTGCCCAAATGAAGATCACTGAATCACAAATATACAACGCTGACGAGTCTGGACTTTTCTACCGTTTATTACCCGATAAAACTTTCGTCGCAGCTACGGAAAAAACCGCACCAGGGAGGAAAATAGCCAAGGAGAGAATAACATTTTTGTTGTGCGCAAATGCGGATGGTTCGCACAAATTGACTCCGTTGGTGATAGGAAAAGCAGCTAATCCACGTTGTTTTAAGGGATTTGAAAACCCATTGGAGTATGTTAGTTCACAAAAGGCATGGATGAATGCAAAACTTTTTTATAACTGGTTTCATAACTCATTTGTCAAACAGGTAAATTCAGCAATTCGTTAAATACATGTGCATTTCTATAAGAGCTAATAACTTTAAAATTTTACAGGTCCGCAAATTTGCTCATGAAAATAATTTGCCACCAAAGGCTTTGTTGCTCATAGACAACTGCACGGCACACAAGCCTATTGATTTACTGAAAACTGAGGACGGCAATATTATAGCAATGCTTTTTCCGCCCAACGTCACACCTGTTTTACAAAATCCAATAAGATTGGTCAAATTGGGTTATCGAAATAAATTTTTATGCAACATGCTTGCAGAGGAAAACATTTCAATTGACCGTATGTTGAAGTTACATACAATTCGACAAGCCATATTGATGCTTAAGGCAGCTTGGGATGAATTGTTGCCAAGTGTTCTCAGCAACTCATGGAATAAAATAAACAAGTGGGATGATGATGAATATCAAGGCGAAGACAACATTCCACTGTCTGCGCTTATTGCACTGAACAGCGAATACAACAATTCAATTAACGAAGTTCAAGTTTTACTTTCGAAGGTGGCCGATAATGTGGAGATCAACATAGATGACGTAGAAGGCTGGAATGAAGATCAAGCAACAGAGGATGTAGAATGCGAATTGTCTTCTGATAGCTCTGACTCAGATATCGAGCAAAGTAGCCCACAAAAGGAAGTTAGTTATAATTTAGCACTCCAGAGCATAAATAATTTAATAAAATACTTCAAAAATGATGTAAAAGAGGTGGAAGACTTGATTCTCAAACGCACTAAATTAGTAGCAGCCTACCACAACAAAAGCAAGAAACAAACAACTTTAAAAAGTTATTTCACAACACCTAATACATAACTGAAATTTTTTAATTAATCATAAGTATGTACATACATATGTATAATATTAAAAATAAATGAAATAAAAATATAATTTACAGAAATATATGCTTTAAGCTTTATTTCGATAAATTTAAAAAACCTTCGGAAAAGTTAATAATTCGAAAAAGTTAATTACCCTTGGGACATTTTGATTAACTTTTCCGAGATTTTACTGTATATGGAATAAGAAATGAAAAGAAAATTGATATATTTTGTGGAAATTGCTTAAAGACTATATTTTCAAAAATAACATTTAAAATATAAAATCAATCAATATTCCCTAAAAGAAAATTAAAAATATTATTTATCCAGAGAAACAATTTCACATAGTGGAAACATTAAATTTATATGGAATAAGAATGAAAAGAAAATTGATATATTTTGTGGAAATTTCATAAAAATAAATTAAGAAAAAACAACATTTGAATATAAAAACCCTAATTTCCTAGAAGAAGAATTGAAGAAACGGAAGTTTATTAAATCAAGTATTTTTAAATTAAGTCAATTTGTGACTGGAGAATATTAAGGCTTTAAATATTGTTTGAAATAAAAAAATTGAAACGAAAATTTGCTCGAGGTATTTAATTGGAATAACAGAAAAAAATTAATTTATATTTGATATTTTTCAGCTATTAGAACTTTGAATGTCAACCACCATACAAAAAAATGTTCGTTTATTTTTTTATTCTATTTGACAATCCGATGCAGTTAGTTTGACGTTGCGCCTAGAGAAAAAAAAGGGGAAAACCGGCTGTAGAAAATGTAATGTTGCCATATTTTCGTTTGTGGCCACATGCATGTCTAATGTATTTACTTTTCATGGTACATCATTCTATATGTATTAGATAACGTTTATACGTTCTTGACACTTTATTTCTATAAGTAAATGATTTAACTATTTAATATGATTTGCTAATTCTCATATAATCTAACTTAGCGTTTACATATGAATGTGAAGGTTCGAAAAACGCAGTATATTAAAAATTGTTTACTATACAATTTACATCTTTATTGCTTTCAGTTCGGCTTTCATTGAAATTTTTATCAGAGAAATTTATTCGTACTTTCTGAAAATAATGTTTATGCATTTGAAAATATTATGATTGGGATAATTATAACTACAATTTGTTTTTTGTACATATAGGAAGAATTCTAATATGTTTTTCCAAGTATATGTACATATGTACATAGAGAAAATTTTTTTAGTCATTTGAGTATATTATAAAAAATATTAATTTCAATATATTCTCCAAGGATTGACCTGAGCAATATTCAATATACATATGAAAACAAATGTATCAACAATAAGAAGATAAGTAAGCTGTTTTTCTTATAATTTAATATATTTTTATATTCATTTTATTTATCTTATTTTTTTTTATTAAAGTAAAAAATAGCTTTTTGTGTGAACCATTTAACAAATACAGAAGTTTTTAAAAAATTAAAATAAATAAGTTTAGTAAAAAAATTTAGTGTTTAATTTATTAATCTTTTCACCAATATTTCGATCAACTTCGTTGATCATCATCAGGTGATTAGAAATATTGGTGAAAAGATTAATACATATATAAAGAAAGAAACAAATACCAATTCGTTTTTTGATTTATAAAATTTTTTAAAAATTTGACCTCAAGCCGAGGAAAAATATTTTTAGACAACATTGAAAATCAAACCAAATCAAATTTGGTTCAAAAAAAAGGTGTTTTTCAAGTTGAAAAACAACTGACTTTAAAGTTTTAAGACGGTTTATTCTTTTTCGAAAAGTTTTGTACATTCAATGTGTTTTTGTACGATATTTCAATTTATTTAATTAAAACAAAATACTTGTGCAAACATTCAATATTTGTTGTTTTAAATTTCGTATTAATTACATAAGCATATAATATTTTGAATTGGAGAAAAGGAAAATTTTTATGTAATTCGAAATATTGAATTCAAAAGAATCAGTTGCATGAAAAACATTGCCATAATCGGAGAACACTTTGCACTATTCATATAAGTAAAAATTCGTATTTTTTATCTTGTTAAATAGGACAAACTCTTCTCCAGTTATGGAATTTTTCGTGCAGCTGTTTCTTTTTGGAAATATGTAAATGTCAAAACTGGAGCAAATTTGAAGAAACGGAGTGCAGATATAAATTTGGATTCCTAAATTACGTCAGAAAAATATTTTCATTGCTTTATCTAGTCAAAAAGTTAATTTATAAATTATAATTTATAATTTATAATCAATGAAAAGTTTTTTTAAAGATATAATGAAAAGGTAAAAAGCGACATGTTTTTACCTATTCATTATACCTTGAAAGAAACTTTGGATCGATTTAATTGAAGCTCTCGTCCGGCCTTAAGATAATAAAATTTAGTACAAAATTCGATATCAATGTACTTCCTTATGTCAAAGAACATTTACATTACTCTTTATTGATTTGGACTGTTTCAGTTTAATATTTCAATATCGATATTTATATCCTAAAATAAAATCCCACGTAAAATTTTGCGCCAATAGAACTACGTATAGCGGTGCAACTTTTTGACAAATTTGTAGTCTTTGCTTACATTCTTTGAATTGGGCGTTATTGAAAAAAATGTCAAATTCATATGATTTTAGATGATGAGGGAATCCTGATCGACTTAAAACGAAAAGAGGAAGAAAAATTTTTTAACTTGTGAAACGAGAAATGCGGAAATTCCAAAAGCGTGAAATCGTTTGGTAAATCAGGTTCATCACCGTTATCAAGTGTCCGATGCCTCAAATTCAATAGGATACAAGGTGATGAACAAATTGAAAATGATCTGCCCAATACATCACAGGAGCTTAAATCAATAAGCACCAGTAAACAAGTAGTTCCCGTTGACAATAATGGAATGCTTCCGAAAAGAACAGTTAAAAGAAATTGCGCTGATGATATAACAAGTTCCATATATACTAATACGTCTGAAGAAATTTCACCTATAAAAGGAACTTCGATCAATAGTGACTTACCTAGCAGCACGGAAAACACACTAAAATTCCCGAACCTCAATAGTACCACAACCTCAATAGTACCACTACCTCGTTGCAATTTTTTCCAAAAATTAACGAAGATATTTCGAAACAAGAAAGTTTTGCTGATATGAGTTCTTGCTATGGCGAGGTCAGCTCTTTTTCAGAATACATTCAAGACTTTTCGGCTGATGTGGATGGGGATACCTTGGAAGATTCAAATAAAACTCTGGCAGGAAAAGACGATACTGTAAACGAAATAGATGACGCGGTTAATGTCAATAATATATTTGTTCCATATTCCAAAACCAACAAAAAGCACTTTTGCATTTTTTGCAAAAGATTGCAAAGCAAAATAAGCCGACACTACTTGTGTGAAAAATATGCTTTACAACATCAACACGATATGATTCGTGCTAATTTAAGACTACTTGGTAGGTTCATAATCGAAATTAAAAAGCTGGATCGTTCGATAAAAGAACTGAAAGATATTTATAAAGCAAGTTTCTATGACAAATGTGTTAAAGCTATAAGAAATGTTTCTAACTGGAACGAAAATTTAATGGGATTCGCAACACCAGCGGAAGCACAAAATTTAACTTCCTTATTGAAAAAGTGTGGCAAAAGACAAAAAGTCGAACTGATTAAAGAAGAACAAGAAGATTTGAAAGTAGAGGTGGAAAATTTTGTTATGTGGTGGGAAGAAGAGATTCCATTAATTAATAAAAAAAGCAGTTGACGACCAAAGCAACCAAAAGAGAGTAAAACAAGTTTTCTTACCTCTAAAGGATGACATCCAAAAACTGTACATGTACTTAAAAGAACCAATCATAAACTCTATTGGAAATCCTTCAGAGAAGTTTTGTATTAGAAGCTGGACGCAACTAGTGAAGGCCACCTTAATTTTTATCCAAATATTTAATAGAAGAAGAGCTGGTGAAATTGAGAGGTTCACTATCGAAAACTTCCAAACTAAAGAAATAATTACGGATAATATTGTCAAAGATATCTTAAAAAATGTTTTAAAAGATTCCTTAAGATTCACAAAACAATTCGTAAGAATCGCCCTGCGTGGAAAGCTTGGGAGAACTGTAAGCGTTTTGCTATGTCCTCTAAGCATATAAGCAGTTGAAATTATATTAAAATATAGAGCAAAAGCAGATATAAAAGTGCATAATAAATACATTTTCAGCAGGCCAACCACCTCAAGCTTGAGAAAACAATACTACCGAGCGTGCCCTCTACTTAAAATATTTGCAAATGAGTGTGGTGCAAAAATTCCTGAAAGAATTACAGGAACAAACTTAAGGAAACATATAGCTACATATACATCCATGATCAACGCAGAAGAAGCGGCAGTGGACAGACTGGCAAATTTCATGGGCCACCACAAAGATATACACAAGAACATATATAGGGTGCCCATACCTGTGGGTGAAGTTGCATGCGTTTCCATCCGACTCATCTTCTAACAAAAAAAAAAAAAAAGCGAAGCAGTAAGTAAAAATATTAGAATAGAAACTGGAATTAGATACTGATATTTCATCGTAGTAATCACATATAACGCATGTGCATATGTAAGTATATTATCAGGAAAATTTAAATATAGAGTTGTTCTGTTAAAATTCAAAAATCTGAATTTAATGTAAGTATGTACTATATCCCTAACATTTGTATATTTTGAATGTATGAATGTAAAGAATATATTAAAGAAAATAACTTTACTAAGAATAGATTTAAATCTTGATAGTAAAAATTTTCCATTAATACGTTCATTTTATTTAGCTTCTCCTTATGGTAGAACTAAGCGTTGCAGATGGAACAACGGGGAAAAGGAGGCTATACATTAAATTTTTGGAGATTTGACAAAATTAAAAAAGCTGCCAACATTGGAAGAATGTTGCAGAATTGTGCGTCAGTCAGAAGCTCTTCGTAACACGACGCCATAACAAATTAAAACTTGGATTGACAACCAAAGAAGGTACAAAAAGACATAAAAGGTACCTATATATTCTATATGCATGCCTTTATGCATAGAAAATGTTTTTAATTTTTGTGTACAATAAATAATTTCTCCACAGATCCACACAAACATCTCAATACTTTTGGGTACTTTGTAACAGATTTATCATATCCTTAAATTTATATATTAATTCAAACAAAATTAAAATTTTTCAATAAAGAAAATTAAATATTAAATAAAATTATAAATTATACACCAGATCATCATAATCATCGCTCCCTTCCATTCGTTGGTACACATCTAAGTCAGTAGACGCCGTAATGATTTTTACGGTTGGGTGATGATTTAAGAAAGGTAAGTAATGTTTTAGGGAAAATATTCAACCTTATAACTGATAATCAATTTTATTTCATCCTTAATTTAGACCTTTTAAGTTACACAATCTTCACTTTGTGTCTTGGGTACAAACATTAGTGCTTCAACCAAACTAATAAAGTCAATGTCTGATCATTTTCGCTCTATCATCTAAAATATGTACATACACTTATCTAATTCTTTAAATGAATTTTTTATTTATGTTTTCCTAATATTTATTTTTATTAATTCTACTAATTGAACGAGTTAAAATGTTAACCTTGTAATAAATAAGGCACTATGTTTTAAAGAGCAATTTATACTCAATACATTTGTTTGGAATAATTGTATAATACAATAGGTTTGTGTATCTGGAGTTTCTATAGATTTCTATAAATTTATAATGTAGTATATTAAAAATTATATTATACTATTGACAAATTTACATATGTGTACAAAAGTTGTTACGGATTTTTGTCAGGATGGGATTTTTTGCTGTTAAGACATTTTTGCGCTGTTCATGATCATACGACTCTGTTTGCGATTTAAAGTCCCTGTGAATAAAATGGGATATTTTGTTCCTTTTCGTTGACATTTAGTTTTCGTTTCATATTTTTTATATTTACATGCCAAATGTCATGATAATATTGGTTAGATTGAATAACGGTACCATCGTACGATACTAATAGTTACGATAACAACCCCTCATAAAATAATAATTTAATATTCTTTAAGTGCATATTTCCCTAGATATTTCAACGCCTTTGTAATTTGATATAAATAAGCGCCGCAACATTTTTTATAAAGAGAAGGAAAAATAAATTAAAATAAAATAAAAATGTGAACATACATACAAACATACGTATGCACTTGAAGTTAAACGATTTCTTTTTCTTTTGAATAAATGTCGCAAAGAACACCCAAATTGTTTAATGACCTAAACATGCATACAAGTATGTATGCACTTGAAATGTAGAACAATTATTAAGAATCAATAATATTTAGAAGTAAGCATTTTTCTTTATTTGAAGTATTGGGAAATATTAAATGTAGAACAATTATTAAGAATCAATAATATTTAGAAATAAGCATTTCTTTTGTAAAATTCAATATTTAGGTTAGGTTAGGTTAGGTTGATAGGAGGGGTGTGATAGCCCATGTCATACGACATACACTTAAGCCAGTGAAGGCTTGTTGTGCGCTCCCTTTCAAACTGCCAGAGTTCTGCGGCAGGATTCGAACCTGGGACCTTCGCACTACGAGTCTAGTACACTACCTACTAGTCTACGAAGGTCAGTTAAATTCAATATTTAATACTAAGTATTTTGTAAGAGACTGGCATTCATATACTTTGAATCAAATAAAGAGGATCACTTTTGAGAAAAACTAAAAAAGTGTTTTTTTTAAAGAACCAAAATCCTCATAATAAATCTGGCGACGAGGATGGGATGGAGGAATAATTCTCCTAAAGTAAAGTAAAGTGAAACAGATGGAGGAATAATTCTCCTAAAGTAAAGTAAAGTGAAACAGATGGAGGAATAATTCTCCTAAAGTAAAGTAAAGTGAAATAGATGGAGGAATAATTCTCCTAAAGTAAAGTAAAGTGAAATAGATGGAGGAATAATTCTCCTAAAGTAAAGTAAAGTAAAGTGAAATAGATGGAGGAATAATTCTCCTGAAGTAAAGTGAAAAAAAATAAAATGTTTTGAGGAATAAGTCTCCTAAATTAAAGTGTAAAAATATTGGAGGAATAATTCTCCAAAAGTAAACTGAAAAGGATCTGAGAAATAATTCTACAGACCAACAATCCAAAAATAAACTGAAAAGAACCATAGAAATTATTCTACGGACTCAAAACCCAAAACTGAATTTTATTTTTGAAAAAAAGAATCTGAGAAATAATTCTACAGACTTAAAACTCAAAGGTAGAGTGAAACTTGTTTTTGAAAAAGGAAAGGACAAGAAGAATAATCTTTCAACAATTTTTTTTATAATTTAACAAGTGCATAACACATAAATAAAAAGAAAAAAAAAACCATTTTGAACTTTTGTTACTATATCAACCTGAACTTTACAAGAAAATATCCTCCACAACAAAAAATACAACTAAAAAGAAGACTAGTAAAGAAATCTACAGCAAAAATCAACAAAATCTAATTATATTTCTGTAACGGTTATTACTAAGTTATTAACGTGAGTAAATTAATGTAATAGCAATAAGTATTTAATTAAATTCAGACCTTGTAACAATTTCCTTTATACAAAAGAAGTAAAATACATTTTTATTAAATTAGAATTAAATCCAACAACAACTAAAAGAAAAAAAAACATAATATATTTTACTTAAAATTAAAAATTAATTCAAATACGAAAATTCTTTTATAGAAACAATTTTACGTTGATTTTTATCATGGCCCAACCAGTAGTACACTCTGCAACTTTAGACCCCATAAAATACTTGAAAACTCTCCCAGAATTCAATGGAGATAGAAGGGATCTATACAATTTCATTGCACTAGTGGATAGAATATATCCTTTACTGACACAATACGATGAAATGTCACAGTTAGTTTTCTCCGACATTATTAAAAGCAGACTTCAAGGTGGGGCAAGGGAAGTTATAGAAATAAATTTTCACGTCCAATCGTGGACAGATATAAAAGATGTTTTAGTAAATAATTTCGGCGAGAAATTAAGCCTAGAAGAATTATACGACAAAATGAGATCAGTAAAATTTAGAACTAATACACTAGATTTTTACACCGAAATAAAAGATAGGCTAAGAAGACTTAACAACAAAGCTAGTCTTATAATGGGCGCAAATGCAGGCTCAGAAACAATAGTTAACAATAATATGAGGTCAGCTTTGAATATTTTTAAAGAAAAAATACCAGAGCCCATGAAAACGATATTGGCTTGTAGGAATCCACAGACTCTCGAAAGTGCTATGGAAATATTAATTCAATCAGGCTATGGTTACTGCGGTGGTAGGCTTGAAAAATCACAAGTTTACGTACGAAATCAAGATGACAAGGGACTATATAATAAAAACACTAAACCCAGAAACTCTAACCAAAATTATAATCAAGGCGACCGACAAAAACCATTTGCCAATTCACAGTATAGACCGAATTCTAACGCTAACCAAAACCAGTACAGACATAATCAACACAAGACATTTACAAATCCACAACATAGACCTAATTTTTATACGAATCAGAATCAATATCAAAATCCACAATACCGATCAAATTTCAACCACAATTATCAAAGAAATGAACAAGTAGTTCCAGAGCCCATGGACGTGAATATAGTCCAAAATCTTCAAGAAAATACCCCTATAGAAAATTTTCAATCTTCAGCCTCGAAGGAAACTTACCATTAGGTTATTTAAAATTTATTATAGACACAGGAGCAACCCATTCCATTATTAATCCCGGCATATGCCACCCACAATGGAATGTACCCTCCGAAGAAGTAACAATGAAAACACTACAACACCTAATTAAAATTAATAAGAAAGTCAACATACCCCTTTTTGAAGAACTCGGCGATAGCAATTGTCGAATTGAATTTTTTGTCTGTGAATTCCACACCTATTATGACGGGTTGATTGGAAATAATATACTAAAGCAATTAGGAGCAATAATCAATTTAAAGAATAATACTTTGGTTATTGGAGAAAAAGAAATACCATTAATATATAAACACAACGAAACAGAATACTATTTTGAAAGAGAAGGATCATATAAAGTCGAAATACCTGTTGACTGCGAAGAAGGATTAGTATTTAAAGATAAAACAGTATCAAAGGATAAACACATTGAAATTATGGAAGGCGTATACAACGCAGAAAATTTTAAGATTGCAGCATTCGTTAGTGTGAAAGGAAATAATAAAAAAAGGGTTATGTTTACAACTCAGAAAACAGAAAAAGTAACTACCGAAAACTTTCATATCCAGGACATAGAAAAGGAAAACATGGTTCCCCTCTTGAATCAGATTAGAACTGATCATTTGAATGATGAGGAAAAAACCAAACTTTTAGAAATAATTAAAAGATTCCAAAAAGTATTTTACATTGAGAATGCAGACTTAAGTTTTACAAACGCAATTAAACATGAAATTAGAACAACCAACAACGTCCCAATCACGGCTAAGACTTACCGATATCCTTATATTCATAAAAGTGAAGTCCAAAAACAAATCAAACAAATGTTAGAAAATAACATAATTCGACCAAGCCATTCAGCCTACTCTGCTCCAGTATGGATAGTGCCAAAGAAAATGGACGCCAGTGGTGAGAGAAAATGGAGGTTGGTGGTCGATTATCGTAAATTAAATGAAATAACGATAGACGATAAATACCCAATTCCAAATATAGATGAGATATTGGAAAAACTCGGAAGGTGCCAATATTTTACAACTTTGGATTTGGCCAAAGGATTTCATCAGATAGAAATAGATGAGAAGGACATACCAAAAACAGCATTTAGTGTCGAGGGCGGCCATTACGAATTCCTTCGTATGCCGTTTGGCCTCAAAACAGCACCAGCCACGTTCCAAAGGCTGATGAACAACGTCTTAGGGGACTATATTAATAAAATCTGCTTGGTGTATCTCGACGATATAATTATATTTTCTACATCACTCCAAGAACATTTGGAGTCTATTACGAAGGTATTCAAACGTTTAAAAGAGGTGAATATAAAGATCCAGTTAGACAAAAGTGAATTCATGAAGCGAGAAACAAGTTTTTTGGGACATATAGTGACCGAATCTGGTATAAAACCAAACCCAGATAAAATAAAGTGCGTACAGAATTTTCCTATACCAACTACACAGAAACAGATTAAACAATTTTTGGGATTATCAGGCTATTACCGAAAATTCATCAGAGATTATGCCAAAATCTCTAGGCCTATGACAAGATACCTCAGGAAAGATGCACAGGTAGATGTAAAGAATTCTGAATACAGAGAAAGTTTCGAAAATTTAAAGAAATTATTAACAAATTCCCCAGTCCTGGCATACCCAGATTTCAATAAAAAATTTATTTTGCAAACCGATGCGAGTAATTTCGCACTGGGAGCTGTGCTCTCTCAGGATGGACACCCTATCTGCTATATTAGCAGAACACTGAATGGACACGAACAAAATTATAGCACCATAGAGAAAGAGTTGTTGGCTATGGTGTGGGCCACACAACAACTAAGACCATATTTATTCGGTAGGCGATTCCTGATCGAGTCTGATCACAGACCACTTGTTTGGCTCTTCTCTATCAAAGAACCAAGTTCAAAGTTGGTCAGATGGAGATTGAGATTGCAGGAATACGATTATGAAATAAAATACAAGAAAGGTGTTTTGAACGGTAACGCAGACGCATTGTCTCGAATAGAAACCAATACACACGAAATAAATTTAATAGAAGAAAAAACCGTTATAACGGAAACATCCACCCCACTGAATTTCTTCAAACGACAATTCATTATTAAACAAACAACATCGGGCTCACTAAAAATAAAAACTGACAAAATATTCAAAAATAAACGAAAAACCATTTCTGCAAAAAGTTTGGACGAGCAAACATTAATAACACTAATAAAGAATCATTTTGACCCAGAAAAAATCAATGCAGTGGTAATAGACCAGGAAATAATATATGAAAGGTTCAAAGAAGTTGTAAACAAGTACTTCGGAGGTAATAGGAAATTTAAAATTTATAGAAGCAAAATTATTTTGCAGGATATTTGCAACGAAGTTGAATTAACCGAAAGAATAGAAAGAGAGCATAAGAAAAACAATCATAGAGGTATCAATGAGAATTTTGCAGGACTCAAATCCGAAATATACCATCCAAAACTAAAATTACGCATCACACAATTTATCAATAATTGTGATATTTGTAATAAAGAGAAATATGAACGACGACCGATAAAACAAGAATTTAAATTAACAGAAACTCCAGAAAAACCAGGTGAAGTAATACATGCAGACATATATTATAGCTTGGAGAAAAAGTTATTTATGACGTTCATCGATAAATTTTCAAAGTATGCACAGGCAATTAGAATACAAAATAGGTCTTGGATAGAATTTAAAATTGCATTGGCTCAATACCTATCATCCGTTGGAAACATTAAAAAGCTTGTAGTAGATAATGAACTTGGGTTTAAGGCTTTGCCACTCCTAGAATATTTACGGGAACAAGAAGTCGAAATCCATTACACGTCTAACAATAATCATACCTCCAACGCAGATGTGGAGAGATTTCACAATACTTTGAATGAGCATATTAGGATTCTTAAACATGACTCCCAAAGAGATGTGGAAACGGTAGAAGAAAAGATATTTAGATGCGTCAAATATTATAACAACACAATCCATTCCACCACTGGAAAAAAACCTATAGACTTTAAAAACGGTGTAATAAAATGTGAAGAATACCCAGATATTAGAGAAAAAATAATCAAAACAAAGGAGAGAACAATAAGGAAACTGAACGCAGGGCGAGAAGATGTAGACATCCAAACAGGACCAATTTACCTAAAGGATGAAAGAGGCGGAAAGAATCATTCAAGGTTTCGGAAGGTAATAGTATCACAAGTAGATGAAGATCATGTAGTAACTGATAAAGGTCACAGATATTATAAATCACATATCAAAAGAAAGAAAAAATTTCAAAATGAAAATGCTCCAGAAACAATATGATTTCGTTCTTATTTGCAGATGATTCCTATTTTATTATTGTTGATAACGACTTTGGATGCCGTATATATGCAAGTATTGGAAGTACAAGACTTGTCAGATAACCATGGGTATGTGCCAATTAAACTTAAAGACGTACAGATGATCGACAATTACGTAAAAATAATTCATATCATTAATACAACCAAATACGTGGAAACAGCAAACATTTTAGAAGACAACATACACAAACTAACAACAACTTATACGAACGTCAAACCACTATTGGGTAGTATTCGTAAGGGCATGGACTTATGTAAAACAAAAATTCGAAATCTAATACCTACATTCAGACAGAAACGAGGATTGATAAACGTATTGGGAAAAGGACTGAAATACGTTGCCGGAACAATGGACAGCGATGACGAATTAAAAATACTTCAGAAGATTCAGACCTTAGAAAATAACAACAAAGAGACTATGCATGCATTAGACGAACAAACTTACTTAAACACTCATTTTTCACAGAGAATAACGAACATTACAAATCATATAAATGACCAACAAAGAATCGTTCAAAGGTACGTAAACGAATTTAAAACGAAAATAGAAAATAGGATTTTGGGACTAGAGGACGAGACCACATTTTTAGAAAATGTTTTTCAAATAAATAATGATTTAAATTTACTAATAGACCACGTTAATGAAATTGGGCATGTTGTTTTTAATACAAAACTAGGAATAATTCCATCAGATATGCTAACAACAAAAGAATTTAACATTATAGGCAATATAGAATCCTATATTCATACTACAGTTTCATTGTCATATAAAGAAAAATTAATAATGTTGACTTTGAATGTTCCAAAATTCCTAAATCAAACTTTTACAAAAATTATATTTGAACCACTTCCTAATTACCAAAATAAAACTTTAACACTCAATGAAAATACAGTACTTATTTACAAAAATGAAACATACAGGTCAAATTCTTTGGAGTACAAAAATCTTGAAAGACTAAATGACAACTGTTTAACAAACATTGTGAAACATTTAGAACCTAAATGCACAATGAATATGTCTATAGATGCAGAAGAAAAAGAAATTTACGCAGGCCTACTTATTTTTAAGAATTATAAAGATAAAATTGTTTCTAATTGTAAAAACTCATACAAATTCGAAAAATTAAAAACGTACTTAATAAAATTTGAAAACTGTATTATAAAAACCAAATTAAGAACTTACGAAAACTATAAAATAAATATAAACGAAATGTTCATTTTAGAAAATTTTATGTTGAAAATTAACGAAAATAACATGACACTTCCCGATTTGAATATGAAAGAAATACATTTTAACGAAACACTAAAAATTGTAAACCATAAATTATTGAAAAACACTCTAGTTCTCACAAGTAGTCATATAAGCGTTTCTGTAATTTTGATCTTTGTTGTAGTTATGGTTTATCTAAAACTAAATAGAAAAACCTACATCATTAGTTCGTCGGAGCCTCACTCTAACGATGGGGGAGTTACGATAACAACCCCTCATAAAATAATAATTTAATATTCTTTAAGTGCATATTTCCCTAGATATTTCAACGCCTTTGTAATTTGATATAAATAAGCGCCGCAACATTTTTTATAAAGAGAAGGAAAAATAAATTAAAATAAAATAAAAATGTGAACATACATACAAACATACGTATGCACTTGAAGTTAAACGATTTCTTTTTCTTTTGAATAAATGTCGCAACGAACACCCAAATTGTTTAATGACCTAAACATGCATACAAGTATGTATGCACTTGAAATGTAGAACAATTATTAAGAATCAATAATATTTAGAAGTAAGCATTTTTCTTTATTTGAAGTATTGGGAAATATTAAATGTAGAACAATTATTAAGAATCAATAATATTTAGAAATAAGCATTTCTTTTGTAAAATTCAATATTTAATACTAAGTATTTTGTAAGAGACTGGCATTCATATACTTTGAATCAAATAAAGAGGATCACTTTTGAGAAAAACTAAAAAAGTGTTTTCTTTAAAGAACCAAAATCCTCATAATAAATCTACTAATTTCGAAGCTAGGAAGATAGGTATAAAAAAGAAAAAATGCCAGAAGTATGGAGAGTATTGGATAGTCAGCTTAACGTGCAAGAACAAATTGATTTTGAGTGTGAAATAGAAAAAAAAGTGGATAAAAATGTGATGAAATTAAATAGCCACATGGCATATTTTGTTGGGTGAAACCAAAAGAACTAAAACTTAAAAAGAACAGAAAAATTTAAATACATTGCTATAAAATAAAGAATTTTAAAACTAAATAAAAATACCTATTTAATAATTTTTTCATGGACAAGTCTGTGTTATTGGATTTTTTGAACATAAGGCTTGATTATTGCTAATTATACAATTTGTTATATTGTGTACTGTGATTTGGCGTTAAGTAATTTAAGAAACTATTAAACAAAGAACTAAATTACTATTACTATACTATTAAATAAAAGAACCATACTATTAAACAAAAGAACTAAATAAAAGAGGTAAAAATTTTAAATACCAAGCTGAATTTTGTGTCTTGCGACAAACTTGTATTCAAAATTATTATAAATTGCATATATAAAACAAGAAAAAAAATGTGTACTAAAATGAATGTTTTAAAAAGTACTAAAATTTCAAAGTATTTCACAAACCTTTAAAAATCAGTGAATTATACAAAAAAGAGACAAAAACAGAAATTTTCGTATGTGTCGAATAATTAAAATGTAAAACTAACTTAAAAGCTTTGACGATTTAAAATGTTCACTTAAAAGAAAATTTATCCTTGCTTCGGCTACATACCAACAAAGAACGAGTAAATACACCATTGATCAAGTTAAGAGGGCCAAAAATGCATTTCATCAGGAAGCATCAGCACCATCAAGATGTCGAAAACCCAGCGAACAGCATATTACATCACCAAAAATTGTCAGTATATATCAGTAAGAATGTTACCTTAGTAGTTATACTACCATATTCATACATATAGGCATATATCTAAGTTATAAACAGTGGCGGTTCTGCCAACCAAGTCAAACTTGCTGCATAAACTCTTTTTATCCAACACGCGCATCCGGTTTGATTGCTCAAGTTCTGCCAACAATTTTGTGAGAAAGTAAATATGCTCGATCAGCGTCTGCTGCCAATAATTTTGTGAGAAAATAAATATGCTCGATCAGCGTCTGCATTCTTGCACATGTTGGTGCAACGTGACCTGCAAACCAACAAGCGAATGGGTTTGATGGAAAAACAGTTAGTCTCGGTTACGCTCTCGTTCAACATTGTCTTAAACATAGATATTTGTTAATTAAAAAAGTAAAGAATAAAAATTAGGAATTCGTGTAATATTCATTAATTATTAAAATAAACGTGTTTTAATGCCGCTGTGGTTAGCAGTACGAATATGTTTTTTTCATTAAACCGATTGGTAAGTTTTAACTGGCGCCCGAGCAGGGACGCCTCAACGAGCTAACCAACGTTAACAAAAGATCAACCCGATCAATTGATTGGATTGGGTCGGCATGGAAATGGATAGCCGGAAGTCCAGACGCAACGGACTGGACTAATGTACTTAAAAGCCAGGAATGAGAATAACAACGAGCAGTATAAAATAAATAAAGAGCTTCAGCAGATCACAAATCAAGCTGCAAAAAAGATAAATGAAATAATAGCTAGACTGAATAACATAACGAGCGGCAAGGACTATAATCTAATCGAGCAAAACACCATCAATGAAATAATTGTGTTGAAGGATGAAATAAATGAGATTGTCCGAGCATGTCAAATGGCTAAAAACGGAATTGTTAATACAAACTTACTTAATCAAGCCGAAATCAAGAGAATCTTGGATGATTTGGAAACCTTGCCTTATAGCAATGTAATAGAAGCGGTCGAGTATGCGACACCGTCTGTTTACACAAATGGGCCACACTTGTTATATGTTCTATCGATTACATAACTGGGCAGAGATGTCTACAACCTTCTTCTTACTAGAGCCACCATTAACGAAGGCAGACAAATTGATTTACAATTCAAAAAAGTTCTGATAAATGAAGCTGAAAACTATGGAATAAGGGACGACTGCTTTTCAATAAATAACTCCACGGTATGCAAGAGATCATCCGTAATTAAACTAGCAGAAGACGATTGCCTTCACCGAATCCTGAAGGGTGGATCAGCGAAATGCAAATACAAATTTAATCAAGAGGAAGTCGTCGAAATATTGAATGAGGATGTTGTCTATGTCACACATTTTGAGGGCATGATAAAAGCTAATGGGGAATCTAAGTTTTTGAATGGCACGTATCTTCTTCAACTCTCTAATGAATCGATAGTAATTAGGAATCATACTTACTCGAGCAGTTCAGTTACGAAGACTCAAGCATTACCACCAGTGCTTGCTGACGTAACACATGATGACCTATTGCTGGACATTAAGTATGTCCATGAAGTCAGTCTTAACAACATAAATCGATTGGACAATTTAGGGGTCAAATTTAACAATTCTATAGGAATCAATGTTGTGTTCATTGGTGTTATATTCGAATGTATTGCATGGCTTTGGTACCAACAAGTAAGGAAACTTAACCTCCCAGGAGTACAGTTTCAAATATCAAACACGGACTCTAAGGTCAGCTGGACGCAGACATTTAAGGAGGGAGGAGTTATAAACAGTGGCGACTCTGTCAACCACGTCAAACTTGCTGCATAAGCTCTTTTTATCCAACACGCGCATCCGGTTTGATTGCTCAAGTTCTGCCAATAATTTTATGAGAAAGTAAATATGCTCGATCAGCGTCTGCTGCCAATAATTTTGTGAGAAAATAAGTATGCTCGATCAGCGTCTGCATTCTTGCACATGTTGGTGCAACGTGACCTGCAAACCAACAAGCGAATGGTGTTGATGGAAAAACAGTTAGTCTTGGCTACGGCGTTGGGAGATTCGGTCTTTCATAGTTATTTCTTTTCATTAAATTAATTAAAGTGTTAATTTTTATTTTGGCTTTATTTGTATTGAAAAATTAAATGTAATTAAAATTAATTTTATAACGATTAAAATTATCCTGTTTCATTGCAATAAAGGCGCCGTTGAATGCGCCTAATAATAAAATTTTTTTTAACACACCGTTTAGAATCCTTTAACTGGTATAACAAACAAAATAAAAACAAAATTACTAAAAAGTATATCACTCCTGCATATATACGTGTCCCTGCATGGATATAACAAAACAAAAGATTTAACCGTTTCGATCATTGATTGGTAATGACCGACTTATGTCATTCTTACTATTCACATTGCAAAACATGGTGACGGTCGTAGTGACATAAGTACCTTTAAATATAATTACTAACGCGCCCTGGAAAACAAAGAGTAATATTTTTTGTAAACTTTTAATTTGCACATGTAAACGGTCAAGCTACTAACGTACGTAACAGTTCTAAAAAGCTTAGCTTAATCCCTTCTTCTTAGTGAAAGATTTATCAAAAGTCGGAGTCAAAGATTGAAAACCCAAACGCTAATGTCGTAACTGACACTGTGGTTATAATTGATTTCATAATAATAATCAGTGTAATAGCCATGCAACTCCTGGTAACTATTTACCAATTGCACAAAAGATCTATGAGAAAAACAAACTTACACTAGAGCAACAAATCTAATTTCATCAGAAACTACGTTAGAACTAAACTAAAAACAACGGTTAATGGTGAATCCGTTGATGTAATTAATGGCAAATTAATTAGCACAAGACAATCCGGAAAAACGGTAATGCATATGTCAACGAAATGGAGAAATTAACGAAAAAATTAGAAACAGCCTATATTAGAGACGGGTTACCACACGAAATAGCCAACAAATATGCAACACGTTCAACAGTTACGGCTATAACCAAAAACACCTCTAACGACAGAGTTAAAATGATTATGCAATCGGCTAACTTCAATAACATGAATGAAGTAGTAACTAAATTCATAAACAGTTGCACCGGAGCATACGGTCAAGAAAATTCTATCCTAAGCTATGCCTTTAGACGCCAAGGTTACAGTAATAATAATAATAATAGTAACCAAGGCAGAAGCAACAGCTTTAACCAATCCAGAAACTATTCTCAGAACAGAAACCATTGTTTCAATCGCAACAGAAACAATAATAACGGATCTTATCGTAATAACGGCACTAACAACCGTAATTACAATAACAATAGTTTGCCTTACCACAACTTTACCAGTCTGTCAAAAACATCTGACTACAACACAAAACAATATTAGTTAAAAACAAATTTTTCAATAAACGTATCGAGAGAAATTGCAATAAAATTTATAATAAATATTAAATTTTTGCTAAAAACGGTATAAGTAAATAGTGGCCGATCATTACTATTGCACTAAGTGTAGAGGATGAGCAAATAATATTAAATTCAGATGCAAATAAAAAATTAATACATAAGTGTTCAAGTGCTGCAAGTGATTTAAATAAAGCTGGAAATGATTTATTTGATTTATTTAATAAAATTAGTATTCATTTTTAAAATTTTTAATTATTTTATAGGTGAACCAAAACTTGCCACACCGCACTCAATATTTGTGGCCAATGACAACACTAGTGCTCCAAAGGCAATAATAAATTAAGAAGACGAAAAAGTTCATTATTGATTTTCATTTATTTCCATCATTTTTTCATATGGATGTTAATGAACAATGGATGGATGGATGTTAATGGATAATGGATGTTAATTCATTGATATATGTATGTAAATGTTTTAATACTTTAAAAATTCCATAAATGTAAATAAATATTATCTTAAATATTTTAAAAGCTGCTGCACATCTTATTTGATTTTGTTTCAAAATGTTCAGGTTTTAGATGCCTTTGGATGCAATTTGGTAGCTTTGGTTATGCTAATTGTATCAAAAACGGCTCAGCAGTTGGCATGAGGGATAATCTGTTCCCAGCATTTACAATGCTTGAAGACAAAAAATGATTGGTACAAATGCGAGCGGACGGTGAAAGACTAACACCGCAAATATAATATAAACAAAATTTTTTGGGTTTGAACATTGCCATTTTCATTAGAACAGCTGATAATCACCTGCGCTAATGAGGCCACCTGTTTTCAATTCGCCTTGGAATGTTATTCGTTATTCGAAAATGTTATAAACATATTGAAAACAAACAAAAACATCAACGACGATTTGGTAACCGATCAGGAAACTATTACAGAATATCAATACTTTGAAAACAATGAATGCGAAATTTGGGCGGATAATATGAACCAAACAACTTATCATATACAACAACAACAAAATTGTAAAATTTCGCCAGAATTAGTATTAAAAGAAGTCTCTTTGCATTCAACTCTTCTAAAAGAGCAGACTTCTACTTTCTAGCGAACATAATTCTTCTAATACGGACTCCCAAATTTTAAACACAAACGTACCTAATGATATAGAGACATAATAGAGTTATCGGATTTTATATTTAGTGATGAAAATAAATTCAATTCAACAAAACTTTCCGATATATACTTGAATTAAAGAACATTGTGTCCTTAGAACTAAAACATATGTACCCAAACATCCAACACAAAAAGTTATTCTTGATAAATCCAATGGAAGTAACAAAAGAGAAAGCAATCGAAAACTAAGTAAATTTTCAGTATTTAACTACAATATAACACGTTTTTTTCTAAGCCTGCAAATCAAATTATTTTTACAAGAACATTTTTATATTAACAAAAATTTTGAAAACTAGAGTGAATTCATTGAGTATTTAGAAGATATTAGGTCTGTCTGCGTACAGATATTTTGCATCATTTTGTGCAAAATGTCTGCGTACTCCAAATCTCTTGGAGCGAGAGAGCCAAAAAGAGAATTTTTTGACAGTTGGAAGTTAGAGAACTTGCAAAATGTTGCTGGAGAAATTTCCGCTTACAAGATTTTGCAACTAGTTTGAACAGCTGTTTTTATTTACTGTTTGAATGAAATAATTTTTGTGAAGTGAAAATAAAAATTTAAATTTAAGAAAGGCAGAGGTAAGTAGTTAGAATTGTGTTGATTTTTAACGTTTATAATAAATTATAATAAACAAAACATTTTATTTCATGCTAGAAACGTCCACATATACAGTGCGACCGTGGCGTAAGTGGATTGGAGATGGCAGAACCGAAAGAAGCAGCAGAACTTTGTGGGACAAACTTTGCAATTGAAGAGTCATACGGTGGCCAAGCGAACAAAAAAAGGAAATGTCAAGTCAATTTTTCAGAGGTTTAGGCAGTTGTACTACTGCAAGTTACGAGAAATTAAAAAATTATGCTCATTAGAGCGTGTTGTGTTTTACACAACATTGCAAATGAAGATGACCTAAACTTTACATCCGAGATATCACCAGATGTTGATGAGGAATTTCTAAATCATGAACAGGTTTCTCGTGGAAATAGTGTGCGAGATGAAATTTGTCAAGCAATGCCAATCCTGACAGATAATAATTAAAAATTCATTTTCAAAATGTTAATTTTCAAACTCATACTTCAGGCAATTATATGATGTGCAACCCCAGTTTGGGCTAAAAGTGCTAAATGCCAATTAAAAAGGCTACAAATCCTTCAAAATAAACTCCTAAAGTTATTTCATAATCTTCCCAAACATCATTCCACAGCAAGACTGCATGAAATCGCAAATGTCGATTTAGTCGGTATTAAGATATACAAATTGTATGAAAATTTCAATACTAGATGTTTTCATTCTGAACATAATCATATATGTAGCTGAGTTAACCCCCGCTTTAGATTAGTTAGTTAGTAGTTTTTAAGGTTTTTGAAAAGTTTAACCTTAACTTAAATACTATATTAAAAATCAAGGATAACATAAAACAAAATTGTGTTATTTTGTAGAAAAAGGAAAAATCCTTAAACTCTTACTATTGTAAGTAAATTTTGTAAATATTATTAGACACAATAAACTGAACAATAATTCAATATATATTTCCATTTTTTATTTTTTATGTGTTTTTTTAAGTTTATACATTTTGTAATCGGCTTCAGTGCCATTTAGGCAATATTTTTATGCTAAAATTCTTTTGTTTTGTTATTTCAATTATTTACACACCGATCAGATGTTTTCTTGCAAGATTTCACTGGATACTGTCTGCGTAACTTTTTGAAATATTTTCAGCCGACAGAGTAAAATCGGTCTTACTCTCCCAAAAAAATTTACTGAGTATTTGCTACTGGAAAACTACCCACACAGACATATTGTTCAGGAAAACTATAAAAAGTGCAATAATGATAATAATACGTTTGTATGAGAAATGTATCCATAATGCAAATGGTTGCCGAAGGTATATGTTTAAAATATATTTTAACCTTAATAGAGTATTAGTACAAGTGTTTTGTAATAAGCCATACATAAAGCATCCATTTAATATCACAAAAATTCAGCAAAAAAAAATTTTCCAAAAATAAAATTTCAAAAAGCTCTACGAGAAGTTGGAACTATGGGAGATGTTCTTACTGATGATGTTTCGAGAAAAATTAAGTCTGAATCGCCCCACTGCTGCAAACAAAGAAGCAGAGACCATCTTTGGATCGTCATATATGACAGGCATCCAACTATACAAGGAGCCCACTGGGACGGGTCATACCAATTGGTGTCCCGTGTCAAAAGCAACGTGGAGCATTCCCGCTACATGGATAGCAAACAGGAATGACCGCAGAGCATTACCGCCAGGGTTCGGAACTGAGAGATGCGTTTCAGTATCAGACTCTCAATTAAATAGAACCAACAAAATAGTTCGCCACTTTATTAAGGAACACAGGCGAACAAGCAAAAGTCAAAGGAGCGGGGGCCACGCCGAGAAGGATCGAGCAAGAATGTAGAGTACTTTGTCCCTTTATCTTGTTGTTGTATAATTGGGTGCGTTGATGGAACCCATGTGAGAATAAAATCACCAGGAGACCATCTGAAACACCTTTAATACAATAGAAAAGGCTATTACAGTATAAATGTCATGGTGGTAAGCTAAACAAAATATTTTGTTATTAATGGAGTAAAAGCACCAGAGGGTCTTCTTGGTGTCATACAAGAAATTTATATTGATCATTTTTCTAATAAGAATTACGCAGAAGTTAGTTGCGGACATTACTTCAAAAGAACGCCAATTTGAAATAATCGAAACTGAACATAGAAGAGCACATCGTAATCCCAGGGAAAATGTAGAGCAAATTTTAGAGCAATTTTACTTCCCGCATATGCGCGCTAGTATTAGGAAATACGGTGCCGGCTGCGATGTTTGTAATAGATATACATAAATATGACAGGATACCTCCACAAATACATCACCAAGAAACACCTAATCCTAAATATCCATGTGGAATTCTTCACATTGACATTATGGAAATTCAAGGACAGAAGTTCATTACCTGTATAAATAAGTTTACAAAATTCGCTAAATTTTTTGCTATTAAGGATAAGTCATTGATACAAGTAAGAAAAAAAAACTAATTAAAGTTTTGCATTATTTCACAGTGCCAAAAATTCTCGTAACTGATAATGAACGCACCAGTTAAAAGAAGTAAGGTAACTGGACAAGTTGAGAGACTGAATTCAACAATCAATAGGAAAGTAGGATCAAATTATGAGAATTTATTATCCGAACAAAAGAAGGTTAATAATGATCTCAGATATTTGCTTAAAAGAAACATAGCAACTCGCGATGCAAGAATGAATAAAAAAAGACAAACACCTAAAAAATATAGGAAGGGTGATAGAATCTATGTAGCTATTAAAACTATTCAGGGAAAAAATAAAGCGCTATTTAGAAAATAAATAGTTGAGAAGGATAACAGAGTAACTGTGCTGACAAGGAGTGGAAGAAAAATTCACAAAGAACATATAAAAAACTTAAATGGGCAAAGCCCAAAAAAAAGTTGTCTTGTAAACAATTACAGATCCTTTATCGTCGCACTCATTCAAACTATACCTTTAAAACACTCTTAATAATAAAAAGGAAGAAAGGGAGAAGAGTTCTTTTTAAATAAAATAAAATTGATAATAAGCGCTTTGCTAAAACAAATTGGTGAGTATCTCTGACCCTGGGGTTCGACTCCCTAAAGGCGGCGCTCGTTTCATCATAAAATAAATATAAAAAAATAATGAAATATTTTTGTCGAATATATGATTAAATGAAAAAAGGGATATATTACTTCCTTTCGGAAGGATTCATAAAAAAGAAAACCCTATGAATTATTCCGGTGCGATGCAATAAATGAAGCACGTAGAACAAAAAGAAAAATTATAAGATTTAAGCAGTAATTATCACACATAATTTCCATATAATGAAAAAAAGAGAACATCAGCCCAGGTCTGGGCGTTTTCCGGATGATGCACTTATGCTGTGAAGTGGCAAGTTGCATTAAGGCTTATAGATGCGATGGCGGCAGGGTAAAAGATCATCATTTAGTGCTCCGAGCGAACCAAGGAACGATCCATAAACTGGCTGATGAAGAATTATCGAAAATTAATATAGAATTAATTATAAAAAAATTTCTTTTAAATAAGCTCAAACAAAATGAAACTTTAAATTTAACCATTTGATATAGAAGCATTTCATTGTCATGCCAACGCCTCATTTTCATTGATATAATTAACTAAAATTCTTTTCAGAAAACTATATTTTAATGACCATGCATCTCAAATTTATTGTCTTCATTGCATTCAATCTGATTGCTTTTGCAAATTGTATGCAAATCTATCAATATAAAACACCGCCGGTTTCCTTAAAGATTGGCAATGGATAGTCGATGGAATGGGACTGATACACGTCATCAACTTGGAACAGTACATGGAAATGACTGCAAACATATCATCTCTTGTTCAAAAGTACATTCCTCCAAGCAAAAACAAAGAATTCATTTTGCACCACATGCTGCAGATGCAAGAACGCTTCGATGAATTGACCAATGTAAAAAGAAGGTCGCCTAGATCAATCGATTGGATCGGATCGGCTTGGAAATGGGTTGCTGGAAGTCCTGATTCGACAGATTGGAATAATATACTAAGAAGTCAAGAGAATATCATCGTAAATAACAATAAACAATACAAGATTAACAAAGAGCTTCACCAGACGACGAACAAAGTTGTAAAAAAGATCAATGATATCATCACCAGAATAAACAATATTACGAGCGGTAAAGACTACACTTTAATGGAACAAAGTACCATCAATGAGGTCATTATCTTAAGGGAGGAAATAAATGAAATTGTCCGAGCTTGTCAACTCGCCAAGAGTGGAATTGTCAATACAAATCTGCTAGATCAATCGGAGATAAATAGAATAATTGACGACCTTGAAACGTCTCCTTATGGCAATGCTATAGAGCAGTGGAGTATGGAACGCCATCAATTTATACAAATGGTTCATTACTATTGTACATTCTGTCAATACCGAAACTTGCTTCTCATTAGAGCTACCATTAATGAAGGAAAGCAAATAGATCTGCCGTTCGAGAGGGTACTTATTAGTGAAGCTGAGACCTACGGTATCAAAGGTAACTGCATTTTAATAAGTAATTCAACAGTCTGCAAAAGAGCATTCGTAACTAAATTGGAAGAAGATGACTGCCTTAATCGCATTCTTAAAGGTGGATCGGCAAGATGTAAATACACACATACCCAAGAAGAAATTGTTGAGTTATTGAGCGACGATGTTATATACGTGACGAATTACAAGGGTTTGATAGAGTCAAATGGCAAAACTGAGTTTCTGAATGGCACCTATCTTCTGCAACTCCCCAATGAATCGGTAGTGATAAGGAATCATACTTTACTCAAGCAGTTCAACCACGAAGGTTCAAGCCCTACCGCCCGTATTGGCAAATATAACACATGACGACCTACTTCTAGACATCAAGTATGTCCATGAGGTAAGCAGTTATGTGCATTTAAGTATGTAGATCAATACTTATAATTATACTTATAATTACTTCTTAGAACCCAAAACAATATTTAGCGCCCTAATATATTTCTTTAAGCCGATATATGTAATCTTTAATACTATGTGCATTACAATTGTTGTCAAAGCTTGTCTTATTAATTGGCATTGTTGCTAAGTGCAAGAATTTGATGATGATTGGGAATTCAGAATTATTGATTGTATGATGCATAAGAAGGTTTAAATAATTGAATTGACCAATCATAATCGTCCACGCACGATCTATGTAATTTACAGGAATACATATTATATATATATATATATTGAATACGTATTATTTTTTGGATCATTCTCATTTTTACCATCGATGAATTCAAACCAAACTGTTCTGGTTTTAAGGTATGAAATAAAACCCACCCCGATCTAGTTTTTCTTTAATTACTATTCAAGTTAAGTACAGAAATGGAAGCACACCTAAAATCAATTTTCAAAAAAAAACCAAACAAAAAGCATTCTCCCCATAAAGGAGATGCTTTTTGAATATAAATATAAAATAACAAAAATGGAGCGTGTCCAGACGCCTTATGGGAAAAAAGTACGTTGTTTGGTGGAAAACACCAAATACATATACCTACCTGGTATATTCAACGAAACTCTAGACGATGATAGTATAGAAGAATTCCAGCGCAATACCTACTATCTTACTAAAGATAGAAAAGGTAGCAAAGGTAGCAGCAGCAATGAATATTACGAGCTGAATATACATGCAGCTGCAACAGGTAATTTTTGGTAAATAGTATTTTTATTTATTTTATTATTATTAAATCTAAATATTATTTTTTTGTTATCGTTCTAGCTCAAGATACACTAAAGAAACAATATGAATCTTAAATGTCGTCGTCGACGACACTGATAAAACGGAAGCCGAAATTATTTGTTGAATTTGAATTGAGAGTTGAAGTGGAAAATTTTCTAAACTATTATAGAGGATATATTCCGGGAGATCTCATCAGATATATGGAAAATTTCCTAGAAATCATACCTTTATATGGAGATTTGGAGTTAGTAGATTCATCAGTTCATGGTGTTCATTTTGAAAATTGTTTTAAATTGAAACAAATTACGGCTGATTCGAGTGTTATGTGTAATTGTAAATTATTTAGTCTACAAAAATATAGAATTGTTGCTAATATACATATGTTTTATAAGTATGTAGGTATATGATTAACACTAAAAATAAATAAATGTTTTGTTTTTAAATAATGTGGTTAACATTTTATACTGATACGAATACTTTTATACTAATACGAATACGAGTAGTATTAGGGATATTAATATATACCGCAGTAAATGAATTTTATTTATTAAATACTAGCAAAAAAATCACAGACTTTCGTAAACCGCCCTAATGTAGTTTAATTCATATTGTATTAACCCTCTAAGGAACACATTAAATGTTACGACTTCACTTCAACAAAAATAACATCCACCACGACTTCACTTTAAGCAAAACCGAACCCCCCACCACGACTTCACTTTAAGCAAAACCGAACCCCCCACCACTACTTCACTTTAAGCAAAACCGAACCCCCCACCACTACTTCACTTTAAGCAAAACCGAACCCCCCACCACGACTTCACTTTAAGCAAAACCGAACCCCCCACCACGACTTCACTTTAAGCAAAACCGAACACGCTGCCGCCTCATAACACAAAATATCATGGGTCGAATTTAACACCATCGACCGTTAAAGGGTTAAGGTATGCACATTTTTCCTTTGCACATTTCTATCTAGAAACCCCATATTCATACTACTGTCGTACTTTACGTTACAAATTTTCGTTGTTTTTTTAGGACCAAAAATGGAAAACTACAAGAAAAAACTATCCCAGCGACAGATAGAAGACTATATAAATGACAGTGAAGAGGATAATAATCATATAGAATTAGATTGGAACAGTGACAACTTTAATTATATACCTAGTAACAAGCAGAAGATATTCTTTTTGTATTCTGATATTCTGTCTGTAATGAAGCTCGTTCTAAACCACTTATGATTATGGACTATAATCGAACTAAGAAGGGAGCGGTAGACAATAGCGATAAACTTATAAGATAATACTCATGTAGCAGGCGAAATGAACTATGGCCATTTAGAATTTTTATGAATATGGTAGACATAGCTGCACTGAATTCATTTATCATCTTTATACAGAAGAACTCCGAATGGAATCTTTCAAACTCATCACGAAGAGAGAAATTTCTATTAGATCTTGGATAAAAATTAACTGAACCAAATATGAAAGAGCGTTTGCAAAACGAAGCTAAAACCATATCAAGTTTAAGACGTGCCTTGTCGGCTTGTGTGAAATTGAAGAAAATTTCAAAAATTTTATAACAAGAGATGAAAAATAAACGTGGTCGTTGCTTCTTGTGTCCTAGGAATAAAGATAAGAAGTCGAAAGTGAAATGTTTTATATGCTCTAACTTTGTTTGCAATGAACATAGAACTGAAGAAAAGAAAATAGTTTGTCAAAAACATGTTATGGATTCCAGTTATTCTGAATAAAGATTTAAGTGAAAACGATGAACTGAGGGATGATGCATTCAATTATTATATTTATTCACATTATAGACATTGAATTATTATAACTTTTTTATTTTTTATTTTTTTTTTTTGTTTTTTATTCATTAGAAAAGAATTGAATTCCTAAGTTTGTGTTCCTTAATAATAATTGTAAAAATAAAATGTTCTAAAATTAATTCGTTTTTATGTGATAATTAAAAATAAAGACTGAACATTAATAAAATAATATTTTTTTATTTTCAAAATAATATCAGTTTTTCTGAGAAACAAATATGATATTTTCGTCCCACCCACTATATCATGTTTCCTTAAAAACCATCAAATATGCTCTATTCATATTTGAACTCTACTATCTTAGAGCTTTTGTATGGTATATATAACTACATGTAGATACTTTATAATGTGCGCAAAATACTCATTTTAGTAGTAATATGAGTATTTTCTATCATACATTCGCAATCCACATCCTATAAAATATTCCCTGAGAAACAATAGAATGTTTGCTATATAAATTTAAATTTTGTTTCCTTAGAGCTTTTTAGGGATATATTGCGAGTTCAAGCAGGTATTCCCGAAATGCTCCTATAACGCCCTGAACATGTTGCATACCCGTGAAATATTCCCCTAGTTTCAACTCCTTGCAGCAAATCTCCTGAGAAAAGGATGAAGTCACTATTAACGGTTTTAGAACTTTCTTTCAATAGTGTTTTGATTTTTGTCTAAACATTTTCTTCGCAGCTATTCCAAATGGCTAATTTTAGGTTCGGAACATACTAGCATTTGTACGAGTGAGAATTCACCCCCAATGAATTTACTATAGCCGCTTCCCTGAGAAACAACTGAATATACTAATGACATTTTTGGAATGGTCTACCTATAACCCTTCAGTAGCAAGTCCTAGCAGGTCCTTTAAAAATAGTTCCTCTCCTGTCCCAAAAAATGACAATATTGAGAGGCCTACAACACTTAAAACGATGCAATATTATATTAGTATTGTTAAAGAATCACGATAGTAAAGTGTTTTCTTTATAAATTCAATAAAAAAATTTAATTATTTTGTTGCTTTGTTTAAAAAATTTGTATATTAAAAAATTAACTTTCTTAACAGTGATGTGGGACGTATTTAACTTCGAATTTATCTTCACACCCTCAAAGAAAGATGAACCAAAATGTTTACCAGAGCTGGGGCATCAGACAATATACATATATATGATTTATCTTTATATGTTGGCGATGGAACATGTCCGACATACGGACTTGGCATATCATCAGCAAATCAACATGAAAATTACAAACTATATTTTGATAATTGGTTCACCTCAATAAGGAATGGACATATTCGCAAGTGGCACCGTGCGGCATAGTAGAATGGCTAAATGCGAACTTCTTTCAGAAGCCGAACTAAAAAAACGTAGTAGAGGTTCGTCTGATATGAAATGCGAAGTAACTTATAACTTAACTGCAATCCGCTGGATTGATAACAAAGGTGTGCAGCTGTTTTCTACCTATATGTCTGACCAGCCATTGGGATCCTGTAAGCGTTGGTGTGGCAAAGAAAAAAAATTCATACATATTCCCCAATCAGCTATAGTTAACGACTATAATCAACACATGGGAGGAGTTGACTTATCCGACATTCTCATGGAGCTTTACAAAATTAATTATAGATCCAAAATTTTTTTTCATCAAAGAATTGTTTATAAGCAACGCCCCTTTTTTTCTTATGCTCTTTAGTTCAATCGTTCAACAGACTTAGGCAAGTGCAAGTTAGCTTGATGCTTATACATTTTTTTTAATTACAGTGTTTAATATAAATGGCAATGCATTTAAAAGATTTCTTAAAGTAAACAATTCTTTTCGAAATGTACAATGCCTTTTATTTCACCAAATATTTAAAAGGTATAGAGAAAATGTTATTAAGAAGCATTATGTTTCTTTCCACTCTGATAGACATAAATAAATATAATGACGAGGAAAAAAAGAGCTTTTTAACCGATTTAAGAAAATATTTTTACAAAAGCTGAGGGAATGGTTAGAACTGGAAGAAAACAATGAAAACAAAAAAGATTTAAATTTAAAAAGAGAAATTTCTAGCGTGGTAGCTCTAGATATTGTCAGGCAGGGTAGACCCTTTACTGATGGAATTTTTATTAAAGAATTACTAAATAAAATTCTTCTAAGACTTATGTAACTGTACACTAGTACAGTCAGTGCCTTTGTCTCGAAAAACTATTGCACGACGAACTGCGCAATTCGGGGCATCAGTAGAGATGGCTATTATAGAAAAACTTTGCATATGTGAATTTTTTTCTATTTGCTTGGATGAGAGCACTGACATAAACAACTTGTCTGAGCTGAGTGTTCGTTGCATGGATGAGTGTTCGTTGCATGGATGAAGAGTATAAAGTTTGTGAAACAATGTTTTCAATGGAAACTTTTTACGGCAGTGTTACGGGTAAATTGTTATATGATGTTGTAAATGACAAGCGTCTGTCAAATGTAGACACTACAAAATTTGATGGGGTATGCACTGATCGTGCACATGTAATGACCGGTAGGTATGAGGGATATATTGGCCAGTTAAGGAATCATGGTTTTGATATTAATTCTTTTCATTGTGTAATCCACCAGGCTGCTCTAGCTTCGAAATTTATTAGTGATTGTCCTACAATGAAAATCGCTGAAAATTGCGCACAGAAAGCTTGTAGCATTTCTAAAGACCAAAAATGCGTTATACGACGATTTAAAAAAGTTTACCGAGGTTCGGTGGTTAAGCAGAGGAATATGTCGTAAAAGATTATTTGATTTAAGAAAGGAAGTTCTAGAGTTTATGGAAATGGAAAAACTTGATAACAGCTTATCAGATCATCTCAAAAATGATCAGTTTATTACAGACTTAGCATTTTTGGTAGATATGACTGGCTTTCTTAATGATTTTAATTTAGAATTACAGGGTAAGGAAAATAATATATACGATTTGTCCAAAAAAATTTACAATTTCAAAACTAAATTATATTTGTTGTTATCACAAATTAAGTGAGGTGACTTCAAAGAATTTCCTTAAACTTCCCTAATTTTGAACAAGCACGAAAAGGTTGAAACCCTGAAATATGTTAATATTTTTGAAACCTTTTTTTCAATTTCGAAGATAGATTTGAGGATATAAATAACATAAAACCACTTCTGGAACTTTTTGAAAACCCTTTTAATGTTGATGTTACTAAATATGAATTCAAAATACAATCAGAACATGTAATATTACGAAGCGAGTTAAAAGCTTTTCCGGAAATAGACAGGTTATTATTTTGGAAAACTTTGGACGCCTTGGCTTATCCTGAACTCAATAAAAAAATCTTTAAAAATTCTTTAATTTTTTCCGACCACTTATGTGAAAAAATATTTTCGGACTTAAAATTCATTTTTAGTAAACAACGTAATAAAATTAGTTCCACGTCTTTGAAACATATACTGGGGGGTTACTCTCTATTGCGATGCGTAAGCTAGTTCGATGGGAAAGTAAATGCAATGCGTATAAATTTTGGTACTCTGTAACGTTTACGCAAACGCTTTCGCAAAATAAGATGAAAAGGTAGCAACACTGGCACCACATAATTCACAATAGCGAAGAATGACAAAATGAAATGTCAAAACTTGTAAACAAAAAATTGTTGTATAGCGCCTATTTTTGTGAAAAAATAGTGTAATTATTTGTATTTGTTCATTAAATAAAAATAAACTCCGATGGATTCTATAGCTTTATGGCTGGAAGACGAAAATGAACGTGTGGACCGAATTACTAGGAGAATATTAAGAGATACATCCGATATACTCTTTTTAAATGAACGCACGTAAGAAAAATAAATCGATTGTGGAAAATGTTTTAAAATAGTGTTTTTTTCAGCTTTGTACAAAATTCCCGACTAAACAAAGAAGCGTTTATTTATGTTTTGAACGCTATTCAGCCCGAGCTGAAAGCTCTACATTAAGAAAGCGCTACATTAAAATTGCTTGGGCAAGGTGGGTATCAACAGCAAATTGGGCAAGACCATCTTTTAGGGCTATCTCAGCAGTCAATGTGTCGTTGTTTGACAGAGATATGCGCTGTGATTGAGAGGGTGCTGTGTGCCAAATATATAAATTTTAATGCATCAGCCGAAGAGGAAAAAGAGACCAAACAACCATTTTACCGTACATGCGGCATTCCTGGTGTGATTGGAGCAGTGGATGGTACTCACATTCAAATGGTTAGACCACCTAAAATGGAGCATTTATATTTTAATAGAAAATTAAAACATAGTATGAACGCTATGGTGGTGAGTTCTTTTCTTTATTAATTTTGATTTTACTTTTATCTTGATTGTACTTTTTTAGATTTGTAATCACAAAATGTTGATAACATTTGTAGATTGCCGATACGGTGGTGCGTGCCATGACTCACATGTGTGGAGTCTTTCCAGCGTAAAACAAAAGCTAAAAGACCGTTTTGGAAGAGGAGAGAAGGGGTTTTGGCTTATTGGTACTTTATTTAAAAATATACATATATAAATATTCGAGTTTTCTAATTTTTTCTTATTTTTGATTTTGTAAAGGCGATTCGGGATACCCGTTGGAGCCTTGGCTATTAACACCATATAGAAACGCTACTGAGAATTCGGCCGAGGCATATTTTAATTACAAGTTCAGCAAAGGAAGGTCTATTATTGAAAGTTTTTGGGGTTTTAAAGGGAAGATTCCCGTGCCTGTTAGCAGCCAGAGAATTGCACTATGCGCCACAAAAAGTTGTTCAAATAATGAACGTTTGTTGTGCGTTACACAAAATATAATACATTACATATAAAATATAATACAATACATTAGTAAAGGCAACAAAACAGTAGCACTATATAAAAACGATTACAGAAGTAAAATGGAAGAACTTTTAGACGATAAAAGCACTTATCGAAAACTCAGGGAAAATCCTACAGCGAAACTACAAAAAAATAATTACAGAGTTATATAACAACAAACAAATTAACACATGGCAGAAAGAAAACCTAATTAGTACAGCGAAAACAGCTCTTAGAATATACGGCCTACCAAAAATACACAAAGCGGGGATGCCTCTCAGAGTGTCATCTCCACAAGTTCCGTGCTATAACCTTGCAAAACACATTGGGCAAATTTTAAGAAACATTGTATCAGAAGAATTTAATATAAAAAACTCCAGTCGCTTGAAACACCAACTAAAACATATCTCACTTCACAATGAAGAAATCCTGATATCACTTGAGGTTGTATCTCTATTTACAAACATTCCGATCAGCGTTGCCATTTGTCAAGTTTTCCCTTTTTTTGCAAGTTTTTTGAGATGCCAAAAAGTTTTAAATTTATAGGGTAAAAAAAACAAGTTTTTTTGAAAATACATAAAGATTTGTAAAGTTTTTTTTTTAATACATAATTTAACTATTGCAGTATATTGGATGAAAATATTAAGTGATGTTTGTATGCAATGAAACGATCTTATATTTTCTCACTCCCTTATTACTGCAATAGTGTCTCATTGTCTTTACTCCGTCTTAAGTACAACTATGCCGCTTTTACACATTGGCAATGTGTAACTAACTTTTGTGTGGTTGTGGTGAAAAAAACATTAAAAAATATGAACAAATATTTAATAAAAAATGGCAAGACCAATGAAATATTTACATTTCTAAATAAAAAATTATTTTTTTTATTAGCCTCAAGCAATGGAATTAAAAAACCCGCCACAGAAGTAGCAGATGCACCGGAGAATCCAACTTCTTCAACAAAAGCTAAGAAAAGGAAACTTGGTAACTACGTAAAATCGTGGGAAGACCATATTTTGCTCAAAGGATGGATAAAGAAAAACGAAAATAATTTCCCTTTTTGTAAATTGTGTAATTGCCAAATAAAAGCACAAGCCCGCATAGTAGACTTAAAAGCGCACGCAAAAACGTCTAAACATATTGAAAATGCAAAAGCCATTGAAGTTCACGCAGGAAGCCATTCTTTATTTAGCAAAACAAGCAAATTTAGTGAAAAAGTGACGAATGTTGAGTTGCATTTAGCCGCATTCTGTGCAGAGCACAACGTTCCATTTTCGGCAATGGACCACCTTGTTTCTTTGCTAAAAAATACCATAGACGATTCAGAGCTCCTAAAAAAAACATCTTGCGCAAGAACAAAAACCACGGCATTAGTTAATAATGTCATCGTTTTTATATTTTTAAATAAAATGAATTCCAAATACATTTTAGTGTTTTCTTTTAAAATTTAGGTACTTTTGTAGAAAAAAAGTTTTTTTTTGGAAAAAAAGTTTTTTTTTCAGATATAAGAAGTTTTTTTAAAAAAATATATGGTAACGCTGATTTCGATCAACAAAGCAATCAACATAATAATAAAAAATGGGAAAAAACAGAAAAACACAAATATACCAAAATCAACATTCATAAAAATACTTCGGTTTTATTTTATTTATGACAATGACATTTACAGTCAAATTTTTGGTATGCCAATGGGCAACCCTCTTTCGCCGACCATTGCCGACAGAATATTAGACGATCTTCTTGCTGAATCCCTCACCAAAAATAATAGAATTAAAATTAAATACATAACAAAATATGTAGATGACATTTTTGCCATAGTTAAAGTAGATGAAAAGGAAAAAAAGTTGACAACTTTAAACCTTTCGGTACGAGTGGTACGCATATGTACCACTAAACTTCAAACATCTCCAAAAGTTGTAGTATTCATATTATTTGGTTTCAAAGTGTACCACTCCGTTTTATAAAGGATTGTTATTGTTGTAAAACGGTACTTTTTTAAATATCATTGCAAGCACGTGCTCAGTTCATAGATTTTCCTGGGGGCAAATTACGGCATTCGATATCGATCGAAATTTCAATACAATTCAAGAAAATTTTGTTTGAAATTTCGTTCGATATCGAATGCCGTAATTTGCCCCCTGGTATCACCCATTCTACAGCTCACTCTTCTTTTAGATATTTTCAGAGTGAAACTGATAACGACAGAGACAGTGATTTCGATTAAAGTAAAGTAACATTGCAACAATAAATGTGTCTATATACAGCCATGTCACAAAGTGACGATTTTGCAAACGAATGGAAAAAAACTGGGCAGATTGGAAGGCAATTGTGAAGAAAAAGATGTACCACAATAAAAGAGAAAATAAAAAAACTGGTGGTGGTGAATATAATCAGTAAGTTCTGACTGAACTTGAAGAGAGTATGGGCAGAATTTGTGGCTTTTATAAGAGTGTAGACGGGATCACTTGTGGAAAAACCTTTGGCGAATCCGATGTTGAACAATGTATGAATATGCTTTGCGATTCTAATAATGAAGAAACTATTTGTGAAAACTCAAGTGGAAAATCAGAGCCCGATAAAGAGAATGAAGACATCGATCATCGAACAGAATCTATGCGCAAACAAAGCAAGCTCTGGCACCTCAGCGCATTCAAAAAGATCCAGACCAACTTTCCCACATTCTCCTGATCCTAAAAGATCCAGAAGTAAAACTGCACGCTTCACAGATCCAGATAGAGAAAGAAATGGTAACAAAGAGACTTATCTTCAGTAGGCTTGGACAGTTTAATATGAGCACCGTCTATGCATCCAATTACACCGGGTAACTGACAATTTGTAAAGAAGTGCAATTTTGAGTTCATCTTCTCTTCAGGCATCATTTTCAATTTTATCCAATGTGGACATATGTATTTTGCTCTCGAGAGCATTCGTAAGCCTCCATAAAATAGTTGAAACTGTGCTTCTTCCCATACTCAAGTTTAAGTCCTTGCCTATGACAGCTTGGTACGCTCCTGTAGCAAGAAAACGAATAGTTGCTGCCAATTGAATAATTGGCGGTATACTACAGCTTTTCAAGAAAGGATGAATTTCTTCCAGTACCATTATAAATGCTTGTTTATTCAGACGATAAAAGTTTATAAAACTAAAAAAATATTATTAAGCAAACATGAAATGGATACATTTACTTACACTCCACTTGGCTAGGACAAAAGATCTGACGCATCTCTAAAACTTCTGCGATTTAATTTGATTGCTAAATGCAACTTTCTGTCTTCTTCCACCACAGCAACAATTGAAACATCAGGCATACTTTTCTTATGTTTTTTATTTATTTTTTTTTTTATTTCAATTTTTTGGTTTTAGGTTGTTTGGTTACGTTCTTTTAATTTGTCTGGAGACGGACCGTATTGTCGGCGCCGGTTGCTGAACCGGCTGTTTTGATTTCAATGTTACCACATTTTTAACATAAATAATACGATTTGAATTTTTCCCGTTTTCATAAAAACATACGAGAGCTGAAGAAGCAAAAGTAAAACGTTAGGATTTGAAAATACGAATTCAAATCAATTTCGTACAAAACCTGCGACATGGCTGATAATATAGTTATTATCATAAGTTGTTACTTTTCTTCTGCTCAGTAAGTATTTTCAATGCCATTTATAAAATTTATTATAAAACACACTAAATTATGCATCGCAAATTGTTTGTTCACCAAATTTTCTACAACATTGTTTATACCTGGGTATTTACCCATTTTTACCCAATTAACCTATTTTACTGGGTATTTACCAGTTGGGTATTTACCCTCTTCCCATCTCTACTCATAGAGCATATTATCGAAGGTATTCCTCTGACACTCAACTTCGGGTACAAGCCAGCTTTCAATGTTACACCAACAAAACAAAGCATAAAAAAATTGTCGCCTGCAGGTGAAAAGTGAGCAAGTAAATCCAGCGAAGGTCAACTCATTTCGATGCTTCAATTGTAATTCGCTTGGAAATTTCGCTGCGGATTGCCAAAAGCCAAAAAGACTGATGGGAGCACGCATGATCGGGTTTCTAATTGCACGGAAAGGAAAACAAGTTTACAACTTTTTGAAGATAATGAATATGTAAGATATTATAAGTTTAAAATATAAATTTTCTTTAGAATGATTAATAGATTCCGGCTGCGCAATTAGTTTTGTAAGGAAGACAATTTTTTTGAGACATGTTGATTTGAATAATCATTTACGTTGTAATGATGATGTTTTTGGGAATAAATAGATCTCGATTAGATATTCATGGTAAATTGAAATGGTTTGTTGACATTGGGGATAGGGTTGTGGATTTGGAGATACTTGTCGTTTCTGATGTAATAACGTCACGCGAGTGTGTTCTGGGAATGGATTTCTTGAGTATGGCTGCCTTTATGCTAGTGTCATGTGATAGGAAAAGGGATGGGGATTGTGACCAAAAAAAAAAAAAAAAACTACAAACTGGTGCACAACATTGTTATTGATGGAAAGGATACACTTCCTAAGGGTGTTAAAAAAAAGAATACACTAACTAAATTAAAACAGGGAAGAGTTCTTGAAATGCTGCATTTGCCATTGCACATTTTTGACGATAAAGATTAAAAAAAAATTATTGAGCCGTACGAGGAAGAGTTTGAAATTACTTTAAACTCAAAAAACATTTCAAATATTCCTGCTGTCTCTAGCCAAGAAATAAAGAAAGCCATAGCCAAGATAGTAGAAAACAAAATAATTTGTTTAAAAATGGATGTCGCCAGTCGGCAGGATAAACACATTTTGGGAGCAAAAATACAGTATATACGCGATTTTAAAATTTGTATAAACACCATAGGTAAGTTTAAACTCATAAAAATTAATTTTACTACTTTTTTTAACCATACATAAATTTTACTCACATAGGCATAATTCAACTAAATAATAAACTCACTGCTCAATATTTGAAAGAAGAAATAATGAAATGCCTTGACGAATATAATATCAACATAAAACAAATTTATTCCAATACCACCGATAATAGCGCTAACGTAGTCAAAGTTTCAAAGCTGCTACAAGAATTAAAGGATAATAATTTAGCGACGAAGGAAGATTGCGAATATGTTGGCATATGACGCAATGGAGACCCAGCTATCATCAGTGTTTTTAGTGGTTCGTGGTGCAGCACATACGATACAACTGGCAGCATATGATGTTATTAGGACTTTGGAGACAGAAATCAGCTATATAAGAGATGTTTCAAAAAAGATGAGAAATATCTTAAAGAGTGGAAGTCAAGCCTCCTACCATGTCTAGATAATGTAACTAGATGGAATTCTACGTATGACATGGTTATTTCTATATTAAATCTAAAAGAATATATTAATGAGCTCGATAACTCTACAAATATATATGTTAATTAGGTATTTGTAGAAAGTTTTGCTACTGCATTTAAGCCGTTGGTTGAGTGCACAAAACATATGCAAAAAGAGCAATATATTATTGGAGATTTTTATCCCGACATATACATAAAGCAATGACAACGAGAAAACGTAAGCTTCTTGAAAACGACGCCTTCGTCGCAGCATTGTATTTAGATCCTCGCTTTAATTTTCAAGGAACTCCCCTACTTACGGATGACCAAAAAGAAACTGCATTAGTATATTTTAATTTTTAAGCTTCAAAAGAAATTTACATATAATTTTTTTCAGGATCACTTAATAAAGACATGAAATTATTGATCATATATCGCAAGACAAAAATGACAATATCTCATTTTCCGAAAATTCATGCTTACTTGATAATACTCCATGTACGTCTAATGCCGCACACTCCAAATTAGCACAACGTATTCCTAAGTACACCTCATTTCACAGCATCAAATCAAAATTATCATATAAAAACAGAACTTCAAATGGAACCGTTAGAAACTAATGTATTGGAGCATTCATTGGAAAAAATTTTCTCGACACAATGTAATATTAGGTCGGCTTGGCGAAGCAGTACTTGCCGCACCTGCCACACAAGTTTCTGTAGAACGTGCATTTAGTGCACTTGCTACAGTACTAACCAAGTTAAGATCCACGCTCTCAAAGAAGTCTCTTTCTAATATGTTAATAACAAAATTAAAATTTGACTTGCTCAACTGTTCAGGCCTTAAAATTTGCCCCCCTGGGGGCAAATTACGGCATTCGATATCGATCGAAATTTCAAACAAAATTCTCTTGAATTGTATTGAAATTTCGATCGATATCGAATGCCGTAATTTGCCCCCAGGTAAATTTTAGCCGCATAGAGAAATTCATATTCTTTTTGTGAACTGTTTTTGTTTTGTTTTATTTTATTTCTTTGGTTATTCGTTATTTATTAAACTATGTATTAAAATTTTTTTTAAATAAATTTGGTTGAAATAATTGCTGTATTTTTTTATGTGTACATATAAAAAAATGCAATAATATTGTTAACGTAAAGTGATGAATGGAAATTTTGAAGCCTCACTAATCATTAGTGATAATTATTGATTTAGGTATAACTATCTGCAATTCCCACAATTAGTATTAGCCACAATTTAATGTCAGCAGGCAAGTATTTTTTTTATGGAAATATCCAGTACAATTAAAGCAACAACAAAGGAATACACAGCAACTAGACGTTGCAAACCAGAAATTTTGCTAACTTCATGCCTGGTTTTCATTCTGCATAATGCTGTTAATAAATATAGAAACACACTCGAATCTATCTATCGTTAATGTATCTATTTTTTTAGCGTACACGTACGCGTACCCGAACTTAAAGTATACATAGGTACACTTCAACACGTACGGAGTTAAGGTCAGGTAGATAATAAACACGAAAACTCTTTCAGCTGATAACATGTAGTCAAAGAAAATAATATTAGAAATAAGAAATGTTGTAAACAAAGATAATAAACATAATATGTAAACAAAGTAATTACAGTAAAGATATGAATATGTAAACAATATAATTAAAGTAAAGATATGAATATGTAAACAAAGTACATATGTTGACGCCACGACACGTGTCTCTCTTTTGTGTAAATTAGCCGGCCAACACTGTAGTTTTTGGCCGGCGTCAATTGCTTCTGGGCCTTGGAGATGCTAAAAACTATCTTTTTTTCTGATTGGACTCTTGTGGATTAAGGACGCTATCACATTGCTACCGCCAAATATAAAAGTTTTATACTACAAATTTCAAGAGAAAAAAAAACAAGAATAAAGACAACAAAAAAAACCATCACCAGCTTTGACTATTCTTTTCAACCAACGCCAATGGAATTCACCACCAAAGGAATCCAGCACTCAAACAAAGTAATTAAAGTAAAGATATGATTGTTTGAAGCATAATAACCATAATATGTAAACAAAGTAATTAAAGTAAAAACCATAATAAGTAAACTCAGTTCATAAGTAAAACTAAGTAAACGCAGTCCATAAGTAAAACTCAGCAAGTGCAGTTCATAAGTAAAACTTAGTAAACGCAGTCCATAAGTAAAACTCAGCAAGTGCAGTTCATAAGTAAAACTCAGTAAGTTCAGTTCATAAGAGTTCATAAGTAAAACTCATTAGTTAATAAGAAAATATAATAAAGAAAGACGCATCGCGTCGGAGAAAAAATTTATATATTTTTTAATAATAACTAAAGTGAAAACTTTAATTACGGTTCAAGTGTGTTCGAATCGAACAATACGTGAACTGTACATGTCTGTGTACGCAACCAAACTTTCGGCGCCATAAGAATTTTACAGCCAGTTTACCGATGTCGAAAGAAAGAGTTCATTCGCAATCTAAGCGAAAGAAAGTTGATTTGGGTTTATGTAACTTATCTCTATGCGAAAATCCACTCGAACGACAACTCGAATGATAACGTAAGTGTTTTCATACAAAATTGCGTTTATCTATTTCGAAGCTGTTGTCAACAATGCGAACGTAAATGTCATATTCAGTCACTTGCTATTTTGCTTTCGAGTTGTATGTATGTATTAGAAAAAAAGTGTTTGTTAAAAACAAAACAAAAATTGTAAACATCAAAATGGACAGCAAGATGTAAGTAAAATCAATATATGTACATGCAATAAAAAAAGGAATAAATATATTAAAATTAGTTTGAAAAAATCAACAAATCAGCAGCTTCAGAAGTTTGCGGAGTTCATGGAGGAGAATCCGGTGTTAGCCAGAGGAGCACCTGTGTTTGGAGCCAACAAGTTCTCAACGGAGGAGAAATGAGCAACTATTTGCGAAAACCTTAACTCCAACGGACCTCCAACTCGTACAATTTCTGAGTGGAAAAAGGTAAGTAAACACACGTGTGTACATACATACATATGTATGTATATGTACAATTTGTATGGTTATTGTAGCTGTTATGTTTTATTTACAGACTTGGGCTGATTTGAAGTCCAGAAAAACAACCGTCACAGAAGCTACAAGTCAGTCCAACGAAAAATGCCTTTAAACGTCGGGAAAATGATAGCGACGACGACATGCAGCCTGCTTGCTCCTCAGTTAAAAACGGAAATCAGCAGTCGATGAACAGTTGACTCTCATTCGCCGTCAGCTTCGGGTAGCTGAAAAACATGCAGCAGCAAGCACAGAGCAGGCGAATGCCATGAAAAGATTGGCTGCTGCTGCTGAATTGCAAGCAGAATCGGCAAAAAGACAAGCTGATGCCGCTGAAACTCAAGAGCCTTGTATGAAGGCATTAGTGACTATCTCTGAACGAATAGAGAGAAAAATTTGAGACTATTTTTTAGTATAAGAAATTATGTAATTTATATTTAATTGTCTATGTATATTTAGGATTTTTAACTATTTTTAGGATTGAAGACTGGCCATTGCTATTTATGTATGCTTAGGATTTTTAACGATGTATTTTGTTTTTGAATTACATACATACATACTTGTTATTTTTGTGCTTAATTTTATTTATTACTTAGTTTTTTGGTTATTATTTTCTTATGTTTTTGATTTTTGAATTATTTTGTTTGGTAGTTATTATTTTTTATATTTTTGGTTTTTGAATTATTTTGTTTTTTAATTTTGTTAAATTTTTTAATATGTAAATAAATTCTTTTGAAAGAAAAACTATGATTCTTAAATGTTTTTTTTTTCTTGTGTAATTAGAATACCCACTTAGATATTGCAATAATTTGTGCGATTCCGTATAAACGGATTAATTTCAAGGAGGAAAAAAACATTAAACTGAACTCCGAGATTTAAAATCTTTAAAATCAATATGAGGATTTTACTTTTTTAAAATACTCCAAATCATATTTACCAATGGTGATGAAGAAATAAGCTATTTGCTGTTGTTGTACTTATAATAATAATTAAAAATATAATAACAATTAAATAAATGAAATGAAAATCAAAAATATAAAAAATAACTAAAAACAAAATAAATTAAAAAAGTAAAATATAAGAAAAATAAAAAATAATACTAAAATTGACCAAAAATCTAAAATAATAATTACAAAAGTAAAATAAACCAAAAATCTAAAATAATAATTACAAAACGAAACAAATCAAAAATCTAAAATAATATTTACAGAACAAAATCAACCAAAAATTTAAAATAATAATAATTAGAAAACAAAATAAATAAAAAAATAAAAAATATAGCAAAAATTATAGTTAAACTACAAATTTATTGCTAAATTTCTTCTTATTGCTGCTGCTCCCTCTGCTTCCAATTCTTCAACTTCATCGATTGCAATTTTTTTATTTTGTATTTACTAATTTTGTTTGTATTGACAGCTGGTCAATACAGGTAGGTAGGGTTGCGTTTATCTTCAAACAATTAAGTAGTATTTTTTGTACTTTTTGAAAAAATCGCTGCAAAATATCTAAATTTATGATTTGACACTACTTTTATATAATAATACGTAAGAGCCTACAATTAGCATACGTAAGTCCATGCGAACGAAAGATAGTGAGATAGGTAAACCCAAATTGATTCGAAAGTGAGTGACTTGTTTTCTTTCGCATGCATTTTCTTTCTGATGGTCATCGGTAAACTGGCTGTTAAAGTCACACATAATTGTAATGAAAATAAAAATATGTGTTGGTTGCTTTTGAACAGAACATTGTGTGTGTGATGTGTGTATTTTCTGAACACTGGGTGGCAGTGAATATCAGGGTGTGTTTCACCACACGTTGGTATTGATAGTGACATTGAATATTCAATATATTTTGTACGCGTAACGGCGTATTTTTTTGCGATGTTATTTATGTGTTACAATATTTTCGTTGTTCTTTTTGCAGTTGGTTCATATTGCGTTTTCTTATTGGTAATTGTTAATTATTTATGTTGTAACAAAAAGTGAAATTGTAACTAAAAGTGCAATGTCTCGCCGAGAGTATGTTACAAACGCAGAATTGCAAAACATCATCGATAACTGGAGCGATGATGAAGATGACCATCAGGTTGAGAAAGCCTCAGCAGTTGAAACTGTAATTTGCTTGCCTTCTGAAAATACTGCTGGTGATTCCGATTGTGAAACACTTGGCGATGATCAAATTGCAACAAATATTACTTGCGATGAAAACACGTTGTCCGAAGTAGCAGGTATTATATTTCGTTGTCTTCCTTTTGTTGTGTTTTGTTGGTTATTTGTGTGTTTATAGGCACAATTGAAGTTATTTGGTCCGGAGATTGAAGTTCAACAGGAAGAATCACAGCCAAGAATGTCAAAAGAAGTACCCAAAAATGTACATCGTCCGGTAGCTGATTTCAAGCCGATACGGAAAAAAACTAAGCGAACTGCTTATGATAATCAACCTGTTTATGCGCCATTGATAAAAGAAAAACAAGAGCCACTAATCCAAACTTTAAGCCAAAAAACGCCATTTCAATTATTTCAATTATTCTTTGATGATGAAATAATTACTTTACTTGTACAAGAAACAAATCGATATGCTGCCCAAAATAATATCAGCAAAATATGCTACAAATATCTGATGCAACGTTTCATGGGAATTCTTTTATTTTCCGGGTATCACACAATATCCCACAGCTTAGATCCAGCATTCGGCATTCCAATGATTCGCCAAACAATGCCGCGAGTTAAGTTGTACAAGTATATAAGTTAATAATTAACATATTTAATTTAATAAAGTTCAATTCCCCCTGTCGCAATTCATTTGCTGACACATCTCCGCTTGTCCCAAATTTAATTATTTACCTTTGTTACAATATTTAATATTTAATTAAAGTGCTGACGACATGTCTGCATTAAATGCACCTCAATTAGGTCACGTTGTACTGAATGTGATGATTGCTGTTCGATAGTTAATATTAAGTAGTTAGTAAGAAAGTAAAGTTAGTAATTAAGAAAAAGTCCGATTAAGAAGACATAGTCTTCCGGCAATAATAAAGGCATAAAAGAATACATAGTCTTCTCCTCTTTAAGAAAACCAAAAAATAACAAATATTTTTGTAAGTTATAGGTTGATTATTTAAATTTTATCTTTTAAGGAAGATACTCGTAACCTTGAATTGAATCAACTTAACACTTAATTTAAACAGATTAGTTTATCATACTTAGTACAGATAAGAATAAAAATTTTTCTGTAACAAAGGATATTACTAAAAATAAATATAAACATAAGTTATACACAGATTAAAACAATCTCGCATCTAAACAAATAAAAATAATATATGATAAGAATAAAATATCTACACAAGGTAATTTAAGAAATAAACAGCTCGTAAACAACAAAATGTCAAAACGCACATCAAACACACCGGCCAAAACCGGCAGAGGACACGGGTCCTACAGCAAAAAACTGAAAGAGTACATAGTGTCAGGTGTCTCCGGTCACGAGGATTTGGACACAGTATTAGAAGAAATTCAGCAGAGAGACTCCATGATTACTGACGAGTACATTCCGGAAAGTGACGAGAATCAGAAACCAACTGTCACCGGAAAATCCGATGAAATTCCTGATGAAACCCTAACGGAGGGAGCAGCAGCTCTAACTTTAGCAGACATTCCATCTGGCTCCAAAAGAAAGGGTCCTGACACGTCTACATGTAAAGCAGCTACTTCATATGACATCCCCAAAGGAGGATTTGTCCCAAGCGACTTATTCGTGGGATTTATTTTACACATGAAAGACTTAGATCCTCAAGAATGGAAAAATATCTCCGTTATTGATGAAGGGGAGAATTGGTCTCTAAAACTTCCAAACAACACACCTTCCATTGAAGCGAAACGCCCTAAGGCCTCTTGTCGAGAAACCAGCAAGGATGGCCAAGGCGAAGCAGAAGTAAAGGACATCACTGGAAATAATGTGGGTTACATCAAGCGTTTATGTGAAGGGGTAGCCTGTAAATCCAGACGTGTGGGGTCTAAATCGTTCCTGTTGTCTGTCAAGTCTTTGAAGTTATCACTCCAATGCATTGTAGATAAATATACCGGAAAGGAGGAGTTTCCGAATTTCCGGGAATTTATTAAGGATATTGTGAAGGAGACACCCAAGTTGGTGTCATTCTTAAACCTGTATATTATCCCTGATTAAAATCTATTATTATTGAATTTGACAAAAGTTAAACTTCTTAGTTATATTAGACATTTCCCCTGAGTTCTTGATTTTTATCTTTAACAATTGGATTATCAACCAAAAAATTGATGGGTCCAACAAGTTCTGGAAAGTATATACAAACTATGAATTTAGATAGGAAGTATGTATGCCTTGGTGATGATATACTTTCTGGAATCTAATAAGGATCTTCATATGAAAAAAAAAAAAAAAAAAAAAAAAAACATATTGACGAGTAACTAATCCTTATCAATATTTATTTACCCTAAAATAAAATACGACCTTTCCTAATGTAAGCAAGATAATTGTTAATACATACATTAATTGGTTTTTATTTATTTTAAGTTCAGTGAACTTCTGCATACGTTTTTCTTTTTGTTTTGGTTCATTGAATTGCGCACCTTTTTATTTAGTTTAGTTGAAACTTAATACATAATTTTTGTTCTTTGGTTTATTTATAATTGAAACTTGATACTTAATGTTATTGTTCTTCGGCTGTAATTTTAATTAAGTTCGCTTATTCATGTATTTTGGAAGTTTCATTGACATTAAACTTAAAATTTATTTGGTTCAACATACTATTAGCAAAGTAAGCATTATCCGTATTGTAAGACTAGTATATAAGTTGGAATTAATCACAAATAAAATCACTCTTAATTTTGAAAGCAATCAAGGTCTTTGAATTTAAGAGAAGGCAACACAGTTCAAGTGCTGTTGTTGCAAAACACACTTTAGGTTCAATAAGTTCAAGTGCTTTATTGAACGGACAGATCAAATTAGCCAGGAATTTGCCCATATTACAAAATACGTTACTCGGTTGGATTATTGCTGGAAAAATTGGGGAATATCAATCAACTACTGCAACATGTGGAATGTGTGTGGAGAATGAAACAACCTTAGAAGAAGACATCGCTCAACTATGGGAGCTAGAAAAGTTTAAGACGGTAGACAAAACTTTGTCAGTGTCAGAAAGACAGTGTGAAAATCATTTTGCGCAGAACCATAGCATTGATAAAAATGGAAGGTTTATCGTAAAAATCCCATTTTGCGATAGTACCGATGCATTAGGTGAGTCGCATGGAACAGCTCTTAATCGCTTCCTATCACTGGAGCGTCGACTTTCAAAGGTACCAGAAGTCAAAACACAGTACATACAATTTATGGATGAATACGAGCAATTGGGCCACATGACACAAATAGATATAAAGTCTCTTGACAAACCAAACTACTTAATTCCACACCACAGTGTATTGCGGCCTGATAACTTAACGACAAAATTACGAGTAGTCTTTGATGCGTCCACAAAAACTTCTTCGGGCTTGGCACTAAATGACTTGATGTACACCGGTCCGAACATCCATAGCGAGCTGTTTCCAATATTGTTTCGCTTCCGACTACCACGCTTCGTATTTACAACAGATATTGAGAAAATGTATCGTCAGATGCTCATACACCCAGAAGATTATTATCTGGCGACGTGACGCAGCTACTCCAGTCAAATATTATCAACTTAACACCATCACTTACGGTACTCGATCAGCACCATATTTAGCCAAAAAGATAGCAAAAGACAACATGGCTCAGTACCCATATGGAAACCAATTTTTGCTTAAAAATTTCTATATGGACGATGGAATTGGCGGGGATGATGATTTAAATGTTACACTAAGAATTCAGCAAGAGCTAAAACACATATTACAGAAACATGGTCTTAATCTACAAAAATGGAATGCCAATCACCCGAAATTACTCCAAAGTGTTGCAGAGAAGGAACATGAAGTCAATATTAATTTTGACGGTATGGAGGATAAAAAAGTAAAAACATTAGGCTTAACATGGATGCCAAAAGATGACAAGTTTAGTGTGAAGGTACATCCAGGAGGCTCTTCGATCCCTTGGGGATACTGGCACCAGTGGTAGTCACCGCCAAAAAATATTTATTCAGGAGCTTTGGCAAACAAAATTGGAGTGGGATGAAGCATTACCAGAAAATCTCCACAAAAGAAAAACGTATGCAGAAGTTTACTGAACTTAAAATAAATTAAAACCAATTAATGTATGTATTAACAATAATAAAAATAAAGTATTCCTTTGTTTTTACACAGAATTTAAGATCAGTTTTGTTAAAACAATCTTTAAGAACCAAAACAAAACTTATCATACCTGCCTAGACTAAGAAAACTATTGATAAGAGATGTTGTTACCTTTAGTATTTAAGAGAGATATTTTTTAATTATTGGACAGTTTGGAATTAGCATGTGTACTAAGACATTCTCACTAGAATTAACCCATATCATCCTAGTGTTCCATTTTTGGAACGGTTACTTTTAATATATATATATATTTTTACGTGAACACAGTCGCAATTATTTTTGTACAGTGGTAACACTGAATTGGTCAGCTATAAAAATCAAGTTCCGTTATTTATTATTCAGTGCGAAATTTATGTTTTGTTAAGTGTTGTTTGCTGAAGATTTTTGTAAAAAAATGTCTCGTCGCAAAATGTAAGTTGTTTTGTGAATGTTTATGATATAAACTAATATGTTGCTTGAATTACATAAATTATTAGTTTTCTAAAAGATAGTTATAAAATAAAACCAAAATTGAAGTTCTTCGTGTTTTGTTAAAAAAAAAATGCACCGTTCCATTATTGGAACAGTAGGACAATATACATATGTAGAATGAAGTACAAATTTACTCAGTAGAAGAACTTGTGTGCACTAATTTCGCTCAATTATTTTAACGTTTTTGTTGTAGATTATCTGTAAATGAAATTATTTCGCAACTAGAAGAAGACGACGATTTACTTTCTGCTGATATATATATAACACCTCCGGAAAATTATGATAAGAGTGATGAAGACAGTGGTGATGAGGAGTCTTCTAATATCAATAATTTGTCGAGACACCAGCTGTTGGCGGAGGCAGAAGTACGGGCGACATTATCAAGCCAGAGTGGAATAAATGTAGTTGAATACATCTCAAATGACTTACGTATAGATGACACTAACAAAGCAACTTGTTCGTCCGTGGTGATTCCGCCTCCACAAAAGAAAAGATGCCCAATTACAAGAAAATGGAAACGTACAGATATACCTGAAAAGCTCTGAAACTGAAAAAAATGCTATTCAAAAGGGAAATCACAATTTTAGAGTTACTGTTGAAGAAATCAAGCGTTTTATTGGCATTTTGTTGTTATCAGGCTATAATAGTGTTGCGAGGTATCGAATGTACTGGGAGCAAAGTGTCGATTGCAATTTTCAGGGTGTCGCTTCTGCTATGCCAAGAAATAGATTTGAGGACCTGCTGCGCTATTTTCACGTTGCGGACAATAATAATTTGGATCCACATGATAGATTTGCCAAAGTTCGCCCTTTGTGGAACTTATGCAATGAAAGATGGCTAAAATACTACCCCGGTGATAAAAACCTAAGCATTGATGAGTCTATGATTCCATATTATGGAAAACATGGCGCAAAACAACATATTCATGGAAAGCCCATTAGATTCGGTTATAAGACTTGGTCCATGTGTACTCGTCTGGGTTATATGATTTATGGAGAGCTTTATCAAGGAGCAAGCACTGGAAATACCCACCCAGAACTAGGTGTTGGTGGCTCTGTAGTTCTAGACCTCATATCAAAACTACCACATGGAAGTTACAGTTTCTACATGGATAATTATTTTACTTCTTTACGTTTACTGGATGAAATAAAAAAATTAGGGCACGATGCAACAGGAACTGTCAGAGCAAACAGAGTAGAAAAAGCACCTTTGAAAGATCCGAAAGATATGAAAAAGGCACCGAGAGGATCATACGACCAGTGCACAGACAGTTTGTCGGATATTACTCTTGTCCGATACAATGATAACAATATTGTTACTGTTGCATCAACCCAATGTGGTGTGGAGCCAATCGGAAAAGTCAAACGCTATTGCGACAAGCAACACAAGTTTGTTGATCAGCCTCGGTGTATTGTGAACTATAATAGGTACATGGGTGGAGTGGATCGATTAGATCAAAATGTAGGGTGCTACCGAATTGCAATTCGTTTGAAAAGATGGTACTGGCAGCTACTTATGTTTCCAATTAATGTAGGTATAAACAACGCTTTCCAACTATATCAATTATCTCCGCTTGCGCAAACTGATTCGTATGATTTTTTATCGTTTACAAGATACATTGTAAAAACATATCTTCTGACAAAATCCTTACCTGCTACCTCGGCTTCCGCTACCAATAATCTTATTCCTAGATCTTCTCTAGCAGTCATCAAAAGGGTTTCTACTAGTATAAGATTTGATGGTAAAATGCATCATATTATAAAAAATTATAAACAAAGCCGCTGTGCAATGTGCCATAAGAATACCACAATGAAATGTGAAAAATGCAATGTTTCCTTGCACCAAAAATGTTCTCCAAGTTTCCATAATAAGTAAAATTATTATTTTTATTTTTTTTTGTTATTTTCATTAATTTTGTATAACTGTTATTGTTAGCGCCACCGTCTAATCGCTACAATGTATTACTAATTATCGGTAATCGTTATTGCACTTTAGTTGTTACTTATCGCTTAACTCGCATTTCTAAATTTGTATTTTTTACTTAAGTATTTCCACGCGGTATTTAAAAAGTTCATTTTTGCTCGTATAAAAGACCAGTTCGGGATAAGAATAGAAGAGACTGTACTAATAACCTAAAGAAGTGTAGCTCTTGGTTTCCATACGAAAAAGTTAGTAATTTTTTGTAAAACTATTTTTTTAAATTACATAAAATTTGTGAATTTATTAATGTGAATTTCAGGAATTTTAACGTTTAAGTACAAGAAATAAATGATTGAATTTTTCTAAAAAATCTTGTGCTTTTCGTTTACAATCTACAATTGGATACCCGGAGCTTGGGCTCTTCTCCCAACATCTTTAAAATTCTTTTTCTGGCGTTTACAACTTTTTGTGGAAATACCCAAATTGGACCAATAAGAACAACACCATTTGGCCGAAATCACCGTAAGTCCTAATAAAAATGGATGCAAATTCTTCTTCCCTACAGGGTCAACCACCAATCTACCACCAAATAAATGAATCAACAACAAGTTCTTCAGCAAACTGTAATAAATGTAACAAACCAACCGACAACATTGATGCCATCAAATGCCTCAAATGTTGTCTCACATTTCATTTGGTTTGTGCAAACGTCGGTAACAACCAACAAAATACATCATGGCTTTGCAGAAACTGTTCTAAGCAAAATAAAAGGGCGGTTGGTTCCACTGCCTCCAATCGTAGCGGTACATCAATGTCATCAAATTCCCGCAGACAAGCTTTAGAACTCCAGCGCCTACAAGAAGAAACACAACTCGAAAGAGAATATATAAGAAAGAAATATCAAATTCTCGAGCACGTAGAGGATGACTGCGACGACTCACGCACAATCAACAGCTCTGTCCATGAGTGGTTGAACAGTCAACTTAATCTTTTCCAACCTAACCCCGCCCAACAGCCTACATCCATACGGGAAACAAGTGCCATCAATGAAGAAACTCAACCCGCAGGTAATGAAGTACCCTGTTCTTCAATTCCTCAATCAGCTTTATCAACAAGCTTATCCAACCCATCCAATTCAATAAACACACACCCAATTGTAAGTACAAATCTCGTTTACACACCAGCAAACCAGCCTTTATTTACAACTACCACTTTCAACAAAGATTTAAAATCTTTTATTAACAACACAAGTAATTATTTACATTCGACTACTGCCAATATACAAAATGTTCAAAAAAGCAATGCAAATGTTGAAATTCCCTCAATTACACCTCCTCAATCTCAGTTTGCCAGCATCGATCCAAGGCCATCCGTATACCCAATGCCTAATGCACATCAAGCAACTTCGTATAATTTTGCGAGTATCGATCCTACATTTTCTTTACAAGCGACATCCACAACACAAGCAGCAGTCCCACCTGATTTTACAAATATAAATTCTATGCGTCCCACTCATCCATCATCTGCAACCCAACCAGTACCTCCAACTAGTGTTGCTAATATTGACCAATTTTCCGTGCATCCATCGTTTGATTTCCAGCCAAGCACCAACAGCGATCGGAGGCTTACCCAGCAACAAATAAATGCTCGACAATCAGTACCTAAGGAACTGCCAATATTTAGCGGGACGCCTGAAGAGTGGCCTTTATTTAGTTCTACATACGATTGGTCTACATCAGTATGTGGTTTAACTGACGCGGAAAACCTTTTGCGGCTTCAAAGGTCACTGCGTGGAGAAGCATTACGGTCAGTACAACATATATTAATCCATCCTCATGGCGTACCATGTGCCATTGCAACTCTAAAATTACTCTACGGCCAACCAGAAAAAATATTAAACTCCCTAAAAAACAAAATAAAATCAATGCCTGCTCTCAATATAAATAAATTAAATACAATTACCTCATTTGCAGTTGAAGTAAAAGGACTTGAGACAACAATAAGGGCCTGTGGGTTGCTGGACGAGCTAAATAATTCCTCTTTACTGCAAGAATTGGTTATGAAAATGCCTTCTTATTTTCAGCTTAACTGGGGTGAACAAAAAACAAAACTGATAAAAAACAACCGAAAAATAAGTTTGTCAGATTTCTCCAATTGGATTTTCGAAGTCGGCGTCTCAGCAAGCAGCATAAATATAGAGAATAACAGCCACACAACATCATCAGCAGAGCAGAATTCTCGTAGAACAAGGAATGCATTTATTAATGCTCACGAATTAAAAAGAAAAAGAGACTGCGTAATATGTTCTGCCAACTGCAGCAGTGTTGAAAAGTGTGAAAGATTTTTGGCAGCTGATAGAAACGAAAAGTGGAATCTGATAAGAAAACATAATTTGTGTAAACAATGTTTGAAACGTCATAATGGAATTTGTAATGGTAGAATTGTGTGTGCAAAAGAAGGCTGCAATATAAAACACAACACTTTACTACACAGGTCAGATGATGAAAAGGTAACAACAAAATCAGATGGAAATAAAAACAAAATAGATGAAAATAGAAATGATACAACTAATTTACACACAGCGCACAGTGGTATTGGTTGCAACGAAGTTTTATTTAAAGTTATGCCAATTGTTATTTATGGGAAAAATAACCAAACCGTTTCAACCTTTGCTTTTATAGACGAGGGCTCGTCAATAAGTTTGATTAATGAACAAATAATAAATAAATTAAATTTAACGGGTGACCCACAACCCTTATGTCTAAGGTGGACGGGAAATATGGCTCGAAATGAAGCAGATTCACAAGTGGTTTCAATGCAAATCTCTGGTAGCAACATAATTAAATTTTCTATTCATGCTCGTACGGTAAAACAGTTATCATTGCCTAGTCAGAGTTTGGACTATGATATGCTGAGTGAAAGATTCCCTCACCTAAGGGGCTTACCCATAGATAGCTTTAAAAATGCGGTCCCAGATTTACTTATAGGCTTAAATAATTTAAAGTTATGTGTACCCACAAAGGTAAGGGAAGGAAACAAAAATGAGCCTGTTGCCATATGTACACGTCTAGGTTGGCTTTTGTGTGGAAATTCAAATATCGGTCAAAAATCTTCAAATCAGTATAATTTTCATTCTTGTGCATGTGAACGGGAAAACGATAAGAAACTTACTGATTTACTTAAACAGTTTTACTCCCTAGAAACGATTGGTATAGGTAATAAAATTCAGGCGTTTAGTAAAGATGATCAAAGAGCAATGGATATACTGGAGAAGTATACCAGTCAGCGAAGTGATGGTCACTACGAGGTAGCATTGTTGTGGCGATATGATCATATTAAACTGCCAAAAAGCTACGATATGGCCAAGAAAAGGTTACTTTGCCTTGAGAAAACTTTAAGGAAGAATAAAGATTTGTTTGATACTTTTGAAAAAACTATTAACGAGTATTTGGAGAAAAAATATATTAGAAGAGTAGACCCCAACAACACGAATAACCAAAACGTTTGGTATTTACCAATTTTTGCTGTGTTTAACAAAAATAAACCGAATAAAACCAGAATTGTGTGGGATGCGGCCGCGAAAGTTAATGGTGTTTCACTAAACTCTATGTTACTTAAAGGGCCTGATTTGCTTTCTTCCCTTCCATCCATACTTTTTCGTTTTCGGCAAAAACATGTCGCAGTGTGTGGTGATATAGAACAAATGTTCCACCAAATTCATATTCGTAATGAAGATTGCCATGCGCAGCGTTTTTTATGGCGTGGCTGCGATGAATCGAAAGAACCGGAGGTGTACGTGATGGAGGTTATGGTATTTGGGGCCTCATGTGCACCGTGTATTTCACAATATGTGAAGAATTTAAATGCATCAAAGTTTGAAACCAAATACCCTTCAGCAGCATATGCTATAAAATATAACCACTATGTGGACGATTTTCTTGCCTCAACAGATACATGCGAGGAAGCCATAAATTTAGCACGGGAGGTGCGGTTTATTCATAGTCAAGGTGGTTTTAACATACGCAATTGGTGCTCAAATAATCGTGCCGTTTTGAAGGCTCTCAATTCTGATATACCGTTAAATAATGTTTGTATTAATATGGGAGCCGACTCAGAAACAGAGAAAATTCTCGGCGTGTTTTGGATTCCAACCGATGATGTCATTACGTTCAAGCTTTCATCAAATATCTTAAATAGTGAACTTTTTCTTGGGATTAAAGAACCGACAAAACGTGAAGTCTTGAAAATATTGATGAGCATTTATGATCCCTTAGGACTTGTGGGAAATTTTCTTATGCATTTAAAAATTGTTTTGCAGGAGATTTGGAGGAGTGGTGTCGAGTGGGATGAGCCAATTTTAGTAGAACATTCGGCAAAATGGAAAAACTGGCTGACCCTTTTACCGTCTTTGAATTACGTAAATATACCCCGATGTTATCTACAAACGATGAAAAGCTACAATTGTCAAGATGTGCAATTGCATATTTTTGTAGACGCGAGTGAAAGTGGTTACGCCGCTGTAGCGTACTTTAGGGTTACAGATGGTGAAAATGTTGTTGTTTCTCTAATAGGATCGAAAACTAGGGTAGCACCACTGAAAGTAGTTTCCATCCCTCGACTAGAATTGATGGCGGCCGTTATTGGCGCTCGTTTTGCAAATTTTATAGTTCAAAGTCACACTATTAACATTAATAGAAAAGTTTTCTGGTCAGATTCGCGCACAGTTTTGAGTTGGATACGATCAGATCATAGGAGGTACCATCAGTTTGTTGCTGTCAGAGTCAGTGAAATTTTGGATACCACAGATATGAATGAGTGGTTTTGGATATCAACAAAAACGAATGTGGCTGATGAAGCGACAAAGTTTTCACGAGCTCCTGATTTATCAACTACAAGTCGCTGGTTTAACGGCCCAGCATTTTTGAAATTGCCAGAGCATAAATGGCCAAATAAGGTTGAAGATTTAACCACAACAGATATTGAGTTAAAACAATGTAATTTGGCTATACAAAATGTAGAACCATTTATAAATATTGAACGATTTTCTCGTTGGATGAGGGCGTTAAGAGCTGTAGCTTTTGTTGTTCGATTTATTTATCAACTAAAAAATAAGGCTGAAAAAACAGGTGGTGTGGAGTTATCTCAAGAGGAACTGCGTAAAGCCGAAATAATTTTGATAAAAGAAACACAGAAACTAGCATTTTACAATGAAATTGAATGCATTTTGCAAAATAAGAAATTGCCAAAATCTCATTTTATGTACAAACTGTCTCCTTACTTAGACAACGAAGGTGTTCTACGGGTGGGTGGACGTATTGATTTTGCCAACGTTCCCGATGAACTAAAGCATCCAGCTATTTTGCCAAAATATAGCCGCATAACAACCCTCATAATATGGCACTACCATAACATTTATGTTCACAGTTGCCATGAAACCGTTGTGAATGAAATACGTCAACGCTACTACATTCCAAGATCAAGAGTTGTATGTAAGTCTGCTATAAAGCAGTGTCAAACTTGTAAGATAAGAAATGCTTCGCCAGTGTCTCCTCAAATGGCCAACTTGCCACAAGCCCGCCTTGGTGCATATTACGCACCTTTTACATTCACAGGTGTAGATTACTTTGGCCCTATGTTTGTCACCGTAAATCGCCATAAGGAAAAGAGATATGGAGCGCTGTTTACGTGTTTGACAATAAGAGCCGTTCATATCGAAATTGTCCACTCGCTCAACACCAGCTCGTGTATTATGGCCGTTCGAAAATTCATATCACGCCGTGGGCAGCCGAGGGAGTTTTACAGTGACAATGGCACGAACTTTGTAGGTGCTGACAGGGAGTTGCGTGTAGCACTCAGTGAAGTCGATAAGGACGAATTAGTTCGAAACTTTACGAACAACAATACGAAGTGGAATTTTAATCCGCCTTCAGCCCCCCATATGGGAGGGGCGTGGGAACGACTAGTTCGTTCCGTTAAGACTGTTTTTTACAAAATCAAAACAGAAAGATTTCCTAACGATGAAACACTGCAAAGCATTATGGCCGAGGTTGAAAATATCATCAACTCACGCCCTCTAACGTATGTTCCAGTAGAAAGTGAAAACGATGAAGCCATCACACCAAACCATTTCTTGGTAGGCAATTCTAATGGCTTAAAGCCTCTTGCCTCCTATGATGATGACGGTATTTTTTTTGAAAGAAAGTTGGTTATGTTCACAGCAGTACGCCCAAAAGTTTTGGAAGAGATGGATAGCTGAGTATCTGCCTACATTGACTTGCAGAAGTAAGTGGTGCGAAAAGGTTAGACCCCTTGCAGTTGGAGATTTGGTGGTGGTAGTTGACCCAGCGAATCCAAGAAATGTTTGGCCAAGGGGAAGAATTATCGAAGTCACCATGTCCGAGGATGGTCAAGTCCGAAAAGCGAAAGTCATGACGAAATGTGGTATAATGGAGAGACCAGTTGTTAAATTGGCGCTCTTAGACGTAACTGGAAGACAGGAGTAAGCCTTCAATACATTTCGCCTTACTGTGGGGGGGTGTTAGCGCCACCGTCTAATCGCTACAATGTATTACTAATTATCGGTAATCGTTATTGCACTTTAGTTGTTACTTATCGCTTAACTCGCATTTCTAAATTTGTATTTTTTACTTAAGTATTTCCACGCGGTATTTAAAAAGTTCATTTTTGCTCGTATAAAAGACCAGTTCGGGATAAGAATAGAAGAGACTGTACTAATAACCTAAAGAAGTGTAGCTCTTGGTTTCCATACGAAAAAGTTAGTAATTTTTTGTAAAACTATTTTTTTAAATTACATAAAATTTGTGAATTTATTAATGTGAATTTCAGGAATTTTAACGTTTAAGTACAAGAAATAAATGATTGAATTTTTCTAAAAAATCTTGTGCTTTTCGTTTACAATCTACAATTGGATACCCGGAGCTTGGGCTCTTCTCCCAACAGTTATAATAAAAAAGTTAATACTTTGAATTCTATATCATTTTGAATAAATATTTCTAAATAAAAACCATTTTATGTCTTAATATATAAGTAAAGTTGATAAATAGGTACAGTGGCAAATAATCCTACTGTTCCATTTTTGGAACGGTACTAAAACTTAAAAACGAGAAGCTGAAATTTTTTTTCCATAAAATTTATTGTTGACGAAGGTGTTAATATAACATCTTACAATTTTTATCAAAATCCCATGACTAGAAGCTTGCTTGGGATGATATGGGTTAAGAAAAAATTAATAAAAATTGAGCGCTCGTCGTTCAGTAAAAAATATTTTGTTTTTTTTTTAATTCTATAATAATGAATAGAAAATTAGCTCGCACAATATGTTCACAAAATTGAAATCGAACTTTCATAACAATGATGATTTTGATATTTCTGATAAGTTACCGAAAGTTCGTCCATTGTTTGACACGCTTAATAAGCGTTACATACAGTTCGGTGTTTTTGCGAAGCATTTAGCGATTGACGAGACAATGGTGCCCTACTTTGGACGACATTCAGCGAAAATGTACATAAATGGAAAACCGATCCATTATCGGATATAAACTGTGGGGCGCTTTGCTCGAACAATGGCTACATGTTTCAGTTTATACCATATTCTGGTGCATCCAGTATTTACGATAAGAGTTTGGGACTTGGCGCATCTGCCATAATGGAATTATTGTCACATAGCGAGCATCCAATACAGCACACTGTCCACTTTGACAATTTTTTTACTTCCCATTAATTGCTATGCTTGTTAAAAGAGAGAGGCTTCTGCGCAACTGGCACTATTCGAACCCATCGTATGGCCGGTGCTCCTTTAAAGACTGGGAAAAAAATGAAAAAGCACGATATCGACTATACATACGATACACGAAATGACATTATGGTAATTCGCTGGATGGATCGCAACCAATTACGACGCAATCGTTCCAATGATAACACTACAGCGATATAGCAAGGAGATAAAGAAAAAAATTGGTGTTCAACAGCCACTTGTCTTCGACAACTATAATAAGCATATGGGCGGCGTGGATTTACACGATAATGGCGTTGGAAATTACCGTATCGGTATTCGTGGCAAAAAGCGGTGGTGGCCACTCTGGGTTCAATGTTTGGACAGCGCTGTAATAAATGCTTGGAAATTGCATTGTTTCGTATCAGTTTCGAAAAAGAGGAAGCCTATATCCCAGCTTGACTTAAAAAATTCGGTGAACAAATCTCTGCTGCTTGCGTCGGAGGAAGCAATGGACGTAATGGAACCATCCTAGAGCGAAGTTTCAGACACTGATTATAGGCAATTACACCCCATCCTCCCATGGCTGCCGGCCTGGAATTGGATGCCATATCCCAGCAGAAGACTGACGCTGAAACAGTTTCAATGCTACAGACACCCACCAGCACCCACACACCGCTGGAACAGCTGACTGCAACCCCAGCACGTGTCGACGTAGAATACGCAGGAAAACATCCCCAAATAGAGGAATCATCAAGTGCTACTGTGGATGGCTCTCCACGACTGGAGTTAATCCAGAAAATGAGGAAAATGGAAGAGGACGCGATCTCCCAGTGCAAGGCGGTGATAAACAATATGCAGCAGGCGTTCAACCGGTATAAAAATATTAGCAATGACGTCAAAGTCGGTATATCCAAAATGTCTGAATTGCTGGATGTCGCGTTAAGTTACTGGTGCACTTGGAAGACGGCAGATAAGGAGTGGCTGCTATCAAAGCAGAAGAAGAAGACTGCAACCAAGCAACTGGTGAATGTTCTCACTCCGGCGGGAAACACGAAACGCGCAGCTACCAGCCCGACTGCCCCCGTAAGCTCTAAGAAAGCCAGAGGAAAAGAGCCCAACGAGAACAGTACAGAATGTCTTGGAGATAAGGAAGGAAACTGGCAGACCGTTTCTAAGAAAGGCAGTAGGAATCTAGTAAAAGAAACCCCAGCTAGGACTAAAAGGAAAAGTAGGACACGACTACAGCGCATAAAGCCTGAAGCGGTTATAATCAAACCCACAGGGAGTCACAGCTACTCGGAAGTGCTGAGGAATCTGCGTAGCAAAATACCGACTGACGACCAAGTCAAAGTAAGATCTGTCAGGAAGACGAAAACCGGAGCTATCCTTTTAGAGCTGGAGAAAGGTGAAAAAGTCAGGCCAGAGTTCGTTCAGCAACTGAAGAGCACTATACAGGAAACAGCATCAATTGCTGAGCTGAAGCCGAGAACAACAATAGAGATAAGGGATCTTGATTTTCTGACACAAGGAGAAGAAGTAGAAGCAGCAGTTCGCAAGCTACTACCCCCATTGATCTTGTTGCAATAGAGCGTAAGAAGATATGGACGATGAAACATGGAATCGAAACAGCCCAAAGGGAGGAAGCCAGTATCAGACAAGAGACTCTTCAAACATGGCAGACAAGATGGAATAACGATACTACAGGCAGATGGACGGCGAGACTTATTCCCCAAATCTCTAAGTGGATAGGCAGAAAGCACGGCGAAGTAAATTATTACCTGACCCAGATGCTGACAGGTCACGGATATTACAGGAAATATTTGTACAGAATGGGGAAATGTAATACACCGTACTGTCTCTACGAAGACGAAGAGACAGAGGATAATGCCGAGTATACATTTTTTAGTTGCTCTCGCTGGTATGAAAGCAGAAGGGATCTAGAGAGCTGTGTCGGACCATTTACAATAGAGTGTATTGTAGATAGAATACTGGAGACCGAGTCAAACTGGCGAGCGGTATCAAAATACTGTGAGCACATCCTGAAAACAAAGAAACCAGATCTGGATGCAGCGGCCCAGCAGGAATAATATCAGAGATCTCACCATCAGGATACAGCAAGCGACACTATAGAACCAGTCGTAAGTCAGCAGTGGGCACCCGGACGCGGGTATGAAATAGAGAGTGGCTAATGCCAACCAGGGATCCACCTCGAAGTAATGCGAACGTAGTCCCGAGGTGGAAACACATCCCGAAGAGTTTCGGGGTTGGTTTTTTGTCGGTATTCCCACTTGTGGGCGAGTCCGACATATCCCGTGGATGACGACCCATGGGAATGCGTAAATGCATTTTCCAATCCCTGCCCGAAAAAAAATTATAGGCAACAAAACCTGCCGAGGGTAGTCGGCTTACACGTTCCTTTAAAAACCACTAATCGTCACCGTTGCATTGTATGCACATCAAAAGCTACTATATTCAAGTATGAGACGTGCAACGTCAACCAACACTCAGAGAATTGCTTCAAATTGTTTCACGAATTTTATTTAGAACGACGTGCCACACGCTCAAACAAAAAATTAAAAATTTAATAATTCTAAGTGTACTTTTTTTTCTAAATAAATACATACTTAAAACTAAAAATATTGTTTTTTATAACGTGTGTTTAATTTATCTCGTGTGTAACTTTGAAAACTCAGGTTGAAACAGAACTTGCTACTATGTATAAGTTAACGCTGCACTTGTTAACAGCATGAAAAAATAACCAAACGAATATTTTGCTGACTACATGTCTACCAAATTTAAGCGTTATTGCAAAACAACTGATCCAGTTACCCAAAATTCCAGGAAAGAAGTCAGGCGATGTTTGTTATGAGAAAATAATAATTTTAATATAAAGAATATTTAGTTTGGCATTTAATGAGGAAACTCCGAAGAAATAATTTTTTTTAAATAAAAAATCTCGTAGAGATTTAATTTATACTTACATAAATACGTACCACAAACAACATAACAAACTAAAAAAAAAATTACAGAAGAAAATATTTCAAAACCCTTTATAGTACCAGAGAAACTATCCGAAGCAAAAAAATTTCCTCGGCAAATGTTAAAAATGATACAGTAAGACGTTTCTAAAATTTTTATAAAAAAATTCCAAAGTCTAAATTTCCGGTAAGAAACCGGCTAAAGCTAATTTTTAAGTATTTGTGTTTGAGTACGTAATTCTCTGAATTCCTTGCTTATATGTATAGGACTATGAGGTAAATGTATTATATATTCTTCAAAGCTAATGTACAGGTATGTGTGCTTGTGCCATTCTGTAGTTTGTTCATTTGTATCGGATCATGAAGTAAATGCTTTCTGTGTTTGTCCTTTTCCTTTATGTTGTTTAACATTAAAATGGCGTACCCTGCAGAAATTATTGGAGTACATGATCCGTTCTAAAGTAATTAATATCAAAAAAATAAAAAAGTCTTTGCAGCTGGCATATATTTTGGAAAACAAAAGCCATATGATGTAAACGAATTTTTGGAAAAATTTATAGAAGAAATTTCTAATTTTCAAAAGAATAGTCTAAAAATTGGCGCAAAAGAAAGCTTTTAAAATACGGGCCGTAATTTGTGATGCACCCGCAGTCATTGGTTTGTGGCATTGCTCATCACTCGTCATCTAATGGATGCTCAAAGTGTACCCAAACTGCGAAAAAATATGCAATGTTTTATCTTATAGCACAGAAATTGCGTACGTTATTAGTGATAAGGACTCTTCTAACAGAAGGTATAAAAATCAGCACGAATTAAGGTTTCTTAATACTAAAACGCCTTTGTAGAAGATAGTTTTAAATATTGTCAGCCAAATTCCCCTAGATCTATGCACGTTATTGATTTGGGTGATATTAGAAAAATGTTGAAAAAAAAACTTATGGAAAATAAATTAATTGAACGTAGTTCGAATTTGGAAAAGGTAAACATATCAACTTTATTTTGTTTCTCTAAAGAAAAATATGACGAGTGATTTTACAAGATTGCTTCGACGTTTAGACAAAGTTACCAATTGGAAAGCGACCGAGTTTCGCAATTCCTATTATACCGCAGGTGTATTCTATGAATACAATTGTTATGTTTGCAATTATTTTTTTTATTCATAATAAAACATTCATATGCGTTTAATTTGTTTGATATTACTTGTTTTTGTTTATCATAGCTTTTAATAAATGAAAAAACAAATTAGACGAAAAATTTTATGATTTTATGATTTTGGGGTGCTCCGAGAAATTTAACCAAAGGATAGTTTTCAAAGTAGTCTCTTGTGGTGTTCCATGCAGTATTCACATCAGAGTAATTTCAAAACTAGTCCTTTGTTTATATTCCGCGGGGTAATAGTATAAAATCGGTTCCAAAATAGTTTTCTGTGGTAATCCATGGAGTAGTGACATGAAGCAATTTCAAGACTAACCCTGTGTTAATAATTTGCGGAGTAGTTACTTGGACTAGTTTCTGGATTACTCTGACGTAATGTTTTTTTTTTGGATTACTTGTTTCTTTCCTAGAACATTGTAATTTAAAATGGAGCATGTTTTTCCCATATATTTGGATTACTTTTGGACTAGTCCTGGTCCCTTGTGGAGTACTCTTTACACGCGTGTAAGGAGTAGTCTCGATTTCTGCAGGGTACTTAATGCACTAACACAAGAGTAAATTAATGCTAATTGTTAAGTTATATTTTTATAGTTTCTAAGCTTCTTTTTGTAAAATGACTCGACAGTAATAAAATAAGTTTGGAACCAATAGCTTCTAATAATGGCGTCCTATCAGGATTGTGATAAAATTGTAAAAGGCTTGAACGTCCTCTAGCAAACTCAGATTCTAAATCATTATTTTTTCTATTATATGGAACATATAAGCCCTCGTTTAATGATTGATTTTTTTTAACAAATATGTATATTTTAAAATTTTAGTATCTATTTACATACATACATACATATGTATGTAGAAATTTATGATTTACTTATTTACTTATTTGACCTGAATATGAGTATTTTTTAAATTTTTTGTTTTATATAAAAAAATAATTTAAATTAAACTATCTGTTATATGTTTCATTTTAAATGAGGAAAAAACTTTGGTCCAATAGTACAAATTTTTCAACATTACGAAGAGGCCTGACTGTACTCGAATATCAAAAGAAAAAAAAACCGGAAACAAGTGACAGTGCTGGAGTCTAATAGTTATGATAGCCCCTTGTTAAATATTAATATAAAACGTACAAACACATAAACATAAGTACACATCAAACTAAACCGATAAACTACGAAATGGAATTCATTTTATTTTAATGACCTATAGAACCATTCAACTTCCCAGAATGCTTGACTCTTGCATTTCATGGGTGGTCTCATTAATATATGTATGTAGATCAATTAATTACGAACTGCACTTCAATCATTTTATTTATAATAATAGGAAATCAATACCAAATAGGACAACTAAAGGTAAGAATTTTTTAGTTTACTTTAAATTTTTGTATTTAAATATACAAATTTTTTAAATAAAATTATTCGTATTCTTCGAATCAAAGATAAAACTCGTGTTTTATTAAATAGTGAAACTAAAACTGGCGACAAGGATGTGATTGGGATATCAATTCCAATAAGTGAACACTATATAATATAATTTTTTTTATTTAAAAACTAAACATTTTTAATGTCGATGGAATACGAGGAAAGTTGTATGATGCAGAAGATTTTAAAATCAATGCACTTACAAAAGTAAATGGGAATACCCCAAGAACAGTAAAATTTAATACCCAGAGAACCGATAAGGTTACCAATGAAAACTTTTGTGTATACAATATCCAGGAGGAAGAGATTCCTGAAACTCCAGTCCTGGAACAGATACGAACTAATCACCTAAATAGTGAGGAAAAAGAAAAACTGCTACATATAATAAAACGATTTAAAAAGGTGTTCTATTCAGAGAACACTGATTTAACATTTACAAATTCAATCAAGCATGAAATTAGGACAATAAATAATATTCCAATTGCTACAAAGACTTACAGATATCCTTACATCCATAAGGCAGAAGTAAGCAAGCAAATTAAGGAAATGTTAGACAATGGTATAATCAGACCAAGCCATTCACCATATTCAGCACCAGTCTGGATTGTGCCGAAGAAATCGGACGACAGCGGCACAAAAAAATGGAGAATGGTTATAGACTATCGCAAACTAAATGAAGCCACTATCGATGATAAATACCCGATTCCTAACATCGATGAAATCTTAGAGAAATTAGGAAGATGCCAATACTTCACGACCCTTGATCTCGCGAAGGCGGACATTACGAATTCCTTCGAATGCCGTTCGGACTTAAAACGGCACCAGCCACTTTTCAAAGGCTTATGAATGTTTTAGGAGATTTTATTAATAAAATCTGTCTTGTTTACCTTGACGATATCATAATATTTTCAACCTCACTTCAGGAGCATTTGGAATCACTTACAAAAATATTTAACCGCTTAATAGAAGTGAACCTAAAAGTCCAGCTAGATAAAAGCGAATTTTTGAAACGCGAAACAAACTTTTTGGGACATGTAGTGACTGATTCAGGTATAAAACCAAACCCAGATAAAATTATATGTATTCAGGAGTTTCCTCTACCAACTACTCAGAAGCAAATCAAACAGTTTTTAGGCCTCGCAGGCTATTAAAGGAAATTCATCAAAGATTATTCTAGGATCGCAAGACCAATGACAAGGTACTTAAACAAGGATGCTAAAATTAATATTGATGATTTAGAATATAAAGAAAGTTTTGATACACTGAAGAAACTATTGGCAAGCTCCCCTATACTAGCATACCTGGATTTTAATAAAACATTTGTATTGCAAACCGATGCAAGCAATTTTGCGCTTGGGGCAGTACTTGCTCAAGATGGACACCCCATATGTTAGGCGAGTCGAGCATTAAACGACCACGAACAAAACTACAGCACAATTGAAAAAGAGTTACGAGCTTTTGTGTGGGCTACGCAACACTTACGGCCGTATCTTTTTGGTAGCAGATTTGTTATTGAGACCGATCATAGACCTCTTACTTGGCTCTTTTCTATAAAAGAACCTAATTTCTAAATTAGTCAGATGGAGACGATTGTTCAGTTGTTCAGTTCTATTTTGTGTGCTTTATAATCGTACAATTCCTGGATGCAAAGTCTTTAACGTTCAGTAGCATTTGGGGACTGCGAAACATAAAAAGTTCGCTGAAAAGAGTCAAACAAATTGTTCATAATCATTGTTGACAAGTTACTCAAATAATCCCAGTATGAACCTATTTAGTATGGATTTATGCAAAACGTTTTTAGCAGCAAATATTCCTTTGCACAAAATTAATAATCCGGATGTAAAAGTGTTTTTGAAAAAGTACACAAAACATTTTGCAAAAGAAATATGTGCCTACGCTTTACGAAACTTATATTAAGGAATTGGAAATTAAAGGTTTTAATTTACAAAAAAAAATTGGATTTCTTTAGATGAAACAACTGACAGTGAAAAGCGTATGGTTGCAATATTTGTATTTGGAATTTTGGATGAGACATAAAAAGAAAAATCTTATCTCCTTTATTTAGCACATGTTGAAAGAGCTAATAGTAGCTCTATGGCTGCAGATAGTTTGCAATTATTATGGCCGTAAAGTAAGTAGATATGTATGTATGTTTAAAATCGTTATCAAATTCGCGTTTTAAAATATTTTTGATTTAAACAGATATTGAATATAAAAACGTTGTTGAACCGAGCTCAACCCTCGTAATCTTTTTTATTCAAGTATTTTTATTATATGTATATAATATTTCTTCCCTCTTTTGTATTTTTCTCTTATACTCATGAAGAGTTTTTTCTTTTGATTTGTGTTCAAGACCTTAGTTTTTTTTTTTAGTTCGTTTATAGTTAGTCAGTCGGTAGATTTAAGCAGTGACAAGAAGATGCGAATAAATTGCTACGTTCAAGAGGAACAACTTGAAGTTGTTTTTTTTTATTAATTGGACATCTACACGATTCAACATTTTGTTCCTTCGACCAAGTTCGAGGAAAGCCTAGAATTGGATTGAATTGGTGACAAACCGTTCACTTAAATTTTCACAACAGCAGAATACACATTGTCGGTTGGGCTCCTTCAGCCACTTCAAATTAGCACGCACACAAGTGGTCATTGCGCAGGTACATCAACTTAAAAGGCAGACGCAAGGTCTAGGAGATCTGGAATCATTTGTCTCATTAACAACCAGGGCGTCCAAGGAGGTCAAAGCCTCAGGACAGGAAAAAATGGGTATGTACTGTATGATTTGGGCCCTCTTAAATGGTGTTTTAATTTCTAAAAAAAAATTGTGAGAAACTAAATACTTTAACTATTGTCAAGATTAAGTAAAATTATTTTATAATATTTCATGATATAAAAAAATTAAAAATATGGCAGATGCACTAAATGAAAGAATATGCAACGAAATAAAAAAAAACCGCGAATGAAAATATAAACAACAGATCACAACCGTCATTTGCGCAAGTATTAAAGAATAATGACTTAAGAAAAAAAGCGTTGCCAGAAATAAAAAATTCAGTTCCATTAATTGTAAAGTCAAAAAAGAAGCAAAATGGGGATTTAACAAAAAAAGACTTAAATAGAGTTGATCTGGATAACCTAAATATATCAAATATTGTTACCAAAAATAATGAAACAACATTGAAATAGAAAATACTACGGAAAGAGATAAAGCAAGAAATATCATTAAAGAAAAATTATGTGATGAATACGAAATTAAAATTCCAAATTCGGTTTACCCAAATGTGTTAATAACGGGTATTAATTTTGAATATGATAATGATCGACTAGTTAGATTAATAAAAAAACAAAATCAGTGCCTAAATAATACTAAATTAAAATTAGTCAAGCAATATGAAGTGAAGAAAAATAATAAAAGCTATTACAATGCGATAATGGAAGTTGAACCAAATGCATTCGCTAACATTTTGGCAAAAGAAAGAATAAACATAGGATGGGAACGATGTAAAGTATATGATGGTATTAGTGTAATGCGATGTTTTAAATGTAAGGGTTTTAACCATAAAGCAATAAATTGCATAAATAATGAAATTTGTATTAAATATCATGGCCAACACAGACTTTCAGAATGCAGTGCCAGCCCAATAAGTAAATGTATAAACTGTATACGTGCTAATAAAGATTTTAGCTTAGTTCTGAATGAGAATCATGACACGTTGAGTAAATTATGTCCAGCTTACCAAAATAGATTGGAGGAAAAGAAAAGAAAAATTGGGTATTAGCAAATACAGAGTGATGGCAGTGTGCAATTAACAACAAGATGTAGAAAACGTAATAACAGATTGATAAAATGTATATATGGTAATATAAGTAGTATTTTGGCTAACAAAGAAGAACTGGAGAGAACAATTGAACTTCAACAAGCAAATATAATACTGTGTTCTGAAACATGTGCAACATCCAACATTGAAGATGCCGAGATTAGCATTCCTATATTTAACATTGTTCGTTGTGATTCACATTCTTGACATAGGGGTGGTGCAATAATATATATACACAAATCAATTCAATATAATGTAATCTGTAACAAAAGCTTTAATCAGAATATGTGGTGCATTATAATTAAATTAGAAAACTTTCAAACGAAATGGAAGATTTGGGTGTTATACCATTCACCAAATATCAGCAATTCAGAATTCATTACGTATTTAAGAAGTACGATAGGACTTATTTCGAAAACTGTGATAATAACTTGATAATTGGAGATTTTAACATTAATATAAATAATGATACATATTATAGTACCGAGTTATGCAATATTTTTTCGTCTATGGCTATGAAACAACTTATAAATTTTAATAATCGCATTACAGAAATGCAAGTACTAGAATAGATCTAGTTTTTTCAACATCGGATGAAATACCCACTAGGTGCATAAATAATCACAAAATAACTGATCATGAAACAATATCATTTTTAATACCGATAGAAAAAGAAGTGAAGATGACACTTAGAATAAATATTACCAGTTGGGACTGGTAGACTTGAAACGAGCGTTTGAAACGATAGATAGGCATATATTGCTGATGAAGATGAACCGGATCGGTATACGAGGGCAAGCATTGAAATGGTTTGAGAACTACTTGACAAACAGAGAACAATGGTTGGAAATAAAACTTCATCAGACCGGAGAGTAGATATTGGTCTGCCATAGGGATCGGTGCTCGCACCATTACTTTTTTTAATTCATATTAACGATTTACCAAACTGTTTAAAATTTTGTAAAATAGTATTATTTGTGGTCCTACCGGTTGAAAAAAAGGTGCATGTCGTCGCTCAAAAGGGCCTATGCTACAATTGCCTGGCCCAGTCGCATATCTTGGCGCAATGTAAGGCTGTGGATCGATGCCACCGATGCCAGCTGGATCACAATAGCTTGTTGCATCCCATGCCAGCGGATCGAGTGTGGGTCCAGATGACCGCACTCATTCGAGTTCGGGCTAGGCCAGGCAAGAGGGAGTATTGGACCAGAACACTGATCGACCCCTCAGTAGCCAGGTCCACAATAACGCTGAAGGAAGATAAAGAGTTAGGTTGCCGAGTGAGAGCCGGCCGAACAACGTTGTCCCTCTACCATCGTGATGAACCTCATCGCCGCACCGAAGTAGAGCTCGTGGTGGAAAACGTATCTTATGGGCGGAGCCCTCCTTGTGATGTCGACGCGATTACATGGACACCCCATGGGACAACTCAACCAACCGACTCTGGTGTCAGAACCAGGAGCACTACATGATCCTGAGGGCGGATGTTATGAGCCGCATCTTGGTTGGTCCAGCAAAGGGTAAAGGGGGCAGCCTGTATGTGCAGGACACTGTTTTCGGTTTGGCGTACTTCGGGGAGGCAATGTCCAGCTCCCGCGAGTAAATGAATTTTTCTGCGTGGCCCATATCAATTACATTTGTATTATTATTTTGAATAGCTTTGTATTATTTTCAATTGCATTTGTATTATTATTTTGAATTACATTTGTATTATTCTTGTGAGTTGCATTTGTATTATTATTATTTTGAATTGAAGTTGTAATGAATTTGTATTATTATTATCATGAATTGAATTGTTCTTGCGTGTCTCAATATAACATTTTGTTTGCAATACTGTTGCAAGGCGGGCGGTATGTTGACGCCACGATACATATCACACGGTCTCGTGTCACCACGGGGCGATTGTCCGGTGATGCCCTAATGAATGAATCTGGCAACCGTGTCTCTTTTGGGCAAATTGGCCGGCCAACATTGTACGTTTTCGTCGGCGTCAACAGTTGCTTTGGGCTGTGGAGATGCTAAAAACGATCTCTTTGCTATTGGACTCTTGCACGATAAGGACGCAACCAAAAAAGTTTTATACTACAAAAGAAAAGTGATTAAATTCATTCTTATAATCAATAACTGGAAATAAGATTTAATTAACGAGCAACTTTTCATATGTGTTTTAAATAAAATATAATAAAGAAAACAAGAATAAAGACAACAAAAAAACCCACACCCATCATCCGAAGCATTTTTCTTTCGTGACACCACCACCAGAGGAAATCACCAGCAGAAGACAACAGAAGCCCTTTTTATTAACCAGGAATCCAGCACTTCAACAACAGTGTTAAAGTGAAAGTGCCAAAGCGAAAAAGTGCAATCGTCAAAGTAAAATATTTTTTTGCAATAAACGAACAAGTGGACAAAATAAAAAACATTGAGGAAGTAAATTGCCCATTCGGAGGCAACAACACCCCAGAACGAGTGTGAATCTGGGCCAGCTTTAAAAGACAACAAGAATCTGCATCAGCTTTAAAAGACAACAAGAATCTGCATCAGCTTTAAAAAACAACACGAATTTGCAGCGGCTTTACTGCATCAGCTTTAAAAGACAACAAGAATCTGCATCAGCTTTACTGCATCAGCTATAAGGACAACAGGGTTTCTACTTCCGCAATTCTTCATTTCTGCCAATCTGAGGTGCAGATATTGGATTATTCAAATTCCCAACCTGTCCCTATACATTTAGGACAAGCCCGGTTGCAGAATGGGAACTTCAAATTAATACATGTTCTAAATTTGACGCAGTATGAGTTAGTAATTCAGGAAATAGAATCGGAAATCCAAAACAAAGTACTTATAAATAGCACATTATTACCATTTTTCCTTCATGATGTCAAGCATATGAAGGAACACCTCGAAATTATTAGGCCACGGAAAAAACCATCCATAGATTTCCTGGGTACAGCTTGGAAGTGGATAGCTGGTACTCCAGATCATGATGACCATAAGATAGTAGTGCAAAAGATGGAAGGACTGTTAGAAAATAATGAAAGACAGAGGATAATAAATAGAGAGGATTTGGAAAGAGTAAATTTGTTGACTAGTTCCACGAACCGCATTATTAGGACCATCCAATCCTTAGAAGAAGTTAGAAGAATACAAGAAGAAACAATAACCAACAAATTGAGGTTGCTGAGAGAGGAGATTGTTAACGTACAGTATGCCTTGCAATGGTCAAAGGCGGGAGTTATAAATTCTTTTGTCCGAAAAGGAGATTAGTGAGGTTAAACAATTTTTGGATCAGGAAAAATTCCCTTATACTGATCTCGAACAAGCGTTAAGTTTTGCAACGGTAAGATTGGCAACCGATTATAGAGCTATCATTTACATAATAAATCTTCCTGCAATAGATAGTTAGATTTGTGAAAAAATATTGATTAAATTAATAAAAAAGGGAAACAGAATTGTAAAAATTAATACTGAAAATATAATAAAATGTAATAAAGAAATTTATGAATTAAGAGAAAATTGTAAAGAATATAATAAATTATGTATTTGCAGCAAAGAACAATTAATAGTAATAAGAAAAAACAAATTCTATTCGCTTGCTTTTATCAAGTAAGAAACATGATTGCGTTATCATAAATAATCAGCATATAAATACGGTACAAAAATTGTATCCGGGAACCATTTTGTTAAACCAGTTTGAAGGTATTGTCGGAACTTCGAATAACCAAACAAACGAATTGCGCGGGACATACTTGATTCAATTCCATAATGATACTATTACAATTACCAATAGAACATATATTTCAAAAGAGATATCTGAATTGAAACCGCTTCCTGCTTTATTGCAACCAACAAATAATGGTGAAGGTATGGAGGAGGTGCTTTCTTTAGAATTAATGAAGGATCAGCAATTAAATAATATTGAGCAGATAACTTCAATCTCGACTAAAGGAAAAGTGATGTTCTCATTTAATTTGGGCCTTATGATTGTATTAACGTTTTTTGTATTGACAGTAGCTTGCAGGCTTCGTAACAAACCTAAAAGTGGTTTGACGGTCACAAATGTGATCCAGGAGGGCAGTCCACCGGCAACCAAAAATCTCGAAGAACCGTCTGGCTCTCCTGAACAAAAATGTGAATTTCGCAGTATCAATGATCTTCCTATTCATTTAGTATCGGGACGATCCCACTAACGGAAGGGGGAGTTAAGGCGACAGCATAATCTAAGTTTTTGTATTTTCACACGTTCATTAAACCGGCTCTAATATCAACAAAAATAAATTATTTTGCTTACATAGTCTGTTTGCAAAGTAGTTGCAAAAAATTGTTTTTGTGGTATCGGCTTGCTTTACACGCGCAAGGTAAAACTGATGAATCACAATTTGAATGTTTTATTTTTTGTTTTTTGTATTACTGCTGAATAACGAAAAATCATGTTTGCTGCTAGTAGAAATAAATAAGAATATGTTTTAAGGAAGACTTTACTTTTAAGTTGGAAGTTCTGGATTAAAGAACTCATTAATAACTTTTTACTTTTAATAAATAATAAAAAACTTTTATTAAAACTTTAATTAACAATAAAACTTTAACTTGCATTTAATCTTCGGCTACCCCTATTTCTTTTTAACATTGACTAAAGTTCTTTTTCTCTAAATGAAACCATTGCTGCCCGATATTTAACTCTTCATACAATACATAATTATTGCAGCTGTTGTTGCAGGTATTTTAAATATATAAAACAAGGTTATAAAAAATAGGAATACACGGAAAATTCTTTTTTCTCGTTATAAAATTTTTAAACCAAGTTTTGTTTTGGAGTAAAAATTGTTTTAGTCAGTGTTCTGGTACATATTTTTTGTTTGTTTTTTTTTTTTTTTTTGCAGAAGGCTACAAATCACATACATAGATTGTTTTTCAGTTCATTCGATTTCATCTATATTTTACAAAATTATTTTAATAGCCGGTAAATTTCCCGAATTGTTATATTAACACATCCCAATAAGCAATATTTATTCATATATTCCTTAAATGATTTTTGACAGTATCTGTTAGGAAAATAAATAATTGCTTCTGTAAAATTTTTTTTTAAGCTTCTTAAATTAAAAAAAACCGCAACAAGCTTAAAAATTTTTGTTTGAATTTACAATTTTAATTGTAGGTTCCTATTCAAACAAAATTGAATCGATTATTTTAAAAAACCCCACAAGTCCCAATTTTGGTAAAATTGAGTTAAGTATGGCAATTAATTCAGTAGGGGTAAATACACAAGTTACGGAAAAACCACACAAGTCCTGCTTCATGCGTACGATTTATAGCCGGTCGAATTTCACGTTTAGTTGAGAAACACCATAAGTCCGGACATGTGGGGTTTCTCGAATATAACACTGGCAACACTCACCAGTAGTGTCAGTTATAGTGTCTTGTCAACGTCAGCTGCTTGCTGTCAAGTTGAGGATCATTTTCGCGCGTGGTTAATTTACGTTTTGTAATCGAAAAATTCTTCGAAAAAAAATTAGCATGGAAGAAAATAGTGATAGCAGCAGTCCTGGTGTTAGTCCACCTCGTAAAAGGAAGAGAGGCGTAGTAAACAAATCAGAATACAAGTCGGAATCTATTAAATTGGCTAGGGTCAAAGGCAAAGCTTATACAAACTGGAAAGGTCAATCTATCCCAGCTGCAAAACCTGGAGATAACTGCCTGTGAGTTTTTCATCAATTAATAGCATTAATATCTATGTAGGGACCTACTTGAATGTTTGTGTATATAAATAAATAGGTACCTACTATAAATAATGTTGGTTGATTGGTTTTAGGTGCAAAAAAAAATATGCTATGGTCGTATTAGTGAAGAAGTGAGAATAGACATTTTCAATCGATTTTTGACATTTAACACAAAAAATGAACAGGATGCCTATTTACACAGTTTAATTTCTGCGTCTAACATTAAGCGTCACAGGCCACGAAATACTGCAGAAGGCTCAAAATCAAAGCCTCATGGCGCATCTTATGACTATCGTGTTTCCACTCCTCAAGGAAAGTACACTGTATGTAAAAAAGCATTTGGAAGCATCCATGGCATAAAACCTGACCGTATTAGACGATTGTGCAACTTAGTATCTCAAGGAAAGGTACCTGTGGATAATAGAGGTAAAAGTACACCAGGAAATGCAAAACCAGGTCATGTTGTTCAAACTGTCAGGGAGCATATCGAGTCATTTCCCCAGAAAATCACACATTATGGAAACAAAGAGTATAAATACTTATCTGAATGTTAAAATTATGCATTCTTTGTTTGAAACCAAGCACCCTTCTTTGAAAAATGACGTAAGCTATCACTTTTATTTGAAAGTTTTTAGAGAACAGTTTGATTTAAAGTTTGGACGGCCTCAAGTCGACACCTGTTGCACATGTGAAGAACTTGATGTAAAGTTTAAAAGTAAATTCCTGAATGACAGTGCGAAGAGAGTTGCTGTAGCAGAAAAATTGTACACTTGAGAAGGGCAAGAAAATTCTATGACACAATGAAAACTGTTGCAGAAGAAATTAAAAAAGATGAATCTGGTAAAATTGGAGGGATCTGTATTGATTACATGCAGAATATTGATTTACCTAAGATACCAGTACAAGAAACTTTCTATCGAAGACAGCTTACTGTCAATGTATTCTGCATACATAATCTCAGAGATGATTCTGCTCATTTTGTGGTATACCATGAGGGTATTGCTGGAAAAGGTCCTAATGAGGTCAGCACCTTTTTACATGAATATTTTAAGCAAAATATGGGAAATGTTGAATACCTGCATGTTTTTAGTGACGGATGTGGTGGACAAAACAAGAACCACACAATAGTCAGACTCATGTCCTCTCTAGTCTCCATGAAAGTTTTTAAGGATATAAAACAATACTTCCCAATAAGAGGTCACTCCTTTTTACCATGTGATAGAGACTTTGCCATTTTAAAAAGAAAAATTCGGAGGAGTGACCAGTTTTATACTGTGAAAGAGGTGGCTGAATTGATTTTGTCTGCTGGAGTTAAAAAGAATTTTTTGGCACTTTTGCCTACTCACAAAGACATACTGAATTATAAGAACTGGTGGCCGAAATATTACAAGAAGAAAATGCTCTCTCTTGAATCACTTGGGCGAAATGTGGCCAGAGATAAAAAAGTTTCATTCAACATTAGCCAGTATAACTTCTTCCACCACAATGAAAATTTTGATGGCATTGTTGAAGCCCGGGCATACATTGGAGGTCTCTCTAATGATACATTTCCGCTAAAAAACACATCTAAGGCGCTTATGGAGTTTCCCACAGAACCTGCAAGCATGGAAAAGCGACCAATAAACAAAAAGAAGATGATTGATCTTCAAAAATTGAAGACATACCTTCCAAAAACAAGCAGAGTTCAAAAAAAAAAAAATTACAAAGTTTTTGTTTCAAAAATTTAAAAGACATACTATTTGTATTAATAACATTCCAAACCTTTTGCTAACTCTACAAATCTGTGTCAATCCTGATGTTGTTAACGCTATAAATTGCGACCTTAGTACCTTGGCGGAAATTCAAAATGATGTATTAAATCACTTTCCATCGACCAAATTTATTCACACACAAAGATTGGTAATAGACTTAACGAATAGGGACGATCAGTTAGAAACACTGAACTTAGAACACAATCGAGCCCACAGATCTTTACAAGAAAATTATAAGCAAATAACATCCGAATATTTTTTCCCAAAAATAAAGCATATACTACAATTAATCATTAAAAATTGCAAAATATGTATTGAAAATAAATATAATAGGAAACCTCCACAGCCTTTGATGGGCGCGTCACCGATACCTGATTTTCCCGGTCAAATACTTCATATAGATATTTTTTCAACAAACAAAGTTCATTTTCTCACTTGCGTAGATAAGTTCTCTAAATTCGCTGTGGCTACACCAATCGCTTCCAGAGCATTAGTCGATTTCAAAAACACGAAATTGCTAGTCTCTGATAACGAGAGATCGTTTCAATCTAATACCATTAAAAATATGCTTAGAGATATCATTCAAATTGAAAAATTTTTTGTGCCGCCCCTACATAGCGAAAGTAATGGCCAAGTAGAAAGGTTCCACGCGACTTTGCGTAAAAGCACAGTCCGGTATAAGAGATATTTCAGATTTAGTACTGATCGCTACTTATAAATACAATAACACAATCCACTCTGTTACTCAAGCCAAACCAATAGATGTTATTCAGAGCACTGATCAGAATACACTTAAAACAATAAAAACGGAAATTTTGGCTGCACAATAAAAAGGTGAAACTAAATCGGCCATCACAAAACGCTCATTTCAAGAAGGCGATATAGTATTCGTTAAAAGAAACAAAAGATTGGGCAACAAGTTTGAAAATGTTTATTTGAAGAGAATTGTAGAAAGGGATTTGGGTACTGAAGTAGAAAGGTGCATAAGGATAACATAAGATAGTTTGAAAACGTTCTAATTCTATTATAAATGTAAACTTTACAGAATACAATACAAAATGTTTTACTATTATAAATCTTACATTATCTGTATCAAACTCTTGTAAAATTTAAATATTAGTTTATCGCAATGGGACGTTACGTTTTAAGAAGGGGGGAAGTTAGCACCTACTATATGACATAAATGTTTCGCTTCAATATTCTATTAAAAGAACTAAATACTTAACTATTGTCAAGATTAAGTAAAATTATTTTATAACATTTCATTCGAGCAAATTCAATTATGCTTAAATACGTATTTTTGTTATATGGCATCGCCATTAGATTTAAGAATTATATCCTTGTCATCTGGCATCGCCATTTATATGGCATCTACCATCTTAAAATAAGAACCAAAAGAGAAAAATGAAGAAGTCACATATTGACATTCCAACCGTTCGCATCAATTTAAAAGTCTTTTTATTTACATATAAAGATCGAGTGACAAACGCGTATAACTTATATTTATTTTTTTCTTTTCTTCCCTCTGTTAGCACTACAATATGTTTGCCAAACCACGCTGCCAACTATGTGGACGCAATCACTCACTGAAATATTGCCTCGCTTTCGATAAATTAGGGAACGATGCCAGGAGACAGTTCGCCAGTAAATGGAACTGCTGCCTAAATTCTTTGGCTCAAACGCACAAACGACCCGAGTGTGAGTCCTTGAAACGCTGCGCTAATTGCAGTGCTAAGCATCATACCATGCTACACCTGGCTGCTGTCCCTTTTAATTTGTCGTCATCAAGTTATGCGGAAGATGTAATGAGCCGCTCGCTTCATAATGAATCCTTTGCTGACTCAGATGTATATGTGCCACCATTAATCAGAGCAGTAGTAGAGCACGAGGGGCATTCAGTCAGCCTCACATTTCTTCTAGACCGGTTCTCTTCGGTATCATTCATGCTGCCCCAGGTGACAGCCGGTCTGCCCAAGATAACCGCCAGTTCCTACGACGACGGTCATCTTTATGCAGCATTCAGGGTCATACCCCCTTTCCAATTCTGAACAAGGCCCAAGAAACAACGTGGAAACTCCAAATCCGTTCCGGTGTTAAATTCACATTACCGGCACCCATTTATCAAAGAGCATTTTGCCCAATTTCATTCCCTGGCACACCCAGATTTCGCAGTTTGTCGTCGAGTAGACGTGGTATTAGGACCAGCAGTATATAACCAGTTTTTAGAAGCAAGAATGGAGCAGCCCTACGCGGACTTGCCTAAGGCGTAAAGAACGGCCTTCGGTTGGGTGATTTATGGAAAGTGGAATGGGTGCCACTGCAAAAACCACTCGGCCCCAGGAAGATGTTGAACCGAGTTCAACCCTCGTAATCTTTTTTATTCAAGTATTTTTATTATATGTATATAATATTTCATCCCTCTTTTGTATTTTTCTCTTATACTCATGAAGAGTTTTTTCTTTTGATTTGTGTTCAAGACCTTAGTTTTTTTTAGTTCGTTTATAGTCAGTCGTTAGATTTAAACAGTGCCAAGAAGAGGCGAATAAATTGCTACGTTCAAGAGGAACAATTTGAAGTTGTTTTTTTTTATTAATTGGACATCTACACGATTCAACAAACGTTATGTTGGTTGTTACTGACGTTGCACTTTATATGGTTTCTGCAAAGAAATAATAAAAAATTATATACCCGCAGATGCTTCACGTTACGTGTCTAGCTCATGGACTGAATAGAGTTGCTGATTTTATACGGTTGCAAAGCTGTTTTTCTAAAGCGTACATACATATGTATGTACGCGCATGTACTATGCACACTTTTTCGACTGCCTTGAAACAAATTTATTAAATTTATCGTACATCTTTACGCACCATCTCGCATTGGTTTATTGCACGATATGTATCCAAGTATAAACAATCCCCCAACTCTTTGCATAACTAGATGGGGTACATGGCTCAAGGCTGCTATTTATTACTGTGACAACTTTACTGAAATTTACAATGTCTTGAACGTATTGTCCGACGATGATGCGGAATCAATATGTAAAGCAAAAGCTCTATTTAAAAATGCATCTTTAAAATCTGATCTTGCATACATTAAAGATAATTTCGAGTGTATTTGCGAAAGTATAATCAAATTGGAAAAGAGAGGCCTTTCTTTAAAAGAAAGCTTGTCATTATAGAAAAAATGCGGAATAATCAGGGTTGTTGTGGGATCTGATTGTTGTCAGAATCAGAATTGAAATCGATAGAAAAATTATTTTGGTGTCATAGAAACCAATATTATCGGTTTCATTTTCGAATCAGATTTGTTGTCAGAATTTGGTGTCATAGAATCCAATATTATCGTTTTCTGTCAGAAATAATCCGATCAGCTGGCAGCTGGCAGATTTGCATTGTTTATTTTGATTTTTGTTTTAGGCGGTTAAATATTGGCGCACAATCAGCACAATGTAAGTAAATTAAACAATTAAGTGTAATAAAACAGTTTATATTAAAAAAATTTTACAATTTACAAATTTTTAATTTTTTATTTAGCGCTGTTCCGCCGACTAAGGATGTAAATGGCTGGAAAAAGGTAGTGTTAATTTGAATTTCATAAATATGCCCCCACATATGACACTTATGTTTGTTCATAGATATGGACAGAATGGAAAAATTAAATAAAAAAAAATAGCCAAAGCACGCGCAACCGGTGGCGGTCCCTTTTCAAAATGGCAGTTGACACAAACTGAAGAAACAATTTTAAGATTGTGCGGCATTGAAACGACGGCAGGAGTTGAATTAGGGACCATGGATGTCTCAGTTCTAAACTCCTATGATGAAATCTCTACAATATCAACTAAAAGAAAAGCCGAATCACCAAAAGTTTGAGTTGTGTCAAAAAGAATGAGGGCAGAGAGTACAGCAGAGCATTTGAAAAAATTTTTGGAGGAGGATGGTGACAGGAAATCTAAATTAAACGAGAAACTTGATGAGCTTATTGCTGTAGAAAAAGAAAATGCCAGTTCCCTTAGGCGTATATATCGAGCAGTGGAAAAGAGTAACGAGTCCATGACAAAACCCGTAACAGATTTAAAAAATTAATTTGTGAGTGCCAGTTCTCGAATGCTGAAGGCAATGCAAGAAAAAAAAATTAAATAAAAAAACAACAACTTGAACTCGAACTGAAGAAATTTAATATCCAAAATCCAAAATAACAGCAGCAATTATTGATCTCAATGTAAAACAATATGTACCCTGCATTAATTTTATTAATTATATTAATACTATATATTTTATTAATTATACCAGTATTTACTTGTTTATCAATTTTGTGATTTATTTTTGTATTCACTGAATTCAATATAATTAATTTAAAACAATTTATAATAAGTTTTCTATTTCATCCCTTATTGAAAATCTTGAAAATGGTATATTTTTTAAAAACCTCAACAAAGTTCTAAATCGAAATGTTGGAGTTTAAACGTTAATTAAAATTAAACACATTATTCTTTTTAAACAAAAGCGAATCTAATGAATACATTAAATCACTATCTCCAACCGAATTGTTATCGTTTAAGTTCGCTCCTACGACATCCAGTGATGTCGAGCGAATATTCCCAATTTATTCCACTGTTTTATGCGACAATCGATGATGATTGTATGATTGTACTTTGTAATAAACATTTATTTCAATAAAATTAATGAAATCTATTCGTTTGCCTAATTTTTTAAAAATTATTTCTGCTATTTTTTTTTTTTTTTTGCTTATACTTTGTAATTTTTTGAGGTTTTTAAAGACTTTTTTGCTAGATTTTTTTTTACAAAATTTTGTGCTTATTTCAACTGGCCCTAGTCATTATCATAATAAAAAACCATCTTGACCCAACAAAAATTAATGCCGTCTTCTGTCAAGACGAATCAATATTCAATACTTTTAAAGAAGTAGTGGGAAAATATTTTAGTGAGAGCGAATTCAGAGTTTTGAGATGCAAAAAGATTTTAAAGGATTTAACGGATGAAAACGAGTTAAATGAAAGAATCGAAAAAGAAAATGAAAGAAATAATCATAGGGGAATAAATGAGAATTTTGTTGAATTAAAAACGATCACCCCTATCATGAATAAAATGTGAAATTTTTATTCCCATTTCATTTCCCAAGTAGGGAAATTTGCTATCATGAATATCATGGGAACGTTTGTTTTGCTATCAATATGTAGTGAGTGTACAGTAGGGAAGAAGAAAACAAAATAAAAATTATTGAAAATTTGTAGGTAAGTGATGTAAAAAGTAATTAAATTTAAGTTTTATAATTAATATACACAAATTTGTAGTTTAAAAGGTAAAAAAATGTTCAGAATTGGTGCCATTATATCACTACAAGAGGAGGAGATTCAGCAACAGCGGATAGCTCGTCGTGCTTTGCGAGATGCATCTAATCCATTAGAGTTGCCCGATACATTGTAAGTGGGTTAAGTTTATTTATAGAATTTAGATCAATTTGTTTCCATTTCAGATTTATTCAACATTACAGGGTGAATAAATCGGCGTTTTCATACCTGTTGAGTATTTTGAGATTCTCTGCCGGAAACAAAAAAAAATCATTTGGCATTCCGCCCATCGTAAAACTAAGCGCATGCTTACGTTTTTTTGCAGAGGGTGGATACCAAAAAAAAAGGTGTTGGAAGACATTACGAAGTAGGAATGGCGCAATTCACTTTTTGCAAGGTGCTCTCTAAAGTGTTGGATGCTTTAGAAAAAAGTCTCTGCGCAGAATGAATAAAATATCCATCAGAACAAGAAACCAGAGCTAATTGTTAGAAGTTCTACCGAAAATTTGGCATACCCGGCATCATCGGATGTATTGATGGAACACACATCAATGTTGTAAGTTCAAATAAAAACAACCACCTTTATTACAACAGAAAAGGAAATTACAGTTTGAATACCACTCTCGCAAGTATACATTACACATTCATAAATATAATAGCTTGTAATTATGTATATATACATTTTACGATTTTTTAGATATGCGATAGTAATATGAGAATTACGTTCGTTGATGCCACACATCCCGGATCCTGCCACGATTCCATCATATGGAATACAAGCCCGTACAGACGTGTGATGGAGCAAAATTTTTGGCGCCATATAGAACTCCTGCCCATGGCTCAAAACAGAAAATGAAAATAGAATTGAAAATAAAAGCAAAGAAGGTCTTGGAAAGATTTTAAATGAAGAAAAATCCCTTAAAATCCGCTGTTGAGCTACAAAAATATGTAGAAACACATATAGGAAAGTCAGTTTGCTGTGAGACTATTAGAAACACTTTAAGAAAACATGATTTTCATGGTTGGGTTTTGAGAAAAAAGCCCTTTATAAGCCCTAAAAAAATAAAAAAATTACGCCTGAAGTTTGCTAAAGAATATATGTATTTTAAAAAACCAAGATTTTTGGAATACGGTAAGTCCGTTTTAACTCAAATTTTTTTGAAAATACATTCTAGTAGTCTTTATATATAGGTTCTGTATACAGACGAAAGCAAGTTCAATCTGCATGGGTCAGATGCAAGGAGGTTTGTTTGGCGAAAACCAAACACTGAATTTGAGTTAAAAAAAACACTAGAGTCACAGTTAAACATGGGGGAGGTTCTGTGATGGTTTGGGGCTGTATGTCTAGCGCTGGAGTTGGTAATTTAGTATTTATAGATGAAAAAATGTACCGAGATGTTTACATAAACATTTTAAAGAACAACGTCAAACAAAGGGCGGAAAACTGGGCATACAAGACAGATTTGCTTTCTATCAAGATAATGATCCAAAGCAGACCGCCGAAGTTTGCAAGTTATGGCTCATTCATCACTGCTCTAAACTGTTGAAACCTTCCCCACAATCGCCAGACCTGAATGTCATTGAACATTTGTGGGATGAATTAGCGCGTAGCGTAGGGTCTACAAAAACTCGTTTAACAGCATTAATCAATTAAAAATAGCTTTAAAGTCAGAGTGGGACAAAATACCTCCAGAAGTGTAAATGGAAATTTAGTTAATTCTATTCAAAAAAGACTACAAAAAGTTATTGACTCTAAAGGCAATGCTACAAAATACTGAAAAATTATTCTTTATTATGTTATTTTTTATTGTTGTTCGTTTTTATTTGTGTTATTAAAAATTTACCACTTTGTCCGACGGAATTTGAGTAAAAAAAAAACTAAGTTAATTTATTTATCACCAATATTTCTTAAAAAAATTTAAAGGTTTTGCTTTTTTCTTATCAATAATTTCGAAATCATCTTTTTTTAACAAAAATAAACGTTTTATTCAAAACAGAAAAATGTAATTTTGTTTGTAATGTTTCTTAATATAAATGTTTTCGGCATTTCCAATTTTCCGTTTGATTCACTGTATATCCATTAAAATGTAACATTTTTTTCTAGTTCGCCAAAGAAAATGAAGTGAACAAATTGACACAAAAAATGTCTTTGAGAAATCCATTCATGATAAGGCGAAATTTTCAATGGGAACATTTTTTTTGTGCATGTCATTCACCGCTGAATTACATATCAGAAAATGGGAACACATTTTATTGAAAAAAAAAAAAAATTATTCATGATCGCACTTTTGCAAAATGGGAAAAAATTTTACGGGAATAATTATTCATGATAGGGGTGAATAATTTACCACCCTGATCTTAAAACACGAATAACTCAATTTATAAATAATTGCGATGTTTGTAATAAAGAAAAATACGATAGAAACCTGGATAAACAAGAATATAAAATAACCGAACCCCCTGAGAAACCTGGAGACATAGTTCTCTTAGACGTTTTCTATAGCCTAGGAAAAAACTCTTTTCTTAAATTCAGTAAATACGCACAACCAATAAAAATTAAAAACAGATCATGGATAGAATTTAAATTGGCTTTGACACAGTACTTATCCTCTGTGGGTAATGTAACAAAATTGGTAGACAATGAATTGGGATTTAACCCTGCTACTACGTTAGGGTCTTTTGATGACCCAAATCGTATTTAACATTACCGTATTTCTAACTGTTGGCATATGTATATTTAAAATTTCTTACTACTCAGTGCATCAATTGTAGAACTATATTCAATTCAATTAGTTTTATCACCATTTTAGGCTTAGACAATTTTTTATTGCAAATGTTTACACATATCATGTTCTGTAAATATTATATAATATATAAGTTAACAACCAAAAAGTTGTTAATATTTTTCAAAAAAATTACCTTTTTTATTTTCCTTATTTTTATTTTTTGTTATTGCGAAATAAACAGAAATCGTCGGTTTCATATTTCTTGAAATAAATCGAATTGAAGAATTGCTTATTGCAAATAAGCAAAAGCTGATGACATATTTTATTTCAATGAAAAATAGAAGTCAGTGACCGAAACGGAATATGATGGCATTGCAGGTTTTTCTTTATTCTTAAGTTTAGTGTAAACTAAATGTAAAATTCTAATTCAATTGCTTTTTAACGTTCAATAAAGATAATTCTACTGAACAAATTGTTCTTTATTTTTAGTTCTCAATCTAAGTGAAGAAAAAATTAAAAAGTGGTTCAAATAAAAAATAATATTTATTGTTATTTAATTGGCGCCCGTGCATAAAAGAAAAAAAACCATCCTACAGGACAAAACGAAGCATCCAAATAAATCCGAGAGATAAAAGGAAGCATCTAAAATTATCCTAGAGAAACAGTTAAGCACCAAATCCGTATAGCTAATCAGCATAAGGACATTACGCAAGGGGTCAGAAAGGGAGACCGAAGTAACCATAAAGGACGAAAGGGACAATCGAAGCTTCTGCAGCGTAATGCTAACAAAATTAATATTTTTCATGTAAGTTATGAAAGGAAATTAAATACAATCTTAAATATTTAAAATTTAAATAGAAGAATTATAATTATTGTGCTAAATATAAAATCTGCAAGTGATTTTAACATTCGTATAAAAATATAAAAAAAGAGAAAGAAAAATAATACAAGCAACACATAAATAGTTTAAACCAAATACAAAATCTTTTCGAAGAAGTAATAAGCTAATAAGTTTGAAAAGAAAATTCTGAATTATAATTAAATTAATAAATAAGAAAATAATTAAACGTAATTAAAAATTTTTAACGATATTGTAAGTCAATGTTATATAATTTTGTGAAAATTCCAAAAAGTAACTCCAGTTAAAATTATTATTTATTTAATACTGTTTTCAAGTAAAAATAAAAGTTAGTTTAAATTAAAATCTTAAATTTGAAAAATTTAGTTATTAGAAACATTCTTCTGTTATAAAGTTCTAAATTTTACATAACAAAAATTTTCCTTTTTTCTGAAAACTCTGAATAACATGGCAAACCCATACAACCTCGTAAGACCTTCTGTCCTTAATTTAGAACAAAATCCTCCAAAACCTCATCCCCAAGTTCAAATGAATGCTGCACTGCAGGAACCAATAGCCAACTTAGTTACAGAACAACTTAGGGTAGCAATTTAATTATTAAACAATCCAAACGAGGATTTGCGTAATGGTGTAGATGAAGTGATTGAGGCCAGATTTAGAAATAATATAGGTGATTTAGATAAAATTCCCAACATTGTTCGATCTTTAAGAGAATTTTCAGGAAATTCTTCCGAATTTAATTCATGGAGGAAAAGCGTTGACAGTGTGCTGGAAATTTACGATAATACCAAAGGTACCCCAAAATATTACGAGATACTAAACGTTATACGTAACAAGATTACAGGTAATGCGGACGCAGCCTTGGAGTCATATAGCACTCCATTAAATTGGAAACCATTGTCAAGTGCTTAACACTCCATTATGGGGACAAACGCGATCTAGGTACATTAGAGTACCAAATGACATCATTGATTCAAGGTAGAAACTCAATACAGGGCTCTTACCAAGAGGTTTACACACACCTCTCTTTAATATTGAACAAAATAGGATGTATGGATATAGGTAGGGAGACATCCGTAGTGTAGTGTGTTTGACAAGTCGTAGTTACCATACCGTCTGTATGTAACACGAGCTACATACTTTGTTGTAGCAACATTGTCCACACACACTGGGAATATGCTGAGTGGCTCATTTACACATACTGTAAATGTGCTGACTAGTTCATTCCCATCTTAATGTTTATTTATAAGTATCATACCCAACAAACCATTCCCTAAGCGTAATATAACTAAATTGGAGAATAAACTTACTACTAACAAATTTCTACAACTTTTCTTAAACATACATCATTTGAGCAAAGAAAAATAAACACGAAGTCGTCAACTATACGCTGTTTGCCGTTATTTGTACACGTGCATTTTGTTTTCTTTGTTAAAGTTCTCAGTTGTCTTGTTCATGTTGAATTGTAAAGTTGGAGTAACAAAAAAGTGAAAATTAAAGAGAAGTAAATAAGTGATGAAATTAAATGAAGTAAAAAAGTGAAGAAATAAAGTTTGTAAAAGTAAAATAAAATATATAAAACTATAAAAAATGCCTTACAAAATTAAACACAGTGTTCGTAAGGAAACAAAAGAAATTGTTGACTTACTTTTAAATGCTAAAAAACATAAGTGCGATTCTAGTGAAGTTGAAGTCAGCTTAAGTAACAAAAAAGATTCCATTGTAGCCACATGTAGTGCAGTGGACTCAAATTTAAGGGATGATCTTGTAGCCACTTGTAGTGCAGTGGATTCTAATTTAAGTGATGACATTAAATCTGATGATGAAATAAAAGTAAACACTAGTGACGACGATATTTCGAGTTGTGAAGAAAATGTGGGTGATCAAGACATTAAAAGACAAATTGCTGCTTGGGCTGTTGAACATACCATAACCAATCGTGCTGTAAATGATTTGCTAAAAATTAAAAAAAAAATTTTCCTTGTTTACCAAGTGATGCTAGGACGTTAAAACAAACACCGCGTGATGCACCGATAGTTCCAATTCAAGGTGGGAATTATGTACATTATGGGCTTAAAGATTGTCTTACCGACTTCCTTTCATCCACAACGTTTCCAGATAGTACAATAGATTTAAATATAAACATAGATGGATTACCAGTTGCAAAAAGTTCTCTATGTCAGGCATTGCCAATTCTTGTAAATGTGAATGGTACCAATTCTGTACATACAGTCGGAATTTATAATGAAAATAGTAAGCCAAACGATGTTAATTAGTTTTTATATCCTTTCGTTAAAGAATTAAGCGAAATTATGAACAACAACTTTACTTTTAATAATAAAATATATGAAGTTAATTGTAGAGCTGTCATATGTGATGCGCCGGCAAGGGCCCTAGTTATGGGAATAAAGAGTCACACCGGCTTTTATTGTTGCCATAAATGTAAACAAAAGGGTGACTATATAAACCACCGCATGGTGTTTAAATATGAAGAAATCACACTACGAACCGATGAAAATTTTAGGAAACGTTTGGATACAAATCATCATAACATAAATAAGAACATGGCCATAGAAGATTTGCCAATAGACCTAATAAGATCGTTTCCTATGGATTATATGCACGTAAATTGTCTGGGTGTTGTCAAAACTTTAATGAGTGCTTGGATAAAAACAAGAAATACACCATATTCGCTTCAAAAGAAAAAAATCTCTAATTTAAACCAAAACCTCTTGCATTTGAAAAGACAACTACCACGCGAGTTTAGAAGAACTACAAGAGATATCCATGAGTTAGATCGATATAAAGCTACTGAGTTTCGTACATTTCTTTTGTATGTTGGGCCGTTTATATTAAAAGGAATTTTGGATGAAACACTATATTTACATTTTCTGCAACTCAGTTTGGCAATGAGAATTTTATTAGACACTGAACAATGCAAGTCAAACAATAAGTGCGCGGAAGCATTATTAAGGACTTTTGTGCAGTCAATGCCTGACAATTACATATAATGATTCTATTTCAACTTACAATTTCCATTGTCTGACTCACTTAGCACGTGATTGTTTGCAATACGGATCATGTGAAACTTTTAGCGCCTTTAAATTTGAAAATAAGCTGGGAATGTTGAAAAGACTTCTTAAGAATAAGAATAATATATCGGCACAACTATACAACCGACTGGTGGAGCAAAGTATCAATACATCATACAAAAATACAATGCAAGAAACAGCAAATGCATTTTTATCAACAGCCCACCCAAATAATTTTTATAAAACTGGAAACAACATTTATCAAGTGTCATCAATAAATCATCATGTTGGTGTAGTCATTGGACATCAAGTTTTGAATTTGAGATCAATGTTTTTCAATCCACTAGAATCTTCACTTCTCGGCATTTTTGAGACAGCAAGTTTAACAGTTTCAGAAGCACACTACGAACACTGTTGAAAAGATATAACTAAAATTTGTGCTTTAAGCAATAAAAACAATGAGTTTGGGTTTTTTCCAGTTATCCACTATGATTGAAGACAATAATAACATAAACTTTAACAATATCTTTGTAAACTCGGAACTCATGCACAATACTTCAGAATGTCAAAGTGTTACACAAGCACACCCTGTGGCATTAAAAGGTAAATATTCAATGGTATATATTTACATACATGTTTTGAAATTTTATCAGTTGATAGTATTTTTTTCTATTTATTTTTAGCGGTAACGGAAACTCTTGCTCAGGCTATTGAACCCATGTTTATAAGGCTGACGACTGAGGTAACTTCAATGCGGGAAGAGATAAAATACCTACGAAATGAAGTAAAAGGTTTGAAGAAAGAAAAATTATTGAAGTTCGTGATGCCTGATATCGCCTTTAATGAAATGGATGATTTTTTTAAAGTTCGAAAAGCAGCTAGAAAATGATAACTTTTTTCTTTCGTTTGTAAGTTAAATAGAAAAACCACTACATCATTAGTTAAATAGACTAAAAATAACCGTACCAATTAACCTAATATTTTTTCGTTTTTTTTTTCTTTATATACAAAGGGAACAGAACTGTTATCTGTAGCAAAGGCACCGAACTTCACCAAAAACTGCTGGCGAAAGATTTTAACTGATAAAGTTGCGGAAAAGTTGTGTTGGAAAGGGACAGAAGATAAAAAGAGTGTGCGCAGTCTGAGTGTAGCAGAAGCCATCAGAAGTATGTACATAACTGACTTCAAAAATTTTACGCATTTAAGTTTAATTCCTTTTTTAATTTTATAGATGCTACTGTTTCCGTTGGATTGAATGAGGAGGATTTTGTGAAAAGCACGAAATCATTTTTCCAATTTGCGAAAAATAGGCTACAGTCCAAAAAAAATTATGTTTCAAAATCCTTCAAAACCTAGTATTTTTTCATTTTTCCTATAAAGAAAAGATAATCAGTGAATTTTTTAAAATCTACCAAATAACCTATGTGGAAAAGCAATTGAAGTGCCTTTTATGTTCATTCAAGAATATTCTGTTTGAAATATGAGATCTCTTTAATTTATGAATTTCTTTAATTTAATGATCTCTTTAATTTAATGATCTCTTATTTTAATGATCTCATTAATTTAATAACTAAACCTAATAAGAAAATATGGTTTAAAATTCGTTTGAATATACATATTTATTTTATAATGAGAAATTAAAAGTATAAGTATAAGTACCAATTAAAAAAAAATTAATAACTTTACAAATAAAGCTGGAATGTGTATCAAATAATTGAAAAAAAAAAACAGCCTAATTCATAACAGCTGGCGTATACTAACCTTAGCTATCCGTTATGAACAAAGCTATTGTTATTTATTATATTTCTAAGCTTGTTGTATACTATAGACTGGTAAGCTTATAACAGGGTTCAATTTTGTTTATTATATAATTGTTACCAAGCGTATTACAATAGTTTTCACAAACGTTTTCAAAGCTTACATTACTAAGCTTGATCAAAGCTTACATTTCTAAGCTTGTTCAAAGCTGACATTTCCAAGCCTGTTTAAAGCTTATATTTCTAAGCTTGTTCAAAGCTTACATTTGTAAGCTTCTTCAAAGCTTATATTTCTAAGCTTATTGTATATTGTAGACTAGCAAGCTTATAACAAGGTTCAATTTTGTTTATTATATAATTGTTACCAAGCGTATTACTATAGTTTTCACTAACGTTTTCTAAGCTTAAGGCTTATGATAGCAAGTTTTTAACAAGTTATTTCTAAAGGGTTTTGGTTTGTTGGGTATTCATAAGTATTCAACTGTGTTAGTATTAGTGTATTTTTAGGTCTTTAGAATATAAGAATTAATTGTACAGTCAGTCTTAATCAGAACTCGACGTGACCGGTCGCAAGTGACAAAAACTCCACGACATTCTTTAATTTAACACATTACAGTAGTACTTACACAGACATACCGAGATAAGGCTCTTGATACTTTCATTAGGGGTCTTAACAGAGATCTGCCAAAACTTTTAGGAATATGATGACATTGCAGGTTTTTCTTTATTCTTAAGTTTAGTGTAAACTAAATGTAAAATTGTAATTCAATTGCTTTTTAACGTTCAATAAAGATAATTCTACTGAACAAATTGTTCTTTATTTTTAGTTCTCAATCTAAGTGAAAAAAAAATTAAAAAGTGGTTCAAATAAAAAATAATATTTATTATTATTTAATTTATAATATAATTTTTGTATTCAATAACAACGAAGACAAATAGTTCTAGTTCTGTGCTAAATTTCATAGTGATCAGTTGCTACTGTAAATCTAAGTTTATAGACGATAAATTTTGATAAAACATGGAATCTAGACATACTGTAAGTATATATAATCTTAATTTTTTTCTAAATTCATACTAGTATTTATACGATAAAATTCCTTTTTGGCCATAATGTCAGCGTGGACAAATGACTGAGCATGACATTGGTGCATTCTTGAGTGACCTTGAAGACGATGCAAGAAATGATGTTGATGCTAATTTTGTACTTGAGGAAGATGAATGTTTATCTTCAGAACAATCCATTTCCAGTGGCACAGAATCCTGCAGTTCATTGACCGTAACTAATGGCATAGAATTGTTTGATAAAGATCGGATGATAAAGTGGAAAACAATACCTTCTTTGCAATGTCTAAGTCGTGCAGCAAGTGAAAATATTGTTAAAACCGTAAAACCTGGAGTGACTTCTTATGCTATTTATCGTATTTCGAAAATTCGTGATACTTTTGATGTATGCCATACAGAAGCTATGGAAAGGGATATAATTCACTACAGCAATTTGCAAAGAAGTGCTGTTTTCGAAAATTTTCAAGCTATAGATGCTACTGAGTTCGATGCTTACGTGGCACTTCTTATACTTATTGGTATTTATTTACAATATATTTTTTCTATTATAATTATATAACGGACATATTAATCTTTTAGGAGTCTACCAGTCATATGGTGAAAGTCTTAACTCCCTGTGGGACGAGTTTCATGGACGTCCTTTTTTGAGAGCAATCATGTCTTTGGAGCGATTTAGCAATATTTCTCGTGTACTAGCATTTGACGTTAGGCAAAGAAGAAGATCAGAACAAAGAGGAGATAAATTTGCTCCTATTCGCACATTTAATGAGCAATGGACTCAAAACTTGCAACTGCTTTTCGTTCCAAGTGCTAATATAACGATTGACGAACAGCTTATTCCTTTCGGAGGTAGATGTCCTTTCAAAGTATACATTCCAAGTAAACCTGGGAAATATGGCATGAAAGCGTGGATAGCAGCGGATTCTGACACCGCGTTTTGCTTACAGTTATAAATATACTTGGGCAAAGTGGGAACCAAGGAATCAAGTCGAACGGGTTGTTCTAGACTTAGTGTTTTCATAACGTAGATGAAATGTGACTACCGATAATTTTTTTACGAGTCATAATCTTGCATTAGAACCGCTAAAGAAAAAATTACTATTGTTGGCACAGTGCGGAAAAACAAACGTTTTTTGCCGGTTCATGCAACAACACAAGAATTGCGCAAGCTTCCAATACACTCAAGTAAATTTTTTTCATGAAAAAGAAACTGTAGTTTTGTATGTGCCTAAAAAAACGCAGAATGGTTTATTTGCTTAGCACTTTTCACCATAACACCAATATTTTGGAAAATTATAAGAAATAATTCAATACTACAACTCGACAAAAGGCGGAGTCGACGCATTGGACCAAATGGTTCGTACATATTCGTGCAAAAGAAAAACCAATCGCTGGCCAGTTGCCCTGTTCTCTAATTTAATAGATATTTTTGCTCTTAACGCTTTTGTAATATGGACCGAAATATATCCTGAATGGCAAAAAAAAATTAAATAAACTGCACAGAAGGCGCCTAATTTTAGAGCAACTCGGTGAAGTTTAAGCTCAAGAACATATCAAGAGGCGTAATCGGCTTCCTCGCGCAGAAGCCTATGCATCATTGGTACGAAGAATTTGGAAAGAAGACAGTGTAAGAGGAGAAAATTTATAAAATCACAATATTTTACAACAATACAATTCATTCTTCAAACTGGACAAAAAAAACCTTTCGATTTCAGAAATGGTATTATAACTACAAACGGCTTTCCTTTGATTAGAGAACGTATAATGAGGAATAAAGAAAGAGTTATAAACAAAATCAATAAAGCTCGTGAAAACATAGATAATTATGCGGGTGCTGTCTATTTAAAAGATGAACGCGGAGGTAAAACTCACTCAAAGTTCCGAAAAATAAATGTCATACGGCTAGACAATGAACATGTTATAACCGATCGAGGACATAAGTCCTTTATTAAGAGAAGAAAAAATTTCAAAATATGCAGGAAACAACCTAATTTTATTTGTTCAACACTACAATTACTTTCGAATGACTACTATAAAACAGATACTAATAAAAACACAAATGAACACGCAGTATAATGTTAGAGTACTTACATTCCTTTTCAGATGAGATCGTTACCGATACTGATAATATTGATTTCAAGATATTCACATTCTCAAAAAATGGAAATACAAGACCTTGAATAGAACGAGGGTTACGATTCTTTTAATGAAAACGAAATAAAAGTCATTGATCAATACAATAGGATATTTCACTTTATCAATTTAATGGACTACTATCACACTACAGAAACCATATATAATAATATAAATTCATTAGATAGCCCATTATCCGACTTACTACCATTGCTCGATACGATGAAAAATAACTTTAAATTACTTAAGATCAAATTGGATAATGTTTCACCCAACTTTAGAAAAAGAAGAAAAAGAGGACTTATAAATGGACTAGGTATAAGGTATAAAATTTATTACAAGATATATGGACAGTGATGACGAGAAAGAAATTAGATCTGCACTTACGAATATCACTAACGGCATGAACAATAAGTCAGGACAGATAAATACCTGGAAAAGAATAAGTAATATATGTTCAGACCTTCACAATGAATTTCCTTTCATATGTGCATAAGTTAGTTTGTATAAATGTACAAACTCACTTAAGTACATATGCCTACACGAAATTTGTTGAACAACCTTAAATTGCTAAGCTAATATAATTTTTTATTGTATTTACTTTTTTTTATGCATTTTCCCTTACTTTTAATTCAACAGTTAATTCAAATTATGAAGAAAAAGAAACCTTGAACTTCTGATTAAGTTTCAATTTTTGCTGTAGTTGTTGTTTACTCTAAATTCTTTTACTTTAAACATTTAACAAAACCTTGAAATAATTTTAAGTTTATTGCATTCGTCTGGGGTTTCAGATTTCCTGGAATTTCTCACACGCTTGGAAAATGCAAGGTAGAATTATTCAATTAATAAATTAAAATAATTTTTGCAAGTTGGCAATAAAATTTTCTCACAAGCGTGGAAAATGCAAGGTAGAATTATTCAATTAATAAATACATTAAAAATAATTATTGCAAGTTGGCAATAAAATAGTATTTAAGGCCATGATTTAATTCAAATAAATGAGAAACAATTATTCAATCAAACTAAGCAGTTGTCTTATTTGTATTCTCCACTTCACCGCATTAACCAAGTTCAAGTGCTTGCGTTATCTCACCATAAAAAAAATAATAACCAAGTTCAAGTGCTTGCGTTATTTAACCATAATACATAATCAAGCTTAAGTGCTTGAATTATATCTACAATTGTCCCGGTGTTTCCGCCCGGACAAAGCAACACCGACCAGCAAATCAGCTGAGTCAAAACATTCTGGTGACCCCGACGTGATTAACTTCAAGAAATCGTTAGCTCCTCTTCCCAGGAACGAAGTCCTAAAGGCATAATCAGCTCGAACAGGCAACAACATGGCTACTGGTGAAACAACCTCCCCAATGGAGCAACTTACAACTTCTCAGAGAGCAACAGGAGAACTGATAGAGTCCATCATTCGGAATTTTAAAAAGGATCCAGCATCCAGAAAGACTGTCCACTACTACGAAGAAAGACTCAGAAGATTGGACTCCGCTTGGACAGAATTCGAACAAACCGATAATAAAATACGATGCCTTGAAAAGCTCCCGTTAGACCACAAATATTTTACCGAGAACTACTATCAAAACATTGAAGAACTCGTCACAAAATACAGGGAGATATTTGAATCAGGCATAAAGGAGACATCGAAAACGCCAACGCTGGACCCCTGTCAACAAAACACCATTAAGGCGCCTGTAACAACTACAAGAACATTTTTGACAGGTACTTCAACAAATGCTACAATAAGAAGGCACAATGTCATGATGTCATCGTTAAAGCGGCTACTCGACACGGACCCTACGGCAAATAATATGAAGCTGAAAGAAAAATTGTGGGGCGAAATCCAAGAGCTACATTTCAAAATATGGGAATCAAGCGATGACCCACTAAAAGAAGGATACGACATGAACTCCTACGAAAACCTGGAAAAGCGAGTTATTGAAAATTTCAAGCTGGTTTCCTGCACACGAGAGCAAGGGTTCGAAACTGCGCAAAACAACGTGTTACCACTGCCAAAGGTCACAATCCAAAAATTTAATGGAGATTATTTAAAGTGGAGATCCTTTCACGACTTGTTTACTCAACTTGTAGACAATCAGCACATTCCTGCGGTACAAAAGATGTGGTACCTGAAATCAAACTTGGGGGGCGAAGCTGAAAAACTAATAAGTCATCTTTCAGCCACAGCCGAAAACTACGCAACCGCATGGAGCCTATTGCAAGAACGATACAATAATCAACGCGTTCTTGTAACCTCACTAATGCAACAACTTCTGGATCAACCAAGCGCGGGACCATCAGCTGCTGCTATCAAACAATTACATGATACAACACAAGAATGTCTTCATGCGCTAAACAACATCGGGATCGATACCGCTTCTTGGGATCCCATGCTGTTTCACATACTTATTAAAAAATTGGATCGGGGTACTCTTGTTCTATATGAGAGGACCATTAGCAATCCAAAAGAGCTACAAAAAATCAAAGACCTATTAATCTTTCTCGAAAATCGGTTTCAATCCCTGGAGGCCATAAACCAGAAAGAAAGATCATCAAAGGTCTATGTTTCCACTACTTCAGCTAAACAAATAGAAGTCATGTGCTCACTTTGCAAAAACAACTTTCACCAACTATATCGGTGCCAGAAATTTCAGCAACTATCGCCAGCAGACCGTCTGAATTTCATTCGGAAGCAAAACTTGTGTGTGAACTGTCTAAAATCAGGACACACAGCCAAAACTTGCAAATCAGGATCATGCTTGACATGCAAGAAAAAACACAACTCGCTACTTCATCTGGAGAACAACACTCAGGCATCAAACAAAAGATCAACCAGTGAGAAGGTATCCAAGAAAACATCATCATTCGCTACTAATCAACCTGAAATAACTGGTCCGGATTCCAATGAAGCGATACCTTATCCTCCAGAAGCATCCTCACTAGCGGCAGCAAATGGTCAGGCGTCCAACTCATACGTTCTTCTCAGCACAGCTCTAGTAAAAATCAAAACTGATACAATGGAGTTTGAATGCCGCGCCTTACTTGACTCTGGCTCACAAGTCAATTTAATTACGGAGCGTTTGGTAAAACGACTTAATATTGCAAAACACGCTTCATCAGTGAACATCAATGGAATCGGGGACTCCAACACAAAAACACAACACCGAGTTAATGTAGCTTTGCATTCTCGAATTAATGGATTTACAACACGCCTGGAAGCACTTGTTCTGCCTCGAATTATCGCGCCACAACCATCACAATTTATCAACATTGATGAGTGGCCACTGCCGAAAAATCTTGTGCTAGCTGACCCAACATTCAATCGATCTAATAAAATCGATATATTGCTGGGTGCCGAGCATTATCACCAACTGCTCGCAATTGGGCAAATAAAATTATCTCCACAACTTCCGATTTTGCAGAACACGGTTCTTGGATGGATTGTAGCAGGAAAAATAAATAGAGAACGCATTACAGACGCATCCTGTGGGATATGTACTGAAGATGAAGGACTTGAAGCTTCCATCGCTCGACTTTGGGAAATAGATGAAGTTAAAACAACTAAAAAACCACTATCAATAGCCGACAGACAATGTGAAGAGCACTTTGTACAAAATACTACTAAAACCCGTCAAAATCGCTTCGTAGTCAGAATACCATTTCATCAAACCTCTAACACCCTAGGCGACTCACACGCAATGGCTCTCAACCGATTTCTCGCTCTCGAACGGCGCTTGCAAAAGAACCCGGAATTGAAAGCTAAATACACTGAATTTATGGATGAGTATGAATCAATGGGACATATGACAAAATTGGAAACAGATTCCATAACATCACCAAACTACTACATCCCACATCATTGCGTCCTGAGGCCAGAAAGTTCAACCACTAAGCTCAGAGTAGTATTCGATGCTTCAGCAAAAACCTCCTCAGGCTACTCTCTAAATGACCTCATGTTCACGGGACCAACACTACAAAGTGAACTATTCTCCATACTTCTCAGATTTCGAATGCCAAGGTTCGTTTTCACTACTGACATTGAAAAAATGTATAGGCAGGTATTGATTGCTCCTGAAGATCGTAAATTTCAGCTCATAATTTGGAGAAAGGATTCCACAATGCCCATTGCATACTACCAACTCAACACGGTCACATATGGCACAAGAGCTGCTCCATACTTAGCAACAAAATGTCTTGATCAACTGGCTGAAGAAAATAATATACGTTATCCTCTTGCTTCACAATTTATTAAAGAAAATTTCTATGTAGATGATGGCTTGGGCGGATCAAATAGCTTATCAACAGCGATGCAATTACAAGAGCAACTTGTGCAAATCATGAAAGAGGGCGGCTTCACGTTACGCAAATGGTGTGCAAACCATCCACAATTACTCCACAACATTCCACAAGACAACTTGGAGGTAAACTTAGATTTTGAGAGCATAGAAGCCGACACCATCAAAACATTAGGACTAGTTTGGCTGCCGAAAACTGACAAACTGGGTATTAAGGTCAACATCAGCAACGTTAAGAGAGTAACCAAGCGAACAGTCACTTCGGACCTTGCAAGACTATTCGACCCATTGGGGATTTTATCTCCCATTATAGTAACGGCAAAGATGTTTATTCAAGAATTATGGGAGTTAAAACTAGATTGGGATACTTCTTTGCCTGAATCGCTACACACTAAATGGATAACATTTCGTACAGACCTGAATGTATTAAAAACCCTTCAAATATCAAGACATATTTTTAAGGGAAGGGTTCCAGAATCCCAACAACTACACATTTTTACAGACGCATCCGAAAAGGCTTATGGAGCTGCGGCTTACATCCGATCAGTTTTCAAAGATGGCACCATTATGGTACACTTACTCTGTGCGAAATCCCGCATAGCTCCACTCAAACGGCAAACAATACCACGATTGGAACTATGTGCAGCCACACTTGGAGCCCAACTAGCCACAAGAGTCAGGTCTGACCTTCAATTTAAAGGCCCAGTATGGTTATGGACTGATTCAGAAATTGTGCTCTCATGGATAAATTCATCATCAGCTTCATTCAACACATTTGTAGCAAATCGAATCTCAGTAATTCAAGAAGAAACCCACGCAGAACAATGGCGTCACGTAGGCTCAAAGTTCAACCCCGCAGATATATTATCTCGTGGGATGTCTCCGGCGGCTCTTAAGGAAAGCACTCTTTGGTTTTATGGTCCAATGTTTCTCCATGGCGTAGAGAAGGTGTGGCCACCTAAGTTCAATCCAAGCTCCAACATCCCAACAAATCTCGAACGAAAAGCAAAGCTGCTTGAATCACGAGCAATGACGACAACGGAACCAAGCTTTGTTTACCAAATCAACCATAAAAATTCATTCCATCGTCTGCAGCGAATTGTTGCATATATTCTGCGCTTCATTGCCCACACTAGATGTCAGAAGCAGATGCGACAGCCATCAAAATTAGTTACAACAACGGAACTCAGCCAAGCACTGGTTCCTATTATTTCACAAATGCAACTCTCAGAATTCAAGGAAGACATAACCCAACTAAGAAAATACAAACAAGTACAAGGAACAAGCACTATTCGGAATCTTACACCCTTTTTGGATGAAAATGGACTAATAAGGGTCGGAGGTCGGCTCGACGCGTCTTTGTTAGATTATGACTCAAAACATCAACTTCTAATTCCATACAACGATCCCATTTCCAAATTAATATTCCAAATGATTCATGAAGAACACAAGCATTGTGGATCGCATACATTATTAGGAATTGTTCGGCAACGTTTCTGGCCAATAAAAGGAAAAATTATGGCAAGAGCCACAGTTCATCGATGCACGACATGCAGCAGAGCTAAACCAGAATTATTCCACCAAATAATGGGAAACCTACCCTCGACACGTATCACACCAGCCCGTGCATTCATCAATACCGGGGTCGATTACTGTGGCCCAATTACTGTACATTATAAACTGAGGGGAAAACGACCACACAAGGCTTACATTGCTGTATTTTGTTGCTTTGCCACAAAGGCAGTACATTTGGAACTCGTCAGCGATCTCACAACTGAAGCTTTCATAGGTGCGCTTAAACGTTTCATAGCCCGGCGTGGACATTGCCAAAATTTATATTGCGACAATGCAAGAAACTTCGTCGGAGCAAAGAATAAATTACCTGAACTCACCACAATCATACATGCATCAGATGCGAAAGAAGCCATTACGAATGCTTGCGGCAAAAAGGGTATACAATTTAATTTCATTCCGCCAAGAGCACCACATTTTGGTGGTCTATGGGAAGCAGCAGTTAAGTCAGCAAAATATCTTTTGATAAGGACACTGGGTAATGCATCTCTAACGTACGAAGAACTGGAAACCATAGTTGTTGAAATTGAAGCCATATTAAATTCTAGACCCATCTCACCCATGTCAAATGACGCAAACGATATAGGCGCATTGACTCCGGGACACTTTCTGATAGGTGAACCATTAACAGCCCAAATTGATGCTCAAGCAAGGTCTACAAACCTTAAATTGGAAACACGATGGAAATTAGTGTCTCATCTCAAGCACGAATTTTGGAAGAGGTGGTCACGAGACTACCTAAATGAGCTACAATATCGAAACAAATGGCGAGAACAATCAAAAAATCTGAAACCAGGGGCGATAGTCATTATAAAAGAAGACAACGTTCCAGTCATGAAATGGCCTCTTGGGCGCGTAATAAAAACATATAAAGGACACGACGAAGTTGTAAGAGTAGCAGATGTCCAGACAGCTTCAGGCATCTTTAAGCGAGCAATTCAATATTTAGCTCCACTCCCTAAGCTCAATGACGAACCCGAAGAAGAAGAAGAACTATCGCGTCCACAAATGACAGAAAACAACGATAATCATGAGATATTAGCAGAAAACCAATCATCACAACAGTCATTGGATGGAAGGTCACCCGCCAAAAAACAGCGGACCTTGCCAAGCTTAATTACGACCACCATACTCACAATATTGCTATTGATTCCACTAGTATCCACAAATAAAATCGAAGTAACACAGTTTGAACCCAATATCGGCTTGCACTTTGAGGGCATTGGCAATACACGGGTATCGCGGTCAGAATGGAATATCATCTCCTACTATAACTTAAAACCATATAGGCAAGAAATAAGTACCCTCATGAACGAAACAACGACACTACACCGCTTGTGCAACCTTTTAACTCAAAGGGCGACTTGTTCGAGCGTTCTCCAGGCAGTTGACTTCAGCCTAGCAGGCCTAAAAGATAAAAACCTGTTACTAAAGAGGAGAGCTAAGCGTGGTGCTATTAACGTCGTTGGCAATGTCGCTAATTCACTGTTTGGTATTCTGGATTCGGATTATGCTGAACAAATGTCAAACACCATCAACGCAGGGAACAACAATGAAAACCATCTCAAACAACTCCTCATAAATCAAACATCAATTGTTGATGCAACTCTAAATGTTCTTAAACAAGATGAAGAAAATGTAAAACAAAAGTTCATTAGTATAGATAATCAATTATCAGAAATGGCATCTAGGTTACAAGAAAATGAAAAAGAACAATATCAAGCAAGGCTGTTTCGAATGTTCATGTTCCTATCAGTTCAAATTTCCTTAACATCAGCAAGGCTACACCGAATTCAAGCAGAAATCATAGCAGCCTTAACAGATTCACACCATGGTAAAATTAGCCCAATGCTTTTGTCACCGTCCCAACTTCAAGCCGAGCTAGTACAAGTAAGAAATCATCTCCCAACATCTCTAGAACTACCAGTAAGCAAGGATAACATTTTACAACTGTACAAAATCATGAATGTAAAAGGAGGTGTCACACAAGACCACGTCATCTTTCACATATCTATTCCGTTATCTGATCCTGAAATATTCGAACTTCTGAAACCACACCCAATTCCTGTTCAAATAAATGGGACAATGCTCGCTATTAAACCTTGCAGTGACTTCCTGGCTATAAATGCTCATAAAGATCAGTATTTCGTGTTGGCAGAGAAACAGTGGACCACATGTTCAACAATAAGAGAGAATGAATTTCTATGTCCACAAATGCAAACAAAATTTACTGCAAACGCTGACAAATGCTTGTGCGAGATTTCTCTTCTTAATTCTAACGCTCAAACAAATTGTAACATTGTTCCTGTTGTTGATAGCACGTCACTTACACAATTAGAATACAGCAATCAATGGCTCTACACTATGCGGCAGCCGTCTCGAATAAACTCCGTATGTGGGCAAGAAAAATCACAGTTAATCCTAAAAGGATCTGGTCTCCTAAAAATCTCATCAGATTGTACAATTAAGCTAAACTCAATCATCATCAAAGGTCATCAAACTGTCTCCACATCTCTTCAAACATCATATACAGCAATGAGCAATATAAGTGACATCAGTTATCCAGACGAGATTCAAATTGCAGGAATTCGCCACAAGACCTATTCCGACCAAATTAAAAATATCTCCGAAATTCAACGCAAATTACACCAAACGGTATCTGCTGAACTTCCGTCACAAATTAAACATATAAAATATCACCACGGGACCATTGCCTATGTTGCTCTCGTTTTCGTTATAATACTATGCCTGAGTATCGCCTGGAAAAGGGCACGTTGCAAAGGAATTAAACCAAATCAACAAACTCCACGTCCAGCTGTACGTCAACATATTCCAACACCAGAATTTGAAGTATCCGTAGTTTAAATCTTTAATTCTAAGACATATAAAGAGCAATATAAGGTTGTCAAATTTATTATTTCGTTGAGCATGACTCAACGGCGGGGTACATGTTCAGACCTTCACAATGAATTTCCTTTCATATGTGCATAAGTTAGTTTGTATAAATGTACAAACTCACTTAAGTACATATGCCTACACGAAATTTGTTGAACAACCTTAAATTGCTAAGCTAATATAATTTTTTATTGTATTTACTTTTTTTTATGCATTTTCCCTTACTTTTAATTCAACAGTTAATTCAAATTATGAAGAAAAAGAAACCTTGAACTTCTGATTAAGTTTCAATTTTTGCTGTAGTTGTTGTTTACTCTAAATTCTTTTACTTTAAACATTTAACAAAACCTTGAAATAATTTTAAGTTTATTGCATTCGTCTGGGGTTTCAGATTTCCTGGAATTTCTCACACGCTTGGAAAATGCAAGGTAGAATTATTCAATTAATAAATTAAAATAATTTTTGCAAGTTGGCAATAAAATTTTCTCACAAGCGTGGAAAATGCAAGGTAGAATTATTCAATTAATAAATACATTAAAAATAATTATTGCAAGTTGGCAATAAAATAGTATTTAAGGCCATGATTTAATTCAAATAAATGAGAAACAATTATTCAATCAAACTAAGCAGTTGTCTTATTTGTATTCTCCACTTCACCGCATTAACCAAGTTCAAGTGCTTGCGTTATCTCACCATAAAAAAAATAATAACCAAGTTCAAGTGCTTGCGTTATTTAACCATAATACATAATCAAGCTTAAGTGCTTGAATTATATCTACAATTGTCCCGGTGTTTCCGCCCGGACAAAGCAACACCGACCAGCAAATCAGCTGAGTCAAAACAATATATTTTCCCAGCAGATTCAGAATGTCACTTCTCATATAAATAGACAGCAATTCTTTGTAAGTAAATATATTAACCAATTTCGGCGCGAAATAGAAAACAAAATACTATCTCTAGAAAACGAAGTAATGTTTTTGAGTCATATATATCAAATTGACAGTGATATCAACTTACTGAAAAATCATATAGACGACATTGCTAGAGTTGTCTTCACTAGTAAGCTAGGTGTTATACCAACTGATTTATTAGGTGAGAAAGAGATCGAAATTATGGATAACTTTGAGACGTACATCAGAACTAAAGGCGCTGTATCCTTCAGCGAAGAACAAATCATTATTATCCTAACAGTTCCCGTATTTTCGAAGTCAAAATTTTCCCACATAATTTTTGAACCAATACCAATACGGGACTTTTCGATTTGTTTTCGTTAGCAGCAGAAAACATTTGAATATTTCAGTGTCAACTTAGATTAGCCTCAATGCAGAACTTTTCATTTTTGTTGCATTTCTACAAAAAAAATTATTAAATAACGTTTAGTTTCGATAGATAAATGTATTATTTGTTAAAAAAAGAAGTACGGGAAAACAGCCGTCGCTTAGTTCCACGGAAATCGCAAAAATTGACGCGTACCATCAAGGGCTTTCTAATCGTGCTATTGCCGTAAAACTTAGCCGAAGTCCTAAAGTAATAAACAATTATCTCAAGAATCCATCGGAATACGGTGAACGGTATAAAGGAAAGGCGTACAAAAAGGTTTTAGTTCGGGGTAAACGCAAAATACTCCAAGTTTCTTCGAATTCAACAATGAGTTTAAGTACAATCGGACATGCTGCCTGTGTCCAAGTGAGTTAAACTACAATTTATAATGTGATAAAAAGCTCGGAACACCTGAAGCGTCGAAAACTTCAAAAAAAAGCCACCACTGAAAGACGTACATAAGCAGCAGAGATTAAAATTTGCGAAAGACCACATGTCGTGGGTAGTTCAAAAAGGTCAAGAGAACGACTGGAAAAAAGTAATATTTTCAGACGCAAAGCATTTTAATGTTGATGGCCCAGATGGATATAATTATAATTTCCACGATATCAGGAAGGAGGAAAAGATTTTAAGTCGTCACCTCTGCTATGGTGACGTAATGGTCTGAGGCGCTACAACGTATTATGGGGCTGCTAGTTTAGTTTTTGTTAATGAGCGAATGAATGGAGATGGTTACAAAAACTTGCTTCAAACTGCGTTTGTGGAGTTTAGGGATATTTTTGGCCCCCTTTCTTTCATTTTTCAACACGACAACGCCCCCATCCACACTGCTCGCATTGTAAAAAGCTGGCTTCAGGAGCAGGAAGTTGAAATATTATCATGGCCACCATATTCTCATGACTTAAACATTATCGAAAATGTTCGGGGATGGCTAACACGTAAAGTTTATGAAGGAGGAAGACAATTCTGCACAAAAGAGGAGCTAAAAGAAGCTATTAAATCGGCTTGATCTGAAATTTCATTAAATTACTTAAAATCTCTGTACGACTCAATGCAAACCCGAATTTTCGAGGTTATTCCAACGAAAGTAGGGCATACAAAATATTAAATGTTGTAAAACAACTATACAAATTTATAAATTAATAAAAAAAATTAAAAAAAAACATAAAATTTTCGTTTTATTAATTTTTAGTAAGGTGAGGCTAATCTAAGTTAACAATAAAAAACAACTATTTTTAATAACGTTTGCGAAATCACCTAGAAAAATTACATTAACTTTAACTGGTATAATTGGTTCTTTCGTCAACTAATAAATAGACAATAAAGTTGCTTTCCACATTTACATATTAAAAAAAATGTGAAACATGTTTAAAATTTCCACAAATTTATAAAATTTATATGTGAGGCTATCCTATGTTAACAGAGTGTATAATGATAAATGCTTGCTGACTGCTATGAATCGTATAAAACTGTTCTCACTTTCATGAGGTGAATACTGTCATGTCAGTCCATATAGTCAAAGATACTAACTTCCACCTAGAATATAGAATAGTCAATGTTATTCTTAATCCAACCTTTGAACTGGTAAGATCTTCAAAGCTCGCGATAAACAATATTTTGTCCTTAAAAAATCCTAATACAAATGTATATTTAATTATTTCTTTTTTTGGGAAAATTCATTGCTGATTGAGAAACAAATACTGCCATTTTTTTTTGGCTCTGAAAATCTTTTCCAAAAATAAACTGATAAACTACGAAATGCAATTCAATCATTTTATTTTAATGACCTATAGAACCATTCAACTTCCCAGAATGCTTGACTCTTGCATTTCATGGGTGGTCACATTAATATAGTATGTAGATCAATAAAATACGAAATGCACTTTATTCATTTTATTTATTGCTCCACAAAGTATCAAATTCTTGGAATAATAATAATTTTTAATAATAATTTTTTAGTTTACTTTCAATTTTTATATTTAAATATAAGATTTTTTTTAAATAAAATTCATTCGTATTCTTCGACTCAAAGATAAAGCTCGTGTTTTATTAACTCTTTGAGCTTTGATGGTTAGTTATCTAACTACTTATTGTTGCTTGTTTAAAACATGTTTGCGCGCCACCTTTTGACAAATTATTAAACAATTAGATCTTTAAGGACATCGTTGATCATTCGTGGCGAGACTTTGTCGCTAGGGGTCGCTGGTTTTATTTATATCTTTATTTAAATTCGGTGCATCCCCTTGCTTTTTTAACAGGTCGGTTGTGAATGAAATAAAGAAGAACACGGCTCTTCAAAATGGAAGAGCCGTGTGAATATACAGGAGGCGGAGGTGTTGCAGATGATTTAGTAGAGGTAGAGAATATAACACCAACAAAATTATTCCGTTTATTTTGGACAGCAAACTTAGTTGAAACAATCTGCTTTCAAACAAATCTATATGACACGCAGAAAGGAACACCTTTTACATCAACGACACCTGAAGAAATTGAAGTATTTCTTGCTTTGAATTTAGTGATGGGTATAAAAAATCGCCCACCTATAGAGATTACTGGTCTTCTGCCCCTGATATGAAGGACGTATACTTATCTTCTTTTGTGTCACTCAACCTCTTTGGATGGCTTCTGAATAATTTACATTTGAATGACAATGTTCTAATGCCAAAAAAAACCGATGATAGTTACGACAAACTTTATAAGGTTAAACCTGTGCTAGATGCACTAAAAATTAATTTTAATAAAAATTCTTATTTTTTGCCCAACATCAATAATTCCTTGCAATCGATAACCAAAAAAGTATCAACACTTGTAATTTCCCCCCTAACTCATCATTGACTTATTGCTTGTTTTTGCCCAACACTAAATTACAACATTAAACAGCTGATTGAAATTAAGTGTAAATTTTTTTGATGTGAACAGTAAATTTAAATTGTTTAATGTTATATTCGTTTAAGAATTTAAAATAATATTGTCACAACATATTGAGCCTTGTGTCGTCCATTTACCATGGAAAATAACGAAGATGCCGGACCCTCAAAAAAAGGAAGATATAAGTTAACATAACATATTTAAGTTGTGTAAGATTAACACCACCTCTACACACAAGTCATCTCTAACCAGGTAAAACAGGCGGAATAATAAGGACAAAGGAGGAAAATTCAGGACGAATACCGTAGGTTCCATCTTCATTAGTAAAACCGAGAAGCAGACTTCTATTATATTAAGTTTAATCTTCTTAACGCTTTTTAGCGTGTTGACCGCCAAACACGCTACCATCGTAGATTACACCTCTTCACATTATATACAGATATCTGACGGATACGTAGCTGTATTCGAGAATCATGGGATACTCGCACATGTCACCAACTTAACAGAATTCATAACAATAGCTTAAGGAACGAAAAATCTGACTGACTTACTCCCACAATCTCATATGAAAAAGCTATTAGAAGCAGACGCAGACCAAATCCTTAAAATGATAGAATCGCTTCGAATACACCATAGGCATGCACGCAGCATCAACATAATTGGCACGGCTTTGAAATGCATAGCTGGCACACCGGATTACGACGACTTCACCGAAGTTCGCAACAAGCAAGACGAACTAGTTCCAGCAAGTAACGCGCAAATAATTATAAATACAAACATGCAGTCACAGGTAAATAATCTAACTCGAACCTTAAATATTCTACTTAATGCAACTACAGGACATGTGTACGACTCATAATAACGATAAAATCTTAACTTTTGAAAGCAAGGAAGTTGCAAATTGTAATAATGAATATGTAATGCTAACCAATTGTAAAAGGAAATCCACAATTTCATTTTGCCAAAAACAAAACAGAGTAGAAAACGTTTGCCTTAAGAACTTGCTAAATAACTACACAGCCACTTGCGACACACTTTCGGCACACAATGTGCCTCCCATTTTAGAAATTGATGACGGAATCATCATTATTAACGATCGATCTTTTAAACTTTTTGACAAAAACGAAACTAAACTTGTGCAAAAGGGCACCTTCTTAATAACATTTGAGAGTGAGATATTGGTCAATTCCTCGAAGTTTGAAAACCTTCGCAGGATTGCTTTCCGAAGCCCAGAAACTCCCATAGCCCACTCCATAAGTTTTGCTAATCATACAGCCATTTTATAACTCCCATACTTGCACGAGCTAAACATCGAAAATAAAGAACATATTTCCAACCAATACTTCAAGGTTAGGGGAACCTGTTATGTCTCCGCCTCTCTTTTTGCTTTAATTTTAGTATTTTGCGTCGCATATTATTGCATAAAGAAGCGACGTATATTAGAGATTAGAAATGTTCTTTAAAATTACGATCAGACGGGGACGTCGGCATCTTAAATGGGGGAGTAGTTAACATAACATATTTAAGTTGTGCCTTGAGCACACTTTAAGCTTTCATAACAAATGCTGTACACTTGAATTGATTGCACAGTTTTACAGTTCTGCATTTAATCCACTAATTTCGTTTATTTAAAGTATTGCACAACGTTAACGTGTCAAATATCCAGACACAACGTTTGCAATTTTTAAGGGAAGAAAATCACTTGATTGCATGGTTTAACGCGATTGGTTGATGCAACGAAATTATGATGTGTTGTTTGCAAGCTAAGCAAAATTGTCTTTGGTTGCTTAGGAATTGAATTGAAGTTGTTAATAAAAAATCATTAGTTCAGTTTTGTCTCTCAACTCAAGCTCGCATAGCGAGATTATTAATTTGTTCTAATACTAAGATTTTCAAAATAAAGTTAAATGCTAAAATAAAATGTAAAATTTATTTTTATCAATGTATTAATATTAAAATTTTAAAATAAGTCCGTAAATTGCTATTAATAAAAACAATATTAACTCGTGGAGTTAATACTAAAATAAAATTATAAATGTATTTGTTATTACTACAATATAATAATTTATACAACATTCTGCGATAGATGGATTGAAGAAGCAGAATATTGCAAATGGATTAAAAAAAGACGATTATACCGCATTTTGCAAATTATGCCAAATTGATATTTCTATAAAATATGAAGGAAGTCGAGCATTACACAAACATACCCAAGCAAATTAGCATTGTCTCAAAAATTGTCACACAGCATTATAAACTTCGCTGTTCCATCAGACTCAAAGGAGGATTCACACATATCCAGGGCTGAACTAATGTGCGTTTTTCACAATGTTGTTTTTGTTTTTTAAGCTTTTGTATAATTTGTTTTTTTTTTTTTTTTTTTTTTTTTTTTTTTTAAATAAAATTTTGCAGTTTTTTTGCTCATTTATACGTATGCGTTATTTTAATTGTCAAGATATTTTTAAGTGAGTGTCAAACTGGCTGGCTTTTGGATGTGGCAAGCCAACTGGAAAGGATGGTGAGAAGATACAAACTGATCTAGGAGGAAAAGTTGTTAGAAAATTTTGCATGAATTTGAAATGACAATATCATAAAGTATTTTTTGATAACTATTTCAATAGCTATACTTTGCAAGTAGACTTGTATAAGGACAATATATCGGCCTGTGGCACTGTCAACTCAAATCGAAAATTTCTACCACAGCTGAAAGAGGACAAACATCTAAACCGAGGAGAACATGATTACAGGGTCAGTGATGAGAATGTCGCTAAAATGGAAGGATAAAAGATCAGTTTTTATTCTCACCAACAACATAGATCCAACTCAGGTAGGTGTTGTTGCTCGCAGAGAACGCAATGGAAAGCTAAATAAAATAAATTGTCCTAAACCTGTCATACAATATAACAGATGTATGAACTTTGTTGATAAATTTGATCAGCTGAAAAGCAGTTATACCATTGATCGAAAATCCCGCAAATGGTGGCTTCGAATTTTTATTTTTATTTTCTGGACTGTGCCGTCATAAAATCTTATCTTACATATAAAGAGCTCCAGAAAACACACCATCCAGAACTTGATCAGCTCAGTGCCAAAGAATTTCGAAGAAGTGTTTACCACGGGATCCTAGCACCAGTTCAGGCGAAAAAACCCAAATCAGGCAGTAAGCGCTCAATTTCGGAACCCTCTTCCCCACTACCGGTGCAAATAAAAAAACACAAACCAAGTTGCGTCTGGAAAGCAGTATGCATCAGCCAGAGCGATCTACATCACGAAGATGTGCAAAATGCAGCACTAAAAAGAATCCGGTGCGTGCTATATGGCAATGCAAAACCTGCAAAGTTCCTCTTTGCATACGCACAAATAAGACATGTTTCTCCGATTTCCATCAGAATTAATTTTTTTTTTTATAAAATTTTACACTTTACTTGAATACTTTTTTTTTACCATCCGTCACCACCCTATTCCACAAAAACCTGAAGCGCAAATTTATTTTTTTCTTTTTTTTATAATAAATAACCCTAATCCAACAAAAAATGCAGTAGTTTTGTTATTAAAATAATATATGTAAGACTGTGACTGAAAGAGTTAAATAGCGAAACTAAAATTTCTAATATCTCATTTTCAGCGCTCTAAAGGAACAGCGATTTCACTGGATTTAAACCATTAAAGCCTTTGAAGAAAATAACGACAATTGGTTTCTCCTAAAAATTCATGTGCAATTGATTAAAATGGCAGAAATAAAGGAAGATGTCCGAAAAATTGCTGTTAAGCTGAACCGCGAAGGAAAATCTCTGTCAGAAGTTGGGAAAATATTGAAATTGGCAAAGTCCACCGTGGATACTATCGTAACAAATTATAATGCCACTGGAAGTTACGCAAGTGGGCCCAGATGTGGTCGTCCAAAGAAGATAGATGAGCGAACTGAACGGGTGTTAGTTCGAAAAATTAGCGAAAACCCAAACTAAGCACAGTTAAACTATCAGAGGAAGTTTCAAAATATAACGGAATTAATGTTCACCCATAAACCATCCGCCGTTGCTTGAAAAGAAACGATCTGAACTCCTACGCTGCCAGGAAAAACCTCTTATCAGTGAGGTTAACAGGAAAAAAAGGTTGGACTATGCACCACGAAATACATTTAACGGATGAAAACTTTTGGGAACGCGTTATTTTTACGGATGAGTGCAAATTCAATGTTTTTGGAAGTGATGGCATATGCAAAGTGTGAAGGAAACCTAATACTGCCTTGGGCACTAAAAATTTAAGAGCTACTGTCACGCACGGCGGGGGATCAGTCATGGTATGGGGGTGCATGTCGGCAAATGGTGTGGGAAACTTAAAATTCATAGACGGCACAATGAATGCGCGTATGTATTTGAGTATTTTAAAGGACGAATTTCTTCCAAGTATCGAAAAGTTGCATTTGGATTCTGGCTACACATTTATGCACGACAATGATCCCAAGCATTTTTCACTAGTTGTATGGGAATGGTTATTGTATAGCGTCGGGTCAAAATTGGAACATTCTCCTCAATCTCCTGACCTCAACGTTATTGAACATTTGTGGGCATATTTGAAGAAACAGGTGCAAAAGGCAAATCCATCATCCATTCAGCAGCTAAAGTCAATTTTGACAGCACAGTGGGAGAAGGTTCCTACAGAATTAACAAGAAAGCTGTCTAACTCAATGCCTAATAGGTTAAAAGAGGTCTTGAAGTTAAAAGGAGGACCAACCAGTTATTAAAAGATAAGCATAGCATCATGTGATCTACACGTACGCAGACTTTTCTGAATTTGAATAATTGATTTTTTTAGTTTTCTTTAAAGATTCTTAATTTATTTTATTTTTTCTGTTAAATTGAAGTTGAACTAAGTTTTTTGTTACTTTTGCTAATAAAGAGATAACTCAAATTGAAAGTTATCGCCAGTTACTGAAAGAAAAAACAGATTTGTGTGTCGTCTGTAGACTATAAGTGGCATAGTGTACACATTGGCAGAAGAGTTAATTTTTATTCGTTCTGTGAATTTTCCTTGTTAATAAGAATAAATTCCAATATAGATTTGTCACCATAAAATTCGTTAACAACACCAGCAACACTGCCAGGCAAATTAATTTGGCTTAATCAGCATTTAGTACTGTACCAGCTTTTACACGCGCATCGGGCCTGATTGCGAATTACCTACTTGCATTTATTTTCTGGGAACGTAATTTTGCCGAACCAGCGTCTGCATGTTGGCACATGTTGGTGCAACGTGATCCGACATGACATTGGACAGTTGGTTTGGCTAGAGCAGTCAGTTTGGGTTGTAGTGCGAAACCGTTAATACGTGAATTAAATTAATTTTGTAATAAAACAAAGGAATCTTGTTCATGTGAAATAAAGTTAAATAAATTGTAAACTTAATTCTTATTTGATTGTATTGAAATAAGGCGCAATGGTAGCGCCGGGTGGTCAAAAGTTGTTACTGCGTATACTGATTGTGCCCTTAGAATTTGCAATAAATCGAATTATATCTTCAGGTGCCACGGGGACCTTAAAAATTGTAAAAAAAATAAAATTACGCAAAAAATATGATTGAACTTGAGCCAAAAATTAAATATTTATGCTATTAGGTACGCCCTGAAAAAATTTCAAACAGATTTCTTAAGGTGCCCCAATATTACTGAATTTCGAAGATTTAATACCAAAATCACACATACATATTTTCCAATTTTTTGTTTTCTTAATTATATAATTATATTTCTTTTATAATTATATTTCCTTTGTTTCAGATTAGGTCAAGTAATATACCAAATAAAATGGCAACTTTAACGCGTGCAAAAGATAGTAACTGTCCGTTATTTGGAGTTGGAGTACCATTCAATGAAAATATTTTACCCACATATGGTGATATATTGGCGCAGTATATATTTACACGCAACAATTTGAAATTGGAAGATCAGTTAAAGGAGCCTACGTTTTCAGAAGTAGTCAAAATTATTGTCCCTTGTCTTGAAACTCTTTGGAAGAAAGCGTCCATACCTATAATATCTACTGAACGCATTATTGAAAGAATCCGTGACTACCACTGTAAATACAGAAATATTATGAAATCTTTCAAACAACGATCCAATATTCCCAATTTTATAAAGACATTGCTTCATGCAAATGAAAAAATTGCGAAAAGTGCATTTGCGAAAAGAACAAAAAAGTTCCTGTGACGGAAAGATTGTTTCTACTAGACCAAAGAACTGCAAGAAAAATGATGATAGGAAATATTGATAACAAGAAGACAAAACAGCTCCAAGAACGGGAAAAAAGAAAACTGAAACAAGAACAATTCCTACAAGAAGCCAACAGTTCTAAAATGCAGAAATTTTGACAAACCCGATAAAGTCACATCCTTGGAGTTACGTGATAGTCTATTAGATGATCTAACTATGAATTCAGACTTGCCTTTATTTGAAAATATTACCACCCCCTCTACTTCATCTGGTATTTCCACGTATGGCCAAATGCGTAAAACTCTGCCAACATTAGCTCGTGAATGTGATAGATGGGGTCTTTCTGACCGTGCTGCTGCTGCTGTTTCTTCTGCGTTATTACAAGATTTAGGCATTGTTAATGAAAACGATACGGCAACTATTATCGATCGCAGTAAAATTAGACGTGAGAGACAGAAATGTCAGAGTAAATTCCGGTGTGATTCCGGGGACCATGAGGTGCTAAGATCTATTTATTTCGATGGAAGGAAAGATCCATCCAGAAAAACTATTACAAAGGATGGAGTATATCATCCGGTAACAACTACTGAAGAACATATTGTCATTCTTCGGGAACCAAATTCCGAATATTTAGAACATTTTACTCATCCGTCTGGAAATGCTATTAATATTTCAAACGCCATTACCGATTACTGTTTACTGAAAAAATATGACACTCAAGAATTAATTGCTATAGGATGTGATGGGACAAATATCAATACCGGTTATGAAAATAGTGTGATAAGAAAGTTAGAGGTCCATTACAACAAATCTCTGCATTGGTTTGTGTGCTTGCTGCACACTAATGAACTTCCGCTAAGACATCTCTTCACTAGTCTAGACGGTGCAACACATGGTCAGAGATAGGCTAGAGCTTATCTTCCGAAAAAGAAATATAAACTTCATTTTAATTAAATGTGATTTTCCTTATTTTTCTTACCAAATTTGGATCCCTTTGTGGCACCTCAAAAGACGACGACACTGTCCTAATTTTTTTCTGTGGTCCTTTTTATAGCTTTGAGTACTTATTTTTCGCTCAAGTTAAACTAAATGTGATATCGACAGGTAATTAAAACAATTAATACAATATATCAATAAACCTCATTTTATGAAACGATCAAGGTCGTTGTGGCACCTTTTAAAATCGGCAAAATTAAAAAAAAATTAATCACAATCTACTGGTATACAGTAGCAACTTTTGAGCTCCCAAGCTCATTGATATCAAAAAAAATTTCGCTCCACCCTAATGCCCGTATCTATCATATGGAAACCTTCGAAAATAACGAGCATGAATCAGAGGAGATGCCAAAAGAAGGCAAATATTGAAGTATAGGGGAAGTAAATTTAATGGGGGACGGCCATTAAGCCTACCCTATATAGAATATCAGACAAAGAAAAGGGATGTTTTCTGATCGACACGGGCTCTAATAAGAACTTCTGTAGCCCTCTACGGTCCAGGGGCAGTATTCCCCTTGACAAGCCAATAATCGTGCGATCAGTCGGGGGAGACATAAACATCGAAATAAAGGACACAAAAAATAATTTTTTCAGTTGTACTCGACGAGACCTACAACCTACACCATGTCACATCAGAAGATTTTTTTACTGTAGCAGAGTGTAATTAATTATAATTAAATATCAGTATAATTTTGAAATTTGGCAGCACTAATTTGCTGTAAATAAATGTAAACACAACTCCATACTTGAAGATATTTCATTATTCATCGCGCAATTGCATATTTGTTTAAGTAGTTGTATTTATTCTATAAATACTCGATAAATAATTTTTAATAATTTTTTAAGATCATGGATACGGATGAAGAAAATACTTTGTTCAACAACATTTGTGCTGCAGAGTGTGGAAATATCGGCAGTCTGACAGATGGCGCAACATCAACGCCAGAAATAAGTAAGGGGAAGCGACCGCACGTAACAACGGCATGGTCTCCTGAAGAGGTTATGAGTTTGATAGCCATCATAGAGAAAAACCCATGTCTCTGGGAGTACTCTTCCATAGATTATAAAAACCGCCGAAAAAGAGAAAACGCATGGCGGGATGTTGCAACAAAATGTCTTGGGCATAACGTAGATGAGTGCAAGGCCAAATGGGCCAATGTCAAAACAGCCTACAACAACACCAAAAAAAAAAAAAATGATGACAAAATCGGGTCAAGCCGCATCTGGCTCGAAGACTCATTGGCCTTTTCGGACTGCCATGCAGTTTTATCACAACCATGCCCAGGAAAAAACAGTATCTTCGGTGTCATCTCTTGATTTTGTCTGCAAGAGCGAAGATACGTTCAACAATTCGTCGAATTGTTCAACTTCACCAAATTTATTAAAGAAAACTCCAGAGAATGTATTGGAGCATGCGTTGTCGCTATTGGAGAGTGAAAAGGACGACAAGTGGCATAACTTTGGAATGTACTTAGCATCGCAGATGCGTGAAATAGAGAAAAAATATAAAAATGTTGCAAACAAATTACACACCAATATCACGAGAACTACCATGAATGCACTTGCACAGTTAGAAGAATAATAAGTTTTTTTAATTTAACTTTAAAATTTTTAACTTGAATTTAATAAACTTGCATAAATGTTATACATTTGTTTAATTTAACACAGTGATTTATATTGAAAAGGTATTTCACCAGCGGCCGACATAAAGTATTGCTCGAATACCTGAGGAACTGCTTTCGCTTCATTGCTTATGTACGAAGTTGGGCATTCTTGTGTACCTTGCTGGCGTATTTGAACTAAAATTTTGGGTACGATCTCCAGGAACAAGGTTGCCTTGCTCATCGTACATATCCATTAAAAATCCTTCCATATAATTTGAATTTTTATGTATTAAAAAATTAGGTAAGGCACAGCAGGCCAGTGTTACTAGGGTTGCGTTACGCACGCTTAGCTGAATCGGACGATATAGTATTTGGAACCTCTTTGTCATTATTCCAAATGCATTTTCAACAACACGTCTGGCCCGTGACAATCGGTAATTGAATATGCGTTGCCCAGCACTCAAATTTTTAAATGGATACGGTTTTAAAATATGTTTTTGCATACGGAAGGCACTGGTGTCACTTTTTCTTATGTTTTATGTATGTTAATTAAAAGTGGCTTCATTCATGCGCAAATAGTTTTTAAACAAAAATTTTTGATTGTCCACTTCCCGAAACTCGCACAGACTTTTTACATACGCGCCGTCCGTACTTCGCTTTTTTAACTTTTTTCTATACTATTGCGACTAATTTATTTTTTCTTCGTAAACACTTCATTTTTTTGCACGCAAATTACAAAATGTTTATTTAAATTATCCACATGTGATCAGCTGTTTCTTTATTAAGTGAAATAAAGACAAATGGACAAATCGTATGACAGGGTTGTACCGATATTTGTCACTTGCTTGCTGTTGCCATATCAGCGCAGAAAATTTTTGGTTAAAATGCCACAATCGTGTGAACAGTGAAAAAGTAATCGGTACACCAAATGTTTTTTGCACAAAAGTGTGCAGATAAAATTTGGCTGAAATCTGTACATTTGACCAATTGTGTGATTTCAGCTTTAGAATGGAATCTAATGGTGTAAGTGTAGCAGACTATACGACCGCGGAACTGCAGCTTTGGTTATAGAGTCTTGGATTACCATCTGCTGGCACAAAAAGTGCCTTACTTGTCCGTTTAAATGAATTGTCGGCCGAAAAAAGGGGTGACTGTCCGATGGCAGCCGGTGGTCGAGCTGATGTAATTGCTGCAAAAAAATCTGAGGAAAATGGTGCTAATGATCGTGTGGAAGAAGAAAATGAGTGTAGCCAAGGAAATGATGAGCGTAGTATGAGTAAAGTTGCTAAAGTAAAGTAGCCAAGAAAATGATCGTGAATCGAAGAAGGAAAAAGAGTGTCAAGCCGGAAAGCGAGGTGTACAGTCAAATGGTCGTGCCGAATGTCAAAAGGCGACGGAGAAATTGCTGGGCTATGATTTAACAGGTGTGTTACAATAAGAAATAGAATTAATAAAAAGAGAAAAGGAATTGTTGCGAAAGGAAAATGATTTCCTGAAAATGGTAGCTGAAACAGAAAAAAGACGAGAAGGGCCGACAACTAGTGAAAAAGTAAATGGCAGTCAAGATCAACAAGAAAACTTGGCCCAGGACACCAATAAAATGAAAGTACCTTTTAATATTCTGAAGGATATGATAGTTGAATATGAAGGTGATAAGTTTCTTGAAATGTGGGTGAGCCAATTCAAGAATATTACTACGATTTATGATGTTGATGAAAATACATTGAAAACCCTTCTAATGTGCAAACTGAAAGGAAAGCGCAAATGTGTCTTCACTACAAAAGCTATTTTGGATGCAATACATTGCAGAAGTTGGATTGCCGACACAAATAACCTATAGAATTAATTTCCAACATGAAATTGTTCGAATTAATGTGGGAGAAGACTACTTTTCCAGTTCCTGCACATTTTGGTGCAGGAACTGGTAGCGGCGATGCCGAAGGACATAACCAAAATACCAGGTTTGAAAAAAGAGGAAAAGGCGATGAGCTCGACTTATTCCAAGGGCAGTACACAGTATCGCCAATAAACCACATTTTTTCTCTTTCAATTTATTTAGAATCCAAATATAAAATTTTTAAATATAGTATCTCAATTAATAATAAATGCTATAAACTTTGAGTATAAAACATTTTCAATTCTGCTTTGGTTTTTTCACAAAGGTTAATAAAACAGTTTCGAACAAAACTTGCCGACATTTTACTATTTTATTTGCCTTATTCACAAGGTAGTTATATAGTTATTAAAGTGTATATTCAGAAAAAATTTAAACACAACTAATGAAAAATTAAATATTTGGTAAAAGGAGAAAATATGGAAAAAGTATTGACGAACAAAAGTTCATATACAGATTTATAGAACATTACCAAAACTTGCCAGCTTTATGGAACATAAAGCTGGAAGCATACAGCAATCGCGATGAAAAAAGAAAGCAATATGAAATATTGCTGTATGTTTACAAAGAACAATATCCCAATGCAACAATTGATGACGTAAAGAAAAAAATTAATATTTTGCGCACCAGTCTTCGGCGAGAAAAACAAAGATTAGCTGAATGCAGCAGAAGTGGAGCTGGAACCGACGACTCCCAAGAATCGACTTTATTTCCATAAAAGGCCTCAATATAAATAGCAGTTCATCGAATGTTTGGAAATCCATACGCAAAAAATTACCATAATCATCTTTACAATTAAGCCTCAATTCCTTTAAAAGATTTTCGTTTTTTTTTTCCTTTTTTTATACCAACTTTTCATCCAAATTTTCTTCTTTTTTGTATCTTGTTGCTTTTTTCAACATCACTGCACACAAAGTCAACAATAATTCATCGTCCGACATTTTTTTAATATGTTCACTACAACGGCAAAATACAAATTGTGTTTGAAGCTTTTATTTGTACGTCTCTTTCAAATGATACAATCAGACGACACCCACACATATGCATTGTTTGATGCCCTTTTTTGATAGTTTCCAGGGCACTTTACAAGACAAAAGTGTTTTAAGTGTTTTATTCAAGATCAAAAATTTTGGAATGGACATATGTGTAGATATATTTTATGAAGATGGAAACGAAGATACTAATAAAGGTGTTCTAAGTATAAGGAGGAAAATTCGCGATGAGTCCAACCCCCTTGAACTACCAACTGCAAAGTAAAAATATTCAAAATATAAGATACAATTACAGTAAGAAAATATTTTTTTTACAGATTTATTAGCTATTTCCGACTGAGTAAAGAAGCCTTTTACTATTTGCTGGATGACATTAAAGATCAATTAAAAAAGCCTGTACGTATGACAGCTATACCACCGATATTAAAAGTGTGTGCTGCCCTTAGATTTTTTGCTGATGGGAGCTACCAGAAGTGCAGTGGCAACGACGTCAATATGGGAGTAGCTCAGTCTACAATGTCACTTGTTTTAAAAGAAGTGTTAGCTGTGATGGAAAAGCGCATATGCAGCAAATGGATTAAGACACAAATGAGTAAAGAA